>CM048745.1:894392406-895592406 GCA_026315105.1 Locusta migratoria
AGCCTAGCTACATTGTGATGTGCAGCTCTGGTCGGTCATGTTGCTGTTGTTGGCCTCGTGCTCTCTGTGCAGGCTGCTGTGGGCGGTGGTGGTGGTGCTGGGCGTGGTGGGCGCGGCGCTGATGGCGGGCAACTTCTGGCAGCGCTTCTCGGAGAGCCCGACGCGCGCCATCGTCGAGACCAACCACTACCCCTCGTTCCGCATACCCTTCCCCGCCGTCACGCTCTGCAACGCCAACGTCTTCTTCCGGTCGCGTGCGCAGCGGCTCGTCCAGTACCTGTGAGTACTCCGCCAGCACCTTACCACAGACAAATATATACAGACGGGAAACCTCCGTAAGGGCCCGGTCCTACGCTCAGGGGTGCGGGGCGGGGGGTGCTGAAGCAGTTCCGTAAGATGTCCCGTGATGGCGCTGAGGTAAGAAGCAGCCCTTTAAACTGGCCAGAGCAGGCGGCAGGTAGCGGCTGTCCCCACCACCACTTCCCCTCAAACGCCGGCACGCCGGACACAGCCGTGGCACAGTCTAAAACAAACAGTCGCAAAACTCAGTAGGGAAAAAATGCAACCATTTGACAGCTGAAGCGATACTAGCGCTCCAAGCGGCTGGGTAGCAAGCTCAGTAGCAGAAAATGGCACTACCGAAACGAACAATTTATTATTGCTGTTGTTTACATATTTCCTAGGCATTAAACGCGGTATTGTATTTCGTGACAAAAATATTATTAAAGGAAAATCCCGTTTCCTGTTGATGTCAGTTTGTAATAATAACATGCCAGTGCATTGTAATACATACGGCTCACACTAGCAAGGTCGCAATCATAACATCAAAAACGATTTAAGACAAGAAGCGAATTGTAACCTGGTGTGTTAAAGTTCAAAATAGATTAACAGTTATATAATGTACCGGTACGTAATTACACGTTGCACATGTATTTTTCTGCAGATTTTGAACATCTTAATACATTTGATACTGGCACTAGACACGATTTTTACATTCTTAGAGACTAAGTGTTACGTCTTATAAAAGTCCTTTTCGCTTTATTCTTGCTCAGATGGCTTGCATGTGCCGTTCCTGTCATGTTTTCATCGTACCTACTCCCCAGGAATATAAAGATACAGTAAAACCTTAAGAATCTTTTCCTGCTAAAATTTGAGTTTGTCTGTACACGTTAAAGTACAGTAAGTTGTGTTTTATTTTACATTTTGCACAAACAAATCCCAGTTAACTTTCGACTATCATTGCTGCATCACCAATAGTAGACTGCTGTGCAAAAATTTTAGTCCAGTCAAATTAGGGTTTCATCTCGGAATGAGAGGTAACAAGCTGAATTTTTGCATGAGCCTTTGTTTTGGCATTCTAAATGATGTGTCAAAAGTCTCATAAAATCTCATGTCCGCGTCTTAAGATATTAAAGGTCAAAGGTCACGAAAATCAGTTTTTCGCAAATATCTCGCTTCCTATGCGTTAAATGGTATTTGCATCTCAGACAAAAGTTGTAGAGAATGAAATTCTCTACAATTTTTGTTTTAAACATTTTTTTGTGCAATGCATCGTTTTTTAGACAGAGCGCGGAAAGCGCACAGGTCACAGTCTTCAGACATATAAGACGTAACACGAGGTCAGCTGCGAATCACAGTCAATGGCACATTGAATAAAACAATTATAACTGTAAATAAAATTTCATTATTTACGAATTAATACCCAATTTTAATAATACCTATTTCAAATAATTACAATGTCATGAATACCATACTTTGAGTATATTTTAATTCTGTTCCAATGTATCGTAACTATATTTATGTAGAAAATAATTTTAGTATTTTTTCTCTTAAATGTGTAAACTGTATAATATTTCTATAATATTAAGTTTATACCTGGAAATATGGACCCTTACAACGCCACCTTTTCTATTTATAAGTTGAAACACAACTTCCATTGTTGAAGGTCCGTTTCTATGTCGTGGGCTCACTTGCCAGTAACCAAGCTTGCTAGTTTTTAATTGTTTTATGGAAAGGGCGGACGTACAGAGTTATGGCTGATTTGTGTTTCATATGTGATAAGTCGCTTTCAAAAGGTGGTGTTGTGCGCGGCTTACACACTTTAAAAACTACAAGTATTGCAAGAAATGACGGGCATATACATTATTTAAATACTTTAGCTTCTGTGACTGTGCATACCGTGTATATCAGTGAAAATTCTATAGCAGCATCAGCCAAGAGAAATTTTTATCAAATCGATCTAATTAAAAAAAAGCTAATTGACTTGTTTGTTGAAAAATTAAAAACTGTTAATATCACTACAAAACAAGCCAGAGATGACGCTGATGTTTATATAATCGAAACAGGTATTGAAGAATCAGAGCACCAAAGGACTGCCGTCGTCGTAGGAAAAGATATTGATTTGCTTGTCATTTTAATTGGACGTACTCAATCGCATCAATAAGAAATTTTCTTTAAAAAAGTTGGTAAAGGCAATGTTAAAACACAAATATACTCCTCCAAAAGTTTTGAACATTATCCCCGTTGTAAAAAAAAACACATTTTACTTTTTCACGCATTGAGTGGCTGTGACACGACGTCTGCGTTGTTTAAAAAAGGCAAAAGAACTTTTGTTAAAATATTGGCGAAACTTCCAGATTTGGATCAACTAGCTCAAGTATTTCAACAAGAAAATTGCCCTGTGCAAACGTTACTTGAAAATGGAGTACGTATCTTGTTGGCAATATATAACGCTCCAAAATCTGAAGACAATATAGATCATCTTCGATACACGCAAATTTTCTTAAATCGACAAAACTTAATAAACCTGTGCAACTAGCAAATCTGCCACCAACTTGTATAGCAGCTCATCAACATATCAATCGTGCTTACTACCAAGTACAAACGTGGTTAGGAAACTATATAGAACCCCAGGAATGGGGTTGGGTGCTGCAGAATGAACATTTGGAGCCAATACTAACAATATCACCACCTGCACCAGACGAGCTCCTGAATACAATATATTGCAACTGCAAAAATGGTGTGGTTTGCGCTGCGGGTCCAGGAAATCGGGGATGCAATGTTCTTCAGCTTGTGGCCAATGTAATGGGCAAGCTTGCCTCAATGCGTCATCACACCAGAACGATCTCGATGAAGAAAGTGCATATGACCCCGAAATCTTGGAAGGTTTAGAGACGACGATCGTCGATTACGGAATTGATGATAATGAAATGGACGTTTTCGAGCGACCGGATGAAGACGACGATGATGATCAAGAAGATGAAAATTGAGACCTATGTATGATTAATAATTAAAGTGAATAAAAATCCTCCGCACGTTTGAACTTCTAATTGTAATAAATGAATCATACATGACTACTAAATAACGATTTACATAAAACGTATTTCCTCGTTTTTTTTATTTAATATATTTTGCTTCAAACATAATTAAGTCTTAATTACAGTTAATTTTATTCTTTTCTACATGAAACATAATTAAGATATATTAGAATATAATTAAAATATACTTGAAGTATTTGGCTTCATAACTTTATAATTTCATGAAATAAGTAAATATTATTAAACAAATCTTTTTGATTTATGAATAATATTAAGAAATATTGAACATAATTCATAAAGAATGATGGTTTGTTATTGTAATTGTTGCAATGATTTATTGACTTTAAACAACATACCATTGACTGGGATTCGCGGTTGACTTGCATTACGTCTTATATGTCTGAGCGCTGTGACCTGTGCGCTCTCCGCGCTCTTTCTAAAAAACGAGGAACTGCACAAAAAATGTTTAAAACAAAAATTGTAGAGAATTTCATGCTCTACAACTTTTGTCTGAGATGCAAATACCATTTAACGCATAGGAAGCGAGATATTTGCGAAAAACTGATTTTCGTGACCTTTGACCTTTAATATCTTAAGACGCGGACACGAGATTTTATGAGACTTTTGACACATCATTTATAATGCCAAAACAAAGGTTTATGCAAATATTTAGCTTGTTACCTTTCATTCCGAGGTTGACGCCTTTTTTCGGCTTATTTGACTGGACTATTTGTTTGACGTCTTTAAACCTGTGAGTAGACTACCAAAAATAACATTGAAGAAAAATACTGGGTTCGTTACTTCTCTCCCTGTTACTGATACCACTTTTCATATTTGAGAAACTACAATTTATCGCGTCGCAATAAGCTCCGAAATGCAGTCACATTTTAAACGTGTCGTTCGATTCCGTATCTGATCCAAACGGTTTCTCGCCTCTCGGTATGTTGTTACGACCCGGCCGCTTGGCAGCGCTGCAGTCGCCAGGTTGCAGATAACTACCGGTAGTTTCGTTACTCTTTATGTTAGACTCTGGCCGTGGCCTCGTGGCAGGCAGCACGAGCTCTCCCCTCAGCCTCCCCTCCACGCTACCCTCTGACATGCGAGAGGCACCCTAAGCCGGGGAACGGCCTGATACCTGCTAGCATCTTACGGAACTACGAGGGGAGCATAGGACAGTGGTTTAGGGGGGATTGCTTCTCTGTAAATGTTACTCTGTGACCTTACTAACCACACACTTAATATTAAAAAATCTGTAGGCTCCTACACACGCTCCGATTTATCTTCTGACCAACGGACCAGCCAAATTCGTAGCACCTACACACGTCCCGACAAGCTCCAGCAGCACTTGCAGCGCCTCCCTGTTCTGGTGTCTGTTAGGCGAACTGTTTTTGTTTTCGCATATCCGCTGCACAGACAGCAGACGATCACCGGCAGGAAGTTGGTCAGTTAGCACTACACACAGTACAATTTGTCAGGTGGAGTGGAGGGGAAGTCGGATGTTTGATGGCCAGGCCCGACCAACCATCCGACAAGCTAAGTTGGTTGGGAAGCGCCTCCATACGTTCAATTAATCGGACTGCGGATAAATTGAGTCTTATTGAATCCATCATTGCTGGTGGAAACGGGACAGCGGCTGGTCAAGAGTATGAAGGAAGTGAGATACCAACAGCTGTATGTATAATAAAATATTTATTGTATCACAACCAGTTTAGGCATTCCACTATGTCATTATCAGGTCTCTACATTGGAGCATAATATCCATTGAGTAGGTATATCAAAACTGGTTTCGTGGAATTCTGTCTCTTAGTGGGAACCAACAACAACAGCTGTTGGTTCCCACTAAAAGACAAGTTTTGATATCCCTACTTAATGGATATTATGCTCCAATGTAGAGACCTGATAATGGCACAGTGGAATGCCAAAACTGGTTGTGGTACAATAAATATTTTATTATACATACGGCTGTTGTTATCTCACTTCCTTCATATGCGGATAAATTGGTCTCGACAAATCGGAACTTGCGTAGGGGCCTTTAGTAAAAAGGAACGTGTCTGTGCAAAATTGTAACTATAAAAGGTCTTGACCGAGTGTTTTCAATTTTTGACACAACAATCTATTCTAATTCAGGACCGTTTTTAGATACCCATTTCATTAAAATATCATACATAGCCTATATACTAGGGTCATTTAATAAGTAATGCTCCACATTAAAAAAAAGCCATAAGTAGACATAGACAAACCTCCTTGTCAGTCCTTTGCAATACTCCTGTCGGTCGGTTTAGCTTAGCATTCACTTACTGTACAGCTAGTAATAACCCAGATCTTCCATAATCTGGAGTATTATGCAATAAGTCGCCACAGATTAGTTACGTCTACTGCAATATTTCTAACTGTACAGAACTGCCACTACAAGCCACAACCAGCACTATCGTGCCCCTCGGAGAGGATTTGGGCCGTGTCCTACGTGAGCTACAAAAGCGAGTGACAGCTTCAAGTGACAAATCTCGACCGCTTGTAAGGTTACGGGTCTGTCCTACGTGAGCGACATCTGCTGCGCCGCGTGACAGACGCGACAACGATCTAAGTTTGAGACTCAAACCTGCTTGAATCTTGTTGCTATCGCATGCACTACAAACTGTCGAAGTTATTCAGAATCTTCTGCATGTAGAGGCTATAAAGGATGTCGCAAGAATCCTGCGAGCTAATACTCCTTCAGTATATGAAACTGCAACTATTTCTGAAATAACAGAATACAAAATTAAAGTTTTACATAAAAATGAAGAATTTTCATTTGGATAAGGAGTGTCATAAAAGAACTAGCTTCTATATTTTCTTTTGGATTTTACAAACGGTTGTAGTTAAATTTTTTAATTGTTTCTAATATGTCAGTTCGGATGTTTGTATAGCTTATGGAACTTAACTACGGGGTCATCAGTCATCAGTCCCTAAACTTACAAACTACTTATGAACTAGCCAAGACTAAGGACGGCACAAATATCCATGCCCGAAGGGGGATTCGAACCCCCGACCGTAGTGGCCGTGCAGACCGTGACTGGCGCGCCGCAGTGCGCTCGGCCACCGCGGCCGGCTAATATTCAGTCTTCTGTACTTTTATTCTGAGTGGTAGTTTGATTTACACTATGATGGGCATGCTTTGAACAGTTGCTCATATTTATGTGCTTCATGCCTTTGCAAATCTTTGACAGGAACAACAAACTTACTCATAAGAGAGAGAACACTACGATGTCAAACAGAAGCGTGTAAAATTACGTTTCTGATTAAATATCTTGATATGATGTTTCATTACGAATTTAGTGTGTTTGGTATAGTGCGATATGTGTGCTTGCAATCAAAGATGAACTCTGCTGGCAAAAACTTTTAAAAAATTATTTTCGGTGTTCTGCAAATAGAATATATAAAACTTTGCACAAATAACAAGTGAAAGGGTTGTAGTTACAGGAATTAAAATATAAGAGGGAATGGGAATCGAACCAGTGACCGTAAAACTTACATCATCGAAGCCCAAAACGCTACACCGACTACCGACCCCTAATTTAATTGCATTCTTCCAATAAGACTCATTTTGTACTTATTCAGCTGTGGAAAAACTCATTGACGACACAGTCAAATGTATCTGTACTCACTCAAGTATTTTTGAAGCATTTGACTGACGATGTTCGGTCTATTTTCGTATTGTGAATTTAATGAACAGCACTCTTTTTTCCGCCTTATTCCCTAAAGTAAATAAAGCTTTATTGCCTTACTCTGGAGATATCAATATTCTACTGTATATGGGTTTATGGGTGCAGTGTCATGTAACTAGATGTCACACGCTGTCGCTCGCATTTGTCGCTCATGTAGGACACGGCCTTAATTTTGACCACATGTGTTCCTAGTGGATGAAAGCATCAGAGGTAGCCTTCGCTTCACAGACATGTACAGCGCAAGAAAAACAATAGTAGTGAAACTTTAGCTATTTCGAGAAAATTCTAGTTCAAGATGAAAATACCACAATTTGTTATAATTATAGTCGCCAGTCGCTATAGACAAGAATTAACTATTTGTTTATAACTTGAATACACTTATACAGCAAGAAAAATGTTTCTTTCCAACTATTAAAATACATGGTAAGCATAAACTCTAAATGTAACACTACCTGAAACTCAGTCACTTCTGTAAATATCAGACAGCAATCTATTCTCAAAGGTGGTAATTAGGTAAACATTATACATCATTAATATGATTCCTGTCATACTGTGGTCTACAGCAAACTACTAAAGCTCTGTGTAATAATATTAGCTCTTTCATTAAAAAATGTGAATCCAAAAAGTTAATATCACAAAGTTTCATATCTTTTCAAAATGCTGTAGTTTAGTAAAAGGGGCTGATCACTATCCTGTATTGATTTTGTGAGACTAATCAAATAGCAAGTTTCTAAGAACACTACCATCAAACATTCAAACATTTGTTAACTACTGGTATTTTAACTGCCAATTTCGCTATAGTAATAAACCTTTTTTTTTTTTTTTTTTTTTTTTTTTTGCTCATTTCTTTACATGAAACATTACAGTAGTACAATGGTTCTCATTATAGGCACACTTTGTAAACTGAATCTGTTTTGTTCAGTCTTTTAGCTAACATAAACAGCTACAAACTTTAATATTGTCAGGAGGAAACTTAGTAATCCTATCAAGCAAATCTTTCTTTGATTAAGATTAAGCAAACACACAAATAATTGAGCGCTGACTAAAATGTTTTGTATCTTGTAGAGATGAAAATTAACAGATCCTACACTTATCGTTAATCTTCACTGTATCATTATACAATTAAAAAAACAAACACTATGATTTGCAGCACTCGATGAAAATTAAAATATTATTATGATTTTCTAATTACTTCACCAGAACACCCGGAATGCTTCACTTTAATAGGAAAAGGCACGTCAAAGGTCAATGACGGGTTAACAGCACTGTTTAAAGTTAACATAGTGATTATTAAAAAAACTCACATAAATGTGACATTCAGGCTGTTATTACAGTACTAAAAGTCTGTCTACTTTGCCTGTGATGTAAGATTAATGCTGAAATGTGCCTCGTTGTGAAGTAATATTGTCCATTATTTCCTCTTGATGTAAGGGGCAAAATTCGTCTTCTTAGCGTAGAATTGACAATATACCACAAGTATTATTATGTCAGTAAACATAAAAAATATTCTTCATCCGAAGCCATTTAATATTATTCTTGAAGAGTGTGACCTATAACAAATCATCTACATGTGACTGTCAATGTTCTCTGTTCTGCGTCATCACTTTACCTTGAAGAAAAACATGTGTATCATAGTTATGAGTAATCTTTGCTGTAGTGACTAATATGATAGAATTGATATTGTACATGTCATTTAGCAGTATATGGCCATTATAGGTGCTACATCTAGAAGAAATGCAGATCATAAACGGGTACTCATTGGACAAATATTTTTATACTAGAAGTCATATGATTACATTTTCACGCAATTTGGGTGCATAGATACTCAGAAATCAGTACCCAGAACAACCACCTCTGGCCGTAATAACGGCCTTGATAGGCCTGGGCATTGAGTCCTACAGAGCTTGGATGGCGTGTACAGGTACAGCTGCCCATGCAGCTTCAACACGATACCACAGTTCATCAACAGTAGTGACTGGCGTATTGTGACGAGCCAGTTGCTCGGCCACCATTGACCAGGCGTTTTCAATTGGTGAGAGATCTGGAGAATGTGCTGGCCAGGGCAGTAGTTGAACACTTTCCGTATCCAGAAGGCCCGTACAGGAGCTGCAACATAAGGTCGTGCATTGTGAAATGTAGGGTTTCGCAGGGATGGAATGAAGGATAGAGCCACGGGTCGTAACATATCTGAAATGTAACGGCCACTGTTCAAAGTGCCGTCAATGCAAACAAGAGGTGATCTAGACGTGTAATCACGCCGGGTGATACGCCAGTATGGCGATAACGAATACAGGCTTCCAATGTGCATTAACTGTGATGTTGCCAAACACGGATGCGACCGTCATGATACTGTAAACCGAACCTGTATTCATCCGAAAAAATGACGATTTGCCATTCGTGCACCTAGGTCCGTCGTTGCATGCACCATCGCAGGCGCTCCTGTCTGCGATGCAGCGTCATGGGTAACCGCAGCCATGATCTCTGAGCTGATAGTCCATGCTGCTGAAAACGTCGTCGAACTGTTCGTGCAGATGGTTGTTGTCTTGCAAACGTCCCCATATGTTGACTCAGGGATCGAGACGTGGCTGCACGATCCGTTACAGCCATACAGATGCCTGTCATCTCGACTGCTAGTAATACGAGGCTGTTGGTATCCAGCACGGCGTTCCGTACCGCCCTCCTGAACCGACCGATTCCATATTCTGCTAACTGTCATTGGCTCGCGACAAACGCAAGCAGCAATGTTGCGATACGCAATCGCAACAGGCTACAATCGGAAGTCGGAAATGTAATGGTACGCATTTGTTATCCTTACACGACGCATCACAACGTTTCACGAGGCAACGCCGGTCAACTGCTGTTTGCGTATGAGATATCGGTTGGAAACTTTCCTCATGTCAGCACGTTGTAGGTGTCGCCACCGGCGCCAACCTTGTGTGAATGCTCTGAAAAGCTAATCATTTGCATATCACAGCATCTTCTTCCTGTCGGTTAAATTTCGCGTCTGTAGCACGTAATCCTTGTGGTGTAGCAATTTTAAAGACCTTGAGTGTACAAATAAATTTCTGGAACTTACAAGTACATCAAATATAACACGTAGAAAATTCTAGAAATAGTAAATAAAAATAAATAAAAATTTTCTGCCCATGGTGTGATTTGAAATGGGGACCGCAAGCACAGCGATCCGCGATGATAAGCACTGCACCACGAGTTCCATCGGAAGACTCGCCGCAATGTTACAAAAATATTTATGTGCGTGTTTTCTACATTTCCTCCTACGTTACTCCACCGATTTAAACCATATTTATGAGGCAACAATGTGTATGAGGGTAAGAACCGTCTACGACACTTAATTCAAAAGATATTACGTCATGAAATATGATATGTGCGGAAAACTGCTGCTACATGCGACAATGTTACACATCTGCTCCTAAACTAATAGACCGATTCCAATCAGACCTGGAAAACGTACTCCTTACCGCCAGGAAAAAAAACAGCTGTTGGGGGTAAATGTTTTAGGAAACATGACGTAAACAATGAGGTGCATAAAACCGGCTCTTCATGCGACGCATGGATAACGAGACTACTAAATCCAATATTTAAAAATGAGAGCACTTAGCGACTTACAAAGAGTTTCGATCTTTAACGAAACTTTTTCTTGCTGACAACGCATCAAAATCGTGAAATGAAATAAGTTTATTGCTTACTACTTTTCTGCTATTAATGCAGTAAATCCTTGCAATTCGGCATGAGAATACAATTATTACTCCCTCACTGCGAAATGTACTCCCGAAGACAACACAATAATTAATACTGCTTATTTCCAACAACTTTCAGAATGATGAAAGAGTGCACCACGATTGCTGCCTAAAACTCCTTCCTCACAGATACTAGCCTCAGAAGATACTTGTTCTGCACCACGCCTCTCTCTGGTGTGTTCTTGCTCACCCACGCTCTGCGCCTCATTTAAAGTCAACCACATTAAAATACGACCAGTACAACTGCTCTCTGCAAATCACTTCATTATTGGGACTCCTTACTTATAAGTTGACAAAAATTGGAAGACGGCCGACTGACAGTGCTCTGAACGTGACTACTACTACTACTGTCATTACTATTACTAATAACAATAATAGTCTTGAGGCCATATGACATTGTGGTTGCTATTAAATAGTTGCTGCTACTTTGTAATCCTAATTTATTGTTGTGAAGTGCACGATAAACCGATTTCTGGTCTGCTACGGGAATTTTTCTGAAATATTTCAGCATTCCCCTTGTTTTCACCAGTTCACAGTAATTGTACGACAACGCCACATCGGCTGATGTTATAAGACGAGATCTGTCAATCATCCAAACCTTTCTCGAGCTATACGACGATGAAGCCCTGTTCGTTAAATATTCCAGATTTAAAATACTCCTTCAATCGCATTCCCTGTTGGGGAATACTCAGGAGGATGTCGTTATCACGAAAAACAATACTGAAATTCTACGGATCTCAGCGTGGAATATTATATCCCAAAATCAGGCTGGAGATTTAGAAAGTTTGAAAAGGGAAATGGATAGGTTGAATTTAGATAGAGCGCGGAATCGTGAAGTTCACTGGCAGCGTGGACAGGATTTCTGATCAGGTGAGTACAGGGTTATAAATACAAAATCATTTGGGGGTAATACAGGCGTGGCTCAATTATGAAAAATAAAGAGGAATGCAGTTAGTTACTTTGAACAACGTAGTGAACACATTATCGTACATAAGATGAACACGAAGCCAACGCAAACCACAGTAGTACAATGCCGATAATGAGGATGTTGGACAAAACTATCATAAAATAAAAATAAAGTTATTCAGACATTAAGGGAGAGGAAAACTTGACTGTGATGGGCGCCTGCAACATGGTAGTAGAAGAAAAAAAATACTGTGTGAATATGGACTGCGAAAGGAATTAAATGGGAAGTCACCTGGTAAAATTTTACTGCGCCATTTCAAATAAAACGGTGTACCCTACAACAGACGTCGAGACCGTTTCACGGATCGACATGACAGCTGACAGACACGTGCAACTTTTCATACACAGGAGGAAGGAGAACACGGACTGAGGGAGGGGGAGGAATAGATTGGAAGAGCGAAAGGGCGTCTTGGCAAAGAGGGGCGGGGACAGATACATGCCGAGCTTTGACCCGACGTTACGCCTGCGTGGCCGGCAACACTTCACGCGTAGGAGCAAAGCAGCTTGCCAGCTTAGACGGCTTCCACTTCACGTGAGACCGCTTTCTCGTCAGGAGCCCCAGCATCGCAGGCAGAGGTCGCTAACGGCGGGATCCTATCCGCGTCTTCACACATATTTCGCAGCCCACATTAAGGTGCTCGGTAGAGGGTACTTCGGGCCAATACTAGCCATTTCCTTTTTTGTTTAACTCCCAAAGAGAACCGGTGAAAAACTATGCGAGTCTTATCTTTGTGGCCTTTGCCCGAAATGTAAGCTGGAGGCAGTGGAATCTTTCTGCAGTCGGTTTCAAATTCCCGTCGTATAAATTTTGCTCAAAAGTGTTTCTCGAAAACAACGTCGCCTTCCCTCTAGCGTTTCTCATTTGAGTTCCCAAAGCAACTCTGTAGCATTTGCGCAGTGATCAATAAGAAGAAACCTGGTAGCCCACCTTTAAATTCCTCCTAAGTCTTCCTTTGAACCGATCTGGTGCCATAAAAATTACATCTGAGCTTGTTCTCAGCACTGGTGAAAAACATTATTAAATAAAAGGGGGAAAGTTTTAGAAAACTACAATTTATAGGCAAGTCAAGATTATACTGAACTTAACTTGTTTATTCAGGTCGAGCGCAAGCAAAATGGGGAACCAATTTTGTTAATACATTAAAAATGCAGCCCATATACATGTTCTAATACTGACAGTGCCCAGCATCGAATTTCATAAATTACACAGAACTTAACGCTACGGGGGGGGGGGGGGGATTTACAAACAACACTCACTCGCTCACGCACGCGCAATGCAACAGCGAAACTCACCAAAATCAGCGTTCTAAAACGAGGCAGAAGCAGGCGCCGCTATCGTAGGCGAAATTCAGCAAACCCGGAGGTACCACACAACACAATATACAATAAAACTGCGAAGATGGCCCTGGTCTGTCGTGCCTGATTTGAGATGGTGTGTGAGTAAAGCAAAGTTAACTCGGATTTAGATTAGACCGCGAGCAAACACGCTAACGGCGACACACGGCTACGTTACATGGTCGCACTCCACTGAAGGTGAAGTGGTTAAAAATCGGATTCATCACCAAAATCACGGTGGACTCTTAAGTTGCAATGTGAGAGTAAACTACCTAGACACTGGTTTTATGAGAAGTGGCGTGAATTCAGGAGACTAGCTGCAAACCCCTGAAGTCGGAGTTCGGACCCACGCGGTTCTGAAAACCAATAAGAATGAATAAATTCAATTTTCGAAATGTAAAGAAATTTAACTACGGCATGCAATCCCTAGAACTGCATAGAACTGAAATGCATCAACAAGCGATTGGGAGCGTTCACAGAGACGGAAAAAGTCCAGCCTCAAAACCTGGAAAAGTGAAATAATTACAAAGTCGAAAAAATAAAACTAAAAACTACAGCATGCAACCCATAGAAATGTTTAGAATTTCATAAACAAGCTATTGAAGGAGGTTGTCCAAGGTACTGAGAGAATTTTACTGACAAAGACTGAGTGCATACTCCAAGTTCAGGGAAGAAATAGCAAAATTAAAAATAGGCTGGGAGAGAAGATTGTTAAATGTTAGTGGAAATCAGAAGGATACAAGGATAGTTACTTGCCTGATGGGCATAGAACAAACAATAGTGGAAGCTGAAGGCTTTGTTCTAAGAACCAACCACATGGAACACACATATCACTCACGGAAAGAAACGATAAGAAAGATTTTTACATGTACTGTACAAAAATGAACATATCTTCTGTTAGAAATTGGACCCCACAAAGCTAGAGAGAATTTACACAGAGTTCGTACACCGCCACATAATCACAAAAGATTTGAATATACCAGGCCATTATCAAACTGCAACTAGTAACACATACACCGCATTATCTGTTGGAAATCACTGGATTGAAAAACTAGAACACATTTCCATGCACGATCAGAAAAAATATTCCGAAAAATGAATCTAAGTTCAAGAGTCTAAGTTAAACATGCTAGACAACGAATTGCTACCATCCCCGCAGGCACAAGAGCAGAACCAACATTACCTCACTGCAGTCCGAGCACAAAGTGAAGACCTAGTGGCCAGGAGACGCGAAAAAGTTACCGGAAACTGGGAAACCCAAGACACAGTGGTGGTGGGAATCTGAGACTCGCCCTGCAGAAGGCTCATCGACTAGATTGCAACCAAAGGGTGTAGAAACCTCTTTGGTCGCATCAGCAGCAGGGGTTGGTAATGACTAACTATCGACTCTGAGCCAGAGAGAACCATGAAAAGCGAGCTATTCACATTCAGACAGCCATTAGATTCTCGCACATCCACTTAAAAGTAAAACTAGTACACATTCTCCCAGGGACAATAATAAATTATTAAAATAACAAAATCCTAGCAATATGATCTATCATTTCAGAAACTAATATTTTAAAACATGAAATAAAATGCTATTCCTCATGCATTGAAAAGAGGGGTTCTAATTTTAACAAAATGCAACGCCCTTCTGCCTGGCTTGCATGGTATCTAGAACGCCACTTCTGGTCCCAACTTGAATTTTCAGCGCGCGGGGCTTAGTTATAACTAGAAGCCCCGCGCTGACCTATCACTCGCAAAGATATTCCACTCACCAAAAACAGTGGCGTGCCAGACGGCAGCGCTCGTAAGCGCCTTCAAGTTCACACAGTTACGGTGTGCCTCATGAGCAAACTGTCCCTCGCGAGCTAGAGTGACTGACAGGAAGTGCCCAGCAAGAAGTTTTTTAAGGATAAGGATCTTTATTTAGGGATGATAATACACAGTAACATCACTAATCACATTAATTTTTTTTTCAAATGCTGCTGAAACCAAATATGTACTCCCTCTTCAGACAATACAAGTCTTCGCGTCTTCGTTCTCAAACAAAATGGCTTATCAGAAACAATAAAAGAGGTACCATAACTCTTTATAGCTATCTCAGAAATATTCCAAGTGCGATAAGCAATAACATCTCTCTCACAGAAAGACTCAAGACCAGGCATTGCAGCATTAGTGGTACAAACAAAAGCGACAGCAAGCCATCCAGAACCACCAAAAACATCAGTAGTCTTCACAGTAAAATAAAAAAAGCGACATCAAATAAATTACAATTTTATAAAAATTATATGGAAGACAACAGACGGTCGTATTTCAAAGTGTAATACTCTTTCGCACATACGGAAAACGCGCCTCTGTTGATGCAACTCAATCATTTACGCATGCAAAGTCCATAGATGTCAATAATTGTAAATGAAAGTACAGAACGATTATAGCTTCTAACCACAATAATAAGACTGAAGGTTATTTAACTTCTTCATCAAGTATTCAAAAATCAAAGCATTGTAATACAAACTTTTACATAACTGACAATCCTTGTCATACCTCTTCACACTGTCAATTCAAAATTACTTATACAAAATACCTTTTATTATTACAACAGTACAACTAGGTAAGTGATTCCTTCGCTACCAAAAATTGCTACGAAATTACAAAACTGTTATTTTACCTTATTTTATAGCTGGAATAATTAATATCAATTAGTGTCTGCTGTCTCTGCGAATCAGACCATTTCACTATTCAATATCTCCACCTGGAGTGTTGTATCTGCTGCCACTATGTATCAAGACGACCTCTCTTTACGACACCCAAAACCAGAACGTTCTTCTCAGGCCAAACAAAGAAACAATGACCTCCGCGAGGCGAGCCAATGATAATATTACACATCTGTATATCTGTGGTGTGTAGTTCCAACCTACTTCCAACTTAATTATGTTTGTACCGAAGACATACAGACGTATTTCAACTGGAATAAATTCATAATTTATGAGATGTTACTCTAAATTTGACGTACGACTCTTTATTTGAGGAGGAGGAGGAGATGGATAGAAACAGGGGAGATACAAAGAGGAAGAGGGAGGAGGAGGCGGTAGAGGGGTGTGAGGGGATGGATGGAGAACTGTAAACAGAAAAGAACTGAAATTATTTACTCCCTCTTCTGGCACAGTTTGTATATCGCTAGTCCGGTGCTTGGGAAAGCTTCCTGTGAGGTAAGCGAGTGACTTACAATCGTTCACTTCTGTTAGGTTTTCCTTTTCTTTCGTTTTCTCATAATTTTTTGGGCTTCAAATGGCTTCGCCAGAAGAGCTGACCTTTTTAAAGTCGCATACATGCACATATTGTCTTTCACTATTACGTTTTTTTTTTTTTATAAGTAACTGTTTAACTGCGGATACCAGCACTGGACGGTGATTGTTAACTATAACTTGGACACAGTTGATGTAATTCCGAGATAGAATGTTAGAAAAGTAATGGGCGCAGTATAAACACTGACAACAATGGATAATAATTAAGTATATATGTTTAATGTTGAAAACAAACTGCACTGATCAATAGCATGCAAAGTGATGGACGACTGGAGGCTGATTAGAACTCAGGAAAATAGTGAATGAATTGGAAGAAATTGAGTAGAGTACTGTGTGATAAGAAGGTTAGCTCTAAAATGAAAGGACAGCTGTATAATTCTACGTTGAGGTTAGTGATGGTATGTGTGCAGAAACTTGGCCAACCACGGAGATCATCGGCCTATTCTAATGGCAGATCCTGGAAGTGAGGGTTTCTATAGGGTGTCCAGAAAAGGACTCCCTGATTTCAAAATTAAATATCTAGAAAACAAAGATCGATAGAGGAATGCAGTAAACGGTATGTTTATTGTGAAAGCTGTAAGAAGTTCATAGAGCAGTATGAAATAATAGTTACAAAAGCTGCTAACAGATGGCGCTGTAATCGCCATACGTAATGCCTAGTATAAATAGTGGTCCGAAGCTCAGAGCGATCAGTTCCACTATTAAAACGTGAAAAGAGGTTAGCGTATCGAAGGAAGAGATTAAAACCATGTACTCCATTGAAAAACGCGTTTTCCTGGTGCTAGAGTACCACAGGTTAGAAAGGTTAGAAGAGAGTCCTACGGCAACAAGGCCAAGTTTTCAAGCACGATTTAATGTCCCAAAAGGACCCGATGCGAAGACCATTCGTACGCTCTTCGCAAAATTTCAACGAACAGACAGCGTAACTGATGATCTAGTGGGGCATGTTGGCCGCAAGCAAACTGCAGTTACGCCTGAAAATATCACCACAGTTTCTGGAATTATTCAGCGAAATCAAATGTCATCCGTCCGTAGAATTGCATCTGAGACTGGTTTGAAGCGTTTTCATACGATTATTTCACTTATGTATGATGCAGGCGAAGTACCCTCAGACTTTAAGAAAAATGTTATAATCCCCATTCCAAAGAAAGCAGGTGCAGACAGGTATGAAAACTACAGAACCATCAGTTAAATAAGTCATGGTTGCAAAATATTAACGCGAATTATATACAGAAGGATGGAAAAGCTGGTAGAAGCCGACCTTGGGAAAGATCAGTTTGGGTTCAGGAGAAATGTAGGAACTCGGGAGGCAATACTCACTTTACGGCTTATCCTAGAAGATAGATTAAGAAAAGGCAAACCTACATTTCTGGCTTTTGTAGATTTGGAGAAAGCTTTTGACAGTGTTGATTGGAATGAACTCTTTCAAGTTCTGAAGCAAGCAGGAGTAAAATATAGGGAGCATAAGGTTATTTACAACTTGTACAAAATCCAGACAGCGGTTGTCAGAGTTGAAGGGCATGAAAGGGATGCAGTGGTTGGAAAGGAAGTAAGACAGGGTTGTAGTCTTTCTCCATTGTTATTCAATTTGTACATTGAGCAAGCTATAAAGGAAAGCAAGGAAAAATTTGGAGAAGGAATTAAAGTTCAGGGTGAAGAATTAAAAACATTGCGTTTTGCCGACGACATAGTAATTATGTCAGAGACAGGAAAGGACCTGGAAGAGCAATTGAACGGAATGGACAGTGTGCTGAAAGGTGCATATAAGATGAACATTAACAAGAGCAAAACTACGGTAATGGAGTGCAGTGTAAGAAAATCAGGCGATGCTGAAGGAATTAGATTGGGAAACGAAGCAATAAAGGAGGTAGATGAGTTTTGTTACGTGGGCAGTAAAATAACAAGTGATGGTCGCAGTACAGAGGATATAAAATGCAGAATGGCAATGGGTAGAAAAGCGTTTTTGAAAAAGAGAAATTTGTTAACATCGAATATTGATTTAAGCCTAAAGAAGTCCTTTCTGAAGGCATTTGTATGGAGTGTTGCCTTGTATGGGAGTGAGACATGGACGATAACCAGTGCGGACAGGAAGAGGATAGAGGCTTTTGAAGTATGGTGCTACAGAAGAATGCTGAAGATTAGGTGGGTGGATCGCGTAACTAATGAGGAGGTACTGATCAGAATTGGGGAGAAAAGAAATTTCTGGCATACCTTGACTAAAAGAAGGGATGGATTGGTAGGACACATTCTTAGACATCAAGGAATTGTGAATTTAGCATTGGAGGGAAGCGTGTGGGGTAAAAATCGCAGAGGAAGACCAAGAGGTGGATACAGTAAGCAGATTCAGACAGATGTAGGTTGCCGTTCTTATGTGGAGCTGAAGAGGCTTGCTCAGGATAGGGTATTGTGGAGAGCTGCATCAAACCAGTCTCCGGACTGAAGACCACAACAACAACAACAACAACACAACATGCTGATATCAGCTGCACAGCGTACAGCGCTATCTGTTAGCAGCTTTTGTAACTATTATTTCAAACTGCTGCCGGCCGCGGTGGCCGAGGGCACTGAGGCGCTCCAGTCACGGTCTGCACGGCCACTACGGTCGGGGGGTTCGAATCCCCCCTTGGGCATGGATATTTGTACCGTCCTTAGTATTAGCTAGTTTGTAAGTAGTTTGTAAGTTTAAGGACTGATGACCCCGCAGTTAAGTCCCGTAAGCTATACAAACATTTGAACATTTTTCAAACTGCTGTATAAACGTGTTACTGCTTTCACAATAAACATACCGTTTACTGCATTGCTCTATCGATCTTTGTTTTCGAGATATTTAATTTTGAAATCAGGGAATCCTTTTCTGGACACCCTGTACATCACATAATGGGTTTCTGTCAAAGTTTAGAGAACCTTTATTTCTAGAAGAGTCGATCAATATATTGCTTTGCCCTGCGAGTTTCGACTTTTTGCAAGACACTCACCAGTTAAAAAAAAAATCAAGGTTAAAGTTGATGACGCACAATCGTATTATCAGTGCTATACATCGAACAACAATGGAGAGAGGTTCTTGTTGCCTCCAGTCGACATGTAGCTGTTGCTTTTATTCAGTAGAATTGTGTGAGGGTGGTTTACCGGGCGAGGTGCGGGCGCCCGTTTCTGGGGAGACCTTGAGCCGCGACACGCTCTGGACATGAGGGGCTGGGGTGGGGTCACCACCCCATCTGCCCCAAACCGGATCCAGTTGGGAGCGTCCGGAGCGCGCCAGCCGCGGCCGCTCGATGCCCCTCAATTATGCACGCCGTCCGTCGCTGGCGCTGAATACTTGATGGGCCCGGCAGTAATCACGGCCATCAACTGACGCCGGCGGCTGCCCAGCTGATCCAACTGCGAGACCGCCAATTTCACCCTCCTCACAGTTCTGTACATTCGCTTTCGGTTGCCGTCAGGACGTCGATATCAATTTTCTGCAGCATATCCAGGAGAAAAGCGAACATTAGGCGATTTTTTTCTAGTATTCTTTACTAATTTATCTCTCTGTGGCCGTGAAACAGTAACTAGAAAGTCAATATTCTTGTCATGTCGCTGCTGATCACCAGTCTACTAATCATGTTTGCATTCTGAGGAACGAATGTAATGCTGTAATATCCTGTTGACTACGATGCCATTACAGACGAGTTCCAAGGTGTGACTGAGAAGGAAATCGACCATGCTCTTGAGCGATTTTTGAAAAATCGTAATGAAATCTAAATCTGGATATGAACCAGCAGTCTGTCCGAGTACGAGGCCGATTTATTACTAGCAACACGCTTGAAATCCCTAAGTTTTCTATTTCTTTGCCGTTCAAAGCGTTTTCGTTGCATGTTTGAGGTAAAATGTCAATTCACTACTGACGCATCGTAATATCAGTACACTGAACAATGTATTTCGAAAGGCAGCATTCGTGTAGTCCATCAACCTAACAGAACTAGGTGTTTATTTAATGGGACGTTAACGTCGAGAGCTGTTGGGAAGAAAATTTCGAGGTTGGTATGCGGAACGGAGTCGTAGTCTCACGGACGGTCAGGGTCACAACCTTATCTCCATGAACGGAAGAAATTGTGCATTTTGTGACTCATCCTAAAGTATGTCGCCACGTTCTCAAATCAGCAACTTGCTAATACCATGGCCTGCCAATTTATTTTCCAGCGAGTGTAATTAAAGCCATATCACATTTTAGATTTGTTTAAGACCTAATTATAATAATGTATTACCCAAAATGTAAGGATTTTCCCTCATCAATTCAAAAACAAACCACCAGTCTTTTCGTGTTACTAAACATGTCTAATACCTAATTTCGATCAGTATCCCTTCTGCTAGTATTAGGGTAAGAAAAAAGTGAGATGGTGTTTTATCTTGACAAACAAAAATTATATTTTTGAAGTGATAAAATTTCAGCACCATTCATTCATTTATTATTAGAAGAATGTTTCATGAAGAATTGTTATTAATAAGTATTTATTTTACATACACCATTTTCTGGTAGGTAAGATTGGTATTTCTTCTGAGCATGTTCTGTAGACTGTAGCATATGTTTTTAATATATTGCTAGACACAGATTAGGTATATTTTTAGAGTTGGCAGAATTTATGTTACACCATAATGAGAACCCAAAACTGAGAACTCACGTAATCATAAGATTTTTTTTAATCATACAGCTATCAAAACTCACCAATTGGCACAAACAATTGGATGACACACCATTCTTGGTTTTCACCTAGATATAATTTGTAACTCAAATTGTCAGATGTGTTTATGTTCTCAACTATATGCATGTTTTTTGCCTTGATTGCCTTTGTACACATTGACAAAGCCCTCTGTGAAAAAACCAAAAAGTCCAAGAAGAGGTCAGCACATCGACATCAGTCGGTATTTAGATGTTGACATTATGTCTGTTTCAACGTGATGTGCTTTTTAGCCCTCACTTAGCATAACAGAAGACAGAATCAGCACATAGATCGTCATGCTTACACTCCAGCATTTCTCCAAATTATCCGCAAGTAAAGATACATCTGTATCCGTATAGTGCATGTTTATGTTTTCTTTCTGATATTCAGTCCGCAGGCCGTATAGTGCATGTTTATGTTTATGTTTTCTTTCTGATATTCAGTCCGCAGGCCGGATTGGTGTAGCCCTCCAAGCTACCCTGTTCTGTGCAAGCCTCTTCATCACCGAATAAAAACAACAACCCACATCATTTGAATCTGTTTACTGTATTCTTCTCTAAGTCTCGCTCTACGATTATTACTACACACACTTCCTTCTGATGCTACGTTCATGATTCCTTAATGGCTCAGAACGTCTCCCACCAACCTATCTTTTCTCTTAGAAAATCACAGAAACTCCTTCTTTCTCCAATTCTGAAAAGCATATTAGTTAGTGATCTACCCACCTAATCTTCATCATTCTTCCGACATTCTAACATTCCATTCCATTACCCTTGATTTGTCAATATTCATATTATACCCTCCTTTCAAGTCAGTGTCCATTCTGTTTAATTGCCCTACAGGTCATTTGCTGACAGAATTACTATACTCCCTTATATTATATGTTGGTTTCCAACTAAACATTCACTGTATTCCCATAGTCCACATTCAGATGATCTGCATTGTTGATAGACAATTATGAAGTACAAAAGGTAATTTTAAGAATTCCTATTACCAGAAAGTACAACAAAAGCACTTTTAGTTCTATCCTGATGTGGTAGTACAGGCACCAACGTTTCATTTCTGACGTAGTAAAATATTTGCAATTAAGCAACATGTCTAAAGTTTAGTCAGTGTGCCGTTTCACGCCCAAGGTTGTAGATGAATTGACATTAATATAGAGAGGGCCGTTTACGATACAAAAGACATACAATAATTCATTACAAAAAAGAAAATAAATTTACTTTCAAAAATTTTGTTCCCACAGAATTGTTTTGGGCCTTCACTACAAATTTTTATGATCTGCACAAACATGCGTTTGAAAGAAACGACATAATAACATCACATGATCATATAAAATCAACTGGCTGCCAGATATGATAGTTCACATGTCAAAACAAAGATATCAACACCTTGTCAACAAGTGTTTCTTGCTGCCATTGTAAATGTATTGGAAGTTTGCCGACTGTTGGTGCCACACAGTGTAGAAACATGGAACTAAAACACGTTGTGCACGGTACCACCGTCCATCCACGATTGTGTGATGCAGGCCCGAACTTCCTAGCGTGAATCACAATGAAATAAAGCACAATTGTGTGTGCAGGGCCTGAAAGGTGTAATGGGTGATGATCAGGAATGGTAAACTTGGGAAACTTCATTAACTGCTAGCACATCCACACAAAGACGATATGTTGCCTTTTACACACCACAATATATAAGGAATACGTGCACGGGGTTCATATATTGCCACTTGAAGTTGTTTATAGTTTCCTCTACTACAAGTTGAAGGTGGAATGGGCTGTAGTAAAGCTTTTGGGTGATCTGTGTAGCAACACTGGTAGACATTTGTGTTGTGTCATTTGTGTAGCTCTACAAATAGTCATTAATATTGTTGGGAAACTCTACCTTGACCAGCTAGGTCAATGAATCTCCAGTTGAGAAGGTCAGAATCGGACAGGGTTCTACACAATATCCATCAAGAGGACAGTCAAAACTGTATTAATCAACGCCAACTCAAATAACTTCTTGTGTAAGGGGCAAAGATGGACCTACATGTTATACACTTCTTCAGTTTATGAAACTTTTCATCTGAATAAGTCATAATTTTTTTCTGAAATTCTTCTATTTGGTTGTTTTCAGATACAGCACAGTAATCGATTTTCGCCCCAGTTAGATAATATTTCTCAGGTGTGTTTATGTGTTGTTTCTTTGTGATAGTGTGTTTTTGTTTGTTTGTGTTTTTCATTTTATGTGTTTTGTTTGTGTGTTTCATTTTATGTGTTTTGTTTGTGTGTTTTTGTTTCTGTGTTTTTGATTATATGTTTTTGTAAATGTTGAAAAATGTAAGGTGATGTACATGAGTAGGAAAAACAATCCCATAAAGTTCGAATACAGCATTAGTAGTGAGCGTCTTGATGCAGTCGTGTCGTTCAAAGATCTAAACGTAACATTGCAGAGCGATATGAAATTGAATGAACATGTAAGGACAGTTGTGAGCAAGGCGGACAGCCGATTTCGGTTTAATGGGAGAATTTTGGGAAGATGTACTTCATCTGGGAAGCAGACCGCGTAAAAATGCTTGTACGACGTCTTGAGTATTGCTCAAGTGTTTGAGACCCACAGTAGATCAGTTTAAAGGAAGACATAGAAGCAGTTCAGAGGCGAGCAGCTAGGTTTGTTACTGGTAAGTTCGACCAATGCGCGAGTGTCACGGAAATGCTCCAGGAACTCAAATGTGAATCGCGGGAGGGAAGACGACGTTCTTTTCTAGAAATTCTGTTGAGGAAATATAGAGGGCCGGAATTTGAAGCTGACTGTAGAACGATCTTTCACGCAATGATCACAAAGAAAGGATTCACACGGAGGCATACAGACTTTCCTTTTTCCCCTCGTTCTATTTGGGAGTGAAATAGGAAAGGAAATGCCTAGTAGTGGTACAGTGTACCCTCCGCCACACACCTTACGGTGGATTGCGGAGTATATATATAGATGAAGATGTTTGTGTGTTTTTGTTTATGTATGTGGTTTTTGTTGTGTGTTTTTGGTGTGTGTTTTTGTTGTACGTTTTATTGTTGTTGTGAGTATATTTTTTGTGTATGTTTTTTGTTCTGAGAGTTTTTTATGTAGTATGTTTTCATTTTGTGTATTATTTTTTGGGTGTGGTTTATTTTCTTGGTTTTTTGTTTGTGTATGAATTTCTTTTTGTTTGTGTTTCTGTTTTTTGTGAGTGTTTCAGTTTGCATGTGTCGTTTTCTTTTTGTTGTGTTTGTGTGTCTTTGTTTGTTATGACATTATTTTTGTTGTGAGTATGCTTTCGTTGTGTGTGTGTGTGTGTGTGTGTGTGTGTGTGTGTGTTTCTGTTTGTGTGTCTTTTTGCTCTTGATTTCGTTTGTGTGTTTTTGCTTTTGTTTTTCTTGTGTGCATTTTTGTTTGTGTTTTTGTTTGTGTTTTGGTGCTTACAATTTTGAACATAGCTGCTACTGTCAGCGACCGTTAAAACGCCAAAGGATAAAAATGGAGCCCTCAGTCAGTTAACCTGATTTCGGCATAACTATGATTGCCTTCATCAAAAATTATAAATTAAAAACAAGTCACGTAATAAAAGTTACAAGTTTACGACGCAAAGTTAAATTATTATTATTATTATTATTATTATTATTTTTTTTTTTTTTTTTTTTTTTTTTTTTTTTTTTTTTTTTTTTTTTTTTTTTTTTTTTTTTTTTGCGAGAGAGAGCTAACCACTATGGAATGTACGCCTGCACGGTGGCTTTAGCGTTTGTTCGAGTTTGGTACTCATTGCTCGACGTTGTACATTCTTGGCCATTAAAACTGCTGCAACACGAAGATGAAGTGCTACAGACGCGACATTTAATCGACAGGAAGATGTTGTCATTTGCACATAATTAGCTTTTCAGAGCATTCACACAAGGTTGGCGCCGATAGCGACATTTACAACATGTTGACATGAGGAAAGTTTCCAACCGATTTCTCATACACAAGCAGCAGTTGACCGGCGTTGCGTGGTGAAACGTTGTGATGTCTCGTGTAAGGAGGAGAAATGCATACCATCACGTTTCCGACTTTGATAAAGGACGGATTGTAGCCTATCGCGATTGCGGTTTATCGTATCGCGACATTGCTGCCCGCGTTGGTCACGATCCAATGACTGTTAGCAGAATATGGAATCGGTGGGTTCAGAAGGGCAATATGGAACGCCGTGCTGGATCCCAATGGCCTCGTATCACTAGCAGTCGAGATGACAGGCATCTTATCCGCATGGCTGTAACGGATCGTGTAGTCACGTCTCGATCCCTGAGTCAGCATATGGGGACATTTGCAAGACAACAACCATCTGCACGAACAGTTCGACGACGTTTGCAGCAGCATGGACTATCAGCCCGAAGACCATGGCTGCGGTTACCCTTGACGCTGCATCACAGGCAGGAGCGCTTGCGATGGTGTACGCGACGACGAACCTGGGTGCACGAATGGCAAAACGTCATTTTTTCGGATGAATCCAGGTTCTGTTTACACCATCACGATGGTCGCATCCGTGTTTGGCGATATCGCGGTGAACACACATTGGAAGCATGTATTCATGATCGCCTTACTCGCGTATCTCCCAGCGTGATGGTATGGGGTGCCATTGGTTACACGTCTCGGTCACCTCTTGTTCGCATCGACGGCACTTTGAACAGTGGCCGTTACATTTGAGATGTGTTACGACCCGTGGCTCTATCCTTCATTCGATTCCTGCGAAATCCTACATTTCAGCAGGGTAATGCACGACCGCATGTTTCTGGTCCTGGATACGGGAAATGTTCAACTGCTGCCCTGGGCGGCACATTCTCCAAGTCTCTCACCAACTGGAAACGTCTGGTCAATGGTGGCCCAGCAAGTGGCTCGTCATAATACGCCAGTCACTACTCTTGATGAACTGTGGTATCGTGTTGAAGCTGCATGGGCATCTGTACCTGCACACGCTATCCAAGCTCTGTTTGACTCAATGCCCAGGCGTATCAAGGCCGTTATTACGACCGGAGGTGGTTGTTCTGGGTACTGATTTCTCAGGATCTATGCTCCCAAATTGCGTGAAAATGTAATCACAGGTCAGTTCTAGTATAATATACTTGTCCAATGAATACCCGTGTATCATCTGCATTTCTTCTTGGTGTAGCAATTTTAATGGTCAGTAGAGTATTTGGGTTGAGGATGTGGAGTGGCTTATTGGGTGGTGCGCTTCGACAGGTCGAGGGGCAGCAACCTGACGGAGGCGGAGCTGTGGCAGGGCGTGGAGATGCTGCGGCAGCTGGTGGCGCCGCGGCCGGCGGGCGCGCAGAGCGACGACAGGCGCAGGCTGGCGGCCGCCGTCCAGGACCTGCTCGACGCCAGGGGCGTCTCCGTCGAGGCCGCCGTCTACCAGGTCCATTCATACATCGGTCTGAATCGTAACAGAGTGATGCAACAATGTTGTGATGAGTAGAATGAAACTTTCACTCTGCAGCGGAGTGTGCGCTGATATGGAACTTCCTGGCAGATTAACATTGTGTGCCGGAACCGGGACTCGAACCTGGGACCTTTGCCTTTCGCGGACAAGCGCACTACCGACTGTGCTACCCCGACACGACTCACGATGCCGCCTCACAACTTTACTTCCGCCAGTACCTCACCTCCTACTTTCCAAACTTCACAGAAGCTCTCCTGCGAACCATGTAAGACTAGCACTCCTGGAAGAAAGGATAAGGTGGAGACATGGCTTAGCCACAGCCTAAGGGATGTTTCCAGAATGAAACTTTCACTCTGCAGTGGAGTGTGCGCTGATATGAAACTTCCTGGCATTATCCTTTCTTCCAGGAGTGCTAGTCTTGCATGGTTCGCAGGAGAGCTTCTGTGAAGTTTGGAAAGTAGGAGGCGAGGTACTGGCGGAAGTAAAGTTGTGAGGCGGCATCGTGAGTCGTGTCGGAGTAGCACAGTCGGTAGTGCTCTTGCCCGCGAAAGGCAAAGGTCCCAGGTTCGAGTCCCGGTTCCGGCACACAATTTTAAGTTGTGATGAGTAAGTCAACCCACGTGAGTGGAGAGAGGGCACAAAGAAACAGTGAATGAGCTCAATACTCCAATCTGTTCCTGGTCACGTTTTGGTGTACACCCGCCTTCCAAAGCATATCAATCTGGGACGAATGTGGAACTGACGGTTTTCCATCACCATGTAGAGGCGACGCACTGCATCTGGCTGTGTAGCCACACTACCGCCGCACATACATCTGACAAACAGGAATTAACTGATGAAACTATATATGATATCTTTCAGAAAGTTATTAAGTGGTTCTCTACAAATGGACTCTCATTAAACATCGATAAAACCCAATATATACAGTTTCATACAGTAAATGGCATGGCACCATTAATAAATTTAGACTGTGCCTAAGGTAAAATATTCAAAATTTTTAGGTGTTTGCAGTGACGAGGGATTGAATTGCGTGAAACATATTGAAGATCTCCCGAAACGTTTGAGTTCAGCTACTTATGCTATCAGGTTCATTGCAAAATTTGGTAATATACACCTCAGTAAATTAGCTTACTATGCCTATTTTCATTCACTGCTTCCATATGGTGTCATATTCTGGGGCAATTCAATATTAAGTAAATTTTCTGAAAGATATCCTATACACATTATAAATGCGAAAGTTTGTATGTTTGTTACCGCATCAGGCTAAAACTGCAGCATTGATTTAGATGAAATTTCATATAGAGATTTCTTATGTCTTGGATTAGGACATAGGCTACTTTTCAAAATGTTTATTACAAGTTATTTATTTGAAATATATCCATAGAAATACGTAACGGTTGTAAGAAGATTCTAATACACAGCAGAGGCTTTATGTAACGTATGTCATGTTTAGCTGCGAGGATTAACGCGTCATGTCAGAAACTTCCATTATTTTGGGCAATGGTTCGTGTCCTGCTATAGTGAATTTTTTTTCTTTGTTATTGTTATTTTTTTTTTTTTTTTTACTTTCGAATATACAAAAAGGTTCTGTGATACTGCCAAAACGGCTTAACTGACATATTATTACATACACAAGAAATCTGAATGTTGGCGTTTAACCGCATTCATTCTCACTTGTTGTAACAAATGTAGGAAGTATGTATATAAATTGAAGACTTTAAATAAAATATGCTCTAAGTACCATGGCAAGAAAAAACATTCACGTTTTGTGTGGAATGGGATCTAGATACCAAGCTCTATTTTGTGTACAAAACGCGAACTGCCACGTATAAATAGCGTACGTAAACTGCAACGAAAGTAGTAGCAAATGCACTCAACAGGTGGCAGGCGGTACGCTGCAGTTAACATCTGAAACGTTGTGTGTTCCGGCCAAATGCACTCAGATGGCAGGCAGTATAACACTCATGAAAATATTTCTCAGGACGTATAGTGTATATTCCATTGTGATATCTCCATTACTATAAACAAGAGTCAAGGACAAACATTAAAAGTGGCAGGTATTCATCTGGCCACTCCATGTTTCTCGCACGGACAGCTCTACGTAGGCTGCTCCCGTGTGTCGAGAGCTAGAAATCTCTACGTATACTCGGAGAGCAAGAAGTCTCGAAACGTCGTTTACAGGGACATATTGCAATAGATTTTCGGCTCTCCATCCGTTCCAAGACAATTATATATTCCGTGCTAACAATGTTGCAAACAGTCATGTAGTTATTTATGCCCTTTCTTGGCACTTTAATGTCTGAATATTGAACCGCGGGTAACACCGCGGGGAGCAGCTAGTCATTCTATAAAGTGAATGTCTATTCGGTATACGTTTATCACGTCTGAATCACAAGACATAAAGAGCTAAAAATTTGTATAGTTACTAATGTCTACCCCGGGAAGGCTTTAGGCATGGTTTTATGGCGATCGGATAGCTAATATATTTTTATGTGAATGTCTGTTCGGTGTACGCTTATCACGTCCGAATCACAAGACGCAGGAGACTTAAATATTTGTACAGTTTCTAATTTATACCTGAGAAAGGTTTTAGGCGCGCTTTTATAGCGATATGGTAGATCTTTAGTAATTTGAAGAATATAACGCGAAATGCGGAACAGTAATTACTCTTTGATAATGGTTTTATTGGTTGCATTGTTGCTTGAGGGCTGATGATGCTAAAAGGGTGTAGTATATTGGTATGGAAAGTTTCGGTGTATATAAAATTCTGTCTGTGTGTGTGTGTGTGTGTGTGTGTGTGTGTGAGTGAGTGTTAATATTTCGCTCTGCGGCGCAAACGAATGGTCTGTGTGTGTAACTGTTGTCCGAGGTTTCCCGTTGTACACCATTGCAGTTCCATGCCGATTGCTATAAGGGGGTGGAAGATATGGTGGTTGAAAGCCGTCACTTTATAAAAAAATTCTGACTGAAGGCCAGCGATGACGTTTGCGACTCTGTAGCAAGGAGGTTACATACAGCGAAACGTGATGCCACAGGCCATATCTTTGGTCTATGCGTGCTACAACGTCTTCAGATCTTTCTCTGTAAGGCCTAGCATACGATAAGGAAATATAAGAATAAATAAATAAAGCAGTAAAAAAGAAATTTCTTTTAATACATCCCTTTAAAAAAATCGATTTGACGTTTCGCTCATTATCTATCATAATCAAACACCACGCGAGCGGAGCCGCGGGTTTAAGCTAGTCATTTATAATTTTATCAGTTAATTCCTGGTGTCAGGCGTGATAGCTATACTTGTATCATCAGCGAAAAGTACTAGCTTAGCATCTTAGTGAATGTAGAATGGCAAGTCATTAATATATATTAAGCACAGCAAAGGACCCAAGACCGAACCTTGTGGGACCCCATTTTTGATAACTCCCCAATTAGAAGAATTAATCGTTTCAGCTATATCATGTGAACTGCTTATTTCAACTTTCTGCACTCTCCCAGTTAAGTATGATTTAAACCATTTGTGCACTGTCCCACTCATACCAAAATATTTAAGCTTATCTAGAAGAATCCCATGACTTACACAATCAAAAGCCTTTGAGATCACAAAAAATCCCAACTGGTGATGTCCGGTTATTCAGAGCATTTAATATTTCATCGGTGAAAGATATATATAGCATTTTCTGTTTAAAAGGTTTTTTGAAAACCAAACTGACATTTTGTTAGAACTTTACTTTTACTAATGTGTGAAGCAGCTTGAGAATACATAACTTCTTCAAAAAGTTTGGATAAAGCTGTCAGAAGTGAGATGGGGCGGTAGTCGTTGACATCAGACGCATCCCCTTTTTTATACAAAAGTTTAACGATAGCATATTTCAGTCTATCTGGAAAAATACCTTGCTTTAAAGAGCTATTACATATATGACTGAAAACCCTACTTATCTCTTGGGAACAACCTTGTAATATCCTGCTGGAAATGCCATCAATTCCGTATGACCTTTTACTCTTGAGACAGTTTATTATTTTCCTAATTTCTGAAGGAATTTCAATTTATCAAATTGTGTGGGTATGGCCTCTTTCATTGCCCTGCTACATATCATGAACATTTAGATCCTATTTTCTCCACGACATTTAAAAAATACTCATTAAAATGTTTTCAACGTCTGACTTTTTGTTGATAAAGTTTTCATTTGTTTTGATGGTAATACCCTCTTCCTCTGCTCTTGGTTGCCCTGTCTCCCTTTTAATAATATTCCAAATTGTTTTAACTTTATTATCAGAGGAACTAATTTCAGACATGATGAACATGCTTCTTGATTTTTAATAACTTTTCTTAATGTAGCACAGTAGTTTTTATAGTATTTGATTGTTTCTGGGTTATTACTCTTTCTTGTAAATAGATATAGTTGCATTTTTCGGTTACAAGATATTTTTATTCCTATAGAAAGCCTTGGTTTTTTTCTTTATTTTTTATTTTTTGTTCGTGGTTTCTTACAATTATATTTAACTAATTTCTTGGGGAAACAGTTTTCAAATACCCTTACAAATGTATCATGAAATAAGTTATATTTTAAATTAACATCCTGTACCTTATAAACCTCATCCCAGTCTAACTGCTGTATACTTTCTGTCAAATCTCTAGTTGTTAAGTCATTAATAGAGCGCACAACTCTAGGGAACTGTTTCGAATTACTGTACGGAGCCATGTTATATACTGTTAATAGCTGTGCATCATGATCAGAAATACCATTCTCAACGGGACAAGCATTTACGTTGTTAAACTTACCTTGGTCTATAAAAAAGTTATCTATCAATGTACTGCTCTCCTTTACTACTCGAGTAGGAAAATCAATAACGGATGTCAGATTGAATGAGCCAAGTAAGACTTCCAGGTCTTTCTTCCTATTACACTCTTTCAGTAAATCTACATTGAAATCACCACAAATAATAATTTGTTTCCCCCTGTCTGACAGATAGCACAACAAGGCATCCAAGATTTCCAGAAATAACTGGAAGTTTCCCGAAGGGGACCTATACAGTATTACAATTATAAAATAATCATCATTGAGTTTAAGCCAGCAGGCACATACTTCAATATGTTGCTCCACACAAAACTTTTTGTTTCTAAATTTTTTACACTGTGATAGCTTTTGACATATATGGCAACTCCTCGTCTTACCCTATTATCTCAACTTACATTAGAAGCTAATTTATATCCACTGACATTCACATTTCCCATACGAGTGACAATATGGTCACAGTATATCTATTACATTATCAGTGTCCATATCATCTAAACAAACCGAAAACTCATCTATTTTATTCTTTAGTCGCCTAATATTCTGGTGAAAAATGCTAACATTATTTTTTACTTTACTTTTGTGAGGAACATTTGATTTTTCATCACTGGACACTGATCGTGCCCTAAAAAAGAAGTACTTCCATGAATTGCAGTGTCCTCCTTAAGGATTTTGCTATCAACTCAACAAGTTTCCCCTTCGCTCTCCTATTGAGACACGTAAATCTCCACCCTATCATTGGCAGCGGAGTATGATTCCGATCCACGGACGTCTGGGTTAGGGGCCCAAACATGTAAGTGACGTTGACATTCATCAGGTATAATTGGTAAATTTTCCTGATGGTACTTATGTAATAGATACCTCTTATATATGGAAACATTTTGTTTCTTCAGGGATTACAGCTCCCTTATGATAAATTTTTCTATATATAAAAATGGTCTAGAGCGTAGTATAGGTTATTTATTTCCAACTAGTTTCAACACATTGTTGGGCCATCTTCAGGGTACTGCTCCAAGATGGTGTGGAGCGGCAAGCAGCTGCAAGTTCCTCCGTGTAGCGCAGTGACGCCACCTGAGGAACTCGCAGCAATGCGGGGCAGCACCTTGAAGATGGCTCAACATTCTATTGAAAGGAAATACATAAGCAACCTTGTGCTTTAGACCTTTTTATATATAAAATGATAGATTCTCATTAGAGAGCAACAAAGGAGATTGTTAGACATGTCTGTCAAATAATTGTTGGGTGGTTCTTTGAAAATGGCACCAGCCCTTTGAATTTTGAGAACACACACTATATTAAATGTTGTACAAAAATAGAGACAAATAAACTATTTACGTACAACATCAGTAGCAATCAGTACAAGTAGAAATGCAAAGGCAGTTGAAGTCCAGTTCGAGGACATTTTCTAATTACTCCAACTGCTAAGACCTCACTTGTGTCATAACAAAGAGGTCAGATGTCACAACGCCCCCTGAGGCTCCGGCGTCAACCCACGTCATATCATGATGTCACATGATTGTGTTGTACTAAGGCTTGGATACCTGGGCCTCTGTATCCTCGGAAGGAAGATTGCAGCTTGATGTCCCGTCGACAGCATGGTCATTAGACATGGAGCACAGGCTAGAATTTTTTTTAACCTTTGCAATATGGCCATGCCCTTTGGAAGGAACCAACTGGAATTTACCTCGACTGATTCAGATAAATCACACAAAATGCAAACCTGAAGGATCTGAGGCAGATATGAGCTACCATCATCCAGAATGTGAGTCCAGAATACTTACCACTGTGCCACCTCCCTCCCTCAGTTCTGGATCTTTGGATCCTGTGATTTCTTGTTCCCCGGACATATTGGTTCAATTCCCAGTATGTACAATTATCAAATGATCCTGCATAACTGCGTGTGATTTCAACTGGTAGAGTCCCTTCATTCTTCAAGATTATTCTGCATTCAGACGGTGTATTTGTGCTGATGATCCCTGGATCTTGGATATATTGAATCGTTTTTTATCTTTTGTTCCTTGAATGTACTGATTCGACCTCGATTCTAGGATTTCTGAATCCTTAAATGATATGTTTCGTTTCCATACTTGTGTAATTATCGAATTATCCTGCAATTAAGGTAAGATAGGAGATACGATACTGCGAGAAGAATTTGACAGAGCACTGAAAAATCTGACTCGAAACAAATCCCATGGAGTGCATAATATTCAATCTGAATTGCTGACATCGTTGGTACAGCCAGTCACGAAGAAACTGTTCCGCCTTGTGCGCAAGATGTATGGGACAGGGGAGATAGCCTCGAACTTAAAGAAAAATATAATATCCCAATTCCAGAGAAAGCAACTGCAGACAAGTGTGAAACTTATAGAACTATCAGTTTACTAAGTCATAGTTGCAAATTATTTACCGACGAACGGAAAAACTGATTTGATATCGTGGAAGATCAGCTGCTCAGTGACCGCCAGCGAGTACATATGTGTCGTGCAGCGGGCAGCCCTTCTTCACTGTAAGTGAACCAACTTTTTCTTAATAGAAGCGACTTATTTTCATTTCGTGCGTGCTTCCTCTTACAGTTCATCAAACTTTCGTGCGTTCGCGTGTTTATTTATTCAGAATCGCGTTTAGTTGACTGATCACTGTTGATATTTTGATTTATTAGCTCGCGTATATATTTTTCAGATTCGCCGTTAATAAACAGTTTAGTGTTAAGTACATATTTCTCGAAGCTCACTGTTGTGTCCTCGATCGTATATTTAGTCAGCTTCACATCAAAGGAACAGTTATTAAAAAATATACATTGTTCGAACATTATGAACTACCTCGATGAGAACTACCTATTAACCAATAGTCAACACGGATTCAGAAAGTATCGCTCTTGCGAAACACAGCGTGCCCTTTATTCACATGAAGTGATAAGTGTAATCGACAAGGGATCTCAAATCGATTCCGTATTTTTGGATTTCCGGAAGGCTGCACATCACAAGCGACTTCTAATGAAATTGCGGGCTTATCGAATATCGCCCCAACTGTGTGATTGAGTTCACGATTTCCTATCAGAAAGGTCACAGTTCGTATTAATTGACGGTAAGTCATTGAGTAAAACAGAAGTGATACTTGGTGTTCCCCAGGGAAGCGTTATAGGTCCCCTACTCTTCCTTGTGTTTATAAACGATTTAGGAGACAATCGGAATAGCTCCCTTAGACTGTTCGCGGATAATGCTGTCGTTTATCGGTTAGTTAAGTCAACAGAGGATCAAAAGTAACTACAAAGCGATTTCGACAAAATTTCTACATGTTGCGAAAATTGGCGATTAACACCAAATAATGAAAAGTGTGAAGTAATACACACGACCATTAAAAGAAATCCGCTGAACTTCAATTTCACGATAAATCAGTAAAATCTTAAGGTCATAAATTCTACCAAATACCTAGGAGTTACAATTACGAACAACTTAGACTGGAGAGAAGACATAGAAACTGTTCTGGGGAAGGCGAACCAAAGGTTACGTTTCATTGGCAGAATGCTTCGAAGATGTAACAGCTCCACCAAACAGACTGCCTACATCACACTTGTGAGTCCTCTCCTGGAGTACTGTTGCCCAGTGTGGGACCCTCGCCAGGTGGGACTGACGGCAGACATTGGGAAGGTTCAGAGAAGGGCAGGTCGGTTTGTTTTATCACGTTATAGGGGGGGAAAGCGTCACGGAAATGTTGCACGATTTGAGGTGGAAATCATTAAAAGAACGGCGTTATTCGTTGCGGCGAGTTCTATTTGCGAAATTTCAATCACCGACTTTTACTTCTGAATGTGAAAATATTTTGCAAGCATCCACCGACATAGGGAGACATGACCATCCCAATAAAATAAATCAGATCGAAAACGAAACGATTTAGGTGTTCTTTCTTCCCGCGCGCTATTAGAGATTGGAACGTTAGAGAAAAGTTATGAAAGTGTTTCATAAACCCTCTGCCAGGCGCTTAAATGTGATTTGCAGAGTATCTATGTAGATTTAAGGGAAGTATAGGAACACATGTGGCAATAGATTGCGACTTATCCTAGAAGACGTTTTAAAGAAAGGCTTATCCACGTTTTTAGCTTATGTAGATTTAGTGAAAGCTTTTAATAACGTTGACTGTCATACACTGCCACGCGCAATGACCGCAACGTCTAAGACGTCATGGTAAGGACTGGGCGGCCGTTTCCGCCGGAGGTTCAAGTTCGCCCTCGGATTTGGGTGTGTGAGCATAGTCCTTATTGTAAGTTGGTCTAAATAGTTTCTAAGTCTACGGACTAATGACGATTGCAATTTGGACCAATACGCTTATAAACATTTGAACTTTTTTTTTAAATACACTCTTTCAAATTCTGGAGGTAGCAGGGGTAAATATATGGAACGAAAAGTTATAATTACATAACTTGTACAAAAACCGGACAGGTATTATAAAAGTCAAAGGGCATGAAGGGGACGCAGTGTTTGCGACAGGAGTAAGACAGGGTTCAATCTGTACATTGAGCTAGCTACGGAATACAAGGAGAAATTTGGAGAAGGAATTAAAGTTCAGGGAGAAGAAATGAACAACTTCGCAGTTTCTCGTTGAATCATATTCTGTCAGGGACAGAAGGTCCTGGAAGAGCATTTGAACAGAATGGACAGTGAAACTTCCTGGTAGATTAAAATTGTGTGCCAGAACCGGGACTCGAACCTGGGACCTTTGCCTTTCGCGGGCAAGCGCACTACCGACTGTGCTATCCCGACACGACTCACGATGCCGCCTCACAACTTTACTTCTGCCAGTACCTCGCCTCTTACTTTCCAAACTTCACAGAAGCTCTCCTGCAAACACGCAAGACTAGCACTCCTGGAAGAAAGGATATGGTGGAGACATGGCTTAGCCACAGCCTGCACGGCCACTACGGTCGGAGGTTCGAATCCCCCTCGGGCATGGATATTTGTGCCGTCCTTAGGATTAGCTAATTCATAAGTAGTTTGTAAGTTTAGGGACTGATGACCCCATAGTTAAGTCCCATAAGCTGTACAAACATTTGAACATTTGTAATCTGTTGACATCCAAAATTAATATAAACGTTAGGAAGTCCTTTCTGAAGACATTTGTACGGGACTGAAACGTGGACGAAAAGGAGTTCAGACAAAGAAGATGATCGGATATTTCGAGCCGCGGCGGAGTGGCCGAGCGCATTGTGGCGCTATGGCCGTTCCCCGTCGGGGATTCGAACCCCACTTGGATATGGATGTTTGTGCTGTCTTTAGTATAAGTAGTTCGTAAGTTTAGGGACTGATTACCCCGCAGTTAAGTCCCATAAACTTAATAAACATTTGATTTGAAACTTTAGAAATATGGTGTTACAGAAGAATGATGAAGATTAGATGGGTAGATCGCGTAACTAACGAGGAGTTGCTGAACAGAATTTGGGAGAAAAGAAGTTTATGGCATATCTTGACTAAGAGAAGGGATCAATTGATGGGACACATTCTGAAATACCAAGAAAGCGTGATTTTAACATTGGAGAGAAGTGTGTGGCGTAAAAATCGCAGATGGAGACTAAAAGACGAATATAGCAAACAGGACCAAAAGGATGTGGGTTGCCGTCCTTAATCACACATGAAGAGGCTTGCAGTCACTCTAAGTAAAACTATGGAAGTGACACTGTCCGATTTTTCTGAAATTTGGACATGTTATAATACATGAAAAGCTAAGGGACACGTATTTATCTATTAAAACTTCAAAAGGAAGTCTAATTAAGAAACGCCTATTTTTTGTTTATTTGAAGGGTAAGCAACTCTTTATTGCCGCGCTCGTTTGATTCTGCCCATGAAACACCTTGTGAATCTATATTTTTGAACTGTTTATCTCTATGATATAATTGTATTTAAAATCGCTGAATCCGAATCTAAAATCAGATTCTCAAAACTTGATATGGCTGATCCAGCATAGTGGATGATAACTCGAAAAAATACTTCAATAGACAATAACTCGACATGCAACTTACAAAATATTGTAAAATCTACTTTTGAAATGTTAGCGAATAAAAGTGAATAAAAATGTTAAAAATGTCCATTGATCTTAACCGCCAATGCTAGCCCTGCCCGCGATGTAGCACGTGGAGATCGCAAGGACAGATATACAATATCAATGCAATATAATGGTTGTTAACATTCGTTTCCTAATTAACCTCCCTTCTTAAATTTTAATAGATTGTACTTCGATTAAATCAAAACTAATTTTTGAAGCAAAAAATTTAAAAATTGGTATATTTCTGGGTAGTTGGCCCACTTCTATTGAGTCCCCTCAAGTGTAACTAGGCAGATTTTCGTCTTTGATCTAAAGATACTTTCGTAACAGAAATTATCAAAATCGATTCACCAACCTCTAAGTTATCACAATTTTTCCATTTTACCCCTCATTTTGGAGGTCTCGTTTCACCCCATAATTATTACCGCCGCTAAAAAAAAAAAAAAAAAAATACTTGTCCGTTCTATATCTACATAGGATACGCTGCAAATCACATTTAAGTGCATGGCAGAGGGTTCATCGAACCACCTTTATACTATTTATCTCCCATTCTCATCTCGAATAGCACGAGGGAAGAAAGAACTCCTGAATCTCTCCGTTCGAGCTCCGATTTCTCGTATTTTATTCTGATCATTTCTGCCTATGTAAGTGGTAGTCAGCAATATATTTTCGCATTCGGAGGAGAATGTTGGTGATTGGAGTTTCGTAAGTAGTCCACGCCGCAGCAATAACCGCCGTTGTTGTAATGATTCCCATCCCCCGATCCTGTATCATTTCCGTAACGCTGTCTCCCCTGTATCGTGACAATACGAAACGAGCTACCCTTCTTTGGACTCTTTCGATGTCCTCCGTCAAACAAACCTGATAAGGATCCCACACTGGGCAGCAATACTCCAAAAAAGGACGGACAAGTGTAGTGTGTGCAGTTTCTTTAGTAGCTCTGTAGCATCTTTTAAGGGTACTGTCAATAAAACGCAGTCTCTGGTTCGCCTTTCCCACGACATTATCTACATGATCTTTCCAGTTTAATTCTGAAGTAATAGTAATTCGTAGGTATTTTGTGGAGTTTACGGCCTTCACTTTTGATTGATTTATCTTGTAAACAAAGTTTAACTGATATCTTTCCGTACTCATGTGGACGACTTTACACTTCTCATTATTTAGAGTCAATTGCCAATATTTACACCATACTGATATCTTATTCAAATCGTTCTGCAGATGGCTATGATCTTCAGACGATTTTACTAGGCCGTAAATGACGGCATCATCTGCAAACAACCTAAGAGAACTTCTTAGATTTTCCTCTAAATCGTTTATATAAATAAGGAACAGCAGAGGACCACTAACACTAGCCTGTGGAACGCCCGATATCACCTCTGTTTTAGTTGATGCCTTACCATCGATTACTACGAACTGTGTCCTCTCTGACAGGAAATCTACTATCCAGTCTCAAATTTGGGGCGATATACCATAACCACGCAATTTGATTAAAAGCCATTTGTGAGGTACGGTGCCAAAAGCCTTCTGGAAATCAAGAAATACGGAATCGATTTGCGAACCCTTGTAGATAGCACCCATCACTTCGCATGAGTAAAGAGCTAAATCCGTGTTGACGTTGGGTCAATAGATCGTTCTGTTCGAGATAATTCATAATATTTGAATACAGGATATGTTCCAAAACCCTGCTGCAAATTGACGTCAATGAAATAGGCCTGTAGTTTAGTGGGTTACTGCTACTGCCTTTCTTGAATATAGGTGTGACCTGTGCAACTTTCCAATCTTTCGGTACAGATCTTCCTTTGAGAGAGCTGTTGTATATGGCTGTTAAATAAGGGGCTGTCGCTTCAGCGTAATCAGATAGAAATCTAATGGGTATACAATCCGGACCAGAAGACTTGTTCTTGTTAAGTGATTTTAGCTGCTGCACCACTCCGATGATATCTACTTCTACGTTACTCATTACGGACTCTGTTCGTAATTCGAAATCTGGAATATTGGTTTCGTCTTCTTTGGTGAATGAGGTTCTATAAGCTATGTTTAGTAACTCTGCTTTAGTAGCGCTGCCATCGACAGGATCGCCATTACTGTCACGTAGTGAGGGTATTGTTTGTGTTTTGCCCCTAGTATATTTAACATATGACCAACATCTCTTTAGGTTTGCAGTCAAATTTCGAGAAAGAGTTTCGTTGTGATAAGTGTTGTAGGCATCTCGCATTGAAGTCCTCGCTAAATTTCGAGCTTCTGTGTAGGATCGCCAATCCTGGGGATTTTGTGTTCGTTTAAATTTAGTATGCCTTTTCCGTTGCTTTTGCATCAGTGTCCTGATCTGTTTTGTGTACCAAGGGGTCACCTCCTTCTTTTATTAATTTATTTGGTATAAAACTGTCAATTGCTTTCGATACCACTTCTTTGAATTTGACCCAGATCTGGTCTACGCCTGCGTTTAGTGTTAGAAGCAAGTAGAAGCTGTATTTCAAGAAGCAATGTATTTTATTTCTATCTGCTTTCCTGAACAAATATACTTCTCGTTTATTTTTGGTAACTTTGGGACTTTTGTTTACTGTTCTTTAAGAATCCGTCCTAATCAGGGAAGAATAGTCTGAGACCCTTGCAATTTGGTCCCTTAGGTTTACAAACAGGGAACATTTGGATTTAAGTTTCACACCCGTCTGTACTCCCTTTTCTTCGAATGGGAATTATTATATTTTTCTTGAAGGCTCAAACATATTGCACATTAGGTGGAACAGTTTCGTCATGACTGGGTCTCCCAAGAATCAGCAGTTCAGAGGGAATACCATATACTCCAGAGGTCTTGTTTCGACTCTTTCACTGCTTTGTCAAATAATTCTCGCAGTATCGTATCTCCTGTCTCATCTTCTTCTACTTCCTCTTCAATTCCTGCAGTACTGCCTTCACGTTAATTTCCCGTCCACCGTTCCCCTTTCCCTTCTTTGCTCAGAACTTATTTTTCTATTTGAGCTCTCGATATTCATACAGTTCCTTCTCTTTTATTTTTCTGCAGGCAGTATCCATCTTTCCGCTAGTTACATATTCTTCTATGGACTTGCATTTGTCCACTCCAAATTAGCCAATCTGCACTTCCTGTCAACCTCAATTTTCATACGTCTGTATTCCCTTTTGCCTGCTTAACTTGCTGCATTTTTATATTTTCTCCTTTCATTAGTTAAGTTTAGTATCTCCTGTGTTACCTAAGGCTTTCTATTAGGCATTCTTCTTCTATCTGTTTCTTCCTCTGTGGTCTTCACTATTTCATTTCTCAAAGCTACCCGTTCTTTTACTAGTATGTTACTTTCCCCGTTTCAGTCGATCGTTGCCTAATGCTAACTCATACAGTTGATGTGTGTATTTCTAGACGATAACAGTGTCTGGTCCACTTCTTCACCTTGGTACGTTAACATCATTTGACTCGTGCAGGAATCCGAAAGGCGAAGTATTGGATGACTGGAGGCATACTTGAAAGCCAATTCAGTTCATATTGACGGAATGTACGACATTAACTGCGAATGGGTGAAGTTAAAAATGTATAACTTACACAATTCACATCAATTTAACATACAACGGAGATTAAAGGAATTATTCAGACACTTAAGGGAGAGGAAAACTTGATTGTGAAATATTTTGTGTAGGTGGTATTGGACAGATCATAGATGGGTTAAAAGTTGCATACTGAACGTATACGTCTGTACCTGAAATATTTATTGATTACCACCGTTTCGGCCCAAATCAGGCCATCTTTGGGACTCCGTACAGAAGAAGACTAAATACGTAATGTGTGAACATGCACTATGTGTTTTTAAATTTAATATATTATATACGCGATCCATACATGTTTATGAGAAAGTACTTACAAAATTACTCGTACAAATATAAAAATTCAGCAAGTGAAGTAGGCAAAAGGGAGTTCAGACGGCTGAAAAATCAGGTTGACAGCAATTAGAGACTCACTATGCAGGAATGGCTTGGGGATAAATTCAAGACCGTGGACTGTATAACTAGGGGAAGATAGATACCGCAGACTGGAAAATAAAGGAGATATTTGGGGACAAGAAAAGCAGGTGCATGAATATCAATATTGAGCAAAAAAAGGGAAAGCCGAATGCTGAGAGGAATACATTGAGGTCCTATACAAAGGAAATGAAGGCACTATTGTTCGCTGGTCAGAAAAAAAAACAGGGGATCAGTTGAGTAATCTAGGTGCTGAAGTATTGTAAACGCCAGATTAAAGTCAATATTTCGATGGCTTTCTGTCGGTTTTACGGAGAGGAGAACAACATTACGCCAACCGAGATAGTGGTAATAGCAGAAAGCTGCTGCAGAGCGGCTGGTGTTGACTTGTGATTACTCTACCAAACGAACTACACGAGCAGCTGAGATCAGATAGTGCATTGAGCAGATAGTGCAATAAGCCGAAACTGTGCCGTGGAGAGCCATAGGGAGATTAGAAGCGGGACAGACACCGAGGGAGGTGGCTGTAGCTATTAGAGTGCCCGAGAGTGAATTTCCAGAACCCGGACGCGATTTCAGACAACAAGAACTGTTAAAAGAAGGTAAGGACAAGGTCATCCACGGGTAATATCACCAAGAGGTGACCGTTATCTCCGGGTAACAGCCCGTCGAGACAAGAGGATGAATGCAGCTCCGAGTTCTGTTCACAGCTGAGTCAAGATTTTGTGTGCAGCCGGACATTTCTCATCTGGAGAGAAAGTGGAACTCTGAACAATCCCGCTTATGAGCAGGAGGCATCACCATATCATGGTGTTGGATGAATGGTGTGGACAGGAGTCAGTATTGGCGGGCTATGGACCTGTATGTCGTTGAGAATGGCACTTTTTTTTTTGTTGTTGTTGTTGTTCTCACTTAGATCTACGCTTTGTGACCGTTAGTTCAGTTCGTTCTTGGTCGTTCGTTGATCATTTGGCTCAGATTTTTTATTACAGAGGGCGTCGAGCCCCTTGACTGGGCGCGCTGAGCCACGGCGCCCAGCAATGCGCTTGGACTGCTCAGAGGTATACATTGTGTTGCGCTCTACGCTGGTGTTATAGGAGATGGGTTCCTTCTGATGGACCATAACTCTGGTCCCCACAGAGCTGCACTGGCGGACAACACGCTTGAAGCTGGGGGAACTGAACGAATGGAGTTGGCAGCTTGTTTACCGGACTTAAACCCAATTGAGCATGTTTGGGATGGACTTGCTAGACTCATTACAGGCAGACCAGCACCTCCCACAGCGGTTGCAGGGCTGGATATTGCACTCTTGGAAAAATGGTTAAATATCCCTCAAGAGCGATTGATAACCTCATACTGTCCACGCCATTCACGTGTGCAAATGTACTGGCCGTCCGAGGTGATCACACACCAAATTAGATGGCAGCGAGAATGACCTTTTCACTATTTTGGTAGCCCCATGATGCCTCGCTCTAAGCAAACGCCATGTACACCTCAAGTAATGAGTAGAGACAGCGAAGTATCGTGTTGTAGCACTTGTAAATTGCAGCTGTAAGCCATATCTGAATAAAATACGTACCATACGTATATTGTTTATGACATCTCACCTGTTTATGACATCTCACCTGATTTTCTTGAGCAGTGTAGGAAGGGAAGAGGAAGCAGATTAAGATGAGATAGGAAATGCGATGCCGCGAGAAGAATTTAACAGAGCACTGAAAGATTTGAGTCGAAGTAAGGCTCCTGGAGTGCACGATATTCCTACTGAACTGCTGACATCGTTGGAAGAGCCAGTCGTGAAGAAACTGTGCACCGTCTATGCAAAATGTTCGAGACAGGGGAAATACCCTCAGACTTCAAGAAGAAACTGCTAATTCCAATCCCAAAGAAAGCAAGATCAGACCAGGTGAAATAACAGAACTATCAGTTTAATAACTCATGATTGCAAAATATTAACACCTAGTATTTACAGAAAAATGAAAAAAAAGGTGAAATCCGATCACGGCGAAGATCAGATTGGACTTAGGAGAAATGTAGAAACTCGCGAGGCAATACGCACATTTAGATTATCTTAGAAGATAGATGGGCAGATTTTACAACGCACTTAGTGAAGTAGTTGTTAGAGTGAAGGATAAGGATAGTGTTTTACTCATGGGTGATTTCAACGCCAGGATAGTAAATCGAACAGAAGGTTATGAAAATGTTATGGGTAAGTTTGGAGAGGATAGGGAGGCCAACAGGAACGGAAAACAGCTCTTGGATTTCTGTTCCAGTATGAGCTTAGTTATCACAAACTCCTTCTTTAAGCATAAAGACATTCACCGCTATACTTGGGAAGGAAGGGGAACCAGATCTATCATTGACTATATAATAACGAACCAAGAATTCAGGAAGACAGTCAAGGACACATGTGTTTTCAGGGGGTTCTTTGATGATACTGATAATTATTTAATCTGCAGTGAAATTGGTCTTGTGAGGCCAAAAGAGCAGAAAGTCAGGTCCATGTGTAGAAGGATAAGAGTGGAGAAGCTTCAAGACAAGGAAATTAGGCACAAATACATAACAATGATCTCGGAAAGGTACCAGTTAGTTGAATGTAATGATTTACAGTCACTGGAAGAGGAATGGTCAAGGTACAGGGACACATTACTGGAAGCAGTTAGAGAATGTCTTGGAACAGTAGTGTGTAAAGGCGGGAAGAAGCAGACAGCTTGGTCGAATTACACAGTCAAGGCAGCCTGTAAAAAGAAAAAGAAGGCATTTCAAAAATGGCTCCATACTAGAAATCAGGCAGACAGAGAAAGTTATGTTGAAGAAAGAAACAAAGCCAAACGGATAATTGCAGAATCCAAGCAGAAATCATGGGAAGACTTTGGAAACATGCTAGAAACTCTGGGTCAAGCCGCGGGAAAACCATTTTGGAGCGTAATTAGCAATCTACGAAAGGGAGGGAAGATGGAATTAACAAGTGTTTTGGACAGGTCAGGAAAGCTGCTGGTCAATCCAGTGGATGCCTTGACCAGATGGAGGGAATATTTTGAAGAATTGCTCAATGTAGGTGAAACGTTCAATGATGTGTCAGATTTTCACGTAGAACGGGATAGGAACGACGATGGAAACAGGATCTCATTTGAGGAAGTGGAGAAAATGGTCAGTAGACAGGTTCCGTCTGACTGGACGAAAGTGGTAATCACGCCAATTTTCAAACATGGAAACAGAAAAGATTGCAACAACTATCGAGGTATCTCCTGAATTAGCGTTGTAGCCAAATATTCTCAGGTATTGTTGAAAGGAGAGTGCGAGTATTAATTGAGGACAAGTTAGATGAAAATAAGTGTGGGTTTAGGCCTCTTAGAGGCTGCCAGGACCAGATCTTTAGATTACGGCAAGTAATGGAAAAGTGCTATGAGTGGTACAGGGAATTGTATCTATGTTTCATAAATCTGGAAAAGGCTTATGACTGTGTTCCTAGGAGGAAGCTAATGTCAGTTCTTCAAGATTATGGTATACGAGGCAAACGTCTGCAGGCAATTAAAGGGCTTTACGTAGACTGTCAGGCAGCAGTTAGAGTAGATGGCAAATTAAGCTCATTGTTCAGGGTAGTTTCATGGGTAAGACAAGGCTGTAACTTGTCACCATTGTTGTTCATACTATTCATGGATCATATGTTGAAAACAGTAGACTGGCAGGGCGGGATTAAAATAGGTGAAAACAAAATAAGCAGTCTCGCATATGCGGATGACTTAGTTGTAAAGGCAGATTCGATTGAAAGGCTGCAACCTAATATTTCAGAGCTAGATCAGAGGTGCAAGGATTATGATATGAAAATCAGCATCTCCAAAACGAAAGTAATGTCTGTGGGAAAGAGATTTAAACAGATTGAGTGCCAGATAGGAGGAACAAAGTTACAACAGGTAGACAGTTTCAAGAACCTGGGATGTATTTTCTCACAGGATGGCAACATAGCGAAAGAGCTGGCATCGAGGTGCAGCAAAGCTAATGCAGTGAGTGCTCATCTAAGATCTACTCTCTTTTGGAAGAAGGAAGTAAGTACCAAGACTAAGTTAGCAGAGCACCGCTCTATCTTTCGACCAACTTTGTAGTATGTGAGTGAAAGTTGGGTGGATACAGTAACCTTATTCATAAGGTAGAGGTTACAGATATGAAAGTAGCAAGAATGATTGCAGGTACTAATAGATGGGAACAATGGTAGGAGGGTGTCCATAATGAGGATATCAAAGAAAAACTGGGAATGAACACCATAGATGAAGCAGTTAGAGCGAACAGACTGAGATGGTGGGGTCATGTTACACGCATGGGAGAAGCAAGGTTACCTAAGAGACTCATGAGCTCGGCAGCGGAGGGTAAGAGGAGTCGAGGTAGACCAAGAAGAAAGTACTTGGATTCGGTGCAGAATGATTTCGAAGTAAAAGGCATAACATCAGACGAGGCATCAATGTTAGCATTGAATAGGAGATCATGGAGGAATTTTATTAGAGGTACTTTGCTCCAGACTGAACGCTGAAAGACATAATCAGTCTCTAAAGATGATGTAGAAGATAGGTTAACGAAAGGCAAACCTACGTTTTTACTTTTGTGGATCTCGAGAAAGCTTTTGTCATTGTTGGCTGGAATACAATACATTCTTTCAAATTCTGAAGGTAGCAGGGACAAAATATAGGGAGCCAAGAGTTATATTCAACTTGTACAAAAACCAGACAGCAGTTATCAGAGTCGAAGGTCATGAAAGGTTGGGAAGAGAGTAAAACAGGGTTGTATGCTTCCCCCAATGATATTCAATGTATACATTGAGCAACCCATGAAGAAATGCAAGGAGAAATTTGAAGAACTAATTAAAGCTCAGGGAGAAGAAATAAAACCGTTTTGGTTTTCTGATCACACAGTAAATTAGCAGAGATTGCAAAGGACCTGAATGAGCAGTTGAACGGAATGGACAGTGTCTTAAAAGGAAGCTATAATATGAACATTTACAACAGTAAAATAGGACTAATGAAATACAGTGTAAGACAATCAGGCAATAATGAAAGAACTGAATTAGGCAATGAGACAATAAAAGTAGTTGATGAGTTTTGTTCTTAGTACGCGATTTTTATCATAGAAACTAGCTGAAAACCCGGTGTCGCCCGGGTGCTTATTTATTTCCATCTTAAGTAACTCCATCTCTCCACATTTCTCTCTTTGTCCCCTTTCTCTTTCCGTCTCTCTCTGTCCATCTCCTCCTCTTCCCTTACTTTCTCTTCTCTCTTTATCTCTCTGTTAAGCTCCTTTCACCTGTCACCATCTCTCCTCTCTTATTCTCCTCCCCCCCCCCCACTCTCTCTCTCTCTCTCTCTCTCTCTCTCTCTCTCTCTCTCTCTCTCTCTCTCTCTCTCTCTCTCTCTCTCTGTCCGTCTCTTCCTCTACGCTCTCTCTGCCGTTTTCTCCCTCCACATTCTACATATCTCCACCTACTCTTCTTCCTCCAATATATGGAAGCAAACATATATATGCGACAAACAGTATCAAAGTCGCAAGGTACCCTCCGCCATGCTAAATTCACTGCTTTGCAGATTATAAAAATCTCCTTCATGAAAACAAACACTTATGTGTTGAATTTCATGGTGAGCAGTCAAACAATTGTAACGTGCCCTCCGCCGTGCACCTACGGAGGCTTAACATAGGTAGCCCATGTATTCATTTTGGGTATAAGCCATTTTCATTACACATGTCATTAAATTCCGTCCATCCATTTCACTGAGAAAAGTAACAAACGTGTTAACACACCTTCCGCCATGCACCTTTTAGTGGCTTCCTAAAGGCATCTCATGCGTTAATTCAGGGTGTAAGCTACCTCTGTTCCAAATCCCATTCAAATCCGTGCAGCCATTTCAGCATGAAGGCATAAGAAACGAATTAACTAACTGTAAAGCACCCTCTGCCATGCACCATACGAAGTTCATTTCATTATGCCTATAGCCTTTGCACGAATGTAAGCAATGAGTAGACAAAATTTTATCGCAATCGGATTGACATTAAAACCATACGTTGGTAAGAGTAGATTCCTTCTGCTGGTGGTTTTCACCCCAATGATTCGGTACGCTTCGTATGCATCAAAGCTGACAGCCAAAAAACCGTCATTTAAAAATCTGATGAGGTATGCTTTCTACTGAAGCATAGTTTTAAAAAATGTTCTTACCTTAAATTGCTTACATAAAATTCACGTGGTGTGAACAATGTTTATGTTTTAAAAGTTTATTTGATGATTATCAACCTGAAAAATGTAACGTAATTTCCAGAGAGAGCTGCTAGATTTTTCAGAAATTTTATTTCATTCGAAACTTAGCCGAAATCTGAAAATTAACTGTTTAGTCACGTTAATTCATTGAAATGATTATGGGTAATCTGAATATATCAATACTGCACTGATAAACTGAATTGTTCAATCGTATTTAAAAATGTCATCAAGATCGGAATACAACTGTAGAATCTGACGAAGTCCATATGTAAAGTATCTTGCGTCATGTACCATCCAAAATTTTATGTGACCTTCCTCTTGTTTTGAAAGTCAAGTGTCCAAAATGTCATGAAGATTTTAGGATGAATAAAGTGTCCTCATTCGCATGTCGCATGATGCCACAGGTTTTCAACCATATATTTGTTTATGGCGTCATATCTCCTGAATTATATGTCTTAAGCAGTCCTTACCCGTACGTCAATTGTTACCTCATGGACGAAATAGGTGTACCAAATTTGGTTGAAATCGGTACAGGCGTTTAGAAGCAGACGTCGCATGATGCAACACTTTTCCGCGCATTTCATTCTTTATTACGTCATATCTCCCGTACTTTTTGTCGTACAGTCATTTAACGTTTCCTATGACAATCGTGAAAGTGCAAGAAATATGTTGACCAAGTTCCATCACAATCGGTTGCACGGCGCGGCCGCGCATAAAATACGAACACACATTCATTTTTATATATTAGATATATAAGTTTCTTGCGCTTTTTTCTTTATTCGGGCAACAAAGAAAAGCAGCAATAAGTAAAGAAAACGCAAGATTTTTGTGTGTAGTTCACATATCGAAGTAAACAAGAGCGGAATGAAAGCTCAAAGTAGCACGATCTAAGGTTCTATGCGGACACTTCAAAAATATTTCACTAAACTTAAAGAGAATAACACAGTTCGCATAAGCTACGTGTTGTGCTTAGCATTCGCAGGGAATGAAAATGGCGGATGCGCCAGCCTGTGTTTTCAGGAGCTCTAACCACGTTTATGACGATAATAATATGTTCAACTAGATGACCTGGTGAACTTCGTATCACTTACCTCTTAATACAAACCACGTGAATTTAAGTCATATGTATTTTAGACCCAGTAGCTTTATAAAGGCAACATCAGATGGTCTAAGTATCGACTCGATATTAGGCGGAAAGAGCGGCCAAATCACGCACACATGTCCAGGATAATGTCCGTGTCACATTCGTAGAAGTTCAGAGAAGGTTTAAACGGTGATAAAACATGGAAAAATTGCGAGGAAAATTTAGATTTAAAACATGTAAAATAATGACTTGGTTGTTGTGTTGGGTGCGTTCAGAAATATACTTTGAATGAGTAAAGTTCGCATTACACGATCTGAACCCGTATATGAACTGTCAAATATAACAATGAACTGCTGTTCGTTAGTCTCGCTAAAACTTGAGAATGGCTGAACCGCTTTGGCTACTGTATATATCATTACATACACCACTGAATCTATTGCGATGAAATCTGGTGTGGAGATAACTTGAGCGCTGAAGTATCGGATAAGATACATTAGAAAGTGTGTAATTCAATATATTTTTTTATTTGAAGTATATAAAGCGAAATACCGAACAATAATTACTCTCTGGAAAAGCTATTTACTCTTTGACTTCTTAACTATTTTTCATAAGTTATAAGTAACTTTTTAAAATGCATTGTCCCATTTATAAAAAGTGGACAGAAAGGCAGAACAACACAAGTACCTGTCCTAGTTGCACAAAAAATTTATTAAGATGCGACGAATGTTTAACAATAACCGCTGATGCCAACAAGTTATGTATCAAATGCGGTCACAATTTGAGCCGAATAATACGAATTAATAGGGCTAAGGAACCAAAAACTCGAGTGAAACAACTACTGTTATTAAAACCGAAGTACATCTCAACAATGTCACCATCATCGTCATGATAAATTATCCTATCCTAAAGAAATCAGGCGCAGACAGGTGTGAAAATTACAGAACCATCAGTTTGATAAGTCATGGTTGCAAAATTTTAACACGAATTATCTACAGGAGAATGGAAAAGCTGGTAGAAGCTGACCTCGGGGAAGATCAGTTTGGATTCAGGAGGAACATAGGAACCCGGGAGGCAATACTCACTTTACGTCTTATCTTAGAAGATACATTAAGGAAAGACAAACCTACATTTTTAGCTTTTTTAGATTTGGAGAAAGCATTTGACAATGTTGACTGGAATACACTCTTTCAAATTCTGAAGTCAGCAGGGGTAAAATATAGGGAAAGGAGAGTTATTTATAACTTGTACAAAAGCCAGCCTGCATTTATTAGACTCGAAGGGCATGAAAGGAAAGCATCAGTTGGGAAGGGAGTAAGACAGGGTTGTAGCCTTTCTCCGATGTTATTCAATTTGTATATCGAGCAGGCGGTGAATGAAAGCAAGGAAAAATTTGGAATAGGGATTAAAGTACAGGGGGAAGAAATAAAAACATCGCGTTTTGCTGATGACATTGTAATTCTGTCAGAGACAGCAAAGGACCTGGAAGAGCAGTTAAATGGAATGGACAGCGTGTTGAAGAGAGCATATAAAATGAACATTAACAAGAGCAAAACAAAAATAATGGAATGCGGTCTTAGAAAATCAGGCGATGCTGAAGGAGTTAGATTAGGTAACGAAACAATGAAGGTGGTAGATGAGTTTTGTTACTTGGGTAGTAAAATAACATGCGATGGTCGCAGTACAGAGGATATAAAATGCAGAATGGCAATGGGAAGAAAAGCATTTTTGAAAAAGAGAAATTTGCTAACATCGAATATGAATTTAAGTGTAAGGAAGTCTTTTCTGAAGGCATTTGTGTGGAGTGTTGCCTTGTACGGGAGTGAAACATGGACGATAAGCACTGCGGACATGAACAGAATAGAGGTTTTTGAAATTTATTTATTTATTTATTTATTTCTTGTTCCGGTGATCCATGTTGTGACTAAATCACAGGATATGGAACGTGTCAATTTTACATGTTGTTTTGATACAGTTCATGATAACACATAAATCAAACAAAATCTTTTCCTCTTACATTATGCAATTACTAGATTCTACCACAAGAAAAAATCACCGATAAACAAAATTACAAGCCAACAATAGTTACAGTAAGTAAGTATAATAGAACATGGGTTTACATTAAAAATAATAATGATTACAACTGTTGATTTGTGCGTGTATTTACAGTGTACATTAGACCTAAATGAAAATACTAAGTATTGTAGGTAAGAAACTCATCTATTGAGTAAAATGTTCCTTGCAATAGGTACTTCCTCAAGGTTTTTTTAAAACATGGGCTCATCTTCGACCAATCATTTAATTCTTGAGTGGAGTGCATTATAAATTTTACAGCCACTGAAATGGACTTCTTGTCCATCATTGTTAGGTTTGCCTGTTCATAGTGGATATCATGTTTCCTTCTGGTATCATAACTATGATATGCACTATTAGGTTTAAAAATTGTATTATCTTTTCTTATAAAGCACATCAATGAGTAAATATATTGTGCAGTGCATGTGAGGATTTCGAGTTCTTTAAAAAGATTCCTGCATGTGGCTCTAGGCTGGACTCCACACATAATTCTTACGGCCCTTTTCTGCATACACAGTACTTTTTTAGCTAATGGCTGGTTTCCCCAAAAAATAATTCCATACGCCATAATGGCATGAAAGTAACCATAATAGACGGCTTTCATTGTTTCCATATTCATGTAAGAAAAAACAATGCGTAATGTGTATGTTGCTGAACTCAATCTTTTGCATAGATCTAGGATGTGGTTAGACCAGTTCAGTCTGCTATCAATATACAAGCCTAGGTACTTTGATGCATCCACCCTGATAATAACTTGGTCACCTATTTTTACTACAATTTCTTCATCGTTAGGCCTAGATGTTGTATGGAACTGAATGTTTTAGTGAGATTTAAAGAAAGACCTCTTACATAAAACCATTTAGTTATTTCAGTCAAAACCGTATTTGCTGTTGCCTCTAGTTTATCAACTGAATTATCAATGAGAAGAGTGGTGTCGTCAGCAAAAATGGTGAATCTACAGTATTCTGTACAGAGAGGCAGGTGATTTATAAAGATAATAAAAAGTAGGGGGCCTAGAACGGAGCCCTGAGATACTCCACATGTGATAGTACCCCATTCTGATGATGTGGTGTTACAGAAGAATGCTGAAGATTATGTGGGTAGATCGCATAACTGAAGAAGTACTGAACAGAATTGGCGAGAAAAGAAATTTTTGACATTCTCTGACTAAAAGAAGGGATCACTTGGTAGGACACATTCTTAGACATCGGGGAATCGTAAATTTAGCATTGGAGGGAAGTGTGTCGGGTAAAAATCGCAGAGGGAGACCAAGAGACGCGTATAGTAAGCAGATTCAAGTGGATGTGGGTTGCCGTTCTTATGAGGAGATGAAAAGGCTTGCTCAGGATAGAGTAGGGTGGAGAGCTGCATCAAACCAGTCTCCGGACTGAAGACCATAACAACAACGATAACGAACAAAACAAAAAAGTGTTACACCTCTCCGCCGTGCGAATAGTTAGTTATAGTGCAGAATTGAATCAAAAACACATTGAAAAACGCACTTTCAGTTTTTGTCCAATTTTCCGGTAGATTTTCCAAAAAATTATTTCTTGCATACCTTGCCTTCTCAAGCCGTACTCAAGTGATACTGTTTCAACCATGTGGCAATTGATTTTTATTCATAGAAAAAATCGCTTTCGGTTTCTCCTAAATTTTCCTACTTTCCGGGCGAGTTTTCCAAATTTTTATTTGATGCGAACCTTCCTCTTGCTTTCAACATGAAATGTACAAAATTTTATCACAATTGGAGGAACGGTATTCATAGATTACTGGAAAAAGCTGTTTCAGTTTTTCCAGATTTTCCTCTTTTCCGGACAACTTTTCTATTGTATCACCTTTTAAACCTTCCCTGGACTTACACGAATATTTCAAGACTAAAATTAGCCAAATCGGTTCAGCTGTTCTCGAGTTTTAGCGAGACTAACGAACAGCAATATATATATATATATATATATATATATATATATATATATATATATATATATATATATCCGCCATAGCCGGTCCCAAGCCCGGTTGAGAAAGGAGGAGGGGGAGGAGTAACAACTCATTAAAAAAACATTGGTTTACCTGGCCCGGGTGATAGCACCTCGTGAGGGCCCCTTGCCAGGGCACGGTGAAGACCTCAACGGCAGTGAAGGCGGAGATCGGAGATGACGGAGATGAAGATCATCGGTACGGCGGAACTGGCGGAAGAGGCAGCCCTAATCCACTAGCGTCTGCCCTGGAATCCAGCGGTTAGTGGTCAGCGTCTGTTCACCTAGTTGGTGCGGCTGCTCCTAGTTCTTCTTGATCTCAACAATCAAGTCGTAAACATGTGACCTTCGTAGAAGATCACCACAAAACAAGTTTTAACTTGAATAAGCATGATGGAACAAAAGGAAAGAATTCCACTACCCCAGGCATCAGTCTCTAGACTGAATTCTCCTGGTCATCGGATTCTGGGGGACCAGGAACTTCATGCGCAGAAGAGTCGGAGCTTCTCAAAATCTCTAAGACCGAAACAGAAAAACTTCATAGGAACTCTCAACACAAACACACTCTCAAAAGTAGGTAAACTTAAACAACTCACAAACACTATGGAAAAATTTCACATAAAAATCCTTGCGATTCAAGAAACACTATTTACCGACGAAAATCATTTTGATACAGGAAACTTCAGAATCTACAAAGGAGAACCTGCAATGCAGTTGAACAAAGGACCCAAACAATTTGGCACAGCTTTTGTTGTGCATAAATCAATTACAGACTCAATAATAAACTTCCATTCAACATCAGAAAGAACATCCACAATCTCATTAAAATCTGGAACCAAGACATACACACTGATAAATGCACACGCTCCCACAAATGATTACAATAGAAAAGACCCACAGGTAATAGAAGACTTCTGGGAACTACTGGAGGAAACCTCAAATAAAATTCCTGCACATCATGTGAAAATTCTTTTAGGAGATTTCAATAGACAACTCGGCAAAGAGAAAAAATTCAGGAAAACAACGGGAATTCATACAGCTCACAAGAGGACAAATAAAAACGGCGAGAGACTGATAAACTTCTGTGAAAATATTGATCTTAAAATCATGTCCACACAATTCCAAAACCCTGTAAACAAACTTACAACTTGGAAATCACCGAACTCAACTTTGGGTGAGTTTCAGATAGACCATATTGCTATATCTAACAAGAATACGAAAGAAATACTTAACGTTCGAACAAGAAAGGGATTTTTTGAATCAGAGCACCATTTACTGCAAATAAAGATTAAATTTCAACCTAACAGGAAAAAACCACAAATGAATAAAACATTCAGAATTGATCCAGAATACCTGAAACTTAACAAGAAGGAAATTAGCCAGGAAATTAGGCAATCAAACGCAACGAACTGGAAGGAACTTGCAGAAGTATTGAAGAGCACTATGCATTTAGGCAAACCCCCAAGAAAGATGGTGGAACAGCTCATGTGATCAAGCAATAGAAGAAAGAACACATGCATGGAAAACTTTCAGTAGCAACAAAACTACAGAAAAATGGCAGGAATTCCTGAGAATACAGAAGAATACATCCAAGGCAATACGAAGAGAAAAACGTAGATATAAACCTGCTTAAGGAAATTGAACAAGAATTTCTCAAAAACAACACCAGAAACTTTTACACAATGTTCACAGAGAACCTAACAGGGTATCAACCACCTAATCTGTGTTTTCGCCGGCCCGATGGATCACTGGAAACCAATACGAGAAACAACTGTCAGATTTTAGCTAAATATTTTCACGCACTCCTCAACTGCGAGCCGCCGACAGAACAACTATATTTCGAAAAATCCCCATCAAATCCCGATTCAAAACCACCTTCACTTAAAGAAGTAAAGGAAATAATCAATTCTCTGAAGAACAACAAGTCTCCAGATGAGGATGGAATCATAGCAGAAATGTGGAAATTAAATGACAGTACTCTTACACAAGCAACTCACAAAATTTTATCAAAGGTTTGGGAAACTGAACAAATTCCTGCAGAGTGGAAATGTGCACTAATCCATCCTCTCCACAAAAAAGCTATAAAAACTGATCGAAATAACTACCGGGGAATTTCACTGCTCCCAGTAATATACAAAATTTTTTCAAAGGCCCTGTTAAGCAGACTAGAAGAACAGGCGGACCAGTTAATAGGAGAGTATCAGGCAGGGTTTCGTAAAGGTCGATCTTGCGTCGAACAAATATGGAACCTAAAGACTATATTACAAATGAGAAGATGCAGAAACAATGTGGTGACTTTCGTAGATTTTAAAAAGGCCTATGATTCAATAGACAGGCAAACATTATTCCACACGTTAGAGGAATTTCGGATTGACAGGAAAACAAGGTCAATTATCCAACAAGCATTAACAGGAACAACCTCTAAAGTCAAATTCATGGGAGAAACATCAGAAGCATTTCACATCCTTACTGGTGTCCGCCAAGGAGATAGACTCTCCCCCCCCCCTTTTTGTTTAACTTGGTACTGGAGAAAATTGTGAGGACATGGGAAAAAGAAATTAAGGGAATTCAATTTGGAATTAAAAAGGAGCAGAGAATCAGGGTGAAGTGTCTGGCTTTCGCGGACGATCTTGCTATTCTAACAAACAACAGGGAAGGAGCGAGACTCACACTGGAGAAGCTTCATGAAATCTCACAGAAAACTGGGCTACAAATCTCTTATGAAAAGACTCAATACATGGAAAACAAGTCTGCAGATAGTCTCCCCATCACAACTCAGTATGGAAAAGTGGCACAAGTTTCTCACTTCAGATATCTAGGAGAGATGATCCAACCATCAGGACTGAACTCAATAGCCAATCAAGAAAGGGTCTCAAGATTACAAAGAGCATATAAGCTAACTTGGGACCATTATAATAAGAAATCTATTTCTGTCAATGCAAAACTAAGGCATTACAACACAGTAGTCCTACCAGAGGCACTCTATGCTGCATAAACTACAGTGATTCATGGTCATACGAAGATCAGAGAGATTGAAAAACAGGAAAAAAAAATTTGAGAAAAATATATGGTTCAGTGTTTCGGGAAGGAATTTGGATAAAGCGGCCAACTAGAGAGATTTACAAAGACATGGAAACAATAACGGACACCATCAGAAAGAGAAGGGTGAAATTGTATGGACATATCATCAGGATGAATGAAACCAGGCTCACAAGGCAAATATTTGAGATAGCAAACAAGAGCAAAAACAAGACGAAGTGGATCACTGAAACAGAAGAGGATATTAAAGACAACATAAACAATAGGGAACAATTCAGGAACATTATAAAGAAACATAAACTTAAACAAGAACACATGGAGAACAGAACCGGAAAAAAGTGGTCAGAAGAACGCAAGAGAGAACACAGTGAACGTATGAAGAGAATTTGGGAAGAACGAAGGAAGAAGAAGAAGTCATAATTACTCAAGTTCAATCGCTCTCTTTAAAGGGAATAATCGAAAATAATAATAATAATATATATATATATATATATATATGAACGGTTGAACCGATTTGGCTAATTTTAGTCTTGAAATATTCGTGTAAGTCCAGGGAAGGTTTAAACGGTGATAAAATATGGAAAAGCTGTTTTTAACAGAAATAGGCAATTTCTCTAAGCAACCTAAAGACATGGTATAGAAAGTCATTGTTTTCCTGTCTCATTTCGAAATCAAATTAATTATTTGTTAGGTTTCTCATTATTTGACGTATTCGAATTCATCATGGTATACATATTATTGAAATTGGCAATATTCCTTTCATTCATACATACTTGAGTGCCGGTTAGTACATTGGTTACCCCTAAGATCGAGACCTCTTTTTCTCCACGCTTTTCATATTTTATTTTTATATCTGTACTTAACTTTTCATGTTTACATTTAACTTGTTGATATAAATAAAAGTGACTTTAGTTACATTTACATGTTGCGCAAAAGATAACGTTACTTCAGTACTTGAGCCAAGTTCATAGCAGTATTTTGCAAAATTGGGTCAAAACTAAGTCTTGTAGGGACAATAAAGTCTTATAACGGTGACGTTCCCGAGGTATTGTGATTGATAGTAACTCTAGGTGAAACGCACTAGTTTTTAATACCTCGCGTTTTGCAGCTTTCAAGTAGGCTATTCCAGGAAAGACATTTTAATACATCGCACCAAAGCTGTTACGGCGCAATATATAATGTCTTTCCTGAAATGCAAAAACACCAATGACAATGCGACTGATTGCTGTTTACCTGCCTGGTGATTTGTGTGCTCTACAGGTCTATATGTCTCTTTTAACCCGTATAAGCAGTAATATACAGTGAGTAGACCTATGACTCAGTATTTACGATGTAAAATTATACGGTATCCTTCTAAAAAGACCATCGTAGACAGGTACAGTAAATATTAAGCTACAAATAGCGGATGAATAGTAATATGTAAAAAAACTAAGGAAGCACAAAAATTTTTACATGTAACATAGCTCTTGCTATTTATTCCGTTAATCTCAAATGACATAAGCGTGGATAGTGTCAATAAGTACAGTACCGGTAATCTTAACTGTCATTTCAATAGCCCTACACAGGTTTTCTGCGATGTCTCTATCTTACGTTTGTTTGTATTATTCGTTTCACGTCCCTAAAGTTTTCCTTGACGGGGTGTACTAAACACGTTGAATGAATAAGTAAATGGATGGACGGTTTCTTTACTTACGAAGTATAGTTTTTGTTTATTGTGAATTTTCCATACAGGTACAGCGTCCAAAATCCGTGTATTATTACTACTAAAGACATGAAAAAAGAGATGAAAAGAAGTGTTTTTACACAACTTTTATTCGTTTTAGTTCTTTACCCTAAGAATTAGAGCTATTAGATAAAGCAAAAAATTTCGACCGTGACAGGACTCGAACCTGCAATCTTCGGATCCGAAGTCCGACGCCTTATCCATTTATTTTTTATGTTATTTTTTTTAATAAACTTTTATTTATTCTATTCCTTGTACATTCTACTGTATACAGTGAACATCAATTATAACATCTTGGGATACATATGCACAAGTAAAATACTTTACACAGGTACTCATAATGATATACTCACACATAAACAATCATACAAAAAAGAAACACGTTGATTTACTCCTATTTTACAGTTCAATTTTTAAATAATTTAACCTTAGCATTTAGGCTTCTCATAACACTTTCAGTTTCTTTCTTGTAGGCATCGATAAAAACTTATATTTAATTAGTCCATGTATTTATATTAACCTATCCCCATTCGTTCAAATACGATAATAAGCATGTTTCCATATTTGGATTTTTGGTCCATATACTTGCTAAGTTTTTTATATTCATCCTGCATGTATAGTTTGAAGTCAGTGGTGGTGTCCAGTCCAAGATTGTTAACGACGTAGCTCACGTACTTTCCCAATAACCAGTATACTGCGTTATTTTTTTTCTCTGGAAAATATCTTGCATCTGGTCTACATATTGTGGATGGAGATACGTATTCAGGTGAAGTTCTTGTGAGGAGTGCTATTTGCGCTCTCACCCATTTCCAGTTATTTAAGTTTCCCCCACAGGTAAATCTGTGTATAACTGTATCAACAAGTTTACATCGTTGGCATAGATCTGTTTGATTTATACCGATTCCACAGAGTCGTTCGTTGGTCAGAATTATATTATTGACGACTTTGTAACAAGCTGTTATTACGTCCGAAGAGTGTCATTGTAGATTAATATTTCGCCATACAGCATCCCAGTCCACATTTCTTGACCTATCTTCTATTTTATTCTTTCTTTCACATTTCTTTCTTTCATTCATAATAGCCCTTGCTGTTAGGTGACTTGACCACAAAAGTGTATGGTTGACATAACTCATTTCGATATAAAAGGTCCTCACGTGTTGTAAGCAAACATTGATGTTTCTTACATCGATTGGAGGTTGAAGACTTGACGGTTTAAGAACGTCGAAAAGTTTCCTTGTAATGCTTCCAGGTTGCTGCTGTATAACGTTCATCGTCCGTTTAACGAAGAGTGCTGATGCTTTGGTAGTTATGTCTACAAGGCCTAATCCACCGTGACTGGGATCTAGAGCGGCTACTTTAGCAGTGACTCTAAATACTTCTCCTCTCCACAGAAAGTTTGTAATTTTTTACATAATTTTTTAGCTATCATTTTCGGGAGCGGAAATACTTGTGCCGCATAATAAGCTTTTGATAGTATCCACAAATTTATATATTTTACTCTCTGAACTTTATTTATGTGACGTGATAAGTTATCCATTATGGCCCCTTGTACTTTATTCGCTGCGTCCTTCCAGTTTCTAGCTGTCATTTTCATCACATTGGCCATGAGCACTATTCCTAATGTTTTTTTGTTGGCTGACCGAGGTTGCCCAATCGCCATTTACATGGTCGAAGCCTCTCAGTTTCAGAATTTTACTTTTGTTAGCATTTATATTTGCTCCCTAAGCCTGACAGTATGTTCTAGTCATGTTTCCTAATGTACTTATTTCATTGCAACTTCGGACGACAACTCCTACATCATCAGCGTAAGCTCTGATTACTGTCTTATGGCCAGGCATTGTTATGCCTGTCAAATTTGCATGCACATTGCGAAGCAAGGGATCAAGTGAAATAGCGAATAAAAGCATGGAAAGAGGACTTCCCTGTGGAACACCTCTTTTTATTTCTATTTGTTTAGTTGTTTGTCAATTTACCGTTATTCTTGCATGTATCCCTTTTGCAATGTTTTTGATCGTGCGGAGAGACAGTTCATGAAAACCCAGTTTGTGCATATTTTTAAGCAGGTATGTGTGATTGACAAGGTCAAATGCTTCATGGAAATCTAAAAAGATCAATGCACATTTGATTCTAGTCACATGAGTTATTGAAATGATATCTCGATATTTAGCTATGTTTTGAAATATAGTCCTACCAACTACACAGTTTTGATGCACATTTATGATTTTGTTTGCAAACGAAGAAATTCTCCTATTCAGAAGTCTGGCGATTATTTTATAATCTGTATTAAGCAAAGAAATAGGTTGAAAATTATTTAATATTTTATTTTATTTTGTTTTTGGGACAAGAACAATTTTAGCTTCTTTAAATTCTGTAGGTATTGTATGGCCCTGAAGAATCTCGTTTGCAATGGCTGTTATTTTCCTCCTATAAGTGACCAATAACGTGCATAAAACTCGATAGGCAGCCCATTAGGTCCAGGAGATTTTCTTGGAGGTGAGGTTCTCACGTCATGGACTTCGTCTTCACTGACTTCTGAAAACATGAAAAAAGAGATGAAAAGAAGTGTTTTGCCACAACTTTTATCCGTTTTCGTTCTTTACCCTAAGAATTAGAGCTATTAGATAAAGAAAAAATTTTCGACCGTGACAGGACTCGAACCTGCAATCTTCGGATCCGAAGTCCGACGCCTTATCCATTAGGCCACACGGTCAGATGTTACTCAGCTTCTCCGGATGGATACTTCTACAGAATGTATACCTTTTTTTTTTTTTTTTTCTTTTTATTTTATTTGTTGAATTAGTGTAGTAATGAAATAGATAAATCAAAATGAAATTTATATCAATAAAAATTTTCCGAACGTCTCCTACAAAGTGCGCACTGCTGTGCGTAAAAGTTTACTGCTTTACTACTTAGAGGATTGATAAAGAAATACCCACTTGAGGCCATCTTACAGATAGTGTAAAATTTTACAGCAATTACAGGAACTCGCTTTTCGTATACAATGCAGTATACTTTTTTGTGCTTGTATATGACACGACAACCGCTACGGTGCATTATAGGATAAATTATATTGCCTACTGTAGAATAATGTTCTATCACTGCAGTAACTTCCTAACCGTTTCATTTCTTCAAAATTTATTCTTCAGTCTGTTTATTTATGAAACTTGTTCAGTGGCCTATGACAAATACCGTGTAGGCCTAGCGTAATTAAATATTTTTCACCTCTATATCAGTGGTTGCCTGTGTTTCTTGTAATGGGGCCCACGATCTTTCTGGAAAAGCTTTTGCCATCCAGAATAATTTTTAAGCAACAATTTTTAAAATCGCGAGTAGAAAATTAATAACGACAAGGAACAGTGAGATTCATGAAATTATAAAGTCAAGGTGTTATGCTTCCCGTATCTACTGAAGCTTGTTAGTTATACGCGTAAAAGTTTTCCACGCAAAGTTTCTAAACAATTTTTTTAAAATGCACACGGGCATAAGTTAGTTGTGAATCCATTTATTTCTTCTGAGCTTTATTTGGAATCTCTCGATACTCTCCCTTTTCTGATTCAAAATTGAATTATGCTTGAGCATTTAAGAAAAAAACGTTTCCAAAGAATAATCGCGCGAGAATTGCATCAGCGAGTCTTCTTCAGATGTTGATAGTAAATGTAGCATTGATACTGTAAAGATGGAAAATCCAGGTTGTAATGACAATAATAGAGGATTATACATTACAACTCACACGGTCGCTACGGTCGCGGGTTCGAAAACCCCCTCGGGCATGGATGTTTGTGTCGTCTTTAGTATAAGGTAGTTCATAAATAGTTTGTAAGTTTAGGGACTGATGATCCCGCAGTTAAGTCCCTTAAGCTTAACAAACATTTGAACATCGCAACTCACATATGAATGTGATTGTCTAAATTTCACACAACTTGTGTGAATATAGTTTTAGGTGGCTGTCTGCAGCTCAACGATCGTCTTTGCGGTACACAATCGGCTATAGTTACAGCCATTTTAAGATAGTCATATTGGCCTATATTTTGTCCATCACAATTCATCCGGAATTCTTTGAGAACTAGAACGAATTTACAACAGCTAATACTTTTCGATAAAGCAACAACTTTCACTGGTTCAAAAAAATTATAAGTTATAAACATTAATACTACGTAATGGTTCCCACTTTAAATTATGAAGTAGAACTAGTTATTTTTCTTTACAGGCTGAAAAAAAAGTGAAAATAATAAGAAAGAATGGAAGGAAGATAAAGATTTAACGCCCCGGCGACAGAATGCTCATTAGAGGAGGTGAAAATAATAATGTTTTATACATTCTCCTAAAAATCTCCCCAGACCTTTTGAAGGATCCAAAATAGAGAACATGTCTGGTTGGAAAGGACGTTTCGTAACCCTTGTAAGCATAACGTATAGAAGGGACATGCATGTGTTATACTGTTAGTATGCAGTGCAAGCAACACAAACCTGTGTTTTGAGCATGGAGGTAATTTACCTCCATGGTTTTGAGTATCCAAATACTCACCAGTCTGCACGAAGGATGAAATTGTCTATTAAGCACTTTGTGTTATTGAAACTATGTTAGCTGTTTCCACTAATATGTTAAATAATGAACAAACAATGTAAAGGCTAAAAGACAGCAACGGTAATTAGCTTTCAGTCAACGCATACTAACAGAACTGACCGCTGTCCGCTGCTATTGTTGAGGAACACTAGACGCTCTGCCCCCTCCCCCCGTATTACGTCAATGGCATAAGATAAACATCGATGATGGTGATTTTTGTCATATTACTGCGTCCTTCCAGTTATGTTATTTTTATATTTGTACCCAAGTCAATTTCTTGTTTCTAGCAATACATCTTACAACGCTTATGCCGGTATCTCTAAAACTGGATAATTGAGTTTACTGGTAATTCAGCGGATGTTGTGCATGCCAAATAACCCGTGCGTATCGACTGTTAGCCACTCACTGTCATGTTTGGTTTACCAGTGTATTTTTTTAATCTAAAAAGTGAGATCAGGATATACAGAGTTAACATGGCCACAACTTTCACATACCGTACAGTATGTTGAAAAGATTCGCCACTGATAAACATTCGTATGATAATCAACTAAAGTATCTCCATTTGCTTAAAGGTACCATTCAAGATATTGTACAAGACGCTTCACCGAATTCACTAACAGCAACACAATTAATTAATCATTAGATAACCGGGTTGTCAATGGATTCTAATTATAAAGTTATTGCGAACTACGTTTGAAGTTACTAAAAATCATTGAACGCCTAGTAACATGTACAATGTTAAAAATGCCTTTATAGTAAACGAGCCTTTCGATCTGAATGGCTAACAATCTACCCGTGGGTGGCCTGTTCGGCTATACATCTCTGTGTGAAATGTACATTTTGTTTAGACAGTCCAGTACAGCGTTCTACAATGATACGTCGTTGTTTCTCCTTGCCTTAAATTTCAAAAGTTCCATACACGATCACGTAATCACGTAACGTGCACAGCGCAGCATGCTCTTACATCTACTTAGAGACTCAGCAAGTCACATTGAAGTGCAAGGGAGAGGCATAACGAATAGAACTTATATACTTTGTGACAGATGGATGGCGGTTCTATTTTCACAGATAGTTCTACTACACTTTCGATTCGATTCTGGTGTCGAAATTTTGAAGAGGTATTTAGAGTCGGCAGGTGAGACCACGTTCTGAATATCTCATCAAATTCAAAATAAACTGATTGAAGCTTGTTGCGGTGTTCTAAGAAGCAATCTATAATTGAGAAGATGAAGTAGGCTTTTCCTTTTTTCGTTTTGGTTGATGAGACTGTTGACTTTAGTGGTACCTGTACCCAACAGTTAAAGATTGGAATTCGTGATCTGCGATGTGATCAAGCTAACAGAATGCCAATAATTTGTGTATAATTTTTGGCACTTATGTCATAAAAGATTGTAATTTGTATTCAAACAAACTAGTTGTCCAAGGAAAAGATGACTGCTTATGTGGTGCCCAATGCACAATTAAAGGAAGTATCCAACAGCACTATTCTTTCACTCTGCAAGCCACATATATTAAATGTTGCTTTTTTACCATTGCTCCAAACCACAACTGTATCACCGACAAACCGATACTATCTAGAAGGTTTCTGATTTGCTTTTTCCAGAGCAGATTGTTCAAATTTCTCCATTTAAAGATTTGCAATTGCAGGAAATAGTAAGGAAGGAAACAGTAAGATTCTAAGAACACGGCCTTACAATCCAAAAGATATACTAACAAAAATGTCAACCAGTCATGATAGCCTTTACTCTATTAAACCAGATGTCTTGTGTATCTGTTAGCACTGGTTGACTGAAGCTGAAGGTGACTATTACAAATGTATTGAATACTTGAATGTTGTAAATGCATTGTATCAAACAACTAAAATTTATGATTGTCGCAGTACAGAGGATATAAAATGCAGAATGGCAATGGGTAGAAAAGCGTTTTAAAGAGAAATTTGTTAACCTCGAATACTGATTTAAGCCTAAGGAAGTCCTTTCTGAAGACATTTGTCCGTCCGTAGGTGCAACCACAGCGGAGGGGTATCTGTGGAGAGGCCAGACAAATGTGTGCTCCTGTAAAGGGGCAACAGCCTTTTCAGTAGTTACAGGACCAACAGTCTGGATGATTGACTGATCTGGCCTTGCAACATCAGCTAATGTGGCTTTGCCACACAGTTACTGCGAACAGCTGAAAGCAAGGGGAAACTACAGCCGTTACTCTCCCAAGGGCATGCAGTTCTACTTTATGATGATGGCATCTTCTCGGGTAAAATAATCCCCCATTTGGATCTCCGGGTGGGTACTACTCAGGAGGATGTGATCATCAGGAAAGAAAGTAATGGCACTCTACGGATCAGAGCGTGGAATGTAAGATCCCTTAATCGGGTAGGGAAGCTAGAGAATTTAAAACGAGAAATGGATAGATTGAAGTTGTAGTGGGGATTAGTGAAGTTCGGTGGAAAGAGGAACAGGATTTCTGGTCAGGTGAGTACAGGATTAAATACAAAATCAGTAGGGGTATTACAGGAGTAAGTCAGATAATGAATAAGAAAATGGAAATGCGGGTAAACTACTATGAGCAACACAGTGATCGCGTTATCGTAGTCAAGATAGATATGAAGCCAACACCGACCACAGTAGTACAGGTTTATTTGCCAACTAGCCGATGATGAGGAGATCGAAGAAATATATGAGGAGCTAAAGGAAATTATTCATACAATTGAGAGAGAGGAAAATGTAATTGTTATGGGAGACTGGACCTTGGTAGTAGGACAAGGAAATGAAGGGAAGACAGTAGGTGAATATGGTCTGGGCAAAAGGAATGAACGAGGAAGCCGCCTGGTAGAATTTTGCATGGAACATAATTTAGTTATAACAAACACCTGGTTTAAGAACCACGAAAGAATGTTGTATACGTGGAAGATACCAGGAGACACCGGGAGATACCAGATAGATTTTATAATGGTAAGACATAGATTTCAGAACCAGGTTTTAAACTGTAAGACATAGCCAGGGGCAGATATAAACTCTGACCATAACTTATTGGTCATGTATTGTAGGCTGAAACTGAAAAAAACTGCAGAAAGGTAGGAAAATAAGGAGTTGGGACAGGGATAAACTGAAGGAACCTGAAGTTCTTGAGAATGTCAGAGAGAGCTTTAGGCAACAATTGACAGAAAAGGAGGGAAATGAAACAGTAGAGGAGGAATGGGTAGCATTGAGAGGTGAAATAGTGAAAGCAGCAGAGGACAAAATAAGTAAGAAAAATCTTTGGATATCACAGGACATACTAAATTTAATCGATGAAAGGAGCAAATATAAAATTGCAGTAAATGAAAAAGGCAAAATGGAGTACATGCAACTAAGAAAAGAGATAGACAGGAAGTGCAAAATGACTAAGCTGGAGTGGCTAGAAGACAAATGCAAGGATGTAGAAGAATATATAAATAGGGGAAAAATAGATACAGCCTACAGAAAAATAAAAGAGATATTTGGAGATAAGAAAAACAGCTCTATGAATATCAAGAACACGGAGGGGAAACCAGTTCTCAGCAAAGAAGGGAAAGCTGAAAGGTGGAAAGAGTATATAGAGAGGCTCTACAAAGGAAATGAACTTAGAGGCAATATTGTAGGAAGGGGAGGAGAAGTAGATGAAGATTAAATAGGAGATACTACACTGAGAGATGAATTTGACGGAGCACTGATGATCTAATTCGAAACAAGGCCCCTGGAGTAGATGGCATTCCCTCAGAGCTACTGAAGTCTCTGGGAGAACCAGTCATGACAAAACTGTTTCACCTGGCGTGTAAGATATATGAGACAGGCAAAGTATCCTCAGACTTTATCAAAAATGTTATAATCCCTATGCCAAAGAAAGCAGGTGCAGACAGGTGTGAAAAATACAGAACTATCAGTTTAATAAGTCAAGGTTGCAAAATATTAACATGAATTATTTACAGAAGGATGGAAAAGCTGGTAGAAGCCGACCTCGGTGAAGATCATTTTGGTTCAGGAGAAATGTAGGAACACGGGAGGCAATACTCACTTTATGCCTTATCCTAGAAGATAGGTTAAGAAAAGGCAAACCTACATATCTAGCTTTTGTAAATTTGGAGTAGGCTTTTGACAATGTTGATTGGAATAAACTCTTTCAAGTTCTGAGGCAAGCAGGAGTAATATATAGGGAGTCTAAGGTTATTTACAACTTGTTCAAAAAAAACCAGACAGTGGTTGTCAGAGTTGAAGGGCATGAAAGGGATGCAGTGGTTGGGAACGGAGTAAGACAGGGTTGTAGCCTTTCTCCAATTTTATTCAATTTGTACATTGAGCAAGCTATAAAGAAAAGCAAGGAGAAATTTGGAGAAGGAATTAAAGTTCAGGGTGAAGAATTAAAAACACTGTGTTTTGCCGACAAGATAGTAATTCTGTCAGACACAGCATAGGACCTGGGAGAGCAATTGAACAGAATGGACAGTGTGCTGAAAGGTGCATATAAGATGAAGATTAACAAGAGCAAAACTAGGGTAATGCAGTGCAGTCTAAGAAAATCAGGTGATGCTGAAGGATTTAGTTTAGGTAACAAAACAAGCGAGGCGGTAGATGAGTTTTGTTACTTGGGCAGTAAAATAACAAATGATGATTGCAGTACAGACGATAAAAATGCAGACTGGCAATGGGTAGTAAAGAATTGTTGAAAAATAGAAATTTGTTAACATCGAATATTGATTTAAGCCTAAGGAAGTCCTTTCTCTGAAGGCATTTGTGTGGAGTGTTGCCTTGTGGTATGGGAGTGAAACATGGATGATAAACAGTGCAGACAGGAAGAGGATAGAGGCTATAGAAGAATGCTGAAGATTAGGTGGGTGGATTGCGTAACTAATTAGGAGGTATTGAACAGAATTGGGGAGAAAAGGAATTTCTGGCAAACCTTGGCTGAAAGAAGGGCTCGATTGGTAGGACACATTCATAGACATTAAGGAATTATGAATTTAGCGTTGGAGGAAAGTGAGTGTGATAAAAACTGTAGAGGAAGACCAAGCATATTCAGACAGATGTAGGTTGCTGTTCTTATGTGAAGTTGAAGAGGGATAGGGTATTGTGGAGAGCTGTGTCAATTCAGTCTCCAGACTGAAGATCACAACATCACACCCACTCAACAGATGGTAATTTTGAAAACTGTTGCAGAAATGGAGAATTGTTTGTTCTACCCAACACACCTTAAATCTAAAATTGCATTATGTGGTGACTTCAGTGTGCATAAAGGTTATAGAAGTATCACAGAGAGATTATTAATGAACTTAATAAACAACTATGGATTATTTGTAGCAACCGACTCCTAACAAGAGAAGCTGGCTAGACACATTTATCACCAACCTCAATATCTGGGGTTATAATATCAGTGTAGTTGAACCAATGATTGCAGACCATAGTGCACTGGTACTGGAAATTAATATGAATGGCGACAGTAAACCACAACCAGGCACATGGCACTCAAGCTACACATTCAGTAGAATGGTTATCAGAGAAGACAAATTAAATGACCTTAAAATTGTCCTGTCTAATGTGAACTGGCAGCAGAAAATTGCAGAACTGGAGGCCAGTGATTCTTTTGGATGTTCGTTCCAAACATTAAACCTTCTGCCAGGCACTTAAATGTCATTTGCAGAGTATCCCATGTATATGTAGATTTAAAAACAAAACTTGATGATTTGTTTCCAATAATCCCAAAGAAGGATCTTGCAGGCAAATAAAAATGAAGGGACAAACCTGTAGCAGCGAAGAAGTGGTGTACTCTTGAGGTAGACAAATTAAAAGGTGTTGTAGTAATGTTCAGGAGCTGTATGAAGACAGCTAAAGATCTTCGAACTGATGACCTGCTTCACTGTAACTGCTCAAGAGCTAAGAGAATTTACAGAGTGGAAATGGAGGAGTCAAACAAGAAATATAGCAACATGTTCATCAAAAACGCTCACAATCCATGTAAAGCAGCTTGGAATCTGGTAAATGAGCACGGGAAGAAGGCAACCTCTGCCTTAAATTCCTGTAGTCCTGATGCCTTCAATCACTACTTCAATAGGATAGTGAAGAATACTGCCAGTGAAATCCCAGACTCAGACATAATTCTCACAAGTGATGCACAAAATGAAAGCAGTAGCAGTAGTATAAACTGGAAGGAAGTGCACCCTAAGGGCAGAATAAAAATACTGAAGTCATGTAAGCATTCAGAGAGTGCAGATATCTGTGGCATGTGTTGCACAGTGCTAAACAAAATTATTTCAGAGTTTTCTCTACCACTAGCTCTAGTAATTAACAAATGTTTGTCCTCAGATGTCTTTCCACACTTCCTGAAACTGGTACAGACAGTACCAGTTTACAAAAAAGGCAAGGTGACCCAAGTGAAGTGTCCAGCTTCAGACCCATTTCAATAATCCCCATACTACCTAATGTTATGCAGTCTGTAAAGAAACACCAGTTGCAAAATAATTTGGAAGAAAATAAGCCTTTTCAGGACATACGGTATGATTTTCGCAGGGGAAAGTCAACATGTGGTGCAGCACTTGACTGTACTAGAAAGATAAGACAAGTATTTGAAGACAGAGAAAGTGTGGCACTGACACTCTGTGACCTCAGCGAGGCATTTGACTGCATCTCACACGAGATACTCCTTAATAAATTAAACTGTGGTGTTGTAGGTGTTGTTCTGGCAACTCTCCAGTCTTATCTCAAAAATCGAAAGCAGGTGATGTCAGTTCATGGAGCCTTGTCCTGAGAACAGAAGTCAGAACATGGTATGCCACAAAGATCTGTCATAGGACCTGTTCTGTGCCTAATTTATGTAAACTATATGGGCTGTAACAACCATATGTTACAGTTTGCTGATGACACCACTCGTTTTTTGCCAAAGGAAAAACTACAGCACAACCTCTTTGAAAACACAAAAGAATGGTTCATCAAAAATAAAATTAAAATGAATGAAGGAAAAACACTACATCTCATATGCAGTCTTAGTGACATTAGATGTCACAACAATACAGAGACTGTCAAACGTCTAGGCTTTATGATTGACTGTAAGCTCACAATATATGAACACACAGTGTATGTATGTTTCAAGCTCTCCCGTGTAATATTCCTTCTGAGAAAGTTAGAAGGTGCATTAACTGACCGGTACCAATTAGCACTATTTCATAGCCATATTAATTATGGCCTCTTGCTATGGGTAATTCTGCAGCTTGCAAAGATATGTTAACGCTAAAAAAAGGCTGTCAGAATAATTACATCAACAAAATATTTGAGCACTGCAAGCCTATATTTACCAGGTTAGGTATTATGACAATCTTCAGCCAGTATGTGTTTTTATGCCTCATCAACATAAAAGAAAACCAAAGTGACTTCATCATGAGGCAAGATATACATCCATAACAAGAAGAGCTTTGAAATACTACGCTGTCATCTGAGATGGTTGCACTAAAAATTTTAACTCACTGCGTAAAGAAGTGCAATCCCTGCCACCAGGACCATTCAAAACAAAAACCGCACAGGGACTGAAATAGCACCCGTTATACTCAATTGGTGAATTTTTCAAACGTGACGAAAGTGACCAGACAAAATAATAACGTTTATGTTGTCTAATAATGGAAGGTCCAGGTTGGAATTAACAATATAGTCATAAGGACAGTTTACAATTCACCACAAAGATGTAGCGACGAAATGTGACAGGCACATAAAAAAGACCCACCGTTTGTATTGTAAAAATTGACACATTATTAACAGAAGAGAAATCTCCAGTGCAAATGATTAATGTTCCAAATGATTAGTGTCTTTAAAGCATGGAGTTCTGTAGGTGGGTCATTGAACATTAATCAGTCAAGTTGTATTGCTATTGTGTGCGTGTGCTTTTGTCTTAGTTCTGTACACATTACATACTTAATTGCTAATATGTGGCGACGAGATGCAACAGGCACATACAAAAGACACACACATACAACACATTCAGCTATCGGCCATGGCCTTCCTCAGAAATAGAGCACTCACGCAATCACACAGGCACACAACACAGTCATACAACCATCACCTCCGACTGCCACACTTCGAAATATTATTTATTCCAACCTGGACTTTCCATTATTATACTTAATTGCTATTTAGAGTTTGAGGTAATTTGGTGCAATTTTACAGATTTACTATAAGGTGACACAAATATCTACATTCCTATCCTAAATATATTGTATAATGCCAATGGCTCAGTGAACCCCCAGAAAGGAGCTCATTTTGGAAAATAAAGTAAATAAATAAATTAAATAAAAAGTCTTTTTAAACTATCGTTCTTCATTTTGTTCTTCTATAAGATCATTTTATATGCACATTCAAAATATTTTTATTGGATGAGAAACATTTTATTTTGCAGAGACAGCACATATGAGTCATAGTGTGGCTGCTTAATAGAGGTGACAGTGGCTGCAGCATTGCAATACGGATGTATGGCTGAGGTACAAATTCTCTTCTGAACCCCGTGGAGGCAGCATACGGGCACTTTCATGGCAGGGAGGGGTGAGGGGAAATGCTGCTTTTAACATTGGAATTGGAGCAGGTAGACACACCAGCTCCTGGCTATTCGAGTTCTGGTGCTTATGCACGAATGTTCCCGAAGCAGAGGCAATGGAGCTGCTGTGCACCTTACCTTGCACGAGCACAAATCCTCCATGAAGGTTACATCTGTCCTTCATATTTGTGTTTGGTGCATTGAACATTAATCAAAAACATGTCATATTTTGTAAAATGCCTTATAACTGTGTCACGATTTTGAGGGTAAATGACATTTATACTCTTCGTTGCAACAAATATTTCACTGTTTGAAAAGATGTGGGGGAGAGGAGTGTTTGTGCATGCATAAGATTAGGAGGGAGTGCTGCTTACAGTGTCATGTGACCCGAAGGACTATTCATCGTAACATATTCATTTTGTTTCAGTCACTTAACAGTTTAATCAGTTACTTACTGTGTGTTAGTGCTCATGTGTATATTCATATGCTCTTGGTTTTTATTATCAAATAAAAATGAACAACATTCGCACTTTACCATGGCGGCAGCGCCGAAACATTGGGGCGTGCCAAGCAGGGAGGGGGGGGGGGGGCACTATTATGCTTCTTCACTCAAAGAAGTGAACCCCCAGTCATCTGAAGCATCAGCCGCCACTGAATGCCACATGTAGTATGGATTAATTAATGACTAGGTTAAAGTCACTATTAGACTTTAACTGAGCCTTGCCCTCTGAAAGAAAGTACTGTCTGTGAAAGATTTTTATATTCAAAAGGAAAGTTTGTGTAAATTGCAATCATGCTTTCCACATGGTACTAGAACAGCCAAAGATACTTATTAAGAAAATGTGCTTGTTACATATCTGTGCTGTAAACTTATTAGCACCTGACTGTCAGCACCGTTAGAGCAGCCAAAGGGTGGCTGGTATCAAAGGTTCAAGTTGAGCTGTCACCTCTCATTCAAAAGCTTACATTTCCTGCACGCATCAGTCATGGAGTAGACAGACAGCGCGGAGTGTGAGTGAGTCCTTCGGTGTGCGCAGATGAGTCAGCCTTGTGAGCAGATGCTGGAGGGCTGCCGCTTGAAGGGGGAGGATGCATCCTGCGAAAAGCTCTTCACGACGCGCCTCTCGTACCTCGGCTTCTGCTGCTCCTTCGGCTATCGCGGAGACATCCGTGTCGTAGACAGGTGAGCACTGTAACTCATTACACATATTGCTTCTTCCAATTTGGTGTTCTACCATCATTACAGAATGAATGTAGCTATTTTTTCAATTTGGAATACTATGTTACTTTAAATAGTCTTGCCAAAACATCAAATTAGAACTCATCCCTTTCTGTAGTAGACCTCTCTGTTTATTAACTCTATGTAGATCAGACAACAAATTTCCATGTACAGTCAGACATTCCAGACAAGATATTTCAAATGACAGACACAACAAAAGACTTAGTCAGTGAAACCAATATCTCCCGCTTAATATTTGCTGCTAATGCCAAAATGATTATGTGGAAAGACTGAGACGGTTGTTATTTTACTGGTGTTTCTGTTGAAAGAGGTGTGATGTTACATGGTGAAATATCAAGAATCAATAAAATAATACTTATAAGTGGACAATGGATATGTCTCCAGACATGTTCTAGAAACTCCAGACTTGATTAGAAACTGAATAAATTGTAATAGATGTAGGGAGTAAAGATACGTCTGCGCCAGTGTTATTGACCAGTCGTAGGCTGGTCACTGAGTCCGTAATGTAGAGACAGCAATATTGTGGTTCTGCATCACAAACTGAGTGCAAAGTTTGTCGTTGTTCGCGCCTGTCCATGGTGTCGCAGGAGGTAGTGCCTAAGCCGTCCTGCTGTCGGCGTTTGGGTGGGAGCACAGTTTTCGGGAGTTCTTAGCCGTGCTTCCGAACATTATACGGGAATAGTGGAATGGGTAGTGCGGTTTCTGTTCCTTCGGGAAACAGACGAATGGTGGTTGTCTGTCGACAGGGAGTCACTCGGGCCTTCAATCGCTCAAGTTGGCAGAAGCTGTTGCGCAGCAGCAGCAACTGTTGCAATACAAGTTGGGTGTGTCTGGCCAGGTGGCAGATTCGTTACACCTAGGTTCACTTTTTTCCTCATCCAGCAGCTGGGCAGCAGGCTGGTTTGTTGTATTATGCAGTGTCCCAGAGATGGGCTTGTAGCTCACATTGCCATGTCAGTGTGGTCAGCTATATGGATTTTCTTTCCTGGGGTTTCCATGCTGCCGTAGGTTAGGGCCATCTGGACTGGTAATGGCAACTTGATGGACCACGCTGCCATGAGGGTGTCTGGCATGGCATCCATGTTTGACCATCATCCTGAGGTGGTGCCACAGTTGGGACAGTTTCTTGTCACCCAGGTGTTCCTTGTCCAGTATGTGGCAGATCGTGTCCTTGGGCATTCATGACACATGCTCAAGGATTATGCATTTGGCGTAAGTGTAGGGGTCAGTGACTGGCATTTGGTGTACCAGATCACAGATGAGGTCAATGTGTGCAGGCAGATTCAGGAGGTGTCTGGGCGGCAGAGATGGTGGTGTGCCTGGCGGATAGAGTGCACTGTAGCACTGCTGGACCAGTGGTTGTGCAGATGGTGCATGCACTGCCTAATGTTGCCAGGCAAGGTTGCCTAGTAGCACCGGAAAGTGGGTGGTAGTGTGGACAGATTGTTTGACAGATTAACTTGGGTGACTGTCACAGCAAGTGCACTGCTTTGTGCTGAGAAAATGTTCTGAAGTCTGTATGAACCATTTTGCAAAAGCACATATGAAGTAGTTGTGTGTGAGTATGGGGACAAGTGCGTATCCTGGTACGGGCAGTGGGACACTTATTGCAGCACATGGTTGAACATTAGCACAAAAGTTATTTCCCACAAAGTAATTTGTATAAACACTAGAAGTAGGCAACCTCTCTTGAAGCGGCATTCCGCCTTGCACACTTACAGTGTTAAACATGTGTGGTGTGTGCAGTGACTAAGGTGTGCCTGATGCACGAGCAAACTGTTCAACACCTCTTGGCTCGTTGAATTGTGAGTCGAAACATGTACTGGCATGAGATATGCTTGATGTCAGCCGGAGTTTAATTTGTTGTGCACCAACATCACTGTTTAACGTTCGGAGTCCATGACAATGAGGAGCCGCTTGAGATACACGATCACTGGTCACTATTATTAGCTACACTCTGTATTGGGTCAAAGCTGTACTGGACATACTGCTCACATTTAACTTGTTCTGTGCCGAGCACACTGCAAAATTCTAGAGAAAAGCAGGAGGATCCTTGATGTAAGGTGTGCCGATTGATTCTCAACTTAAACAAATTTAACATACTTTAAATATGTTGGAAGAAATATCCTTTATTATATAATTATGGAATTTTCAGAACAATCACTAGAAGTAATTACTTCCATAAAATACCTGAAAGTAGGTATAAGGAGCAATTTTAAGTGCAATGACCACATAAAATTAATTTTGACTGAAGCAGGTGACAGACTAAAATTCATTGTAAGATTCCTTAAGATGTGTAGTCCACGAACAAAGGAAGTGGCATACAAAATACTAGTATGGCCAATACTTGAATATTGTTCATCAGTGTGGGATCCATACCAGGTAGAGATAGAGAACATCCAACATGGAACAGCACAAATCATTACAGGTTCATTTAATAAGCTTTTAAGAATCACAGAGATAACAGACAAACTCTAGGTGCGTGCGCTGCAGGAGATGCATTTTGCATCCAAGTTCTGGGAGCATATATTTCTTAAAGAGGTATCCAATACCTAGATATGTCTTGTGAAAACACTAGGAGGATAAAATTAAGAGACATTATAACCTATATGAAGGCCTACCTGCTATCATTTCTTCCATGAAACCTACACAATTGGAATAGGAGGAAGTGACAGTGGCACAGAACAAACCACCTAAGGCGACCAGTCCTTTGAACATGGGTTCGAGGGAGATGACCAAAATCTGACCATGATTATATGGGTGAATAAGGGATATTTAGCCACAATATCTTTCAACTGCACAACTATGTGTATTTCCTTCAAATGGATAACAGTGGGGAATGTATACAAAAGTCAGACATAATTTGCTTAATTTTACTGACACGTCATATTTTAGGATGCAACAGTATTAATAAGACTCATTAGTGGAGTAAATTCAAGAACATCATGTAACGAAAGATGTTGGGATTTATTCCCATCTGCTTGCATTACTGAACCTCCCGATACCACTGTTGCATAATAATAGATATGAGTGTAATTAGTCTATTGTCATTTTCTTTTCCAAAACTTTTGTTATTATTTGTGGTAAAGTAGTTAGCTGAAGTCTTTTTTCTATTATTTGACAATGGATGCATTTGTTCAATCAGTAAATATTAATTAATTCATACCAGGAGTATATTGTTAAAGTTCAATTAGTAGTATTACTTTTCTCATAATGTTGAAGTAGGTATTAATATATTTCACAAGTAATATTAGGGAAGTTTTGCCCTCATTGGTTTCTGTATAATTACCATTTATTATGAAGTAATTGTTTGAAAATGTATTTAATATATTTATAATAATGGAAAGTCCAGGTTGGAATTAATAATATAGTGAGGACAGTTTACAACTCACCGCAAAGACGTGGCGACGAGCTGCGACAGGCACATACAAAAGACACACACATACAACACATTCAGCTATCGGCCATGGCCTTCTTCAGAAAATAGAGCACTCACGCAATCACACAGGCACACAACACAGTCATACAACCATCACCTCCGACTGCCACACTTCGAATCATGCTCTGCAGCGAATCGGGGATGGGAGGGGAGGGGAGGGGAGGGGGAGGGGATAGAAAGGTTACGTCACGGTGGTGGGGATGGGTTAGATGGGAATAACGAGATGCAGCTTAGGAATGGAGTGGGGAGGCGGGTGAGGGGAGAAAATAAAATAAAGTAAAATAAATATTTATAGAAAATGCATGCACACTGCAAGTACACAAGACCGCATACACACACATACACATGCACGCATGCACACACACACACACACACACACACACACACATATACACACACACGATCACACACCACTCAAAATAGGCGAGGTTTGGGATAGAGAGGTAGGAACTGTAAGGTATGGAAAAATATATATATATAGGGAAGTTATCGTAGGTTGAGGCCTGGTTGATTTCGGGATCGGAGAATGTATTGTAGGGATAACTCCCATCTGTGCAGTTCAGAAAAGCTGGTGGTGGATGGGAGGATCCAGATGGCCCGGGTTGTGAAGCAGCCATTGAAATCAAGCATGTGCTCCGCTGCATGCTGTGCCACAGGGTGGTCCACCTTGTTTTTGGCCACAGTTTGGCGGTGGCCATTCATCCTAATGGACAGCTGGTTGGTGGTCATGCCAATATAGAAAGCTGTACAGTGCTTGCAGCACAGTTGGTAAATTGCGTGGCTGCTTTCACAAGTGGCCCGGCCTCTGATAGGGTAGGATAAGCCTGTGACAGGACTGGAATAGGAAGTGCTGGGTGGGTGGATTGGACAGGTCTTGCAGCGGGGTCTTCCACAAGCATATGATCCCTGTGGCAGTGAGCTGGGTTTCGGGGTGGCATAAGGATGAACTAGGATGTTGTGAAGGTTGGGAGGGCGACGGAACACGACTTTAGGAGGGGTGCGAAGGATCTTGGGCAGGATGTCTCTCATTTCAGGGCACGAGGATAGAAAATCAAAACCTTGGCGAAGGATGGAATTTAGTTGTTCGAGACCAGGGTAGTACTGCGTGACAAGGGGAGCGCTCTTTTGTGGATGGTTACTGGTGTTAGGAAGAGGATTTGGGGTGTGTGAGGATATGGCACAGAAGATTTGTTTGCGGACTAGGTCTGTGGGGTTGTTTCTGTTTGTGAAGGCCTTTGTGAGACCTTCAGCATATTTAGAAAGGGAATTCTTGTCACTGCAGATTTGCCGTCCACGGGTGGCCAGGCTGTAAGGGAGGGATTTTTTGACGTGGAAGGGATGGCAACTGTCAAAATGTAGGTACTGTTGGTGGTTGGTAGGTTTAATATGGACGGAAGTGTAGATGGAGCCATCAGTGAGGTGGAGGTTGACATCCAGGAATGTGGCATGGTTGGTTGAGGAAGACCAGGCGAAGTGGATGGGAGAGAAGGAATTGAGGTTCTGAAGAAAGGAGGATAGGGTGTCCTGGCCCTGAGTCCAGATCATTAAAATATCATCAATGAACCGGAACCAGGCCAGAGGTTTGAGGTTTTGGGATGCTAGGAAGGATTCCTCCAGACGGCCCATGAACAGGTTGGCATAGGAGGGTGCCATGCGGGTGCCCATGGCTGTGCCTTGGATTTGATGGTAAACTTTCTCCTCAAAGGAAAAGTAGTTGTTAAGTAGGATAAAATTGGTAAGGGTTATGAGGAATGAGGTATCAGGCTTGCGTTCAGAGGGATGTTGGGAGAGGTAGTGTTCCAGAGCGGCAAGGCCATGGGCATGTGGGATGTTGGTGTATAGGGAGGTGGCATCCACTGTGACAAGTAAAGATCCAGGAGGCAAAGGGGTGGGAATGGTGGAGAGTCGGTGAAGGAAGTGGTTGGTATCCTTGATGTGGGAAGGTAGATTTTGGACAATAGGTTGGAGGTGTTGGTCAACTAGGGCTGAAATTCGTTCGGTAGGAGCACAGTAACCAGCCACAATAGGGCGTCCAGGATTATTAGGTTTGTGGATTTTGGGGAGCATGTAGAAGGTGGGTGTGCAGGGTGCTGCTGGGGTGAGGAGGGAGATGGATTCAGGGGAGAGTTTCTGGGAGGGGCCATGGGATTTTAGTAGGGATTGGAGATCTTGTTGGACTTTGGGGATGGGGTCAATCTGGCACAACTTGTAGGTGGAGGAGTCAGAGAGTTGGCGGAGCCCTTCTGCCAGGTAGTCACTGTGATCCATAACTACAGTGGTGGAACCTTTATCAGCAGGGAGGATGATTATGTCAGGATTAGTTTTAAGGTTTTGGATGACTCTTCTTTCTTCTGCTGAAAGGTTTGAGTTCTTGGGAAGGGACTTTGGAAAGGATGGTGAGGACAAGTTGGAGGTGAGAAACTCTTGGAGGGTAACCAGAGGGTGGTTAGGTGGGAGTGCAGGGGGATCTTTGTTGGATGGTGGTATGAATTGGGACAGGCAGGGTTCAATATTGGGATTAGGTAGATTGTGGTCAGAGGGATTGGTGGCAAAGTAGTGTTTCCATCATAGGGATCGGGAAAAGGAGAGTAGGTCTTTGACAAGACCAACATGATTGAACTGGGGTGTAGGACTAAAGGTAAGACCTTTGGATAGAACAGAAACTTCAGTGGGGTTTAGGTTTTTTGTGGATAGGTTGACCACAGTGTTCTGGGGTTGTTTTGGTATTGGATGTTGTGGAGTGGTGGTAGGGAGTTTGGAGGGATGAGGTAGGTTCAAGAGGTCAGCTAAGCATGGTCTGGGACCTATGAGGAGCTCACGAGGAGGAACACTGTGGTTCGGATAGGGATTGGATATGGGTGCTCCAAGGCGGCAATATGATGTCAGCAGGCTGGACAGTTTGTGGATGTGGTGTTTGGAATGCTCCTCCAGTTGCTGGAGAGTAAAGGATTCTATCTGGGAGATGGGATGTAGGTAGTTTTGGTTAAACAATAGTAATATCTTACGGAGGGAGAGAAGGTAGTTAAGGGATTTATGAGCCATGGAGAGGTAATTTTGTGAGGGAAAAGGATTGGTGGAATCTGAAAAGGTGCAGGTCATTGTGGAAGGAGGGGTGGGATCCAGACAGTGGAATTTTTAAGGTTAGACCGTTGGGAGGGATACCATGACTTAGACAGCATTTTAGGAATAGGATGTGGGATTGGGTTTTGGCCAGGGAAAGGGATACTTTCCTGAACTGGTACAGATAGAAGGAGCAGGGGTCCATTGGGACAGGGATGGTGCCGGGAAAGTGGAAAGTGAGGAATGATGGGAAGAGGTTCCTCAACACGCAAAATTTTGAGTGGTGTGTGAATGTATGATCGTGTGTGTGTATATGTGTGTGTGTGTGTGTGTGTGTGTGTGTGTGTGTGTGTGTGTGTGTGTGTGCATGCGTGCATGTGTATGTGTGTGTATGGGTCTTGTGTACTTACAGTGTGCATGCATGTTCTATATATATTTATTTTACTTTATTTTATTTTCTCCCCTCACCCGCCTCCCCACTCCATTCATAAGCTGCATCTCATTATTCCCATCTAACCCATCCCCACCACCGTGACGTAACCTTTCTATCCCCTCCCCCTCCCCTCCCCTCCCCTCCCATCCCCGATTCGCTGCAGAGCATGATTCGAAGTGTGGCAGTCGGAGGTGATGGTTGTATGACTGTGTTGTGTGCCTGTGTGATTGCGTGAGTGCTCTATTTTCTGAAGAAGGCCATGGCCGATAGCTGAATGTGTTGTATGTGTGTGTCTTTTGTATGTGCCTGTCGCAGCTCGTCGCCACGTCTTTGCGGTGAGTTGTAAACTGTCCTCACTATATTATTTAATATATTTGTGATTTAACTGAAATTTGTATATCAATTTACTCAGTATTATTTATGCTAACTTTTACTAGAGCCAGTTGTATGTAATTGTTTAGTTTTCCATTATAACTAATGTAATGAATTCAATTAACAATAAGTAATTTTCAAAGGATGCGCTCATGGCATGCATCAGAGTATGGTTTCATCCATTTCCTGACGCCGAATCCACGCTAATTCAGAGTATTGTTTATTGTTCCGACCGCAGTCTGAGCCACAAGTCACATCAGTTTTGAACTTTAAATTTGAACAATTACGCAAAAGTTAGTGTTGTTAGCGTGGAAAGTGTATCTACAGTGATTAATTAATATTGTGCCACATTACAATGTACATCTCAAACTTTTGTATTCCACACACAACAGTGTTAACTAGTATTATTGATGTGTGGAGTGCGTGTGCCTGGTATAAATGGTTGTAATTAATGAGTCCTGTAAGCTGGCCATAAATATGGACAATTAGGCAATAATAATAAATCATTAAAAGTGTGAACGAACTGCAATTCTGTGTGTTGCCTTCATCGTTTGTAATGTATTAATTCTTGCCCCATGAAATATCAGTCAACCGACACCGATAGCATTGGTCATTGACTACCTCAAGAACTTTGAGAATAATTTATCTACAAGCAAGTACCGTCACAAGTAGACCTAAATGCATTTGCATTTGATATATCAATATTTTTGTTATACAATTTTTTAAGCAATGGTAGAAGTAAATAAAATCCTTTCTGGTGCATTTATCCATGAATGGACTTCAGCTGTTTAATAATTTTTCAGTGATAGTATCAAGCATACTGTCTTTCATCCTCAGTTTCACTGCAAGACCACATGAAAATTGATTCACTTTAAAACCAAATAAAAAATACACACGAACACCTCACAGTAAATATTGCAGTCCATTCAAAGGTGAGTTAATTGCATTTCTGTTCCACTCCCATATAGAACAAGGGAAAAATGAATAATGCGTGCATCTGTTCGAGCAATAATCTCTCTTATATTTGTAGTCTTTATACAGAATGTAAGTTGGTGACAGTGGAATCATTTTGCAGTCTGCTTAAAATTCCAGCTCTCCTAATTTCTTCAACAGTGTTCTTCGAAAAGAACAACTCTCATTTAATTTCCAAAAGCATCTCAGTAACACTTGCACATTATTGAACCTACCCATGATAAACCTAGCCACCTGCCACTGAATTGCTTCTGTCTTCCTTTAAAGTGATCTGGTGGAGATCTCAAACACTTGAGCAATACTCAAGACAGGGTCGCACATACATTTTGTATGTGGTATCCTTTCCAGAGGAATTGCATCTCCCAAAATTCCCCAATAAACCAAAGTCATACATCTGCCTTCCCCAAAACTGTCCTTATATGCTCATTCTTTTCATAGGGCTGTGCAGCATTATGCCTAAATATTTAATTTATGCAACTCTGTCAAGCAGCATACTACTAATGCTGTATTAGAACTTTATGGGGTTGTTTCCTGTACTCGTTTGCTTCACCTTACATTTTCCTACTGCAATTCCTCACAACCTAGAAATTTTGTTCACATCATCCTGCATCCTACTACAGTCATTCAGTGATGACACCTTCCTGTACATCACAACATCATCAGCAAACAGCTGCAGATTGCAACTCACTCTGTCCATTAGATGTGGCACCATGTCAAAAGCCTTTCAAAAATCGATAAATATGCAGTCTGTCTATTGCCCCTCATCCATAGTTCGCTGGATGTCATGAGAGAAAAGGGCAAGCTGAGTTTCACACAGTGATGCTTCCTAAAGCCAGGCTGTTGCATGGACAGAAACTTTTCCATCTCAAGGAAATTTACTATATTAGAACTTGGAATATGTTCAAGAATTCTATGGCAAACTTATGTTAATGATATTGGTTTGTAATTATGTTGGTCCACTCTTTTCTCTTCCTTATACACGGCAGTCACCTATGCATTTATCCAGTTGCTTGGAACTTCGTGCTGGATCAAAGATTCGCGATAAATACAAGCTAAGTAAAGGGCCAATGCTGCAGCTTACTCTTTGTAAAACCAGATTGGTACCCCATCTGGAGCTGGCAACTTGTTTGTTTTCAACTCTCTCAGCTATTTCTCTACACCACAATATGTCCACCATTTGGGAGTTTATTTGATGATCGCACAAAGGTATGTCTGCATAATCCTCCTGTCTGAATTATTCTGAAATGTTAAATTTAAAACTTCAGCCTTCATTTTGGTGTCTTCTGTCGCCATCCCAGAATGATCAGCGAGTGACTGGATAGAGACCATTGATTTGCTTACCAATTTTACATAGGACCAGAATTTTTTGAGGTTCTCGGCAAGATCTTTTGCTAATGTATGAAGGTGGTAGTTATTGTATGCTTCACACATTGATCTTTTTATAGACATGCAAATCTCTATTAACTTTTGTCTGATATAATTTACTTGACCTTTTTTGCACCAAGAGTGCAACTGCCTTTACTTTCTCGGCATTTTTTGAATATTATTACCTTTTCTGTCCTTAATCCACTTTGTTGGCACATATTTTTTCAATGCTTTATTTAAATGCATTTAATTTTTCACATAATTCCTCTACATCCACCATACCAGAACTAAAAATTACCCATTCATTCCTTAAGAGGGATGCTAACAGTTGCTTATCTGCTCTTTCTAGCATAAACATTCTCCTAGCCTTCTTGGCTGATTTATTAACTTTGGTGACCATTATCACTATGACAACATCATCAACACTAACCCTTTTATCTACAGTGACATGATTGAGAATTTCTGGCCTGTTTGTAGCTATAATGTCTAAAATATTTGCATTGCATGTTGGCTGATGATTTAGCTGTTCAAAGCTAAAGCCTCATGCATTCCAAAGGCTGGAGAAACACTAAATTGGGAATAGTATTAGTTATTATGAGATAAGTTTTTTAGATATCTTGTTGAGAGAATTTCAACTGTCAATAGTTATAACAGCAATCATTGACAAAATATATGGGAAAAACAGGTGGACAGTAAGAGAGATAGGAGAATTTTTTTTAAAAAAGTGCTAATTTGGGAGAATTGGTCGCCCTACCTCCACCACTCAAAGTGAGATGGATTGTAGATTATGGATGCGGATGTAAATTTCTGACATAAAATTACTTTTTTACCTTAGTGTAAATGCCAGGAAGTTTTGTATGACTCGTTCAAGCATCAGGCAACCAAAGTCAATTTAATACCTCTTGTTGACTAAAGAGTAAATTAATTTAAAAACAGTTTTTAAGCTGAGAGCCGAGTAGTGGAGTTACACCGAGTTACAGGGATGTATGTCATGTTGCAGCTCCGGCAAACCACAAGTGAGGCGTGCTAAACAGATCCTGCAGTACACGCGCTACTACAGCCACCGCATGGGCCTCACCGCACTGCTCAACCCACAGCTGCACGACTACTGGGTCAACTCGCTCTTCTCCAGTGGCGTCAGGGTGAGTACCACTGCTTTGATCATCAGGGCCTTCTGAAAAGTGGTGCCTCTGACATCTCGAATTGTAGTATGCGACACGGCAGTGTGTGTCATAACTGGGACAGAATTTCTAATGGCATAAAATCTGTCTCCAATTGAACTGTTTATAAGAATCAGAGCTGTATATGGTGATAATTGTATTGACATCAGTAATATATGACATTGGGTTGTTCGTGCACATAACAAAGGAAACTTTGGTGCTAACTTTAACATGTGTGACAAAGCTCAGAATGTGTAACTGTATACAGAAACTGCCAAGGCTCATCATATTTCAGTCAATGAATTCTTTGGAAAAAAATCCACAGGTAACACGGAGACAGCTCTAAGCTATGTGTGGCATATCTCATCGGGGTATAATTCCAGCATGCAAGCTTACATCTGGATTTCATACTTTAAAATGAAAAAAAGAAAAGAGAGGAAAAAAAAAAGAAAAGAAAAGAAAAGAAAAGAAAAAAAATACTATGCTGGTGATCAACAGAGTACAATGTTTCAAAAAAGTTGTTTCAAGAAAATGGCTTGTCCCCCATGTGCTATTGTATAAACAAAACAACTTTTATCATCCACACACTAGTAACATACACTCCTCATGAATGTGACACAGTTCCTTTTTTTTAATAACTGGAGTTTATTCAAACAAAACCTGCTTTACTCACAATAGTAACTAGGGATGGCGGTTATTGCTGAAACAACCGGTTTTTGGTTATAGCGGTTCTTTTCATCTCCAGTTTAACTGCACTGTAAAAACTGCTCAAGATAACCGGTTTTTTAAATAACCGGTGTTTTTTTTTTATTGTTATTATTTCCAGTAGAGTTTGACCGAAACATAATTTGCGCCTGAAACAGAAACCGTAATCGAATTTTCGGTTCTTCTAGTTTCGACCGAAACCGAAACTTACAAAATTTAGGTAAATTTACGTTATACGACAAATCACTAGTCTTTCCATATTTTGCAAGATCCCCTCCCAATACGACGCCTTCTTGAGTGTGTGTAAGACTAGTCAGGATTCCGTAGAAGACAATATACGAAGCATACAGATTTACTAGCCTAGTATTTCCAGACAGTTGCAAATATTGAGCCAACCACTCCTTAAGTTGGACTTGTGAGCCGTGTATTATGATGATACATGAGGCAGGAGTTATTTGGGCAAGTAGGAGAGTAGGGGAGAGGAATTTTTTACTTGAATTTAAAAGAAAATCGTAATTAATTAGTTAACTGATTAATTTACGATATATTCACTATCAGTTGATAGACCATAGATAATTCATAAAATGAGATATATAAAATTAATCTTAGAGACCAAAAATTTTAGCGCTTTCTTATGTTTTAGACATAAGAGTGGAATTGGTCAGCCTTGTTTAATTATTTGAAGTGATGGGAGCAAGCCAATCTTGTAAGAGTTTCATTTTGTAAAAGTTTCGTCTATTAAATTTTCTGAAGTAACTCGAGCATAGCTTGGGTGGCAACACGCAACAAATTTAATTTGCTCAGAACTGAAAAATAAATATTATAATACTTTTCCTTTAGTTTTAAGTGGCGTAAATAAAATTGTAAGTACTCACAGTTTTTCTGCTGGGCATCTTATACATGGGCACTGCAACTTTGGTGAAATGAGAAAACCCCTTTTTCTCCACAAGAGAGTGAGGGAAGTTGTCTTTGCAAACCATAGAAACCAATGCATGGTAAGCTCAGCGTCATGTTTATCACCCTCTATTAAGAAGTTTGTATATATTACACATTGCATACTGTTACTATCTTCAGAGATTTACGTTTGAAACATTTGGTTAAAGTCTGTCTATAACTTTTGTTCTCATCGTATTGACAAAATTATGACTTACGCTGAAAGCTAGAAGTACTTTCATTGTTTCAAACAGGGTGATCTGCCTTAATGAAGGTGAACGAGTAGGAGATCTGGATGGAAATGGAGGTGAGGCTGTAGTGGAAATCAGTGTCGTCATTTCCAGCAAAGATGACGAAAGTGAAGGTGACGGGCATGGCGATACCAAGAGCGTACAGTCACAAGGTCTTACATCATCTCATTCAGTTGTTATCAATTTTGCTCCCTGAAGCAGCCACAAAATTAAGGACTCAGTTATTATTCCAAGCTTATAGTACATCACTTACATAATAGGTATATGAATCGAATTTACCTTCTCTTCCAAGCAACATTTTGGATGCTTTCTCCTTAAATGAATCAGCATGTTGTGGAACCTTCACCCGTTTTCAGCTTTTTAAAACAAATGGAGCATTGTACCTCACTGCTCCCGTACTTCGTGAAGTACTTCCACACTCGGGATGGTGCCATTTAAGACACAACCGATGTCTGGTGACGACAGTAAGGAACTACCGCATGACCAGACGAAGACAAGTCTTGCGCACTGCAGGCCACGCCACACGACAACAGGTGCATTGATGCTCAATAGCTGCACCAGTTGTGAAGTTCTTATGCCACGCATCTTTTGCGTGTTTCTGACTATGGGGATTGTTCTTGAATTATCAGTGATTGCTTTTTTTAGTTTCTGCGATGGCTTAATATTTCACAACAGTGGAAATTTTAGGAATAGCCCTAAATATTAGGGTCTACTAGTTTTAATTTTTTTTTTAATTATTTACAAAAACACATTTTGAACGACTACTACAGGAAGTAGTCGTACCGGTTTTTGTACCTGGTTCTTGGCAATGGCTAAAAAAACGGTTATTCAAAACTAAAATACCAGTATCGGTTTTAACTGGTCAATTTTTCCCATCCCTACTAGTAACTTGACTTCAAAGAATAAGCAAGATAATTTAAAGGCACAACACAATGAAACCAAATCAAAATCTCCCACTCAGAATGATCAATGTTCCTAACTGAGAATCAGAGCAAAAATAATATCCAAAACAAAAATTCTATGTCCTACAGTGTCCGTTCAGAGTTAAAGACTCAAAGTTTCATCCCGGTTATATCATGTTCTACACTATGGTGAACTGATATTTATGAAGTAATACATATTCTGATTTATGGACAAATAAAATTTAACAAACAAATTCTTTTGTATTCAAACAAAATCTGAAAACACTTTTCATGAGGTAATCCCATTGTGTAGCAACCTCATTCAGTAATGAATTGCATGACCCCTTGCATGATGCTAGCCACCCCTTATGTTGTATGGTGTCCACAAGTTCATTTAATCACTACTTGTCTAGTTTATCCCTTTCTTTATTGGCAATGCTACTTAACTCCTGTAGGTTTCAAGGTTGGTCACAATGTGCTGACACAACTCTTTTCAGTTTATCCCAAAATTTTTGAAAAGGTTAGGTTGCTACTCACCAGGGAGACAATCAATGAGCCGCAGAAACTCACACACAATAGATTACAACTTAAAAAAACTTTTCACAATTGTAGCCTTCGTCAGACAGAGGAAAACACACACACTCTCACAAACACAACCACTGTCTCCACTATGGCCAGTCGATGGGACTCAGCATGGCTGAGGTGCAAGCAACCAGTGGTGCGGAGAAGGAGGCAGCAAGAAGAGGGAAGCAGAAAGGGAAGGGAAGGGAATGATGCAGGGTGGTTTTGGGGGAATACACCAGTTCTGTCTGAAGGACAGAATGGAAGGGAAGGGTAGACTAGAGTGTGTGTTGGAATGGAAGACATGTGAGACTAGATGTGGGCAGGGAAGGGGAGGGTAGGGTGGTGGGGACACAAACTAGTTACGGTTTAAGCCTGGGGGATTATGGGAGCCTAGGGTATGTTGTAGGGAGAGTTCTCACCTCTGCATCTCAGAAAAGCTGGTGTTTGTGGTGAGGATCCATAAAGTAGCAGTTACAGACGTGAGCCACTTCGTGCAGGGATGGTCTAGTCTCCTGGACACAGTTTGATGATGGCTATTCATGTGAACAGACAGCTTGTCATTGGTCATGCCCATATAGAAAGCTGCACAGCGGTTGCAGCTCAGTTTGTAGATTACATAACTGCTTTCACAGGTTGCCTTGCTTTTTATGGAATAGGAAATGAATGTGACAGGGCTAAAGTAAGTGGTGGTGGAATGGCAGATAGGACAGGTTTTGCATCTAGGTCTATTGTAGGGATACAAGCTATGGGGCAACGGGTTGGGAGCAGGGCTGGAGAAGGGATGGGGAAGGATATTACATAGGTTTGGTGGGCAGCGGAATATCACTGTAGGAGATGTGGGGAGGATATGTGTGGAGTAGTTCTCATTTCAGGGCATGACAAAAGGTAATCGAAACCCCTGGTGGAGAATGTGGAGAGGGACTAGCGGTCGCTGCAGCTGCTACAAACACGTGTGGCTAGGCTGTATGGAAGGGAGTTTTCGGTGTAGAATGGGCGGCAGCTGTCTTTCCTGCCCACACTCTAGCCTCACATACATCTTCCTTTCCACCTCACTTTCCAGTCTCCCCTTTCTTCCTCCCTGTTCATCAGTCAGCACTAGAGTATTCTCCTTACCCCCACCAGTAGTTTCATTCATCCGTGTGTGTATGTGTGTGTGTGTGTGTGTGTGTGTGTGTGTGTGTGTGTGCGTGTGTTTGTCTCTGTCTGCTCTGTCTGATGAATGCCGTAATGGCTGAATGCTTTTTATAGTTGTAATCTGTTATGTATGCCTTTCTGTGGCTCCTCGAGACCTCTCTGTCGTCAGTAGCAACCTATCCTCAAAAATAGTCTTGAATCCTTCCTGGAATTTCCATTGTCCAATTCATCCCGAGTATATTCATATCAGGGGAATATGCTTCACAATCCAGTCATACAATACTGGCACAATTTAAGATATTATTGATAACACCTGCACAAGAAACTCTGGCGTTGTAATTTATAAACCTGATTTTTTTTCTGAAATTCTGACAAAACAGTACAACAATTGGTTATAGGATGTTATCCTTGTGTTTTGAAGCCTTAAGCAGGCCCTTGATGGGGCAATAATGATGTCCAAAACTCCTACATGATCCCCCACCCTGATGTTCTTGAGTGACAGTATGCCTCTGGCATGCTGCATTACCAGGCTCCCTCCAAAAACTTTCTTGCCAGTCATCTGGTATCAGGCATATGCAGCTTGCATCTGTGAAGAGAACTTTGCACCAATTTTCCATAGTACATTCATGGTGATTTTGGGCCCACCTGTACTGTGCGTATCGAATTTGCATTTAATGGATGAGCCTGTCCGTGACTGTCTAGAACACAAGGATTTTTATAGAGCCTGTTTCTTATGTTATGATTTGACACTTTTCTCCAGATGACCCTTACAAATTTCAATTTGCTTGTGGCAAAGGCCTTTCTGACCATGCGCCTACTCCATGAGTTTGTCACGTGCTCTGCTTGTCCATTCAGTACAACTGATGTTAATCCTTTCTTTGTCCTCTCAGATGTCATTTTGCCACTTCAACCTTCTCATCTTTAGCAATTCAACAATGTTAAGTTTTTAATTAATTATTTTATTTTCTTTTATTTATTTATTTTTCTTTTACAGCTGTCTTAATTCTTCATTTTTACTTATCCCCCCATTCCATGTTATTTTCATCATACACTGGCCCAAAAATTTTCCTTAGTGCTTTCGAATACCAGCAGTTTTTCCTCATCTTTTTTTTTTTCTAAATGTTAATGCTTCCCTCCTCTATAGTGTTACCAGTATAATACTCACCTTATACAAGTGGACTTTAAAGTTTACACTAAATATTTTTTTCTTCTTTAAGATTTTTATAAGACTGATAAGGGTTTTGTTTTCTGTTGCTAGACAAGCTTTTTTTTCTATATCTGTCCTGTTATTACTAAAAAGACTCCCCAAGTACTTGAAGTGGTTCACTTGACTTGAAACTGAATCCATTTAAAATCAAAGTTGTGTCACTTGGTTTTTCTTATTAATGAACAGATACTCTGTCTTACCTTCATTCACTTGTAACCCATTTTCCCCCCAGATATTTTGTAATAATTTTACATCATTTTTATTTTTCAAAAGAGATAGATTGGCTGGCCAGTACTTGCCTTTGTGCTGTTCCACCGATAGTGACACAGATGAAGAAAAAGAAAAAGAGGGATGAAAAAAGCTTTCAGAACACAGTTCCTTCTTTAGGTGGGAGAGAAGGGAAGAAAAAAGGATGGGAACGGAAGGGAAAAGTAATTCACGACCTAGTGTCATTCCTCAAACACCACCCTCATGACCTAGGTCATGAATTACTTTTCCCTTCTGTTCCCATCCTCTCTTTTTTCTTCCCTTCTCTCCCACCTGAAGTAGGAACTGTGTTCCGAAAGTTTTTTTCGGCCCTTTTTTTCTTTTTCTTCATTTGTGTTACTATCGGTGGTACAGCACAAAGGTAAGTACTGGTCAGCCAACCTATCTCTTTTGAAAAATAAGTTATCATATCTGAGGAGAATTTACAACATTTTTAATCATTCTATTTTGGAGCCGCTTATTAATGCAATAGCTTCTGCGTAGGCAAGTATAGTAATGTTCACCTCCTGCATTTGGATCTGCTGTGGACTAATTTTACTAAATTCTCTATCAATATTCTTCAAGATGAGGTTAAATAATATGGGTGAAATTTCATCCCCTTGGCTCAGCCCTGTGAGCACTTAAAATTTTCAGTTTCCCCAACTGGTGTCTTATACAGCAAAATGTTTTATATTTCAGATATGAACTAATCTGATTAGGATTGATGTTATTTCAAATTCCTTCATTATATTTAGGGGTGTGTTGGTGTATGCTATTGTAGGCCTTTCTGAAATCTATAAATAATATGTGTACATCACCTATATTATTTCTCATTGGTGTTTTTTTGTGGTTATGCCATATATCCCATATTACGTATCCAAAATTAATTATTGAGGTATCATTTTCAAGGTTTTGTTCTCCACTAATGATGAAAAATATGCACTTAATTTAAAATTATAGTTTAAAAAAAAAAACTTTATTTTGAAAGAAAATTGTACTGTTCCTACAATCTAAGTTAATACCCACCGAACAGTTGTAAATTTGATGTCTTTATGGTTGCTCCCATCAGCCGCCGTGTCGATATAAAAGCAATGCAGAAGGTGCCATCTATTGACAATCTGTTTAGCTTACATGAACAACAGCTCTTGCAGTTGTTTAAATTCTTTATGCAAGCCAAAGACCTTACTGATGCAAGAACTTTGACCATAGATACTGATAGACTGGGCAGGCATCGTTTTCATGGTACCAACATATCTGCAGCTAAACCATTGCTTTGCCAACAGTCACTTGGTAGTGTACAGCTGTGGTACAGAGCTTTTTCTGTAGGCAAGTAACATTAAATTTCAAGTGAAAGTATTATTAGTTTAAAATGATGGCATTTCTTGAAAACTGGTGAGTTGTTTATTATATCCGGCTAATGTTCGCCATCAGTCTATGGTCCTATGTTTGAACCACGCCATGTGTATAGCCACTCTGCTTTTCATCCAGTCTGTTAGTATTTATGATTGAAGTGCAAGAATTGTTTATCCTTCAACCATAGATACTAACAGGCTAGACAAAAAGCAGAGCGTCTATACACGTGGTGTAGTAACAACATAAGAGCACTTGACTGTTGGCAAACATTAGCAGTTTTCAAAAAATGTCACTATTTCAAATACTTAGACTTGAAATTTGATGTTACTGCCCGGCGCAGAAAATGCTTTGTAAACTCATAAGCAAATCTGGACACTTTCACGTGAGAGATGCTGGCACCATGAAAGCAATGCCATGCCAAGGAGGTTAAAATAAGGGGAGACAGTGCTACTATGAAAACTGTCGATTGAAGCTAGTCCGCCATCTTGCAGAGTGAACGAAATATGTTTCAGATTAAAGTATGGTGTGGTTCTTGCCCTATTAACTTTCATACATTTAAATAACTGTCATTTCTGGTTCATGTTAGATATAGTACACTTCTGTGAACAAATACAGATAGGTGAGCTGTGATTTATTAACACAAAATTATTGGCTCCGCAATATGGCGACAATGGCTTCACTTTTGTAGCGTTAAGGGCATCTCCCCCTATTCTAACCTGCTTTTGCCATGCCCAGTCTATCAATACGTATGGTCGACGAGTTTATCATAGTGATCTCTATACAGACTGGATGTATAACTCTGTTGTAGTGCGTGTATATAGTAGTTGTAGTCATTGAAGTGTACGTCATATCTAGGTAAATATTTGGATGTGACCGTGAATCTAATGACATTACATAATAGGGCAATATTCACACAGGGTTTTAGTGCTAAATCTTTGTTTGGGACACAACAGTATGGCCTTTCTGGCTTCAACCAATCCTGTTCTCAGCAGAAATAACGCCACCTACCTTTATTCTACCCTCTTGTTTATGACACGATTTTGGTTATTCACGGCGATGTAAAGCATAGGTTATCACACAATTTCGGTTGTACACATTGATGTAACAATGAAAAATAAAGAAATAATTTAATTTAACGAACACGCTCAACAGCTGTTGCAGTGGTTTAGATTCTTTACACAAGCGTAGTTTATCACGAGTTTTCTGTTTCACACATCAATGGACAACTACTGTTTGAATTGTTCACATTGTTCAAGCAGGCGTTGTGTACTAAATTACACAATGTTCATCATCACAAACAAGTGTCACTTACTGTTATAAATAATAATAATTTATTTAACTTTTAATTCCCCACTACTTTACAGTCCGAGCAATATTGCCACGAGACACCATGTAAATCGACTGCCGGCGTGGCGTAGGGGATAGCGTCACAGACTGCGGTGCTGAAGGTCGCCAGTTCAATCCCGACCACCTGCAAAAATTTATTTCTTTGTAATTAACAATTCCAGAATGTTCTGTATCTTTCTTATGTTCACTTGTAAATTCTCCTTGTTTCTTATGTTAACTATTCTTCTAATTTCTGATACATTCTGTCTGTGTATAAATAGCAGAGCACTCTGCCCGAGAGGCAGTCAGTGCTGCGTGTTTGTTAAGTTTGTAATAAACGTGCTTTCAGTATAAGTGCTTTGTTTAGTTGCCTTCGGAATCAAGCCTGCTTCCATTTCAATGTGACATTGTTTGGTGGAGGCGCCGGGTACACTGTGCACATCTGCATCACCATGGCTCAGATTAGGCAACATAAAAGCTGTCGCTTACACGGACTGGAACCGGAATACAAGGGATACACCGAGTACATCCTTCCAGAAGTCCGTATCATCAGAAGAACCATGGAAATGAAACCAGCAGTAAGCCATCTGCACATCAGACACCCATCGATGTTATCTGGAGACGCTGGACAGGACCCCAACAAATGGCTAAAAGGGTTCAACCGAGTTGCCAAATACAACAGGTGGGATCATATGATATGCTTGGCCAACGTTTATCTCTACCTGGATGGAACAGCCCAGCAATGGTTTGAAAACAACGAAGACAAGTTGAATGACTGGGAGACGTTCCAGGAGGAACTTAAGAAGACGTTTGGAGACCGCCAGCGACAAATCCGCTCGGCGGAAGAACAACTGAAGATCCGGGCCTAACGCCATGGTGAGCCAACACAGTCGTACATACAGAATGTTTTGGCCCTGTGTAACATAGTGAATCCAAATATGACTGAGTCCAACAAAATCACGCACCTGATGAAGGGTATTGCAGAAGACATGTACCAAGCTCTTCTGATAAAAAACGTTGCTATGACGGAAGAGTTCATGAAGTGGTGCCAGCGTATTGAAGAGATGCAACAAGGGAGGGTTGGACACAAGAAGTATGACAGACTCCCGAATGTAGTCCCTATGGCCATTGTGGAAGACCAGCATGACTTCGCTTCTCTCATGCGACAAATTGTGAGAGAAGAATTACAACAATTTACGGCAGCCAGGACTATTAAACCGAGCGAGCAAAAGATTATGGTCATGGATGTAAGCCCTGTAAGTGACAAGGGAGCCGATGCTGCTGAGGAAGAGGTATTTCAGACATTAGCTTCTGTTTGCCCCGCCAGACGTACCCGACGTGAAGAATTGCATCGCCCTGCTATGACTTATGCTGCAGCCGCCAAACGGCAGCCTATGAACCGACCGACATGGCCACAACCAATTCCCCCAGCACCTATGATGCCGCGCAGAAGAACAGATGTCTGGAGGACAGAAGACAACACATTACTCTGTTTCCACTGTAGGCGCCCTGGACATGTTGTACACTACTGCAGAGAGAGAAGGCGAGTATTTAATGATTATTTTACCACGAGACATCAGCCATCAGAGCAGTTCTACCCCAGGCAGTTACCTGCTGATGAGTTCAGTCGACCTATGGGAAGAAGCTCATCGCCATACCCTAGACGAGGTCGCTCCCCAACGCGCCGCAGCCGTTCACCATCGCCGTACAGAGGTACCAGCCATTCCCCTAGCTGCCATGCCCAGGAAAACTAAGCGGCTACCATCTACAGAGGTGAGGCCACCGCAGATGAAAATCCTGCATGGACGACACTTGCTAAAATGTCAGGAAATCTCATCAATGTCATAATCGACGGCCAACCTGTCCGGGCACTTGTTGATTGAGGAGCATCTTTCTCTGTATTGTCGGATAATTATCGCCGCACACTAAAGAAGACATTGTTCTGTGATACTGGGGCAACTGTGCTGAAGGTCATGGATGGAAAGTACGTCCAGCCAGCAGGAACTTGTCTCGCAAGAATAACCATCAACAACAGGACCCAACTGTTTGAATTTGTCGTGTTAACAGAATGTAGTCACAATGTCATCCTCAGATGGGACTTCCTTCAGGCATCCCAAGCTATCATTGACTGTGGAAGATCTGAGCTGCAAATTGAAGAAGTTGGTCCGACGGATACATGTAATACAGAATTTTCTGGGAAGTTATTTGCTGTTGCAATGTGACGATCCCGCTGTTGACGATGAGAAGAGTTGCAGTCACAAATACAGATGAGCAATTAAACTGTGAAGTGCTTATTGATAACAGAAAGTTTATCAGGCTCACCAAAGATATTTACATACCAGCAGCTATCATAAGCATTACCGGAGGTCAAGGAGACATTTGGATCACTAATTGTCACGAGCAGTCGCAACTTATCCCCAAGGGAATGAGTTTCGGGACAGCTGAACCAATCCAGGACGGTGAGCTCAGCATCATCAACGAAGACCCATGCTCTGCTGTTAGTACAGACAACATGCTGGAGGAAACAAACATGGAACTACCAATAGGGTCCGGACTGACCAAGGAACAACGCCAGCGGGTGTTAGCTATATTACGTTAGTTTTCGGGTGCATTCACATCTCAGCAGGGGAAAAGTCAGACAAAACGGCCTATGGTAAGGCACTGTATAAATACTGGGGATCATCCACCAATTAGCCAGCATTCGTATAGTGACACCAGCTGAAAGACGGATAATTCGGGAGGAAGTGGAGTAGATGTTGCAAGATGACATTATTCAACCTTCGGAGAGTCCTTGGTCGTCTCCAGTGGTCCTTGTAAAGAAGAAGGATGGCACGTGGCGATTCTGTGCCGATTATCGGCGGCTGAACAAAATCACAAAGAAAGATGTCTACCCACTGCTGCGCATTGACGACACCTTAAGACTGCTTGAAAGGAGCTACATACTTCTCAACTATGGACATGCAGACAGGCTACTGGCAAATCGAGGTTGACGAAGCTGACAGGGAGAAGACGGCTTTTATTACACCTTACGGCCTCTATGAATTCTAAAAAATGCCATTTTGATTATGTAATGCTCCGGCCACATTCGAACACATGATGGACAACTTGCTTCGACACCTAAGTGGACGACATGTCTTTGCTATTTGGATGACATTGTCATTTTCTCGAAAACATTTCAAGAACATCTGAGTCACCTGTCAACTGTGTTGAAGTGTGTTAAGACTGCAGGACTCCACCTCAATCCAAAGAAGTGCCCAAGAGATAAAAATCCTGGGGCACCTAGTCAATGGAGATGGTGTTCGTCCTGATCCAGATAAAGTAAGGGCAGTCACAGAATTTCCAAGTCCTCAGCACATTTGTGATGTGAGAAGTTATCTTGGGCTGTGCTCATACTACCGACATTTCATAAAAGGATTTTGTAACAAGGCACGTCCATCACAAGAACTTCTGCAGGGAGACACCAACTTTTACTGGGATGAGGCAAAAGAAATAGCTTTCTGGGCACTTAAGGAGGCTCTAACTTCCGCACCAGTGCCAGCCTTGTATGATGAGAATGCGGAAATGGAACTTCACACAGATGCCAGTGTTATGGGATTGGTGCAGTGCTTGTAAAAGTTCAGGGAGGTGATGAAAATGTGATAGCCTATGCATCAAGAGTACTCTCAAAGTCCGAGATAAATTACTCTGCAACTGAGAAAAAATGTCTCGCAGTTATCTGGGCTATCAACAAGTTCCGGCCGTATTTATTCGGCAAACCATTTACCATCGTGACAGACCACCATTCTTTATGTTAGCTGTCAAGCTTGAAGGATCCGTCAGGTCGACTAGCAAGATGGGCACTAAGACTTCAAGAGTACGATGTCACAGTGGTATTTAAGAACGGGCACAAACACAAGGATGCCAACTGCCTTTCGAGAAATCCATTAGTGGAACACAACGGCATGAATGAAATTTCAGCCCTCACTAAATTTAATGATGTTACAGTTGAACAGAGGGAAGGTCCACTATTAAAAATGATAGAGGCCTTGGAAAAAGGAGGACCAACCAATGGAGAGTTCCAACTTATAAATGGAACATTGTATAAGAGCAACTACGATCCACTGGGCCCCAAATGGCTACTGGTCATTCTAGCTCATCTCCAGCCAGCTATTCTCAAATATTTCCATGATGCTCTGATATCCGGTCATCGGGGATTTGTGAAGACCCTAGACACAATCAGACGCAGGTATTACTGGAAAGGTCTCTGTCAAGCACTATGTGAGTCACTGTAAAGAGTGCCAGTGACGGAAGCATGTGCCGCAATTACCTCCAGGGCATCTCATACCGATTCCGCCAGCAACAGCTCCATTCCACCGAGTTGGGATCGATCTTTTAGAGAGGTTCCCAAAGTCGACAACCGGTAACCGATGGATAATAGTCTGCACTGACTACCTCACACGTTATGCTGTCACCAAACCTGATCCGACTGCAGAAGCTCCAGAGATTGCAAAATTCCTTGTAGAAGACATTATTTTGAAGCATGGAGCACCACGTGTCATGATATCTGATCGTGGAAAAGTATTCCAGTCAAAACTGGTATCAGAGGTAATGTCACGATGCGACATTGTCCACAGAATGACAACTGCATACCATCCTCAGACAAATGGTCTTACGGGACGTTTTAACAAGGCGTTAGCCGATATGCTATCGATGTACGTCGATGTTGAGCAGAAGGATTGGGATACAATTCTGCCAGTCGTGACTTTTGCTTACAATACCGCAAGACAAGACACCACAGGCTTCACGCTGTTTTTCCTGCTCCATGGCCGTGAAGCTGAGAAGATAATGGATACGCTATTCCCGTTCCAACCGGACGACACTCAGGATGATTATGTTAAACAGCTAATCACCAGGGACAAAGAAGCAAGACAGCTGGCTCGCATATGGACACTGGACGCCCAGGAGAAGGACTGTCATCGGTATAATGACAAGCATCGACCTGTTGTGTACAGCCCAGGAGATCTGGTATGGATTTTTACCCCTGTACGGAAGGTTGGACTGTCAGAAAAGTTATTGAAGCGATACTTTGGTCCGTATCATGTCATACGCCGCCTGTCAGACATTACATACGAAGTTGAGGATTATGAGCCTTCTTCGAAACGACAAAAACAAAGAGACATTGTTCACGCCCTGCGCATGAAGCCTTACTACAATCCTGAAGGGCAGGTAAGTGACAATGGCTTCTTGTCCAAGAACTCTAAGGACTGTAATGTTACTGATGAAGTCATGACAGGAACATCTGTAGTCGAAAATGGTGGAGAAGGGAAGGATTCTCTAGAACTGCCATACAGAGGACCCATGACAAAGTCAAGATCCAAGACATTGCAGCTGGCTCCACAGGGAACATAACAGCGGGTCACTGTTTTTCCAGGAGAGGGAGCAATGCTGCGAGACACCATGTAAATTGACTGCCGGCGTGGCACAGGGGATAGCATCACAGACTGCGGTGCTGAAGGTCGCCGGTTCAATTCCGACCACCGGCAAAAATTTATTTCTTTGTAATTAACAATTCCAGAATGTTCTGTATCTTTCTTATGTTCACTTGTAAATTCTCCTTGTTTCTTATGTTAACTATTCTTCTAATTTCTGGTACATTCTGTCTGTGTATAAATAGCAGAGCACTCCACCCGAGAGGTAGTCAGTGCTGCGTGTATGTTAAGTTCGTAATAAACATGCTTTCAGCATAAGTGTTGTGTTTAGTTGCCTACAATGTCAAGCCTGCGTCCATTTCAACGCGACAATATTATTATTATCTTTTATACATATATACTTGCATCTGCCTTTTCTCCATTACTATCTTGCCTATCTGTGACTGATCAGGACAGCATGCAAATTATTCGCACGGGTCAACTAGTCTTTGTTAAATTCACATGCCTTTTCAGTTATTTGTCTTTGTGTGTATAAGTAATCCAATGTGGATTTGTTTCTGCGGAAACCATATTGGTAGTCACAAATTATTTCTTCAGTTATTGTGATCAGTCGATTTAATGAGCACAAGGACAAGATTTTGTAAGTGACATTCAGTAGGGCAATTCCTCTGTAGTTATCAACCTCTCAAAATTATTGTTAATCATGAGGGCAGTCTTGTGAAGGATCTTTTGGACAAAAAAATCATAGACACAGATAGTTTTCCGCAGCTGTTGACCTAGGGCAACATGTAAGGGGCTAGTCATGAACATTACTTGTACTGTAGTTTGAAAAACATTTCAGATCCTTGCCATGACACTATGACTCACAAATATTTGCCTTACAATTTCCCTTGATGAAAGTCCTTATTGGTAATGCTAAGCAGGACTGCTGACTTTTTCACAACATAAAAGCTCATATAGCCACTATCCAATGTGAAGATATTTTCAGATAACAGGAAGTTATGATTTGCTTCTGGCCCTGTCTTAGAATTTTTTTTTCTTTTTATTGTATATATATATATAGAGGGAAACGTTCCCGGTGGGATAAACAAAAATAAAAATAGAAAAGAGATGACTTACCAAAAGGACCGGCTCGTCGATAGAAACAAATAAAATAAAATACAATTACACACAAACACACATACAAGCTTTCGCCACCACTGGCAGCTTCTTCAGGAAAAAGAGGAAAATAGGGGAGGAAAAAGGGAAGGATATGGGTTTTAAGGAAGTGGAAAAGGAGTCATTCCAATCCCAGGAGTGGAAGGACTTACCTTAGGGGGAAAAAAGGAAGGTGTGTATTTGTTTACCTTCCTTTTTTCCCCCTAAGGTAAGTCCTTCCACTCCTGGGATTGGAATGACTCCTTTTCCACCTCCTTAAAACCCATATCCTTCCCTTTTTCCTCCCCTATTTTCCTCTTTTTCCTGAAGAAGCTGCCAGTGGTGGCGAAAGCTTGTATGTGTGTTTGTGTGTAATTGTATCTTAATTTATTTGTTTCTATCGACGAGCAGTCCTTTTGGTAAGTCATCTCTTTTCTATTTTTTATTTTTGTTTATCCCACCAGGAAAGTTTCCCTCTATATATATTCTTTTTTTTAAATGTTGTAACATGGGAATAAATTGAGGACTGCAAAATGCGTCTTCTGTTGCAGTCCAGTCAATGTTCACTTAAAATTAGCTGTTAAGAGAGCTTTTTGCATTGTCACCTCTAACTTTTGGAAGCCTCTTGCAGTACTGTTCCACTTTATTAACTGCATTTATGAAGAGACCTGCCTCTTTTTGTGTCACCTACAGTAGAATGGTAGTCGGCTGCCTGTGATGTAACACTGTAGTGCCACATGACAAATGACAACTAGCAAGTATTTTTAATCACACTATAGGTACTAATGTTACTGCTGTACATGCATTAGATGTGTGGGCTATAAGTAAGTTTGTTTACGTCTTATGACAGTATAAAGGACCAAGTTTTTCGAATTATGTTAACCTAAATCCAGAAGAAATGGCATACAATGGATGTGTAGAGGTTCATTATTTTTATAATGATCACTTCTTAACATAATGTTTGATGTGTTTGCTTTATGCCAACCATAAGTAGCACTGCAGAGGCAAATTATATTCACAACACCTAAATTAAGGCACAAAATAAATTGTCCACTGTGCACATTACAGTATCCAGAGTGGCAATATTGAATGTTGCCCCACTGCTCACAGCACTGCCATCTTACACTCAGAGTGTCCTGCACAGATGCTGGTGCACAGTCCGGACGACTTCCCGGAGGACTCACTGCTGGAGAAGGTGCTGCCACCGGGCCGCGAGCTGCTGCTCCGTCTGTCGGCCACGTCATCCTACTGCACTCGTGCCGTCCAATCGGTAGCACCGCAGGTGCGTGGCTGTGTCTTCCCCGAGGAGCGCCGCCTGCAGCTCTTCTCCAGCTACAGTGCTGCCAACTGTTTGGCCCAATGCCGTGCTGATGCCATCGTGCACCTCTGCCACTGTGTGCCCTTCTACTACAGCAGTATTGGTTAGTCATTCACATAATGCCTGTGCAAATATCAGTTGTCACATCAATATCTGTTGTTCATAAACTGCTTCCAAATGGGAACATGAGAACCTGCATCCCTGAAATAAACTTGTGACGTTACATTAATTGTCTTGCCTGACAAACATTCCAAATGCTTTGCTCCATCAGAGACCCACAGTAAATTGCTATGCCAATGAAAACATCCCTACTAAAAGCCTTAACTTTGTCACATTTATCAAGAGCAGCATGCAGTTAAACACACAGTTAGAGATTATCAGAATGGTCTGGAATAGTAGCTCGCTTCCCGTCACAGATGGTCCTTCGAATACTGGAACAGGTGTCTTCATTTGTTATGTATGTTATGAGATGAACTGAATATTAAGACGAAAAATTCCTAGCAGGAAAAATAAAATATAAAAAATAGATGAAGATTACTCACCAGGCGAAGGAGCACAGGTGTGACAGCATCACAAATCAATAAATGAATACACATAACATACACACAAACAATCGCAAGCTTTCGCAACCCAGTTGCGTCTTCAGGCAGTAGGGAAGGAGAAGGGAAGTCTGTCTGCCTAGGTGTACTTGTGTCTGTGTGAATGTGTGGGCATGTGTGCATTTGTTTACCCTCCATTTTTCCCCCAAGGTAAGTCTTTCCTCTCCCGGGATTGGAATGGCTCCTTACCCCCTTCCTTAAAACCCTCATCATTTCCTTTCCCTCTCCTTCCCTACTGCCTGAAGACGCAACTGGGTTGCGAAAGCTTGCGATTGTTTGTGTGTGTGTTGTGTGTATTCATTTATTGATTTGTGACGCTGTCACACCTGTGCTCCTTCGCCTGGTGAGTAATCTTCATCTATTTTTTTATATTTTATGAGATGAACTGTTGCACTACTTGTTTGAAAGATGTTCTTTGGCTTTCTCAAACACTCTGATAGATGTTTCTGTTGTGTAGGCATAATCAAAATTGTAGTAGCTATTGTAGTAGATAAATCAAGGCAGTAGCTCATTATATCTTCAGCTGGTTCATTAATTGGAACTTTGTGAACTATTGCTGTCTTTTCTTGTTTTATATAAGTTGATATATACAACTTCATAATCATTATTTCTATATACAGGGTAGTTGGAAATTCCCATTAAAACTTCTAGGACTTGTATAGGGTAGTGAGTACATAACATTTTGAATAGGAACCCATGCCCAGAAATGTATCGTTTCCATTCCACAACAGTTTCAATTCAGATTATTATCTCATCCGTTCCTACTTGAAGAATGTAATTAGGCGTGTCACAGTACAATTGTTGCAATCAATTTGAAAAGAATACTGAATTGTTCCATTATTACCTATGCATTTTAATTACAATTTACACCTTATGGTTTACATTAGTCAACAACAACAAGATCCCAGCATCTACGACACCAGCCACAACATGCTGATGTATTACAACAGTGGCTCAATGTGTCAATCACCAATGTCATTATACACATTGTACCTCTGAAGCATGTTCTTTTCAAATTAATTGCAACAACTGTACTGGGTCATGCCTAATTACATTCCTCAAGTAGGAGTGGAAGAGATAATCATCTGAATTGAAATTGTCGTGGAACGGAAATGTTACATTTCCGGACTTAGATTCCTATTCAAAATGTTATGTACTCACTACCCTCTACAAGTCCAAGAAGTTTGTGATGGGAATTTCTGACCTCCCTGTATATTATGAAACTTACGATAGTTACTGGTAACAAGAAATTCCCCCAATGTTAAATGCTTTGTTGTTTGAAATAGCTATGTTCTAATTTGTGCAAAAAATTACAATTAACTGCCAGAAAACTAAAATTCTTCATCTGCTCCTGAAAGTAACTGAAATAATGAGAAAATCACTAACAGTAATATTTATCTGCCATTATCTGAATATATTTTGTGTTGTTGTTATGGTCTTCAGTCCGGAGACTGGTTTGATGCAGCTCTCCATCCTACTCTATCATGAGCAAGCCTTTTCATCTCCTCATAAGAACGGCAACCCACATCCACTTGAGTCTGCTTACTATACGCGTCTCTTGGTCTCCCTCTACGATTTTTACCCCACACACTTCCCTCCAATGCTAAATTCACGATTCCCTGATGTCTAAGAATGTGTCCTACCAAGCGATCCCTTCTTTTAGTCAGGGTATGCCAAAAATTCCTTTTCTCACCAATTCTGTTCAGTACCTCTTCATTAGTTATGCGATCTACCCACCTAATCTTCAGTATTTTTCTGTAGCACCACATTTCAAAAGCCTCTATCCTCTTCCTATGCGCACTGCTTATCGTCCATGTTTCACTCCCGTACAAGGCAACACTCCACACAAATGCCTTCAGAAAAGACTTCCTTACACTTAAATTAATATTCGATGTTAGCAAATTTCTCTTTTTCAAAAATGCTTTTCTTCCCATTGCCATTCTGCATTTTATATCCTCTGTACTGCGACCATCGCATGTTATTATACTACCCAAGTAACAAAACTCATCTACCTCCTTCATTGTTTCGTTACCTAATCTAATTCCTTTAGCATCGCCTGATTTTCTAAGACCGCATTCCATTATTTTTGTTTTGCTCTTGTTAATGTTCATTTTATATGCTCTCTTCAACACACTGTCCATTCCATTCAACTGCTCTTCCAGGTCCTTTGCTGTCTCTGACAGAATTACAATGTCATCAGCAAAACGCAATGTTTTTATTTCTTCCCCCTGTACTTTAATCCCTATTCCAAATTTTTCCTTGCTTTCCTTCACCGCCTGCTCAATGTACAAATTGAATAACATCGGAGAAAGGCTACAACCCTGTCTTACTCCCTTCCCAACTGATGCTTCCCTTTCATGCCCTTCGAGTCTAATAACTGCAGTCTGGCTTTTGTACAAGTTGTAAATAACTCTCCTTTCCCTGTATTTTACCCCCGCTGACTTCAGAATTTGAAAGAGTGTATTCCAGTCAACATTGTCAATCTTATCTTCTAAGATAAGACGTAAAGTGAGTATTGCCTCCCGGGTTCCTATGTTCCTCCTGAATCCAAACTGATTTTCCCCTAGGTCAGCTTCTACCAGCTTTTCCATTCTCCTGTAGATAATTCGTGTTAGAATTTTGCAACCATGACTTATCAAACTGATGGTTCTGTAATTTTCACACTTGTCTGCGCCTGATTTCTTTGGAATGGGGATTATTACATTTTTCTTAAAGTCTGAGGGCATTTCGCCTGTCTCATACATCCTACACACCAGTTAAATAGTCTTGTCATGGCTGGCTCTCCCAGAGACTTTAGTAGCTCTGAGGGTATGTCATCTACTCCTGGGGCCTTGTTCCGACCTAGGTCTTTCAAGGCTCTGTCAAATTCATCTCTCAGTATAGTATCTCCTATTTCATCTTGATCTACTTCCTCTTCCCTTCCTACAACATTGTCTCTAAGTTCATTTCCTTTGTAGAGCTGCTCTATGTACTCTTTCCACCTTTCAGCTTTCCCTTCTTTGCTGAGAATCGGTTTCCCATCTGAGTTCTTCATATTCGTAGAGTTGCTTTTCTTGTCCCCAAATGTCTCTTTTAATTTCCTTTAGGCGGAATCTACTTTTCCCCTTGTTATACATTCTTCTACAGATTTGCATTTGGCTTCTAGCCACTCCTGCTTAGCCATTTCGCACTTACTGTCAATCTCATTTTTTAGTCGTCTGTACTCCATTTTGCCTGTTTCATTTACTGCATTTTTATATTTTCTCCTTTCATCAATTAAATTTAGTATTTCCTGTGATATCCAAGGATTTTTTGTAGGTCTTGCCTGTCTACCTATTTTGTCCTCTGCTGCCTTCACTATTTCATCTCTCAATGCTACCCATTCCTCTTCTACTCTTTTATTTCCCCCTGTTTCTGTCAATTGTTGCCTAAATCTCCCTCTGAAATTCTCCAGAACTTCACTTTCCTTCAATTTATCCAAGTCCCATCTCCTTATTTTTCCTACCTTTCTGCAGTTTTTTCAGTTTCAGCCTACAGTTCATGACTAACAAGTTATGGTCAGAGTCTATATCTGCCCCTGGGTACATCTTGCAGTTTATAACCTGGTTCCGGAATCTATGTTTTACCATTATAAAATCTATCTGATACCTTCCGGTGTCTCCTGGTCTCTTCTACGTATACAACCTTCTTTTGTGATTCTTAAACCACGTGTTTGTTATGATTAAATCATGTTCCATGCAAAATTCTACCAGGCGACTTCCTCTTTCATTCCTCCTGCCCAGTCCATATTCACCTACTATTTTTCCTTCTCTTCCTTTTCCTACTACCGAATTCCAGTCTCCCATCACAATTAAGTTTTCCTCTCCCTTAATTGTCTTAATAATTTCCTTTAGCTCCTCATATATTTCTTCGATCTCCTCATCATCGGCAGAGCTAGTTGGCATATAAACCTGTACTACTGTTGTCGGTGTTGGCTTCGTATCTATCTTGACAATGATAATGCGATCACTGTGCTGCTTATAGTAGTTTACCCGCATTCCTATTTTCTTATTCATTATAAGCCCTACTCCTGTGATACCCCCAACTGATTTTGTATTTATAATCCTGTACTCACCTGACCAAAAATCCTGTTCATCCTGCCACCGAACTTCACTAATCCCCACTAACCTATCCATTTCCCTTTTTAAATTTTCTAATTTTCCTACCCGATTAAGGGATCTAACATTCCACGCTCCGATCCGTAGAATGCCAGTATTGTCTTTCCTGATGACAACATCCTCCTGAGTAGTCCCCGCCCGGAGATCCGAATGGGGGACTATTTTACCTCCGGAATATTTTACCCGAGAGGATGCCATCATCATATTTCCATACAGTAGAGCTGCATGTCCCCGGGAAAAGTAACGGCTGTAGTTTCCCCTTGATTTCAGCCATTCGCAGTAGCTGTGTGGCAAAGCCACATTAGCTGATGTTACAAGACCAGCTCAGTCAATCATCCAGACTGTTGCCCCTACTGAAAAGGCTGCTGCCCCTCTTCAGGAACCACACGTTTGTCTGGCCTCTCCACAGATACCCCTCCGCTGTGGTTGCACCTACGGTACAGCTATCTGCATCGTTGAGACACGCAAGCCACCCCACCTCGGCAATGTCTGTGGTTCATGGGGGTGTGTTTATCTAATTTACATTAAAACATTACTTGAAAAATAGCTCTCATATTATAAATTTTGTTGTGATTTTCAGTCTGCAGACTAGTTTGATGCAGCTCTCTACGCTACCCTGTCCTGTGCAAGCCTCTTCAACTGAGATTAAAAATGGCAACCTACATCCTTTTGAATCTGCTTACAGTATTTACCCTCGGTCTCCCTTTGTGATTTTTACCCCACACACTTCCTTCGAATTCTAAGTTGACGGTTCGTTGATGTCTCAGAATGTGTCCCACCAACCCATCTCTTCTCTTAGTCAGGATATTCCAGAAACTCCTTTTCTTCCTAATTCTGTTGAGCACCTCCTCATTACTTACATGATCTACCCATCTAATCTACATCATTCACTTATAGCACCACATTTCGAAAGCTTCTCTTTTTGTCTGAACTCTTTTATCATCCACATTTCACTCTCACACGATGCTACACTCCAGACAAATGCTTTCAGAAAGGACTTCCTACCATTTAAACGAATATTGGTTGTCAACAAATTTCACTTCTTCAGAAACTATTTTCTTCCTGTAGATATTCTTCATTTTATATCCTTTTCACTTCAGCCTTCAGAAGTTATCTTGCTACCCAAATAACAAAACTCATCTACAACTTTTATTGTCTCATCACCTAATCTTCCTTCAGCATCGCTTGATTTTCTGACACTACATTCCATTACCCTCTTTTTATTCTTGTTAATGTTCACTTTATACCTTCCTTTCAAGACACTGGCCATTCTGTTTAATTGCTCTTCCAGGTCCTTTGCTGTCTCTGACAGAATTACTACATCATCAGCAAACCACAAGATTTTTTTCCCCTCTCCCTGGACTTTAATTCCCTCTCCAAATTTCTCCGTGTATTCCTTCAGAGCTTTCTCAATGTACAGATTGAAAAACATTGGGGAAAGGCTAATACCCTGTCTTACTCCATTCCCAACCAGCACAACCCTTTCATGTCCTTCGACTCTAATAATTGCTGTTTCATTTTTGTACAAGTTGAATATAACTCTTCGCTCCTTGTAATTTATCCTTGCTATCTTCAGAATTTGAAAGAGTATATGCCAGTCAATATTGTCAATAGCTTTCTCCAATCCACTAATGCTAAAAATTTAGGTTTCTCTTTCCTTGACCTGTCTTCTAAGATAATTCATAATGTGAGTATTGCCTTGCATGTTCTTACATTGCTCCTAAATCCAAACTGATCTTGCCCAAGGTCAAATTCCACTAGTTTTTCCATTCATCTGGAAATAATTTGTGTTAGTATTTTGCAACCATGACTTATTAAACTGATAGTTCTGGAATTTTCACATTTGTCTGCACTTGCTTTCTTAGGAATTGGAAGCACTATATTGTTCTTTAAGTTTTAGGGTATATCTCCTGTCTTATACATCTTGCATACCCGGTGGAACAATTTTTTCATTACTGGCTCTCCTAACGATAATAGCAGTTCAGACAGAACATAATCTACTCAAAACTTTTAGTGCTCTGTCAAATTCTTCTCGCAATATCATACATCCTATCTCATCTACCTCTGCTTCGTTTTTCATATCTAAAATACTGCCTTCAAGTTTATTTCCTTTGTACAGGCCCTCTATGTATTCCTTTCAGCTTTCCCTTCTTTGCTTATTACTGGTTTTCCATCTGTGTTCTTGATATTCATACCACTGCTTTTCTTGTCTCCAAAGTCTTTTATTTTACTGTAGGCACTATCTATCTTTCCCATAGTTATACATTCTTCTACGATTTTGCATTTCCCAATATATTTTTAAGGCTTTCCTTGGGCATTCATTAATACATTGCTTGTTGGCATCTGTCTCAGGTTCTTTGACCAAAGTTTGTTTCATGATTTTTCTGATATTTTGCAGTGGAGATTGGATCTTTGGCAATGCCAGCCACTTATACTGGCAAAACGTCAGAAAAATCCTCTAACAAACATCAGCTGAGTAACCTGAGACAGAAGCCAATGGGCAATATGTTTTTCCTTTTTATCCCATTTAGGTACTACACAATTACATTAAGTTGTTACCTCATTAGAAGTAACAAAACAAATATGGCTTGCTCCAGATGAAGACTAATCAGCCCAAATATTCTGATAACCTGATAGTTGGTATGTCCACCTTTGGTACTGGAGTGAATCGGCACAATATTTGCACAATCAATTCATCTAATTCCCATAATTCCAGGGAAAGAGGGGGGGGGAGACCCACAACCCAGATATTTTCCATGGGTTCAGATTTGGTGAGGGGCCCTTGGAGTAGATGAGATTCTGAGTGAACTGCTGATTTCATTAGGAGAGCCAGTCTTGAAGAAATTGTTCCACTAGAATACCCTCTGACTTCAAGAAGAATGTAGTAATTCCAATTCCAAAGAAAGCAATCACAGACAAATGTGAAAATTACAGAACTATTAGTATAATAAGTCATGGATGCAAAATACTAACATGAATTATTTTCAGACAAATGGAAAAACTGGTGGAATGTGACATTGGAGAAGACCGGTTTGAATTTAGGAGAAATGTAGGAACACAGGAGGCAATACATTATGACTTACCTTAGAAGTTAGTTTAAGAAAAGGCAAACCTATATTTTTAGCATTTTTAGATCTGGAGAAAGCTTTTGACAGTGTTGACTGGAATACAGTCTTTCAAATTCTGAAGGTAGCAGGGGTAAAATGTAAGGTAAAGGTAAGGTATATTATATTATTATATTATATTCATCTTGTACAAAAACCAGACAGCAGTCAAAAGGCATGAAATGGATGTGGTGGTTGGGAAGGGAGTGATATATGGTTATAATTTTCCCCCAATGTTGTTCAATCTGTACAATGAGCAAGCTGTGGAGGAATGCAAGGAGAAATTTAGAGACAGAATTAAAGTTCAGAGAGAAGGAATAAAAACTTTGTGGTTTGCCGATGACATAGCAAAGGATCTGGAATAACAGTTAAATGGAATGGGCAGTGTCTTGAAAGGAATGTATAAGATGAACATTAACAAGATCAAAACATTGGTAATGGAATGTAGTGTCAGAAAGTCAGGTGATGCTGAAGGAATTAGATTACATAATGAGCAATAAAATTAGTAGATGAGTTTTGTTATTTGTGTAGAAAAATAACATCTTATGTCCGAAGCAAAGAAGATATAGAATGCAGAATGACTATGGGAAGAAAAGCATTTCTGAGGGAACAAAATTTGTCAACATACAATATTAATTTAAATATTAGGAAGTCCTTTGCCAAAGCATTTGTCTGGAGTGTAGCATTGTATGTATGTGATGAAGACGAGATGGGCAGATCATGTAACAAATGAGGAGGTGCTCAACACAATTGGGGAGAACAGGAATTTCTGGCATATCATGACTAAGAGAAAGGATAGGTTGATGGGACACATACTGAGACATCAAGGAATCTTCAACTTGGCATTAGAAGGAAGTGTGTGGGATAAAAATTGTAGAGGGAGAGCTAGGGAGAAGTACAGTAAGCACATTCAAAAGGATGTAGGTTGCTGTTATTATTCTCAGATGAAGAGGCTTCCACAGGACAGAATAGTATAAAGAGCTGCATCAAACCAGTCTGCTGACTGAAGACCACAACAACAACAATTCTAAAATTCAAATTTATAAATTTATTTCAAATTATAATTTTCTATTAATTTCTTATAACTAATAATGGGTGTCAGTACTCACATATGATGTTCATCTGAAAGGTTCAATGAATGGTCCCATATTTTACAAACTGCACTGCCAAAGATGAGGTGCCCATGCATACACATTGTGAAATATGTCAACAAGTGCCCCCTATTATGCAAATCACTGCAGCAAAGTGTTGGTACACACTGTGACCCAGCTAACAGGGTCAGTCTGACAACTCATGTCATTACAACATGGAGCACAAAAATGAGCAACACATTAACAATCAAGTTGTGTTTCAAATTAGTCAAAATGGCGATGTAGATCCATGAGCTGTCACTGCAAGGGTATGGTGGTTAAGTAGTTCTGCCAGAACTGTACAGGAGTGGACAGTGGAATTTCCTGCACAACATACACACTGAGATTCATATTCTCCACTTTCTTGCTAGACGCAAGGTCACTGTGTTTCCATGCCCTCATTATTCTCCTGCTTTGGTGTCGGCAGACTTCTTTGTGTTTTCCCACCTTAAAATAGCCTTGAAAGGTAATGCTTCATAAATGTTGCGGAGATCCAACAACACGTGACCTTATTGCTTTAACCGATTCCACAAGATCCATTTGCTGACAGTTTCCAACAGCCGTACAACTGATGTCAGAAGTGTATTGTAGCCAGTGGTGTTTACTTTGAAGGTCAGTGAAGGTATTTTGTTTGTAACTTGTTTCCTATATTTCAAGAAACCATTGACTGAACTTTTCTAATCCCCCCTTGTATATTCAGTAATTATGGTCAGTAATATTGGTCAGAGGACTGTAATAAAAACTTGCCAAAAGATCTCAACAGTAAGCACCAAACATACTTGATGGCACATCATTCTGCAAACATCCCCTAGGCTGTGGCTAAGCCATGTCTCCACCATATCCTTTCTTCCAGGAGTACTAGACCTGCAAGGTTAGCAGGAGTACTTCTGTGTTGTTTGGAAAGTAGGAGGCGAGGTACTGGTGCAAGGAAAGCTCTAAGGACAGACTGTGAAGTTTGCTGGGCTAAATCAGTTGGTAGAGCACTCACCCATCAAAGGCAAAGGTCTCAGGTTTAAATCCCAATTCAGGTACACAGTTTTAATCTGGGAGGAGTTTCATATCAGTGCACACTCTGCTGCAGAGTGAAAATATTATTATAGCAACTCTGCTGTTCTGTTCCCCTTAATACCCTGCTTATTTCTGTTGTATTAAAGTTTCTTCACTATTCCTGAAATCCTGGATATCCTATAATTTTTAGTAGCTTAATACCTGTGATATGAAAGCAAAATATTGAAATCGGCTAGAAAATGTATAAACCTAGTAGATCAGAAATTTATTTCAGAAAACATTCATTATGAAGAACTGAGAAGACTAATTCTTGTAGTTGAAAAGTAAATATTATATTCAACCCAGACCACCAGAAACATTTCTCCTTGTATTATGTGTACATTTGTTCTTATTTTTTAAACTTAGAATAATTTTTCTAGTTGATAATTAAAGGACTTTTGATTTATTTCAGGTAATCACAGGGACTGCAACTTACGTGACATCCCCTGTCTAAATAAGTATTACTGTGAGTACTTATAAATTATTCTTAAAATTAGCTCATATTTGGATTTCGGACAAGTTGAACTATTTTTAAGTCTGCAGGTTTCTGACTTAGTAAATGTCATGGCATGTTGACGTGCAGGTGTGTTGTTTGCACATCACACTCTTCCTGTTGTTATAGGAGGAGAGTTACATGCAACTTCAATGAGAGCTGATGCTGTTTGGTGGTCTGTGCTTGATGGATAAGAATTTAAATTTCAGCAGTGATGCCAGAATCCACCTTCACATTTTCAGCCATGTCCAGGATGTATCATGAGTGGTTGGAAAAAGGGTGTAATAGCCCATAACAGATGAACTACTGATCATCGAGCCATGATCAGTGAAATCTGTTGCAGATAGTTAGTTCTGTCATAAGGCCAGCAGTGCACACATCACAGCTCCATTCAACACAGAATGTGTTTCACATATCTCCTTGTGGGCAATCCATTTGGAACATATGTTGTACAGGTGCCAGTACTCTACATGAGTGCCATTGTTAATACAACATCATCAAGCACAACAGCTCGCATTTGTCCACCATCTGGGATGGGCACTGGAACAATGGCAGAGTGTGATCTGGTCAGTCAAATCATGATTCCAATTACAAGATGCTGATGGGTAGCACTGTGTGTCATGTATACTATATAAATTGTTGAATATTATAGAAGGAAACTATCCTGGTGGGATAAATATGTATAAAAAATAGAAATCAAATAATTTACCCAAAGCAAAGGCTCGTTCATAGACACAAAAACACAAATAAAAACAAACATTCAAGCTTTCGCAACCGTTGGCCACTTTGTCAGGTGTGTGTGTGTGTGTGTGTGTGTGTGTGTGTGTGTGTGTGTGTGTGTGCGCTTGTTTACCTATCCTTTTTTCCCCTAAGGCAGGTCCTTCCATGACCAGGATTGGAATGCTTCCTCATCCACTCCCTTAAAACCCGCATCCTTCCCTTTCTCCCTCCTTCCTTCCTCTTTTCCTGCTGAAGCGACCAACGGTTGTGAAAGCTTGAATGTTTGTGTGTGTTTTTGTGTCTATCAACGAGCCTGTGCTTTGGGTAAGTTATTTGATTTCTATTTTTATACATACAAATTGTTGATTCTTACCTGGAAAAAAGGTATGATCCAAGGCAGTGGTGTCTGCTATGGGCTGCCCCACATTTTCCTGAGACCACCTGCCATTCTGGAAGGGACTCGTAATGGTCTGCTGTATGTTGAACTGCTCAGGGACCATCACCACTCATTTTTGTCATACCAACAGCCTGTACTATGGTGTTTCAAGATGATGATGCCACACCACATCACTGGAAAAGGTTCCAGGGATAGATTGGGGAGGTCAAATTACTGAGATGGCCAATCCAGAGCCCAGATTTGAACCCCGTCAGATCTGTGATGTCGTGGAACACAGGCTCCATGCCATGGAACCTGATCCTGTGAACAGACCAAAATTTTCTGCCTTTTCTGCCACTCTGTAAATGATTTAATGTCAGCTGGTCCTGAGGAGTTGCAAGGACTTGAAGACTCACTCCTATGCTGTCCCACTGCAGTCCGTAGGGCCATAGAGCACCCTCACAAGATATGAAGTACTTATCCTGTGACCTTTGCTAAATCATTTCATATCTATATTTTGATGTTTATTCCGGAAACCATTGTGAAATGTATTGTTGTTGTTGTTGTGGTCTTCAGTCCGGAGACTGGTTTGATGCAGCTCTCCACAATACCCTATCCTGAGCAAGCCTCTTCATCTCCACATAAGAATGACAACCTACATCTGTCTGAATCTGCTTACTGTATCCATCTCTTGGTCTTCCCCTGCGATTTTTTCCCCACACACTTCCCTCCAACGCTAAATTAACAATTCCTTGATGTCTAAGAATGTGTCCTACCAATCTATCCCTTCTTTTAGTCAAGGTATGCCAGAAATTCCTTTTCTCCCCAATTCTGTTCAGTACCTCCTCATTAGTTACGCGATCCACCCACCTAATCTTCAGCATTCTTCTGTAGCACCATATTTCAAAAGCCTCAATCCTCTTCCTGTCCGCACTGTTTATCGTCCATGTCTCACTCCCATACAAGGCAACACTCCATACAAATGCCCTCAGAAAGGACTTCCTTAGGCCTAAATCAATATTCGATGTTAACAAATTTCTCTTTTTCAAAAACGCTTTTCTACCCATTGCCATTCTGCATTTTATATCCTCTGTACTGCGCCCATCATTTGTTATTTTACTGCCCAAGTAACAAAACTCATCTACCTCCTTTATTGCTTCGTTTCCCAATCTAATTCCTTCAGCATCACCTGATTTTCTTACACTGCACTCCATTACCCTAGTTTTGCTCTTGTTAATGTTCATCTTATATGCACCTTTCAGCACACTGTCCATTCCATTCAATTGCTCTTCCAGGTCCTTTGCTGTATCTGACAGAATTACTATGTCATCGGCAAAACGCAATGTTTTTATTTCTTCCCCCTGAACTTTTATTCCTTCACCAAATTTCTCCTTGCTTTCCTTTATAGCTTGTTCAATGTACAAATTGAATAACATTGGAGAAAGGCTACAACCCTGTCTCACTCCCTTCCCAACCACTGCATCCCTTTCATGCCCTTCAACTCTGACAACCGCTGTCTGGTTTTTGTACAAGTTGTAAATAACCTTACGCTCCCTATATTTTACTCCTGCTTGCTTCAGAACTTGAAAGAGTTTATTCCAATCAACATTGTCAAAAGCCTTCTCCAAATCTACAAAAGCTAGAAATGTAGGTTTGCCTTTCCTTAATCTATCTTCTAGGATAAGCCGTAAAGTGAGTATTGCCTCCCGTGTTCCTACATTTCTCCTGAACCCAAACTGATCTTCCCCGAGGTCGGCTTCTACCAGTTTTTCCATTCTTCTGTATATAATTCGCGTTAATATTTTGCAGCCATGACTTATTAAACTGATGGTTCTGTAGTTTTCACACCTGTCTGCACCTGCTTTCTTAGGGATGGGGATTATAACATTTTTCTTAAAGTCTGAGGGTACTTCACCTGTCTCATACATCTTACACACCAGGTGAAACAATTTTGTCATGGCTGGTTCTCCCAGAGACTTCAGTAGCTCTGAGGGAATATCATCTATTCCAGGGGCCTTGTTTCGACTTAGGTCTTTCAGGGCTCTGTCAAATTCTTCTCTCAGTACAGTATCTCCTATTTCATCTTCATCTACATCCTCTTCCCTTCCTACAATATTGTCTGGAAGTTCATTTCCTTTGTAGAGCCCCTCTATATATTCTTTCCACCTTTCTGCTTTCCCTTCTTTGCTGAGAACTGGTTTTCCATCAGTGTCCTTGATATTCATAGAGCTGTTTTTCTTATCTCCAAATGTTTCTTTTATTTTCCTGTAGGCTGTATCTATTTTTCCCCTATTTATACATTCTTCTACATCCTTGCATTTGCCTTCTAGCCACTCCTGCTTAGCCATTTTGCACTTCCTGACAATCTCATTTCTTAGTCGTCTGTACTCCATTTTGCCTGTTTCATTTACTGCATTTTTATATTTTCTCCTTTCATCGATTAAATTTAGTATCTCCTGTGATATCCAAGGATTTTTTGTAGGTCTTTCCTTCCTACCTATTTTGTCCTCTGCTACCTTCACTATTTCATCTCTCAATTTTACCCATTCCTCCTCTACTGTTTTATTTCCCCCCGTTTCTGTCAATTGTTGCCTAAAGCTCCCTCTGAAATTTTTAAGAACCTCAGGTTCCTTCAGTTTATCCAGGTCCCATCTCCTTATTTTCCTACCTTTTTGTAGTTTCTTTAGTTTAAGCCTACAGTTCATAACCAACAAGTTATGGTCAGAGTCTATATCTGCCCCTGGGTATGTCTTACACTGTAGAACCTGATTCCGAAATCTATGTCTTACCATTATAAAATCTATCTGATATCTTCCGGTGTCTCCTGGTCTCTTCCACGTATACAACCTTCTTTTGTGATTCTTGAACCAGGTGTTTGTTATAACTAAATTATGTTCTGTGCAAAATTCTACCAGGCGGCTTCCTCTTTCATTCCTTTTGCCCAGACCATATTCACCTACTATCTTCCCTTCACTGCCTTGTCCTACTACCGAATTCCAGTCTCCCATAACAATTAAATTTTCCTCTCCCTTAATTGTCTGAATAATTTCCTTTAGCTCCTCATATATTTCTTCGATTTCCTCATCATCGGCAGAGCTAGTTGGCATATAAACCTGTACTACTGTTGTTGGTGTTGGCTTCGTATCTATCTTGACAATGATAATGCGATCACTGTGCTGGTCATAGTAGTTTACCCGCATTCCTATTTTCTTATTCATTATCAATCCTACTCCTGTGATACCCCCAACTGATTTTGTATTTATAATCCTGTACTCACCTGACCAGAAATCCTGTTCATCCTGCCACCGAACTTCACTAATCCCCACTATATCTAACTTCAACCTATCCATTTCCCTTTTTAAATTTTCTAATTTTCCTACACGATTAAGGGATCTAACATTCCACGCTCCGACCCGTAGAATGCCAGTATTGTCTTTCCTGATGATCACATCCTCCTGAGTAGTCCCCGCCCGGAGATCCGAATGGGGGACTATTTTACCTCCGGAATATTTTACCCGAGAGGATGCCATCATTATATGTTCATACAGTAGAGCTGCATGTCCTCGGGAAAGGTAACGGCTGTAGTTTCCCCTTGCTTTCAGCCGTTCGCAGTAGCTGTGTGGCAAAGCCACATTAGCTGATGTTACAAGGCCAGCTCAGTCAATCATCCAGACTGTTGCCCCTGTAACTACTGAAAAGGCTGCTGCCCCTCTTCAGGAACCACACGTTTGTCTGGCCTCTCCACAGATACCCCTCCGCTGTGGTTGCACCTACGGTACGGCTATCTGTATCGTTGAGGCACGCAAGCCACCCCACCTCGGCAATGTCTGTGGTTCATGGGAGTGGTGTGAAATGTATTACAGAGGGTATTTCAGATTGTACTCCCATTCTGTGGAGCTCAGAAAAAATGATGATTTAAACACCTCTGAGTGTGCAGTTGTTAATATAATATTGTCTTTGTGGTCCATAGACAGTTCATTTAATACTGCATTTTGTAACTTTGAAATGAGGCTTTTGCAGGTAGTTTGTGTCAGTATTCAGGCATCTTTCATCTCAGTTTTTATACAGAATCCCCCTTAGCTCAGTCAAAACAGACTATTCATGTTACCCTTATTTATGTTCAACATCCCCTGTGATTTAGTGACAAAACTATAAATCCAAAGCTCATGGGTTCCCCAATCAAACCTTAGATTTTTATTTATCATTTATAACTTCTTTCACCTCTGTAATGTTTGTTGATGTGAAAATTAGCAAGTTGCAGAATTATTCAGAATCCACATTAAACAGTAGGCCTCACTAGAATTTGCTGCTTAAATCAGTACAAAGATCATGAAGAGGGATAACTCAAATTGTCACTCATAATCAATGGTTATAGTATCGTAGCTGTTAATCTTTCATCCAAACCATGACAAAAGCATGAGCCATGGATTTTACTGTGATTTATGATAACAGAACAGCCTCAATCCACCATGTAGCCTGATAAGAAATTAAATTACTGTATACACTATGTATTTGTTCCACAATAATATATAGTGTATACAATTATTTAATACTAGCGTATATGCCTGTGCTTCACAACAGTTGTTAAAGAAGGAACTGTGTATATCATGGTTTTTTAGGGTTCTGGACCTAGGTCAGCAAAAACAGAACCCTTGTTGGATCGTTCGGTCAATAAACTCAATTATCCTAGCGAAGGTGTCAAATTTAAGTTGAAGTCATTTTCAAAAACGATGAATGTTCATGAAGTTTTTCATACAAAAAGGGAAATTAATTTTAAGTCCATACTCCAAAATGATGTAAATTCATTGTTAGTTTGTGTTCATAAAGTTAAGACTGATGTGTGTAATTGTCTGTCTGGCATAAACTTCTGAAAACAGTTCTATCATTGAGATGAGAAATAGTAATAGTAATAACAGCGCCATTTATTGGTTCTATAGGGTAGTACTAAACTGATTATCTGTCACATCAAGTATATGCTGAAGTATTCAAATGTTGTAGTGTTGCACTTGGGACAATGTAGTTATTCTGTATGCAGTGCTCCATATTATCGAAAAGTCAATGAATACTGAAAGTCTGGTAATTCAACCAACAGAGCAGTTCATGTCGGTTTAAATAAGACGTCATGGTGGTGTCAATGTGTGATAAAGTAAGTCTGAGTAATTGTTGATGGAATGGTGTTAGTTGATCATCTGTATAGAACTTTCAATTAAATATAGTAGTATTTCCAATGGATTGTCTTGAATACGTTAGCAGCATTGGCCACTCTTTCAGCTAATACACATCCTCATGTCCTGAAGTGATTACTTTGTAAAGCACGAAGTTGAAATAGACCTTGTGTAATAGAGCTGTATATTCAGAAATTGGGTTATAACCCTAAGTACAATTGTCTCTGCAAAAGAAGACATCTTTCTCTATCTTAATGTAGTTCGTAGTAATTTTAATCACAATATTGTACCGAACAATAATGTAAGCAGGGAGGTTTCTGATGAGTTTGTCGCTCACTTGTGTGTATTATCTCTAGTGGCAGGCACACAGCAGAAATATTTCTGGAATGAGCATTCAGATGCGCAAAACAGATTTTCTGTCCTCAACATTAAGGTGGAAATATCACCTGATATTGGGAGTTTGATTAATTTACTGACCAGAACAGTATAAATTATTTATTTCATCGTGAACATAAAGAATGATTCCCCTTATTGTGTGCGACTGATTTTTCAACCCGTTGCCAACATTAGTGCACAACACCACTGCCACAAGTAAAATTGTACCCCTTCTTGTAATGTATTATGCCATAGTTATGAGAATTAAAAAATCACAGCAACACCATAAGTTATTTGGTATACTATGTAACTAATGTCAACTCACTTAGTCCTTTCCTGTACTATGGCATTTTCGAGGCATTTCTAAACAGAACACACTCAAAATGTAATGAGTATACACCAAATTCAGAAAAGGAACTACTAAATTCTATTTTCCATGCAAACAATTCTTATGTAAATTAGAGCATCGATAGACACGAAGGAATTTCGTTATGTTTGAATTTTAAATTATACCCGCGGAAAGAAGAACTTTTATTTCTCCTTTCCATGGCATTGCAAGGCATGTGGGATACAGCTAGTAAAAATTGTTTTTTTGTGCCGTACCTGGGTTAAATTTTACTTGCAGTGGCAGCGGTTTAGTATGTTAACATTGCAACGAAATATTCACTTTAGGGGATCATTAATTTACTGACCAAAACATAATTAATTATTTATTTGATTATCAACAAAAGAATTATTCCCCCTCATTGTATGTGACTGACTTTTTAAAAAGGATTCAACGGCCATTACCAACATCAATACACTACTCTGCTGCTGTAAGGAAAATCATAGCCCTCCTTTTAGTGTATTACACTTTAGTTATGAAAATAAACAATGCAGCATCACCATATATTAGTTATTTGGTATACTATGTAAGTAACAGCGCCTCTATCGGTCTTTGCTATACTACACTACAATTCAAGCATAGCATACACCAGAAACTACAAATTATGATATATTTTCTTCGGGTGATCCGTTTTTGATGAAACTAAGCCTATGTTACTCTCCAAACTATTCTCAATTTACTTGCGGAAACCCATGAAAGTTCATGTAGTACTTTTGGAGATTACCCTCAACAAATAAGATATACACGATGGCTTTTAAGCAAATGATTAAATTATGATATCTTTATTTTCTGTGATCCAACTGTAATTGTTGAAGCCTTTATGTAACCGCATGATGTAATAAAATTAAGTGTGAAAACCCCATGAAAATTATTCAAGTAGTTTTGGAGATACACATGTTCAAAGAGACAGACAGATATAACAGTCGTAGACAAAAGAATTGAAATTACAATATTCTTTTTTTCCGTGATCTGACTTTCATGAAACGAAGTCAATATATTGTCCAGTTACGCTCAAGTTACCTATGAAGACCCCATGAAAATTTGTGAAGTAGTTTTGGAGATAAAACAGACACGACGGTTACTGAAAACACTTAAAATTACAATATCTTTTCTTTTTTTTTTTTTTCCATGATCCGATTTTGATAAAATTATGCCTATATGTTGACCCAAACTTTTCTCATGTTTCCTGTGAAAACTGCATGAAGATTTGTCCATTAGTTTAGAACACTGAAGGGAACAGTGACAGGCCAACATTTACAGATTTATTATTAGTATAGATAGATGCCTATGTTCCATCAAGAACTGACGAAAAAGTCCATAAATATTAAATATGATAAGAAATTTATAACTTTCCAATTCTGAGAGAGGTCTGACCAGTTGGAGTTAGACGGGAATGTTGATGGTGTCTATAAGGCACCTTGACACATGAGGCATGCTTGTGCCCACCTCTCAGAGTATGCTGATGCAGTAGCTCCATACTTAGCATTCATATACAACCAATCACTCAGCGAAAGATCCGTACCCAAAGACTGGATTAGATTGGATTAGTTGGTTCATTCCATAGATCCGTGTTGAGGTAATCCTCATGGATGTGGAACATCTCAATTTTTTTACAAGTTGATAATATAATATTATGAATACAGGTACATACACTTTTTACAATCTGATAATATAATAATTAGCGATAGGTCGAACCTCAGTTTTACTGAATAGAATCTGTATACTGAATCTTAAATAAAACATGTGCCGAATTTCGAACCCGAATCGATTCTTCTGAATCTCGAACCCAAATTATCCATCTACTCAAGTTCATGTATTTAAAAAGAATTACTACTCTATCACAGCCAGTGATGAAGATAAATCCTTCCCTGCCCTTAAAAGAAATTTGTATCAAACATTTTGATATATATATAATATTATAGAAGGAGACTTTCCTGGTGGGAAAAATATGTATAAAATAAAGATTTTTGACTTACGTAAAGTACAGGCTCATCGACAGAAACATAAAACACACACAAAAACACACAAACATACGAGCTTTCGCCACCACTGGCAGCCTCTTCGGGAAAAAGAGGAAGGAAGGAGAGGAGAAAGGGAAGGATACGGGTTTTAAGGAAGTGGAAAAGGAGCCATTCCAATCCCAGGAGTGGAAGGACTTACCTTGGGGGACAAAAAGGAAGGTAAACAAATACACACACACTCACACATATCCACATGCAAACACACCTAGGCAGACATTTGTGGAAACCCACACAAATGCGTCTGTGTAAATGTGTGGGTGTGTGTGTATTTGTTTACCCTCCTTTTTTCCCCCCAAGGTAAGTCTTTCCTGTCCCGGGATTGGAATGACTCCTTATCCACTCCCTTAAAACCCTCATCATTTCCTTTTCCCTCTCCTTCCCTTCTGCCTGACGAAGCAGCTAGGCTGCGAAAGCTTGCGTTTGTGTGTGTGTGTGTCTGTGTGTTTATTTGTTGCTATCACTGCCTGTGCCCCTTCGCCTGGTAAGTGTACTTCATTTATTTTTTACGTATATATGGGAATGACCAGCAACCAACTGTCCATTCGCATGAATGGTCACAGGTAGACAGTGTTTGTTGGTAATGAGGATCACCCTGTGGCTAAACATGCCTTGGTGCACGGCCAGCACATCTTGGCGCAGTGTTACACCACCCGGGTTATCTGGATACTTCCCACCGACACCAACCTTTCAGAACTCCGGAGATGGGAACTTGCCCTTCAGCTTATTCTCTCCTCCCGTTGCCCACCTGGTCTCAATCTCCGCTAACTCAAATTCCCGCCCACCATCTTTAGCATCTTTGCCTTGGTTCTGTGGACAGAGCCTCTGCCTCAATTGTTATCTCTGTCCAACTTCTTTGCTTTTTACAAATGTCTGTCTAGGTGTGTTTGCGTTTCGATATGTCTGAGTGTGTGTGTATTTGTTTACCTTCCTTTTTTTCCCCTAAGGTAAGTCCTTCCACTCCTGGGATTGGAATGACTCCTTTTCCACTTCCTTAAAACCCATATCCTTCCCTTTTTCCTCCCCTTTTTTCCTCTTTTTCCTGAAGAAGCCGCCAGTGGTAGCGAAAGCTTGTATGTGTGTTTGTGTGTGATTTTATTTGCTTCTATCGACGAGCCGGTCCTTTTTATTTTTGTTTATCCCACCGGGAAAGTTTCCCTCTATAATTTTCGTTTCATCAATTTGAATGTAACAATCACGATCGTTTGTTATTACTCTGTTACCTTTCGAAATCTTTTCTGTCCTCTTACTTTCTCCTTCTGTTTATATTCTACATAGTATTTTCACTCTATTTTTACCTCTCCTCTTAGTTTACAATTCAATTTTCTCCAGGCAATTAGACTACATACAACAATCAGTAATATTAACTTGCGAGCCTATCCAAACAAAACGACAAACGTCATTATTATTATTTTTTATTCATATTCTCGCAGACACCGCCTTCAAAACTGCATCTCGATAATATCCCCCTTTCATCTACATTTCTCATTTTACTGCATTAACATCACCTCAGAACTTCATTTACTATAACCTTTAATTGGCACTTCATAACAATTTTCGGCTTTTCATAACAATTTTCGGCATTTCATAGCAACTTCGCGATTATTTCCATTCCGTTTTTCGATATTTCCGTTTGTTCTTCCGACATTTCCGATCTTTTTTCTACACGTTTACATTTCTTAACAATTTTCGGCATTTCGTAGCAACTTCGCGATTATTTCCATTCCCGTTTTTCGATATTTCCGTCTGTTCTTCCGATATCTCCGATCTTTTTTTTCTACACGTTTTCATTTCATAACAATTTTCGGCATTTCGTAGCAACTTTGCGATTATTTCCATTCCCGTTTTTTGATATTTCCGTCTGTTTTTCCGACATTTCCGATCTTTTTTCTACATGTTTTCACTTATATTCATTCGGTCGATTATTTTCACCCTTCAACCTTATTCTACCAACAGTTTTTTTTCCTCCATACTATACATGTCACCCTACATTGACCCCATTAAATTTTATCTACATTCCCTCCGCCAGCATGCCTATGCCCTAGCCAGATTGAGGTCACACATTTTATTCGTTCAGGCTTGCTTAAAATTTGGCATCACCCCCAAGGGCCTCACACTGAAAGTTCCCATCTCTGGCTGTAACCCATCCTTTCATCCTGCCTTATACCAATTCCAAACAGAACAGTCCACAGCCCTCACCCGCCTGATCCTTAACCTATACCTCAACTCCGCCAATGAACACACCTGTCAACTCCTATCCCTGATTAAACCTCAACCTTTCCACTACCACATCCACACCTAGAGTTCAGAACATCCTTTTACAGGCCAACCGCAAATTGGAACAGCATGCCAGCCTCCACCTCAAAAAACTATCCAAACTCCTGGTCACCCACCTCCAGAAAGGCAATACACTCTCCCTCAACAACCTCACCAATAAACCACAAGCTCCTCTTATTGCACAGAAACCCAGTCTCTCCCATCTGCTCAATTTCCCACTTCCAGCTTCACTCCCCCCCCAAACCTCACAATCCTAATCCACACAATCCTGAACCACAACAACCCAATTCAGTAGTCAACCTCTCCTCTAAACCTCTCTCCCAATCTGAAACCTCCGTCCTATCCAAAGGCCTCACCTTTATTCCCACTCCCAAATTCAACCAAACAGCCCTTGTCAAAGACCTACTATCCTATACTCATAGCCTTGGCTGGAGATATCACTTTGTCACGAAGGAAAATAATCCTACTCCTGATGATCCAGTTCCCCAAGACATCATTCAAATTGAACCCTGCCTGGAACAGTTCCGTCCTCCATCACAGCGAGACCCACCCGCTCTCCCTCAAAATCACCCCCTTCAAACCTTCCAGGAATTCCTTACTTCCAACCTTGCCTCTCAGTCCTTCCTGAAAAACCTTAATCCTATTCCCAACATTACCGCAGCTGAATCCCGAGCTATCTGTGATCTGAAGGCTGACCATTCCATCATCATTCTCCCTGCCGACAAGGGATCCATGACCGTGGTACTTGATCGGCGGGAGTATGTGGCTGAGGGACTGCGTCAGCTTTCAGACAATACTACCTACAAAGTCTGTCAAGACGACCCCATTCCTGATGTCCAGGCAGAGATTCAGGGAATTCTCAGATTCTTAGGCCCCCTACAAAACCTTTCACCCGAGTCCATCAAACTCATGACCCCACCGACACCCCGCACCCCTACCTTCCTACCTTCTACCTACTTCCTAAGATTCACAAACCTAATCATCCAGGCTGGCCAATTGTGGCCGGTTACCAAGCCCCCACAGAACGAATCTCTGCCTACATAGACCAACACCTTCAACCCATCATGTGCAGTCTCCCATCCTTCATCAAAGACACCAACCACTTCCTCGATCGCCTGAAATCCTTACCCAGCCTGTTACCTCCTGAAACCATCCTTGTAACCATTGATGCCACTTCCTTATACACAAATATCCCACATGCCCAGGGCCTCGCTGCGATGGAGTATTTCCTTTCACGCCGACCACCCACTTCCCTACCTAAAACCTCTTTCCTTAATACCCTAGCCAGCTTCATCCTAACCCACAACTTCTTCACCTTTGAGGGCCAGACATACCAACAACTAAAGGGAACAGCCATGGGAACCAGGATGGCCCCCTCGTACGCAAACCTATTTATGGGACGCTTAGAGGAAGCCTTCCTGGATACCCAAGCCTGTCAACCCAAAGTTTGGTACAGATTCATTGATGACATCTTCATGATCTGGACTAACAGTGAAGAAGAACTCCAAAATTTCCTCTCCAACCTCAACTCCTTTGGTCCCATCAAATTCACCTGGTCCTATTCCAAATCCCATGCCACGTTCCTCGATGTTGACCTCCAACTTCACACATCCGTCCACATCAAACCTACCAACAAACAACAGTACCTCCATTATGACAGCTGCCATCCATTCCATATCAAACGTTCCCTTCCCTACAGCTTAGACCTTCGTGGCAAAAGAGTCTGCTCCAGTCCCGAATCCCTGAACCAGTACACCAATAACCTAATAACAGTTTTCACATCCCGCAGCTATCCTCCTGATCTGGTTCAGAAGCAAATTACCAGAGCCACCTCCTCATTCCTCCACATCCAGAACCTTCCACCGAAGAATCCCAGAAGTAACCCCTTTTGTTACCGGATACTTTCCGGGACTGGAGTGGACTCTGAATGTGGCTCTCCAGCAGGGGTACGACTTCCTTAAATCCTGCTCCGAAATGAGATCCATCCTTAATGACATCCTTCCCACTCCACCAAGAGTGACCAGCAAAAAACTGTCCATTCGCATGAACGGTCACAGGCAGACAGTGTTTGTTGGTAATGAGGATCACCCTGTGGCTAAACATGCCTTAGTGCACGGCCAGCACATCTTGGCGCAGTGTTACACCGTCCGGGTTATCTGGATACTTCCCACCGACACCAACCTTTCAGAACTCCGGAGATGGGAACTTGCCCTTCAGCTTATTCTCTTCTCCCGTTGCCCACCTGGTCTCAATCTCCGCTAACTCAAATGCTCGCCCCCCATCTTTAGCATCTTTGCCTTGGTTCTGTGGACAGAGCTTCTACCTCAATTGGTATCTCTGTCCAACTTCTTTGCTTTTTACAAATGTCTGTCTAGGTGTGTTTGCGTTTCGATATGTCTCAGTGTGTGTGTATTTGTTTACCTTCCTTTCTTTCCCCTAAGGTAAGTCCTTCCACTCCTGGGATTGGAATGACTCCTTTTCCACTTCCTTAAAACCCATATCCTTCCCTTTTTCCTCCCCTTTTTTCCTCTTTTTCCTGAAGAAGCTGCCAGTGGTAGCGAAAGCTAGTATGTGTGTGATTTTATTTGCTTCTATCGACGAGCCGGTCCTTTTTATTTTTGTTTATCCCACCGGGAAAGTTTCCCTCTATAATTATATATATATATATATATATAAAAGAGATGACTTACCAAAAGGACCGGCTCGTCGATAGAAACAAATAAATAAATAAAATCACACACAAACACACATACAAGCTTTCGCCACCACTGGCAGCTTCTTCAAGAAAAAGAGGAAAAAAGGGGAGGAAAAAGGGAAGGTTTTAAGGAAGTGGAAAAGGAGTCATTCCAATCCCAGGAGTGGAAGAACTTACCTTAGGGGAAAAAAGGAAGGTAAACAAATACAAGCACACTCACACATATCCAAACGCAAACACACCATATTTGCTTTTTACAAATGTCTGCCTAGGTGTGTTTGTGTTTGGATATGTGTGAGTGTGTGTGTACTTGTTTACCTTCCTTTTTTTTCCCCTTATGTAAGTCCTTCCACTCCTGGGATTGGAACGACTCCTTTTCCACTTCCTTAAAACCCATATCCTTTCCTTTCTCCTCTCCTTTCTTCCTCTTTTCCTGACGAAGCGACCAACGGTTGCGAAAGCTTGTATGTGTGTTTATGTGTAATTTTTTATATGTGTCTGTCGACAAGCCTGTCCTTTGGGTAAGTCACCAGTTTTCTATTGATACGAATATTATAGACGGAAAATTCCTAGTAGGAAAAATTATATATAAAAAATAGACAAAGAGTAATCACCAGGCGAAGGAGCACAGGTGTGACGGCTGCACAAATAAATAGAACACACACACACAAACGCTAGCTTTCGCAGCCTAGCTGCTTTGTCAGGCAGAAGGGAAGGAGAGGGAAAAGGAAATGATGAGGGTTTTAAGGGAGTGGGTAAGGAGTCATTCCAATCTCGGGACAGGAAAGACTTACCTTGGGGGAAAAAAATGAGGGTAAACAAATACATACACACCCACACATTAAATTGTTTGACTTACCGAAAGTACAGGCTCGCCGATAGAAACATAAAACACAAATAAAAACACACAAACATTCAAGCTTTTGCCACCAGTGGCAGAATAATACAAATGTAAACATTAACGTCATACGTATATTCTCCCATATTCACCATTGTCTTTCGAGTTTGTTAGGCAGATGGAATTTAAATGTGATAACAGCTAACACAGAAGATTACATGGCGTAATGTTTACAATTGTATTATTCTTATGGTGAAGAGAGAGTGGAATTTATGAATCATGATTCATAGGAACAATCCCTTGCCCTTGTTAGAAAAAACATGTAAGTTTGTAGCACGAAGGCAGTAGTTGTAGCGTCAGGCATATTGAAACAACACATGCTTGCCAGTTGGCTTTACGTAGTACCTTTCTGATAAGACTTAAGATGTACAGTTATTTTATGAAAGTAACGGCAGAAATATAAAACAGTTTTATTTGACTTACAATACAAAGTTTACGAAATGTTTATAATAGCAATTAGATACCGGTACGGCAATTCTGAATCACTATCATATTATTAGATTCCTTGTTACACAGTTCCTTCATACTACAGATCATCATCTCTCATACAATCTAGTGCATTCGATATCGAACATTTTTAAATGCCTGTTACGCAGTCTGATTTGGAACTCACTTCCATGTATTATCATTCCAGTGGCACACTTGCATGTTTTAAAATGACCTGTTGGTGTCAGTTGTCTGTCACTTTTCGAAAGGCAGTAGGTGTACCCATGTGTTTAAGCTTGACCTTAAATGATTTATTGAAACAAACATCAAGTGGTTGCTGAATTGACGTCATCCCGCCTGGATGGTGCACAATTAGAACTTTTTTTTTATACACAAAATAAATAACTGTCTTCTTGAAATCCTAGTGCTTAATTACAATTCACATACCCCAGCACTTCACAAAATTTGACAAAACAATATGTGACATCAGAATGAGGCAACTCATGCAAGAATCCTAAAGCCTTATGTATTATTATCATTTATGTGAAGAAATTTATTTTTGTTGCTACTTATATTTGAAAGGCTGCTACATTTGAAGTTTAGCAATACTAAAGTTCTATTTCCTTCATTGGATGGTGTATTAAAACTCAATAGTTGAAAATAAAAAGGGGATTAGACTTGTCTTCCATCTTCTTCATTTTTTTCTAGCGCAAAAGTTATAGCACCAGTATTCATATTTGAGCCTGCTAAGCAAGCCTGTGTATCACTGCTCGTATTAGATGGGAAAAGTTACTTTTGGCGACTCCTAGCTCCATTTATCAGAACTATTCAAAGTGAGGTTGTTTCGTTTTATGACATCACGTCTTTCAGCAGATCAATGGAAAAAATAAAGCAAATGTTATGCCAAGTAAACTACAACATTCATAACTGAAGGTTTCTATATAACACTTTGGATTCGGGATTCGGTAGTATTCAGTCATTATGCAACAAATCTCAAATCCAAAGCCAGTGTGCTAGATTCAGCGAATAATGGATTCAGCCAAACCACTCTGACACAACCCTAATAATAATACTAATAGTATGAATACAGATACATGCATCACTTGGGTCAATTTAAGAATTCGTCAGTGGAGTAGGAGGAGTTGGTCACTAGAAAGTCTTTTGGCTCCTCTTAAACTGATCTTTATTTGTGGCTAAATTTGTTGGTAAATTATTGAAAATACATGTTCCTGAATAGTGGGCCCCTTTTTGAACCAAAGTAGGCGCTTTTAAGTCCTTTTTGTTCCTAGTATTGTAGGTATGAACTGAGCTGTTTGTTGGGAAAAGAGATATATTATTTAAGACAAATTTCATTAAGGAGTAAATATACTGAGAGGCAGTAGTTAATATATCCAGTTCTTTGAAGAGGCTTCTGCAGGATTCCGTGAATTTACACCATAAATGATACATATTACATGCTGAAAATTTTTGCTTCACTTGAAGAGTTACCCCAAAATATTATACCTTATGATATTATGGAATGAAAGTAAGCAAAGTATGCAAGTTTTTTTTATTTTTATGTCTCATATGTCTGATACTAATCATATTGTAAATACAGATTTGTTAAGTCGTTTCTGCAGTTCTGTGGTGTGCTCCTCCCAACTGAACATATTATCACACTGTAATCCCAGGAATATTATACTGTCAATCTCTTCTATCTGCTCTTCTTCATACTTTATGCATATACTGGATGGAAATCTGAACTGCATGTAGTAGGTCTTTTCAATGTTTAACGTCAATGAGTTGGCTTTAAACCATTTATTAATCTTAATGAAAATATCATGAGCAGACCTTTGTTAAACTAAGCTCAAACATGCTATTTATTGCAGTACTTGTATCATCTGCAAACAAAACGAACTCTGTTTCTGAAAAGTTGCCCAAGTCACTCCAATATTCAAAAAAGACAATAGGAGTTATTCCCATAATTACAGGCCAATCTCATTGACATCGATTTGCAGTAGGATTTTGGAACATATACTTCGTTCAAACATTATGAACTACCTCGAAGAGAACAACCAATTAACCAATAGTCAACATGGATTCAGAAAGTATCGCACTTGTGAAACACAGCTTGCTTTTTATTCACATGAAGTGATAAGTGCCATTGGCGAGGCATCTCAAATCGATTCTATATTTCTGGATTTCCAGAAGGCTTTTGACACTGTACCTCACAAGCAGCTTCTAATGAAATTTGGTGCTTATGGAATATAACCCCAATTGTGCGATTGAATTCACAATTTTCTACCAGAAAGGACACAGTTCATAGTAATTGACGGTAAATCATCAAGTAAAACTGAAGTGATAGCTGGCGTTCGCCAGGGAAGCGTTATAGGTCCCCTGCTCTTCCTTGTGTTTATAAACTATTTAGGAGACAATCTGAATAGCTCCCTTAGACTGTTCATGGATGATGCTGTCATTTATTAGTGAAGTCAACAGAGGATCAAAAGCAACTGGAAAGCGATTTAGACAACATTTCTACATGGTGCGAAAATTGGCAATTAACACTAAATAATGAAAAGCATGGAGTAATACACATGACCACTAAAAGAAATCTGCTGAACTTCAATTACACAATAAATCAGTCAAACCTTAATGTCATAAACTCTACCAAATACCGTACCTAGGAGTTACAATTATGAAAAATTTAGACTGGAGAGAACACATAGAAAATATTGTGGAGAAGGAGAACCAAAGGCTACATTTCATTGGCAGAACGCTTCGAAGATGCAACAGCTCCACCAAAGAGACTGCCTACATCACACTTGTGCATCCTCTCCAGGAGTACTGCTGATCAGTGTGGGGCCCTCACCAGGTGGGACTGACGGAAGACATTGAGAAGTTTCAGTGAAGGGCAGCTTGTTTTGTTTTATCATGTTACAGGGGGAAAAGTGTCACGGAAATTTTGCACGATTTCAGGTAGAAATCATTAAAAGAAAGACGTTATTCATTGCGGTGAGATCTATTTGTGAAATTTCAGTCACTGACTTTTACTTCAGGCTGGGAAAATATTTTGCTGGCACCCACCTACGTAGGGAGATATCACCATCCCAATAAAATAAGAAAAATCAGATCGAAAACGGAATGATTTAGGTCACATGTCTTAAAATATACAAATATAATATTGAAAAGGGAAGGGGGAAGGAGACATACCCACAAAAAGTGTGTAACATTCTAAACCAGCATTATATAGGTTTAGTGAAGAATCTTCTAAAACAAAACAAAACAGTAGCAGAGAGAATTAAAAATCCCAAAATAGTGGCTGAGAGTTTATACCTACTCCCTGCAAGTGAACTGGAAGTGTCAAAAATAATTGGTACGCTGAAAAATAAAAATACAGAAGGCCTAGATGGCATATCAGCAAAAATAGTAAAACACTGTGCCAAACAAATAGTAACACCTCTGACATTCCTGATAAATTCAGTTATGAAGGAAGGAGTATTCCCAGCCTGTTTAAAAATGTGCAAAGTAGTACCAGTTTTTAAAGGAGGAGATAATGAAGTTCCTGGAAACTATAGACCCATAACAATTATACCTGTACTGTCTAACATAGTAGAAACAGTGATTAAAGAAAGATAATAAATTTCATAGAGAAACAAAACATCCTAAGTGATGCACAATATGGATTCAGAAAGGGGAGATCCACCAAGACTGCAATGGTAAATGTCATAAGTCACATAACCGAAGCCATGGATAACCAAAGGTAAGTTTCTGCTGTGTAATTAGACCTTTCCAAAGCTTTTGATTGTGTTTGTTGCAAAATTCTTATACACAAAATAGACTGCTATGCCATAAGGTGGAAAACTGCTGATAGTATAAAAACATTTGCAGGAAACGCGAAATAATGTGTGGAAATAAATCACAAATCTGCTACTACCAAAAAAAAGTAAACTCTGAATTTCTGCAGGTAAAATATGGTGTAGCTCAGGGTTCAGTATTAGGACCTCTCCTCTTCATATTGTATGTAAATGACATGCCCATATCAGTAAATGAAAAAGCGATTATGTATGCTGATGACACAACCTTATTACTAGTAGGTAGTTATTCAGTGAAGGAAGGATTTAGAAAAGAAAGCCAGTGTTGTCATGCGAACAGCAGAAAGATATTTTAGAGAAAATAATCTATTCATAAATACAAAGAAAACAAAATGTATACATTTTGAAACAACCAGAAAAAAACAGGTCTGATAATTTTATTCTAATGTAGGGGGTGAACTCAAATAGGTTTCTGGGAATAGAGGTGAACAAATATCTGCCTTGGGAAAACCATATTAATAAAACCTGTTCAAAAATTAGTATTAACATATTTTTAATGAAAAAAGTCCTTTACGGTGGACATAGAGACTTTACTAATAATTTACTATGGACTTATCTACCCACACATATTATATGGTATACCAGTATGGGGACGAGCAGCTGATGTACATATTCAGAGAATTTTAAAACTATGAGAGAAAGCAATAAGATGCATTGCGAAATTAACACCATGTGATTCATGTAACAATAAATTCCAAGAATTAAAAATTCTGACAGTACTAAGTGTGTACATATATGAGACTATATGCTTACTTTTTCAAATAACAAACTACAAAGATATCCACAACCACAATTCAAGACTAGGGAAAATTATCATATCACTAGAAAAAGGCTAAAACTGACAGATAGAGACACTGTAAATGCTGGATGCCTATTATATAACAGACTGCCTATTAGTATAAGTAACATAAAGGAACTAAGTACCTTCAAAAGAAAACTGAAGGAACACCTTATCACTGGATGTTGGTATAATATAAATGAGTTCGTAACAGAAAGTTGAATTCAAAACAAATAACAGAGCAGAACACTTACAAATTATGAAAACGACGGAAAAAGAACATAGATGGTGTGTGATCTAGTGAAATTGTGTAAAATTATTACTGAAATTGTCTGAAATTATATATAAAGTTAAACTTCTAAGAATTCACTTGTTATATGTAAAACTGAAAACACTGACATGTTTATGATATGTTAAATGTCTAATATCATTGTAAAATATGACCTGCAGATGATAAATTATTATTATTATTATCGATTAATGATGGAAATTCTCATCAGAGATGATAAATTATTTTTCAAAAGAGATAGATTGGCTGGCCAGTACTTAGCTTTGTGCTGTACCACCGATAGTTACACAAATGAAGAAAAAGAAAAAACTTCGTAATGGATAACATTTATTTGCTAAAAAACTTGCTTTTTACTTTTTCCATATTACTACTATCATGAGAGTTTGAAACCATTCCTACAGATTTCTAAGAATAGTTTATGCACTTCAAAAACCTCCAAGAAAAACAGTTTTCTTCCACGTCAAATCAGAATAAAACCAGAATGGTGCACATACAAATGGTTCCATTAACCTACTTTAATTTCAGCCTGTTGACATCTTTTACAGAAGGATTCTCATGATTTTCCTGTAGGCCAACTCCAGATCGTATTGAAACTTTACTGATATGCTGTAACATAACTACAGTAAAACAGATTATTGACTGGCCATAAAAAAAGGGCTCTGATAGGTCATAAATCAAAACGTTTTACCCATGATGCTGCCTCAACTAGGGATTGAACACAATGGTCCAAAATATTTGCAGTACTACACTCAATGTTTTCAAACATATTTCTTACGACACTGCTGGTGGTAGTGGTAGTACCTGATGGTTTTAATAAAATTTTCCCTATTGAAAATTTTGGACCACGGTATCTACTTACCATACGAGTACCAAACATGGTAGCATTTGTGTCCAGAGAATAAGTTGTATGACTTCCTTACGTCACAGTGACACCGTCCAGGTTACATATATCACCACCAAGTGCTATATTCAGTCATCTCGATTCATAGTTTCACACACCTGACCATTTCCAATGCAGTTGTTGAGGTGTTAATGTGAGCTTGGACAAAACATGCAGGGCATTATTGCTGAAGCTCTATTGCCAAAACAACAGTAATGCTGAACCAGTACTTTGAGAAGATCGCCATATGAAAGGATTATGAAAGGGTCCTCTTTCTCTATCTGCTGTGCTGAGAAGGATGAAGAAGTTTGAATCAACCACTTCACAACAGGTTGTTCATGAAATCACTGTGATGTAACAGACAATGTTGCATGCAATTTCCTATCGTCAAGCAGTGCGCTTGACGTGTCACAACAGTTGAACATCTCATGGTCCACTGTACGTAAGGTGTCTTGAATCCTTCTCAAATGGTTATTCGTACAAGATCCATATTGTACGGCAGCTTGCACCACATGGTGTACAACGATGTGTTTACTTCACTCTGCACTTTCTCGCAAGGATTGAAGTTGACAAGAGTTGTAACTGAGCACCTTTGCTCTTTGTAGTAAATTGTATCTGTTATGTGTGCCTTTTTGTGGCTCCTTGGGACATCTCTGTGGTGAGTAGCAACCCATCTTTCTCAAAAATAGTGTATAATTTTGTTAATTTATGTGACTGTTAAATAGAGTCATGTGTGATATCAGATGGTGTGGTGTATATGTATGTGTTTTGGTGTAATTATGATTGAATTTTACATTTGTTTGAAGTGTGTAGTTGTATATATATAACGAGCTGGAAACCCAGCATTGCCTGGGTATTTATTTATTTAATCTTCTGTTAATTCCCTCCCTCTCCCCTCTTCTGTCTGTCCATCACCTCCTTGCTGCTGTTTTTATTCATCTCCTCCACTGCCTCTCTCAGTTCATCTTTCTGCCCACCCTGAATGAAGAATTTCAACATTCTAAGACGTCTATCTCCAGAGTGTGCAATTGCTGCCTGTCAGAGCTTCTAGTCCTCCCCTGTGTGTGTGTGTGTGTGTGTGTGTGTGTGTGTGTTTAGTCTTTAGGTTAGTTTTAGTTTAAGTAAGTCGAGGGACTGATAATCTTCTCTCATACACCTTACAAAATCTGACATTGATGGTGCTCTTGTTTTGAAGGTCAAGTGTGCAAAATTTCATGAAGATCAGAGTAAAACAGTAGGTTGGTGTCGAAATCTGTTGTAAAGCACTCTGCGCTGCGCACCATACCAAATTTTATATGCACAGTGACCTTCATCATGTTTTGAATAAGATGTGTGGACAATTTCATCAAGGTTTTAACACATCTGTAGATTTTTATGCATTGCAAACAAATCTGTTGTGTGATTGAGGGGCTTATCATCCGCCCAAGTGAAGACACAAAGCTCCGATGGGTAGCAACTGCACCCTCCACAGCAAGACAACTTGCAGCACTTGGTTGTGATGTCATATCTCCTGAACTATATATTGTAGGTGGTTCTTACCCCTACATTAATTGTTACCTCACAGTAAGGAATATGTTTACCAAATTTGGTTTAGGAGTAGATGTACAACATTGTTGCGCGAAGCAGCAGTTTTTCACACAATTTCATTGCTTATGATCTCAAATCTTCCCAACTATGTGTTGTATATGAGCCTTAGTTTGAAGGTCAAGTGTGCAAAATTTTATGAAGATCAGAACAAAACTGTAGATTTGTATATAATACAAACACACAGGTGTTTTTTATGGTCTACTTTATATACAAATACTAAAAAAAATTCTGGATAAGGACACCCTAATCACCTAGTGGTATGAAATATTCCTTTAAACCTATTCTCATACCTACCGTACACATATAACAAAAAATTCATAAAAATTGATCAAGCCGTTTTGCAGGAGTACAAACACCATGACCCAAGATGTTTACATAGCTATTACTCATTATTAATGGGTATTGTGTACTATTTGTGTCTGAGAGTATTTGTTTTATTATCAGTGCTCAATTAGGGGTTGCAATGAGGTATCAGGTTCCACTGGAATATTTTTTATGTGATTTTCAGCATATGTAACTTCCAGATTTAAATCAAACAAGGTATGTGTTGTGTCCATATAGTATGTAAATGAAATGCGGTTATAGTTTAGATATTTGGTTGCAATACATTTGTAAAAATCAAAGTTAAGATAATTATGAATTGTCTATATGAAAATTTTAGTATAGCCATATCAGCTTACCGGAAGTTTGAGTCTGTGTTTATAAATGCTATGGTAATTTATACATATGGTATAGCTTTCTGGGGCTGAATCATAAAGAAATGGGACATGATTATTAAGAAAGGGGTTTTGGTGTTTACATATGGAAATGTTATAAGTTTCCTTCACTAACTGAATTCCCACATATAACTTGCACTTACAAAGCACTTATTACATTTCAGGTCTACAGTACAGCGTAACAGTTTCGTGTTCCAGATATGCTGAGAACTCGCCGTCATCTGGACGAGAACCCATCGAAGCAAATGAATGCCTCAATTGCATGTGACTGCCCTTCATTGTGCAATGTTGTAGAGTATGATGTGCAGTACTCAAGTGGTGACTTTGAAGCCAGTCAGTTTGTGCCTGATGACTTCTTGTAAGTAGATGTATCATGTCACATGCATACTGCTAATATAAAAATGAAAATTGTCAACAAAACTTTAATTTAAACTTTCAAAATAGTTAACTCACTCTGGAAAACCCATATTACCATTCAACAGAATAATAAAGATAGTTTGTAACACAAAGGCATTTGCCAAGTCACAAAAAGGACATAAAAAGTCTCATACACATACAACTTAATACTAGGTAATCAATTTGGTTCATAACCACAGTGGTGGACGTTTTGTCAGAACATCATTATAATTTTAAAATAGGGTTATACTCAGTGGATTGCAGTTATTTCTGTTGGTTTCCATGTTGACAGATTTACAGAATGATTCTGAGGCAGTGTTTGATGTTAGGAAATCCTGGAAAGTTAATGGAGTGATTTGAGAGCAGTGGGGGTGGGTCACAGCTCAATAGACAAGAAAGCTTCAGTGTTTGTTTTGGATTGATTCTGATTCATAGGGCTCATGGCAAAAAGTTGTTTCCAGTTTATGGATGGAGAGGTCCCTAACAAGTTCCACATGACTGAATCTCTGTAGAGCCAAAGTTAAGGACTTTGGGGAAAAAATACCTCTGTGGTACTGAGTCTTTTGGGAGACACTTTGATGGCATTGTTGCAGGTCAGTTTACATTCTGGGTTCGGCATGGTGGTAGGAGGGAGTCTCTAAGAGTGCAGAAAATGTAGTAGGTCTGCAACAATGGGATTTGTAGCTATGGAGACACTTGTAGGGGTGGTGGTCAGCGGTAGTTAAAGGCAGGAGTCTGAGATGATTCAGTTGGAGAGGTTATCGAGGTTGCATCATGCATGCTGCTTGTAACAATACTATTTGATATTACAGAACCACCTGAACTAAATTTTGTCGCCTGCTTTGTAGGCTATCCCATGATACCAGTCAGCCTCCTTCAAACCTGTAATTTTTTTATGTGATGACCCAGGTATTCTTAATTAGCCATAGGAACTACAAATTTTGCTTCAGACAAACTTTATTGCATCAGTAAAAACTTTACATTTACAAACCAATCGTGTCTGATCAACAGCTGCACACTACATGTTAGATACTTAAACCCTTTGTACCGCAATGCATTCGTATATATAGATAATGCCAGGTTCTAGAGTGTTCTAGAATAAAGTTGTTACAACATTCCTGAGTTTCATGTCTGTAATTAAATTAGCCTTTTTCACAAGCGAGATATACATCAGATTAATCAGCACAAACAGCAAACATTTTCTGATGAATAGTTGTAAATTGGATGAAATTATACATCAGACATACATGTGAAATATGAATAGACCCACATGATTTTTGTATGTACTATAAATGCTACATAAGTGCTATAAATGCTAAATAAGTAAATTTAAACAATAAAAATTCCAGGAAGGATTCAACAATATTTTTGATATGGATAGGTTGCTTACTCGCCACAGAGACTGGGTAGTCAGGAAGGATTCATATGCCATATGCCAACCTGTTTAGAGGCCATCCTGGCTACCCAGATTCTCAACCCCCCTCCCCAATCTGGTTCAGATTCATTTATGATAGCTTCATAATCTGGACTGAAGGTGAGGCCAGACTGTCCACATTCCTCCAAAAACTCAACCCTTTCTCCTCCATTCACTCAACTCAACTAGTCACCTTCCTTGACGTTGACCTTGTGGCTTTTGTAATAATCTTTGGTTTTGGTTTTTGCTTTCTCACCTACCGCCATGTTTTATTCAGTCTGTTTGAACATTGTATCCTCAACATTCAGTAAAGTTGTTTGATAGTAAAGTGCATGGTTATTTGGCTTCATTGCCTCTAGTAATCACCACAACCTATTATTCCTCAAAGGTGTACCTACCAGTACTTCCGTCCACATCAAATCATGACCAGCGCCAAGCTGTCTATCCAGATAAATGGCCATTGTCAAACTGTGGTCAAGAGGCATCTAGACCATCCTGTTGCAGAGCATACAGTCCAGCATAATGTGACTCACTTCAATGACTACTACACAGCTTGGCCATATGGATCATCGCCACAAACACTAGCTTTTAGAATTGCACAGGTCAGAACTCTCCCTACAATATATCATATGCTTCCACAATCCCAGCTGTGTTGGAAGATTGAACAATGGAAATTCCAGGAAGGATTGAACAATATTTTTGAGAAGAATAGGTTGCTTACTCACCAAAGAGATGTCCGATGAGCCGCAGAAAGACACAAATAACAGAAAAAAGTATTATAGCTTTCTGCCGTTTAGGCCTTGTTGGTTAGAGACACAAATATACACACCCACTCATACAGACACATCCGCCATCTCTGGCTGTTGTGGCCGATCTGTGCTACCCAGCAGGACCTACGCGAGAGCAACCAGTGGTGGGAGTGAGGAGGTGACAAGAAGATGGAAGCTGGAGGGGAGGTGGCATAGGTGGGAGAATACGCCAGACAGTGCTGTCTGCCGGACAGTGTGGAGGGAAGGGAAGGGAAGGGAATGCGTGGCGGGATGGGAGACGAATGTAAGAATAGAGTGTGGCAGGGAGAGGAAGGGAAGGCTGGTAGAGGCAGGAGCTAGCGAAAATTTAGGTCTGAGGAATTGTGGGAGCATAGGATATATTGTAGGGAGAGTTCCATTTGCGCAGTTCAGAAAAACTAGTGTTTGTCGGGAAGATCCATATAGCACACACTGTGTAGCAGTCATTGAAGTGAGTCACACTATACAGCGCTGCATGCTATGCAACAGGATGGTTTGGCTGTCTGTCTCCTGGCCACAGTTTGATGATGGCCATTCGTTCGGATAGATAGCTGGGTGCTGGTCATGCCCACATAGAAAGCTGCACAGTGGTTGCAGCTCAGTTTGTAGATAACATGACTGCTTTCACAGGTTGCCCTGCCTTTTATGGGATAGGAAATTCCAGTGACAGGACTGGAGTAGGTGGTCATGGGAGGTGGATAGGACAGGTCTGCTGCAGGGGTATACGCCACGGGGTAAGAGGTTGGGAGTAGGGATGTACAAGGATGTTACGTAGGTTTGGTGGGCAGCGGAATACCATTGTAATTACATCTCCTTTGAAGGCATAACCTACAAACAAATTCGCAGTACAGCCATGGACACCCATATGGCACCCTCCTATACCAACCTGTTCATGGGCCATCTAGAGGAATCCTTCCTGACTACCCAGGATTCCAAACTCCTCATCTGGTTCAGATTCATTGATAATATCTTCATAATCTGGACTGAAGGTGAGGACACACTATCCAAATTCCTTCAAAACCTCAACATCTTCTCCTCCATTCACTTCACCTGGTCCTACTGAACCCAACAAGCCACCTTCCTCGATATTGACCTATTCCTCAAAGATGGCCTTATCAGTTCCTCCATCCACATCAAACCTACCAACCATCAACAATACCTCAATTTTGACAGCTGACATCCATTCCATACCAAAAAGTCCCTTTTATACAGCCTCACCACTTGTGGTCATTGCATCTGCAGTGACAAGCAGTCCCTCTCCGAATATGCCAAGTGCCTCACTGATTCCTTCACTGACCACAGATACCCTCCAAACCTTGTCCAGAAACATCTCACAGGTCCTGTCTGTCCAGTCACCCACCAGCCTCCCCACACCCACAGTCCAGCCACAAAGGTGCACCCCTCTTGTGACCCATTATCACCCAGGACTGGAGAAGTTAAACCAAGTTCTCTGCCAGGGTTTCAACTACCTTTCATCCTGACCTGAAATACCGTACCAAATATCCACCACACCCTCACAGTGGTATTCTGCCACCCACCAAACCTACATAATATCCTTGTCGATCCCTACCCCATCCCTGCTCTCAACCCCTTACCTCATGGCTCATACCCCTGCAATAGACCCAGATGCAAAACCTGTCCTATCCACCTCCCCACCACCATGTACTCCAGTTCTGCCACTGGCATTTCCTATCCCATAAAAGGTCGGGCAATCTGTGAAGGCAATCACGTTATCTACAAACTGAGCTGCAACCACCTGCATCTTTCTATGTGGGCATGACTAGTACCCAGCTAGCTATCCAAATGAATGGCCATTGTCAAACTGTGGTCAGGAGACAGCCAGATCATCCTGTTGCAGCGCAAGCAGTGCTGCATAGTGTGACTCACTTCAATGACTGCTACACAGCCTGTGCCATATGGATCCTCCCCACAAACACCAGCTTTTCTGAACTGCACAGATGGGAACTCTCCTTACAATATATCCTACACTCCCACAATCCCACAGGCCTAAACCTTCGGTAGTTCCTCCCTCTACCAGCCTTCCCTTCCTCTTCCTGCCACTCTCTATCCTTACATTCGTCTCCCATCCCACCACACATACCCCCCTTTCCTTCCCTTCCCTCCACACTGTCCAGCAGACAGCACTGGCGTATTCCCACACCCATGCTGCGCATCCCCCCTCCCCTCCTGCTTCCCTCTCCTTGCCACCTCCTCACCCCCACCACTGGTTGCTCTTGCCTAGGTCATGCTGAGTAGCGCAGATCGGCTACAGCAGCCGGAGACAGCAGTCTTGTTTGTGTGAGAGAGAGTGTGTGTATATATTTGTGTCTCTAACTGCTGATGGCCTAAACGGCCAAAAGCTATAATATACAAATGAAGAAACAGAAAAGGAACTCTGTTCTGAAAGCTTGTCCCTTTTGTCCCCTTTTTTCTGTTTCTTCATTTGTGTTACTATCGGCGGTACAGCACAATGGTAAGTACTGGCCAGCCATTCTATCTCGTTTCAACAATATTTATCATTTCTGAGGAGAATTTTCATCATTAATCGAAAAGCTATAATATTTTTGTCTGTGACTCATTAGACATTTCTGTGGTGAGTAAGCTACCTATCCTTCTCAAAAAAATTAAGATTGGTAATTCTGTTGCACAATTGCGTATGTGCTATAGACAATGTTGTGTTAAACTTTGCAAGACGCATACATGCACTATGGAGCTGCCACATAGTAGACGAGGTATGTCTCTTTGATATTTAAATCACTGAAAGACCAAGGATATTGCATTTATATCTAGAGGTATACAGAATCATCAAGATCAATATAAACTTAAAAAACTCTACCAGAAGACTTTGAACAGTATTTTTTCTTGCTTTCTTGCTTGTGACTGCACAGTGTAATTTTTTTAAATTTAATGGTTATGAATTTTTTACTTCTTGATTATTTGCTCCATTCCCTACACAGATTTTAATTCAGCATTTCCAAAGAGAAATTCAACAAAATTTTGTATTATCAATTACTATTTTCCAACTGATATATAGACATAATTTCCTTATAATTTCTTTATTAAGCAATCAAGAAACAGAATATGTATATATACATAGATCTTGCCATGTGCCCATAAATTAATTTTCACATGACATGGATCGGCTTACAAATTTTTTGTCTTCTCCAATGTCTTCTCTGATGGTTGTTCTCTTCTTTTGCTTTACAATGATTGTTACATTTTGTGTTTTTCAAAACAAACATCATTCATTTTACATTACTTCTTGCTTACAAATATTGTATGGCCATGTTTTCATTAATTCTATTTCACTTCTAAGAGTCTTCTTAATTAATTTTGATCTTATCTATTTAAAGCAATACATAACTCATTATCATTATTTTTAAATTACCTAAATTTTGGTTGTGGTCTACATTGTCTTAAATTATATGAGGTTGTATATACTTTCCACACATATTTATGTTTACATTTAATAAAATTATGTACACTGTGTAGTAATCATGCTATTTTCATTCAATCTGTAATTATACATGGAATTAGATGCATCAGCCAAAATACAGAATTCAATACAGAGTTATTTGTGATCAAATTACCCAATTGTATACCACATTAGATTGTTTTTCACGCTAATAATATTTGCATATGACTCATGGCGTTCTTGTTGCATTAATATACACTGCAACAAAATTTACAATTGGGTTGTATACAATGCATGAAAGTACAGTTTCCTTACATAACATAGTAATAGGTCTTCTTGTCTGTTCTGGTATTAATTTAAAATTAAACAGGCTGATAAAGAAAATTACATTGTATATGTACCCTAAAGCATTATAAATACACTTGCAAGTGAACAGTGTTAATGTCAGTTCATGATGAGGCATTTCCAAATAATTCAGAAGATAAAGGATTAAATGAAATTCTAACACTGAAGATGAAGATGAAGCAATGAATTAAAATTTCTGACACAGCCAGTAATCAAACCCGGATCTCCATGCTTACTAGGCAGACGTCTTACCGTTAGATCACCACACCACTAATGATTAAGGCACAAACTTTAATTCACTTCCTTGCTCCATAGATAATTGTTGCATCACAAATTTTAATTCATTGCTTCACCTTCATTTTCAATGTCATGGACATCTTTGAGACGAACAACCGTCTCAGGGTTTCTTATCATCATCATCATTTTCCATCTTCAGTTTCCCAGGTGTGGCTAACAAGCGCTCTCCATCTCGTCTGATCTTGATGTAACATTTGGTCTTGGACATCATCCCAGTTAAAACCGTTCTTCTCTATGTCTGACTTAACTGCCTCTATCCATCATCTCCTTGGCCTTCCTCTTGGTCTTCTTCCTCCCACTTCCATTCTGAAGTATTTTTTAGCTGTTCTTGTGCTATCCATTCTCATTACATGGCCATACCACTGCTGTCTTCGTTTCCCCAAGATGTTCGCAATAGGGACCCTGATACCAGCTGTTTCCCTGTGTACCTCATTTCTGATCTTGTCTCTCCTGGTACTTTCATTCATAGTCCTGATAAACCTTATTTCTGTTGCTTGGATTCTGCTGTAATCCTTTTTCAACAATGTACATGTTTCCATGCCATATATAAGGATTCATCTACATCTACATAGATACTCTGCAAATCACATTCAAGTGCCTGGCAGAGGGTTTAGTAACCACTTTCATAACTTTTCTCTACCGTTCCATTCTCTAATAGTATGCGGGAAGAAAGAACACCTAAATCGTTCCGTTTTCGATCTGATTTGTCTTATTTTATTGGGATGGTCATGTCTCCCTAAGTAGGTGGGTGCTAGCAAAATATTTTCACATCCACAACTAAAAGTCGGTGATTGAAACTTCGCAAACAGATCACACCGCAATGAATAACGTATTTATTGTAATGATTTCCACCCCAATTCGTGCAACATTTCCGTGACACTTCCCCCCCCCCCCATAACGTGATAGAACAAAACGAGCTGCCCTTCTCTGAACCTTCTCAATGTCTTTCGTCAATCCCACCTGGTGAGGGTCCCACAAGGGGCAACAGTACTCCAGGAGAGGACACACGAGTGTGATGTAGGCAGTCTCTTTGGTGGAGCTGGTGCAATGCCAATGAAACGTAACCTTTGGTTCGCCTTCCCCACAATATTTTCTATGTGTTCTCTCCAGTCAAAGTTGTTCATAATTGTAACTCCTAGGTATTTGGTAGAATCTACGACCTTAAGGTTTGACTGATTTATCGCGTAACTGAAGTTCAGCAGATTTCTTTTAGTGGTCATGTGTATTACTTCACACTTTTCTTTATTTAGTTTCATCTGCCAATTTTCGCACCATGTAGAAATTTTGTCTAAATCACTTTGCAGTTGCTTTTGATCCTCTGTTGACTTCACTAACCGATAAACGACAGCATCATCCGCGAACAATCTAAGGGAGCTATTCAGATTGTCTCCTAAATCGTTTATAAACATGAGGAAGAGTAGGGGACCTATAACGCTTCCCAGTGGAACGCCAGATAGGAGTAATTGGAGTGAAGTAAGTGTTATACAAAGTTAACTTTGCTGCCTGGAGTACTTTTTTGTCCCAGAGTAGATTCTGAACTTGCATGTAGAAATTTGATGCTTTTTGTGTTCTGTTGAGGATTTCTTGCCGGATGGTGTTGTCCTTGGAGAAAATACTTCCAAGTTACTGAAAGTGGGAAACTGATTTAATGTTTGTTCTCTCCAAGGAGAACTTGTTCCCTCTCTGTTTATGGTCATCTCAACCGTCTTGGTCTTGCTGATTTTCAGGTTAAATTGTTTAAATGTATTGTTCCAGACAGTCAGGCTCTTCTGCACTTCTGTTTCTGTTTCTCCCCATATTACAACATCATCTGCAAAGACCAGTGATCTCGACTCATTTGCAGTTTCCTTAATATATTTTAGCATTCTGTCCATTACAATAATACAGAGTGGTGATAGAGCACTTCCCTGCTGGACTTCCCTCTTCGTTTCAAACCATTCAGAGCGACCATTTCCTATTTGGACACTACTATTGCATTTTGATTGATGCAGCATCTTTACTCTGTCAATCAGGTAACTGGGCATTTTTAGATCTTCCAGGCATTTCCATATTTTATTGCGAGGGACACTATCATATGCCTTCTCAAAGTCTAAGAACACCATAACTAAGTTCTTTCCATGTTCCCATTATTTCTCTGCCAAAAACCTGACCGGAAAGATGAGGTCTAAAGTACATCGCCCGTTCCTGAAGCCATGCTGTTCTTCTTCTAATAAGGGTTTCACTATCTTCCTAAGTCTGATTTCTATAATTTTTTTCCAGCAGCTTAAGGGTATGTGAAAGTAGGGTGATACCTCTATAGTTTCCACACTTCTTTCGGTTTCTTTTTTTAAACTGTGGAATGATGATTCCTTTTGTCCAGTCATCTGGAATTTTGTTGTTTGTCCAGATGACTGACAGTACTCTGTAGATCCATTGTAGGCCAGGTGTTCTGGCTGCCTTCATCATACCTGAGCTTAGCTAATCAAATCATGGAGCTTTTCCGTTACACATATTTCTCAGAGCAGACTCAACTTCCAGCCAAGTTAATGGTTGTAGAACCTCTGTTGTTTCTTCAGCTGGACAATCACTATCATCACTGCTATCAACATTCCCATTCAATAGCAAGTTGAAATGGTTCCTCATTTCTCTCCTAATTTCAGATTCTGTTCTCAACAGCTTCCCTTCCTCTGTTTCTAGCACAACGATGTTAGTATGCTCATATCTTTTATCCTTGACTACGTTATATAGCAGTTTTTATTGCCTTGACAGTCTTCTTTTAATTTGGTGGTGAAGTCATCCCAACATTCATCCTTCTCGTTTTGGATCAGCCTTTTAACAGCCAACTTCTTGTTTCGATATTCCTGAGCCAGGGTTTCTTAATTTATATTTAAATTGAAATTCTAACAGACCATTATACCTTTAATCTAGTGATCCATACAGAAACTGGATGTGTAACTCTGATGTCTGATCATATGATTGTAGCGTGCCTGCACATTCATATGCTTTACACATTTTTTTGCATTGTCCGCCATGTTTAAATTTGGCAAACGAGTTTCCATCAGTTACTGTGTGACAAGGAATTGCTTTCTTACCTCTTGATTTCGAATGTAAGTCAATGTGGGGTGTAATGGGCTCTTTTGGGAGTGGAATTGAAACATATTTTCTTTTCTTTTTCTTGTAATACTTCATAGCAGCCATGTTTGAATTTGGCAAGAAATGATATATGAACATCTCTGGCTGGCATGCTCAGACAGTTGAAGATCAACATCCAGGTAGTATAAAGATCAATGCTTTAATTCCAGTCAGGTAATTCAAAGTAATTGTTTAATATTTTTGAAAACTGCACACAAGCATTTCAAAGTTTAAGAAGAAAAGTGCTACTGTTACTACTTCTGCTTTCTGTGTAGCTATAGACACCCTAAATGATTAGACAAATATGGCTGTTGGACTCACCATAAAATTAAACACAATGACAAGACTAACAGTACCCTTGCAAGGAAACAAATTCTCAATAATATGACAATCATAATTGCATCTCATGAAAAAGATGCTTTGCCATTCACTAGGCATTTCCCTATCACATGTTGCATGGTGGCCACACGTCCCAGCCACCAGAGCTAATTGCGACCTACCACACTGCTACACCGGCACGATATAGAATGGTCATTGTTTTCAAGATTGGTGCATCTCTACACATTATATATAATTATAAGTTGTGATCATACAGGGTATCAATTTGGTAAGAAAAAAGCACACATTTCCATTAGTTCTAATTGATCAGTCGTGATAAACTGAGTTCTTGATTTTATGGAAGACCCAAGGAGACAAGCCTCATTATCTACCCCACAAAAGAGATATACAGCTAATTATTTCCAAAATGGGTGCAAGAAAATTATTTGTCTTACATCTAATTCAAGTATAAACATACAATGTTTTACATACTCCTTCTTTAAGGACTTCAACTTAGTTATTACTTGATAACATTTTATGGAACCTCAATTAGAGTGACACTCTGAATTTAGAAATTAATTTTAAAGTTATGCGTCAGGATCCAGTCCTCCATATTTACTTAGATATATGTGACACAAAGAGGATTAACAGGCGGCATTCAAGAAAGTAATTGTTGGAATGAGTGTCAAGATACCATATAACAAACAGAATTGGTAATGTCATTATGCTCTGCATTTAAAGTACAGTTGACAAGTTCAGTGACAACCAAATTACAAAAAACATATATAAGAGACATAAATCACAATCAAAGAACCAATATATATTAGATTCAGCAATTAAACTACAATGTTTTCAAAGATACATATATAAGAGACATAAATCAGCCAGTAAAATTTGTGATAGTAAGGGGCAATTAATTTAACGCCCCACTTCATAATTAGCTAGAAATATCATTAAATGGTTTTTCATATACTAACTTTATAGAGATAACTGTTATGCAGTACAGACAGTCAAATTATTCAGGTTTCATGCTTATATGCCTTTAATTCATTTATGTTCCTTAATCCATACAGCTTCATAGATTTTGGGTAAATCAACTGTAGACATTTTTTTCTTAAATCTTCCTCTTTCTTCACGGTTTGCTTGAAAGTTTCCTTTTTTTCTTATGGAATTATAGATTTGCATACTGAGTTCTCAATGTGTTCAGATATAAAACTGTCTGGTTTTCTTTCATATATTATTTCAAAGGGTGAAATTCCTGTTGATGAATGCTGAAGACTGTTCGTAATCTCCTCAAAATTTTTAACTAACATGATTTTTACTGCACTACGTCCTAAATAATCTGCCTAACTTCCTTGTGTACCTCTCAGCTGGATTACTGGAGGGATACTATAAAGAAATTAAAATTTGTTTCATGTTTTCATCTTCCACAAACCTTTCCCAAGATTCTGCTGTGAACTGAGTACCATTATTGGATAAAATTGTTTGAAGTTGTCCAACTGTACTAAAATAATTATTGGTGACCTTTGCAATAATTTGTTTGCTGGTGGCTTTTATAACATCACCAGCTTTTTTGACTGTGGTTTTAACTGTTAAAACGAAGTTTCCTAAAGGTCAAAAACATGTTTCGTTTTAACAGTCAGATCTAGAAAACCAAACCACTTCATTGTAGGTGGGTAACATCAAACAAAAATAATTTACTTATCTTGGTTCTTGAAAACGTCCATTTTCGTTGTGATGGTTGGCATTCATCTAAATAGTATAATATGTTTCAGGATAGTTTTGTAAATCAGAAGTACATAATGTCCGTGGATATGGAAACTACTTTATTTCGGTTTCAATGAAGATTAAACCAGACACATAGTTGTACAATGTTTAAAAATCCAGCAGCAGATTACAGAGCTGTTTACAGATTCTTATCCATGTACAGAGTGACAAAACATGGCTTCTCTATAACATTACTGACAATGTTTGGCAGTTATTAAATAAATAATATGGTAATACACTCAATATGTCAACATGTGTAAATTAAAATATTACATGTAGATTTTCATTCTTTTGTTTACTGGGAGTTATGTGTTTCATGAATTTTATGTTTAATGTAATAAGCACATTAAAATTTGTGATTTGACTCATGTTAAACTTACTTAATTTATTTACATTATTTGTGTTTTCGAAGTGCACACTTATCTGTTTTGACACTAATTGTGCAGGTGTACTATTATTGAGACACATAATTTTAATGTATTTCAATTTGTGGTCTAATTTTTTATAAATGTGGATTTGTATAAAGTTGTAGTAGTTTTGTCTATTTTGACAATAGTTTCATAGTACCAAACGTTTTATTAATCTGAATGTGTGAAACATGATCAGTATTTAATTTAGGATCCAGTGATATATAAAATATGGTCTGTCCTAATTTATTTAAACAAAGAGTAAATATGTTATAATGTTGTGCAATAGTTCTAACATGTAGTATTGTTGTTTTTATACAAATAAGTATCTTTATAGGCTCAGCATATTCCATAACTAAGTGTAATGCATTTTTAGTGTTTGCAGTTATTATTTACGAGAGTATCAAACTTGAAAATTACGTAAAAAGACAGCCAAAAGTTAATTTTAAATTAACATATAATTTCTTAAACATGTTTTACTAATAGTGTTAATAGTATGTTAAACTGAACGTGAAAATGTGATATTTTACAAGTCCGGATGTGAAGTTTTATTAGGGTTCCACATGTTTACATCTGTAATGTTGGCAACTGAATTGTAGGAAGTGCGCAACATAGCAGAAACATTACAGTTTCTTTAAAGGATATTACTTTATAAATTTGGAAAAAAATATCAAGAAGAACTAAAATGTAACTATATCCTCCTCTGGTTTTTGGCAAGGCACCGTACATAGGAATAGCAACAAGATCAAGCTTTTTTACAGGCAAAATATTTGTATTGTCCTCTACAAGTCTGGTTACTTATCTTCACTCTTTAATACCTGTCACTTGTTGATAATTATTTCTTTACTCTTTTCCCAATATTGTAAAAATAAATATCTTCTTGATTTTTCTGAATGCATTTAGCTGTGAGTGCTAAACTTCCATGAATATATTTGTTTAAAATGTCAATGCACTTTTCTGTACAACATAATTTCCAATTATCAAAATCTAGTCTGAGTCTTCTAAATAATAGACTATTTTTCAAAAGAGATAGATTGGCTGGTCAGTACTTACCTTTTTGTTGTACTGCCGATAGTCACACACAGAAAGAAAAAGGATGAAAATATAACAAGCTTTCAGAACAGGGTTCCTTCTTCATTTCTTTTTTCTTCCCTTCAATCTTACCTGAAGAAGTAACCCTGTTCTGAAAGCTTGTTATATTTTCGTTCTTTTTTCTTTCTGTCTGTGACTATCAGTGGTACAACAAAAAGGTAAGTTCTGGTCAGCCAATCTCTCTTTTGTAAAATAATTTATCATCTCTGTGGAAAATTTCCATCATTAATCTCCTAAATAATATCCCTTTTGTGTACTTTGTAATATTCAATGGTGTATATGTTAGTCTGTGTGAGTCTCTTTCTGATTATGGCTCTATGAAATGAAAACTGTGAATAATGTTAAACCTTTTCTATGTGACTCAACGTGAGGTCTTTGTGGTTGTTGTAGTCCTTCTGGAGTTAATGTTGTTTATGTCTGGTTTTAATGTTGATTTCGCTTAAGATACTGTTAACATTCTAATACTCTGTAAAATAATTCATTTTTTTTTTTCAGTTCTGGCAAAAATGTTACAGAAAGGATATTGTTCCATTTTTACTTTGGAAGTCATGTGTCAACTCGGACAAGACGTGACATCATAAGTTCATGGAATGATTTGCTGTGTAAGTATCTCACTGTAAGTAGCATGCATGTGCTTGTTACATGCCTGTTCGATATAAGTAAGTCTGCTACATAGCTGTTAAAGATAACTGCAGGCCAACAACAAAATATAATCTTATTAGAATGAGCCCCAGACTACATCATGTGACATAACCAAGCCAGCTCATTTCAGCATTTGTGACATAACCACTTGACTTAGATTAGGCCACAAACATTTACAGTCCTCCAAAGTGTTCTGTGTGGTGCATATAAAAAGTTACCTTGTTACCTCAGGGTTTGGTGTAACTTCTTGTAACTCAACATCTGGAATAGCAATAATGGTACAACCTCTGGATGATGTCGAATACAAGCAGCTGGACGCAATGAAGGTGTATGCTATTGATTTGAAATTATGTAGAGCAACACCAAGTAAGTTTAAATTAGTGGTTCGATGCAACATTTCAAATAAACTGCCAAGGTATAATTTGTATAATAATCACTTTTTTAACAATGAAAAGTCAACATTCAAATGAGCATAGTCACTGCCTCAAAATCTGATTAAAAACTGCACATCTACAACCTCTGTAATTCTCCTTTATATACAATTCTCAAATGTGCCTTGAATTGCTGGAGTTATTAAAAACACGAAATTATTAAATTTAAAATCAGTTTTCTTAATCTTAATAACATTTGATATTTTATAAAACAATCTTAAATATGACTTCATCTTTTAATAATATTTAAATCTTCATAATTGTTGCTAATAACCAAAAATATCCTCAAATATTGAACGTAACAATAATTATTACATTAATAGAAATAATATTAAAAAGAATTAATACGAAACTGTTTGTAACAATTGTGTAGCTGTTATTCACGAGTATTTTCAATTCTGTAACAAGAAATATTAGAAAGAATACTCTGAGTTTACAAAAACAGTGGATTTGGCATTAAGGACATAGTACATAATCCTGTAAAAATTTCATCTAAAATTGAACAATGGAAATTCCAGGAAGGATTCAACATATTTTTGAGAGGGGTAGGTTGTTACTCACTACAGATATGTCTCGATGACCTGCAGAAAGGCACCCATAACAGATCAACTTACTACAAAGCTTTTGGTAATTATGGCCTTCATCAGATAAAAAAATACACACTTTCTCACACTGACACACTCGAACAAACACCACCACCATTGCAGCCAGACTGTGGGATCTGTGGTGGCCGAGGCAGTGGTAGGGGTGAGGAGACAGCATGGAGAGGGAAGTAGGATGGGAGGGGATGGATGCACAGTGGGGATTGTGGGAATACACCAGTGCTGTCTGGTGGTCAGAAATGTAAGGAAGGGGAGAGACTGAAGTGTGTGGCGGAAAGGAATATGTAGATGAGTGTGGACGGGGAAAGAGAGAGGAAGGTGGTGGAGTTAGGAACTAATGAAGGTTTAGGCCCGGGGGATTATGAGAGCATAGGATATATTCTAGGAAAGAGACCCACCAGCGCTATTCTAAAAAGCTGGTGTTTGTGAGGACAGTTAAGTGTTTGTTAACTGTGCTCATGTGATTGTATGAGTAGAATATGTGTCCTTTTTCTGATGAAGGCTGTGACTGAAAGCTAATTTGTGTGTGCATGAGTGTCTCTTTTACGTGCCTGTCTGCGGCTCGACAATTGTCTTTGCAATGTATGAGTGAAAGGTCTCACGGTGATATGAATGAATAAAATATTCTTGGGTCTTCAGCCGCGTGAGGTGGTTAGAATTAGCTGCAAACTCTTTTCAGTATTATGTTTTGATTACAGGCCACCAACAAGAAATATGTTATTCATTAAATAGTTAGAGAATAAAAATGTATAAATATTACAAAGGAAGTGATTGTATGTTCCACTACTATAGGTTTGAGAGACACTTCAATTTTTGATACTTTCTGGCAATAAAAAGTACTTCATCAAATGATCATAATTAATAAAATATTTATGTAAGTTTGCAGATTTTGTGTTTGGCAGGTGTAACAAATAATACTCAAATGCAGTAATACTTATTTTATTTGCCGAACTGACTGATACACAATTTAAGACTAATAATTTGAGACTAACAAAACAAGACTAGACTAACTCAATTGGCACGGTGCATCTCCATTTATATTTTCTGACACTGTATCTCAATATTGACTCATAGTCATTAATTTGATACAATTAGAACTTTATGAACAGTAGCTCTTGTACAATATAATTATTGAACAGTTTGATAAGTTTCAACATTATAGATGTTAATATCTCATTAGAAATTTAATTACTATATCAGAAGTTATAGAAATGTGGTCTCATTGGCTGCTCATGATAAACTTCATAATTTTTGTAATTTTTTATGGCAATATCACAGATCGGATAAAATTGACAGCTGCAGACAATCGGAAATAAAAGTTTTAATACCTTTAAAACTGAAAATTAATATTAGCTTCATTCATGTATATGATTATTTACAGATAATTACGTCAATTATAACTGTGCTTCAACAAATACATTTTTAGAATGTTCCAGCATGAAAAACTATTTCTGACTAATTTACATGGTTTTTCTGCAGTACAAATGGTCTGACAGATATGTTAAAGCATTTATTATCATCTGATGTATGAAAAATAATTAAAACAACCATAGTAAACCAGATACATGATATAGGCTAGGCCATGCTATAAATATATTCCTGTAAGAAAATGGACAGTAAAAACAGATAAACAGTATTGAATAAATGAATAAATATATGGTGTCAGGTTATAGAATAGAGGATGGAACCAGATACTACAGTAGTCACCTGCTCTAACCATTACATTACAGTGTGTAGATTAAATGCCAATTTCATCTGTGGTAGCTCTGATACAGACCACAGTAAAATCCCCAATCAACACAAAAGGAGATATTGCAACAGAAAGCAATCTGAAGTAAACAACACCACACAGGGAGTACACACTTTATTATTTGACACTTGCATTACACAAAGGGAGCAAGGCCGGCTGCAAATGGGCAAAGCTGAAAATGTGTACCCAGCCAGGATTCAAACTCAGGTCTCCCATTTTCTAGGCAGTTGCACTGACCACTACACCAATGGGGACTATCTAAGCACACCTCCCATCAGACACAAGTTCCCAGCTTTTCCCCACCCACAGTACTCAAATTCATAGTTTCATATGTCATCATCATGTCCCCAGTGGTGTAGTGGTCAATGCAACTGCCTAGAATGTGGGGGACCTGGGTTCGAATCCTGGCTGGTTACACATTTTCAGCTTTAGCCATCCATATATTCTGTGAGTATGAAAGAATAATAACTGCCGGATCAGCAGCGATGTCTGTTCTTCCGGAACAGACACCACATGTATATATATAATCTTAAAAGGTGAGTCGATGACTGGCTGCTAGGCACTGGAGCTCTTGCTTGTATAGAGCGCATAGAGGTTGCCACCACTAGTCACATGCTGCTGACTATGAAACTATCTCTGAACAGCGTCACCTCTTTGATTACAAGTAATCAATGATCACATTGTCGGTGCAACGCATTTACCATGGTCCCTGTTGATGAAGCTCTTTCTTACATATCTGACATGTTTCCAACTGATATAATAGCTTTGCTCCAACATTGCCTATCAATGACTTATTTCCAATAGAACAGTGAATATTATGAGCAAATTGAAAGGATGGCCATATGTAGCTCTATGAGTCCAGCTTTTCTAATTTATGTATGGATTTTTTTTAGCAACAAACACTGCAGTCAGCCAACAAAAGACCCTTGAAATGGTACTGGTATGTGCATGATACATTTGTGATAAGGAATCACACTGAAGAGGAATTAAAGGGTTTCTTGGTGCACATTTCATCTGAAGATACAATTTACCAAGGAAAAAAATTGACAGTTGAATTTTTTAATGTGTGCTCGATGGGGCAATTACAACTTAACAACGGCTTTTGGCCATTATGGCCTTCATCAGACACAGGAACACACACACAAACATGACCACAGTCTGCAGTTGCTGTGGCTCACTACATAATTGCCAAGCTCATGGAATCCCCCCCCCCCCGACAAATGGCTTGACCATCAAACTACACATCTCTGGCTGCAATCCCTCCCTCCACAATGACCTCTACAATATAAGATTCCATAGCCCGCAAAACCATGAAAACAAGTCTCAAACAGCCTTGCAGCAGCTCACCTCCAACCAAAAAATTCTCCTGCTCTGCAACGCCAAATACCTGCATTCTATCCTCCAGACTGACACCCCTTCCTTTCATACACTAAAGGCATGCACAATAGTGTCTCAAAAAAAACTCTCTAACTTTTCTCCCGGCTGGGAGAACTTCTAAACAGTCCCCCCCCCCCTAGCCAACAAACCCAGCCTAGCTGACATTTTACACTAATCACACCCTCAGAAATCCCCTACACCGCCACAGATAGTCCATAATCTAAACATACAAAAAATACAGTCATGCACCTTTCCTCTGAAAGCCTCAATAAGCCCATTAGATAGAGCCAAAAGGATCTCCAGTCCCTCCTCAAATCCTTAGGGCCATCCTAGGACCTCTCCCTAGAATCAATCTCTCTCCTCACTCCTCCTACACCCCGCACCCCCCACCTTCTACATGCTCCCTGAAGTTCACTAACCCAATCACCCTGGACATCTCATTGTGACCAGTTATGGCACCCCCACTGAGAGAATCTCTGCTCTCATGGACCAACACCTTCAACCTATTACCCAAAAGCTACCTGATATATAAAACACACAGACCATTGCTTCCACCTAATCTCTTCACAGTTTCTGTTTCTTTACCACCTTCCTCTACACCAAAATTCCCAGTTCTCACTGTTGAACACTTTCTTTCACGTCTCACTTTCACTTTCTTTCACAACTCCCCCACAACCTCCTTCCTTGTCAACACGACCAACTACATCCTCACCCACAATTACTTGTCCCTTCAAGGTATCACCTAAAAACATGTCTGCCTACAGTCATGGGCACCTGTATGACACCTTCCCTTACCAACCAGTTCATGAACCATCTAGAGGAATCCTTTCTGACTACCCAGAATTACAAACCCCTCATCTGGTTCACATTCATTGGTTACACCTTCATAATTTGGACTGAAGGTGAGGAGAGACTATCCATATTCCTCCAAAACATTAACACCTTCTCCCGCATTCACTTCATACTACACATGGCCTCATCAGTACCTCCATCCACATCAGCCCTACCAACCATCAACAATACCTCAATTTTTACAGCACATTCCCCATCATCCTAGCTAATTGTTGTCATTACATCTGCAACGACGGGCCGTCCCTCTCAAAATTCGGCAAAGGCCCCACTGAGGCCTACACTGACCATAACTCTCGTCCTAACCTTGTCCAGAAACAGATCTCACATACCCTGTCCATTCAGTTACTCACCACCTCCCTCTCACTCATTGTCTGACCACAAAGGAGCACCCCTCTTGTGACCCAAGACTGGAACAATTAAACCACATTCTCCATCAGAGTTTTGACTATCTTTCATCCTCGCCTGAGACGAGAAATGCCTTACCCGTTATTCTACCTACAACTTCTACAGTAGTATTCCACATCTTACCAAACCTACGTAATATCCTTGTCTATCCCTGCTCCCAACCCCTTGTCCCATGGCCCATACTCCTGCAATAATCTAGATGCAAAACATGTTCTATCCACCTTCCTACCACCACCTACTCTAACCCTGTCATATGCAGTTCCTGTCCCATAAGAGGCAGGGAAACCTGAGAAAGAAGTCATGTGATTTACAAACTGAGCTGTAGCCACTGTGCAGCTTTCTATGTGGGCATGACAAGTAACAAGCTGTCTGACCATCATGAAACTGTAGCCAGGAGACAGTTGGACCTTCCTGTTGCAGAGAATGCAGTCTTGCATGCTGTGGCTCATCTCATTTACTGCTATGCAGCCTGTGGCATATGGATCCTCCCCACAAACACCAGCTTTTTTGAATTGCACAGGTGGGAACTCTCCCTACAATACATCATATACTCCCACAATTCCTCAGGCCTAAATCCTTGCTAGTTCCTGTCCCCACCGTCCTCCCCTCCACATCACTGCCCAAACGTCTTCCATTCCATGACACACTCCAGTCTCTGCCCTTCTTTCCTCCCTGTTCGTCAGACAGAACTAGCATATTCCCCCATCCCTGCCTTGCATTCCTCCCCTCCCTTCCTACTTCTCTCTCCATGCTGCCTCCTTACCCCCCACCACTGGTTGCTTTTGCTTTGGCCTTCCTGTGTCCTGCAGTCTGTTCACAACAGATGGAGATGGTCATTGTGTTTGTGTGAGTGTATATCTATTATTTATCTAATGAAGGCCATAATAGCCAAAAGTTATTTGTAAGTTGAAACCTGTTATGTGCTTCTTTCTACAACTCACTGAGATGTCTGTGGAAAGTAGCAACCTATCTTTTCAAAAATATTATTGAATCCCTCCTGGGATTTCCATTGTTTAATTCCCAACAACATTTTCAAATCTCCCAAGCCTTTCAATTAAAATGTACCTTTTGGAGCTAATTGGTTGACTTCAATGCCATGTTAGAAAATTGAACAGAAGTATATGGAAATTTTGGAGAGGATATGGAGGCCAAAATGAATGGAAAACAGCTCCTGGATTTCTGTGCCTGTATGGACTTAGTTGTCACAAACTCCTTTTTTAAGCATTCACCGGTATACTTGGAAAAGCAGGGGAACAAGATCTGTCATTTTATAATAACAGATCAGGAATTCAATAAGGCAGTCAGGGACACACTTCAGAAGGTTCTTTGATGACAATGACCATTTTTAATCTGCATTGAAATTGGTTTTGTGTGACCAGAAGTGCAGAAAGTTAGGTCTGTATGTAAAAGGATAAGAGTAGAAAAGCTGCAGGACAAGGAAATCAAATATATAACAATGATCTCAGAAAGTGAAACGTAACGGCATAGCCTGCCAGCTCATTTCAATAAATTGTAATGAAATGAGTCTTTCTGCCTTGCTCGCTTCCCCATAAAGTTCTGTTTGACGTCACCTTGTTATCTCGGGGTTCGGGGTATGGTGAAACTTCTGGTAACTCAGCATCTGGATTAACAATACTGCAGCAACATCTGGATTACGTCAAATATGAGTAGCTGAAGTCATTTATTGTGTACGCTACTGGTTTGTAATTACAAAGAGCAACACCAGGTAAGTTTGAAGCAGAACTTTAATTGCACACTTTAAATAAAACTGACTACTACAACAATCACTTCTAACAATTATATAACACTGTGCTGTTGGTCACAGTGACTGCCTCGAAATCTGAATCAGAACTGCCCTCCTACGACCTCTGTGGGCCGCCTTTATATATCATTCCCAACAGTGCACAGCATTGTTGGAATGGTTAAAAACATGCAAACATTCAATTTACAATCACTGATATTAATCATAACAACATTTCATATTCTGCAAATCAAGCTTAAACACGACTTCATCTTTTAATAACATTTAAGCCATCGTAACTATTTCTAATATCTGAAAATATACCTAAATATGCAAAGTACAATTAATATCAAATTTATCATAATAACATTGTGGTTTCTACCAACACTACCGTATAATAATACACCATATGCCTGTAGATAATCAATTTATTGCTCATTTCAACAGAGACAGATGTTGATAGTTACAAGTACTGCCACGGCGGATTAGCCGCGCCTGCTGGAACGCCATGTTGCGATGCGCACGGCCGTCCGCCTTCGGGGTTTCGAATGCCCCCTCGGACATGGATGTTTGTGTAGTCTTTAGTACAAGGTAGTTCATAAGTAGTTTGTAAGTTTAGGGACTGATGACCCCGTTGTTAAGTCCCTTAAGCTTTACAAACATTTGAATACTTAGTTACAAGTACAGAGAAGCATTGGAGTCCTGCTGCTGAAGCAGCGATCGTGCACCTTGACCAAAGAGGCTACTTTTGGCTCCCATATGTAATATCGACTTACAGGACCCCACAGAGCTGAGTGGTGGGGAAGATGATATGTAGTCTTCCAACCAGTGTGAGTGATAGAAGGGCCGTCCAGCACGGTAGATCGGAACAGCAGAGGGTGGAGAAGGGGGAGTAAGGAGGGGAATTGACAGATGTAGGACACCTGACAGGAGAGGAAGGGTCGTCAGAACAGGGCTGGTGGTATAGGACAATGTTTTGTCCCGCAACTGGATGGTTATGTCATCCTGTGGATAGGCGGAGACGTCCACATCATAAGTGATATAGGCATCTGTGTCAGGAGCTTGGGAAATGGCGAGGTGCATTGTCGTTGGTGTGGCATTGGGCTGGGAGGCGGCAAATTCAGGGTCAGAGAAAAACCTTCAAACATTGGCAAGTTGTCCGGCACAGTATACAGGGTGACGTGCATTGCACCACAGGTGGCTTCAGGGGGTGGATTCTGCCTGATCACTGCCTAAAACTTGGTCATCACACACATGTGCGGCACTCGGTAGACTGTCATCACACCCAGGAACAACATGTGTAGACGAAAAATCATCACATGCTGTAAAATCACTTGTTGGGGGGTTGTTGTCTGCTTCATCACTTCCTACCTGTGGGGTATCAGCCAGTTGATTGGACACCGTAACCATGCATCCGTTAAGTGAAATGTCAAATGTGTTCTTGAATCTTCATAGAAATCAGTGCAGGCCGAAGTAAGGTGGCTGTAGTGGGGGGCACACAGTGTCGTCATGCAGCATTACAAACTAGCAGTCCTCCAGCACTTTGTGTACAGACACACACGGTGTACAGTGGGCACATGTTGGGGGTACCCGCATGTGTGCAATATGTTCACAAACGCATTCGACAAGCATCAGCAAATCGATTTGTGCGGGGTGTTCAGTATCGACATCCACTGGAAGTACAAGTGGTTCGCCATAAACTACCTCAGCCAGGAAGGTGCGTAGATCTTCCTTGTGATGATGAGAGAAACCCACGGAAGTGTGTCAGTCCAGTTACCACCGTGCTACGTGAGGGCCATTTTGAGTGTGCGATGCCATCTCTCAACAAGCCCATTACTCTGTGTATGGTAGGCTGTCGTACAAAATCTACTAGTGCCACACAGATCACACAAGTTGTTGAAAAGTGCCCACTTGAACTCTCACCCCTTATCAGTAGTAAGTGAGGATGGACAGCCAAATCACAATATCCATGCGTCAATGAAAGTCTGCGCAACAGATGCTGCAGAAATGTCTTTGACAGGGATGTCTTCGACCCATCAAGTAGTATGGGTGATCATTGATAGTATATAATGAAACCCATCCAAAATGGGAAGGGGACAAACGAGATCCAAATGACTATGTTTAAAATGGCCTGTGAGGGTTTTGAAACTGCCTAGTGGGGGTTGCGTGTGTTTGTTGACTTTACTGTGTTGGCATGATAAGCAAGCCTGAGTCCACAATTACCATTCACGTTGCATATTTGGCCAAACAAATCATTCAGAAATCAACTTTAATGTCAGGAAATGCCTGAAGAGAGCAGAAAATGTTTGCGTGCATCGCCAAAGGAACCAGGGGCTCGCCACACCAGTGAAAATGTCACAAAAGACTGGGATGCCTGAGCCAGGTAATGGGTGCCATTCAATGCACAATGACATGTCCAGAGAGCGTAGTAACTCTTGTATTTTATAGTTCCGCTGCTGAAGGCATGCAAGCCAGTCAAATTCCATGGGTGCCGAGATAGTGCAGATGTGTGACATATAATCTAATATGACATTGTCTGCACCGTAGACGTTTCTTAACGTCGTTTGTAGATTGTGAAATAAAGTCTAAATGCCACCAGCCCTGGGGAGGGCAATCACCTGACGGGTTACGTATAGTGTCGACAAGTGGCCAGTGATCGGTATAGACAGTCAGAGGGCGGCTCTCAATGTCCTCTCTAAAATATTTTATGGCGGCGTATGAATAAAAATCATTTCAAAAAGGTTCAAAGTTTTGTTAAGCTTAAGGGACTTAACTGCGGGGTCATCAGTCCCTAAACTTACAAACTACTTATGAATTACCTTACACTAAAGACGACACAAACATCCATGCCCGAGTGGGGGATTTGAACCCCCAATGGCAGACGGCCACTAGCACCGCAACACGGTGCTCTAGTACGCGCGGCTAATCCGTTGTGGCAAAAAAATCAATTGCCACATGGTTGTAAGAGTATCACTTGAGTTTGTCTTGACAGGACAAGGTTTGTATGAAATAAATTTTTCGAAAATCTACCAGAAAATTAGAAAATTTGACAAACTGAATGCGTTTTTCAATGTGTTTTTGATTGAATTCAGCACTATAACTGACTGTTCGCGCAACGGAGAGGGGTAATTCTTTTTTTTTTTTTTTTTTTTTTTTTGGTTCAGTATGGTCTTGGAAATGTTTTCAGTAAAAAAGCTAGGGACAGTTAAAAAGGAAAGTCGCAAAACTCAAACCAAGTTCATTTTTCATTATGTTTCTAAATGTACTCAACACTGTAAGTTGAGAACCGTTCATCCAATTGTGATAAAATTTTGATCATTTGACGTTCAACGAAAGATGAACCTTTTTATGAACTAAAAATTTGAGAAAGTTACCCGGAAAATGTGAAAATTCGTGAGAAACTGTAAGAGTTTTTTTCAGTGGGATAGCAATATCATTCGTCCAATTGCGATAAAATTTTGCATATTTGACGTTGAAAGCAAGAGTAACTTTCTCATTAAATAAAAATTTGCAAAAGATTCCCAGAAAACTGGAAAATTCAGAAAAAATAGAATGAGATTTTTCTATGAAATATCAATACCATTCATATGATTGCAATAAAATTTTGCACATTCGACGTTCGCAGCAAGAGGAAGGTTTGAGTGAAGTAAAAGTTTGGAATAGTTGGCCAGAAAATGGGAAAATGTGTGGGAAACTGAGTGAGCTCTTTTCTTTGGGATATCAATATCATTCATACGATTGCGATAAAATTTTGCACATTTGATGTTCACAGCAAGAATACATACATATTAGCAATTGCGAAGAATTGCCGGATCGACTGGATGACCAGAAGACCTGGTGAACTTCGTATCACTTACCTCTTAATACAAACCATATTAATTTAAATCATTTGTGTTTTAAACACAGTAGCTTTATAAAGGCCTCAACAGATAGTCTAAGTATCGGCTCGATGGGTGGAAAGAGTGGGCAAATCAGTGACACAAGTCCAGGATAATGTTCATGTCACATTCTTGGAAGTTCAGGAAAGGTTTAAATGGTGATAAAATTTTGAGGAAAATTTAGATTTAAAACACGTAAGATAATGACAGGTACTTCTGTTGTTCTGCTGTTATATCCACTTTTTAAAAAGGGGACAATGCATTTTTAAAAGTTAATTATAACTTCTGAAAAATAGTTAAGAACTCAAAAAGTAAATAGCTTTTCCATAGAGTAATTATTGTTCGATATTTTGCTTTACATATTTCAAATCTAAAGTATCTTATCCGGTACTTCAGTGCTCAAGCTATCTCCACACCAGATTTCATCACAGTAGATTCATTGGTTTCTGTAATGATAATTATGTAGCCAAATTGGTTGAGCCCTTCTTGAGTTTTAGCGAGACTAGCGAACAGCAATTCATTTGTATCTTTGACAGTTCATGTACAGGTTCAGATCATGTAAAGCGAATTTTACTCTTTCAAATTATATTTCTGGACAGACCCAACACAATAACCAGTCATTATTTTACATGTTTTAAATCTAAATTTTCCTCGCGATTTTTCCATATTTTATCACCGTTTAACCTTTCCTGAACTTCCATGAATGTGACATGAACATTATCCTGGACATGTGTGCGTGATTTGCCCACTCTTTTCTGCCCATCGAGCCGATACTTAGACTATCTGATGAGGGCTTAATAAAATTACTAGGTTTAAAATACATATGATTTAAATTAATATTGTTTACATTAAGAGGTAAGTGATACAAAGTTCATAGGGTCATCTAGTCCTCTTAACTAAATTAGAATTCTACCATGTCACGAGAATTGCTGCAAAATGGCTCAAGTCATACCTTGCTAACAGGAAACAAAGGGTGTCAGTCCTAGGGACTAGTGAATTAAGCCGTCTTCACCAGATTGGGAAGAAATTACATGCGGTGTTCCACAAGGATCCATCTTAGGGCTGTTGCTTTTTCTTGTGTACATTAATGACCTCTCATCAGTTACACTGCCTGAAGCAGAGTTCATTTTGTTTGCAGATGATACAAGTACTGCAATAAATAGCATGTCCAGTATAGTTTTATAAAGGTCTGCTTATGATATTTTCATTAACATTAATAAATGGTTTAAAGCCAACTCATTGACATTAAACTTTGAAAAGACTCACTACATGCAGTTCAGAACATGTAAGAGATTCCCATCCAGTACATGCATAAAGTACGAAGATGAGCAGATAGATGAGGTTGGCAGTATAAAATTCCTGGAATTACAGTTTGATTATAAATTCAGTTGGGAGGAGCACACCACAGAACTGCAGAAATGAAAAATCTGTATTTGCAATATGAGTGGTATCAGACATAGGAGACATAAAAATAAAAAAGCTTGCATACTTTGCTTACTTTCATTCCATAATGCCATATGGTTTAATTTTCTGGGGTTTTCAGAGTCCAAAAGCATGTAATACGTGGTGTAAATTCATGGAAATCCTGCAGAAGCCCCTTCAAAGAACTGGGTATATTAACTACTGCCTCTCAGTATATTTATTCCTTAATGAAATTTGTCATAAATAATATATATGCCTTTTCTCAACAAACAGCTCAGTTCATACCTACACTACTAGGAACAAAAATGATCTACACAAGGACTTAACATCACTTACTTTAGTTCAAAAAGGGGTCCACTACTCAGAAACACATATTTTCAATAATTTGCCAACAACCTTAAAAATTTTGCTACAAATAAAGATCTGTTTAAGGAGGAGCCTAAAATACTTTCTATTGGCCAACTCCTTCTACTCCACTAATGAATTCTTATAAAGAACCAAATGATGCATATATATCTGTATTCATACTATTAGTATTATTATATTATCAGCTTGTAAAAAGTTATGCACCTGTATTAGTAATATTATATTACCAACTTTAAAAAAATGACATGTTCCACATCCACGAGGATCACTTCAACACGGATATATGGAATGAACCAACTAATCTAAGTAATCTAATCTAAATATTGTAAAAAACGAGATAGAATTGCTGGCCAGTACTTACCATTGTGTTGTACCGCCAATAGTAACACAAATGAAGAATCAGAAAAAAGGGGACAAAAAGGACAAGCTTTCGGAACACAGTTCCTTCATCAGGTGGGAGAGAAGGGAAGAAGAAAGGATGGGAACAGAACGGAAAGGTAGTTCGCGACCTAGGTCATGAAGGTGGTGTTTCAGGAGTGTGGACGTCAGAGATACTGCATGTATGTACTGATCCAAGCGAGAGAGGATAAATATAACCAAAGAGGAAAGATCAAGTAGTAAAGAGAAGAGAAGATGAGTGAAATGAATGATGCTGAGGGGTGTAGGAGGGGCGGGGGGGTGTCTAATCTAAATTTTGATATGAAGATTTCACAATTATCACACGTTGCTCAATAGTAAACTGCTCTATGGCTGGACACGTACTGAATAAATGGTAGAAATTCAAAGTAAAGCAAGACTGAATGTCTATGGATATAGCAATAGTTCAAAACAATGTTGGCAACTATCAAACAAAAATTTACCAAATACATTTTGAATCACCCTTTAATATTTTTGCTTTTAGGGTCTAAGTGGAACATAGCAAAATTTCTAAGAATGCTGTTAATTTTTAGGAAATCTTGCTTGTTTGTATTAAATAGCCTCTATATATCTTCTCATGCTAGTTAAATTTATCCATAATCACATTGCTAAGAGGAGGGGAAGAGGGGTCATTGGTTCATAGAAACTAAGTGTACTGAATTTCTGGTATGCAACTCATAATATAGTAAATGCATTTGCAAAAAAACTTATATAAAACAGAGTTATGAAATGCATGATTTCTTTCTTCCAGCTTCTCTTGGAGGAATCTTCAGTTTGTTTCTTGGCTGCAGCTTCATGACAGTCATTGAGCTGCTGTATTTCTTCACACTAAGATTGTTTCTACACATGAGAAGTTTCAATACTGTTGCACCAAAACCTAAGAAGAAAATGAGAGTGGTGAATCTCAGCTCAAAGACCAGAAACCAGAAAACTGTTTTTACCCTACCAGTTCCTCTGGATGATGACAGCATTGTGAGACATCGTTTCTTCTGATAGGAAACTTCTTTTGTGTGTGTGGGTGTGTGTGTGTGTGTGAGAGAGAGAGAGAGAGAGAGACTGTAATTTTTACTACAGTATTAAATATGATAATCTTTGTACCTGCATCTGTGATACAAAAATATGTGTAGGAAATAAAATGCTGATTTAGGACGACATGAGACAACAAGCTTGTCGATTCACTTAGAAACACATAAGATATTACGAATAAAAGACACTGTTTTGTGTTAAAATGTTTCATTAACAACAGTATGTGTGATTCATTCACTAACATGTTGTGCCACAAAAAATACTAATATAATTCAGTAATGAATAAGTTTCATTAAAAGTATACTATTCATATATCTCATGCAATAAATTAGTTGTACTATGTATACCATCTATAAATGAATATTTTAACTAGTACTAGTTACTAATTTGAATGAAGTGAGTGGTTTAACAGTTCATCAGTTTCATATATACTGCTGTATAATTTACATTTATTGTCAAGTGTTAAAGAATTTATGTTTTCTACCTTGGGATCCTTTCTTTACAAATACTTCATGTTGTTTAGCATGAATCTCACATCGCATTCTGTCAAGCACTGTTTCATGTACATTCATTTCAACTTTTCTTTTCTGAATCCTAACTTATTTAATAATTGTACCAATTTATTAAGATTTATCTTTTCTTCTTCATGGAATAGAAACTGCTTACTGAGCTGTGCATATGATCTCTTGAAATTCAAGTACAAGATTTGTGACATGTTGTAATCAGGCCCTGCTTTATGGGGATGCAAACCATACCACTGTCCAAGATAGCAGGTTCTAAGGTAGGCAAAATTTTAATTTTTAATATGGTTCCAAAAGGATGAATCAGCAAGATAATGTAAGTCTTACAGAAATGATGAAATATAAGTAGATATTGCCAATACAAATCACTCATAAAATATAGTGTCATATTTATAAAAAAAAAAAAAAAAAAGAGAGAGAGAGAAAGAAGAAGAAGAAGAAGACACATGAAAGGGATGGGGTGGCTTTCAAAATAGTGAAGTTTGCTAGTGACATTGTTGCCAACTCGGCTGTGACTATATTGATACATGAAAAATATCTAAGCTAGAGAGCCACCATCTGCGAATAAGAACGCCTATTGGAGCAATGTTGCCAAAAGAACAGTAACGCACTGCCCATGACACACCGCAGTCTTTTGAATAACTATACTCTGATTAACCTGCATTTACATGCATAGCATACTTTCCCTACCTCTCTTTCTGTGAATTCCCCATAAAAGGTAGATATTACAATTATACAGAAGAGGAGTGGGCAGGAACTATCAAATATTACTTTGGTTCTGAAGTAATTATATTCCGTATGCACAAACAGTGTGGCTTAGTAGCACAGTGGTAGAGTTCCAGGCTAAGAATCCAAAGGTTGTGGGCTCCATTCCTGCCAGGTCCTAGGATTTTTATCTGTCACTGTAAACTTTTTTCACCTCTGGCAATGTTGCTTATGTGAAAAATATCGAGTAGCACAATGGTTCGGAACCAATGTGTAGATCCCCCTATTACTGCCAGGTCCTAGGATTTTTACCTGTCACTTTAAACTTTTTTCGCCTCTGGCAATGTTGCTGATATGAAAAATATTGAGTAGCACCATGGTTCGGAACCAACGTGTCAGAGGAAGGTACCGGCATACCACCTACAAACAAGACCATGCCTGTTAAAGCACTATAGTTTTTAAACCAATCTTCGGATTGTTGACTGCTTTACCTTTTTATGCACAAACTGTTTATCCAGTTTGGTTGTATGAGAATGTGCAATCTGTGTAAATAAGATATCATGAATGAATTACATTGTGAAAAAGTGTGACAATGTCTAAATGTACAAGGAGGGGAAAAGGGGAGGATGGCACATAAAATTTTCACTCAGGGGAGCAATATCCATGAGGTCAGGCCAGGGTGTAATTTATGCACCAGTTAATACAACAAAAACTTTCCTCAATAGAGCATGCTGGTACCATTTCTGAAAAATGATTTTATGTTCATGATACAGACATGAAGTATCTTTGTGTGGAAAGAGGTCATTACCATTGCGCTATTCTTTGCTGATCCCTGGGGATTGCTAGAGTCTTGCCACATAAGTTACTTCTTTTAATACATAACAGAACACAAGCACAGAATAAACATGACCATTAAGCGACTTGATAACACATCTTTGGAGTCATTAATCCTTTGGTGGTTTATGGGACACACATATACTACTAAAGTAATCTAAAGTTTTGAGCTCTAGGATATCTGTGTCCCAAGTCTACCTAGTACTACCAACCAATGAGAACTTCATGAAAACTATTATAGATGTGAATAATCAAGTAGGATGGCATGTATTTATAGCTGCAAGAGTGTATCTTTTCAATGAAAATGAATGAAACCTCTGTTCCAAGAATGTCTCAAATAATTGTGTTTCTTGCATGTTACAAACTTTGTTTTGAAATATTATTATATCCTTTGGTATTTCTGCTGGTTTGTAGATTGTTTTTCCATAATGTAGTATATATGTCCCAGCAAACAGAATGGAGAAAACAGTACCGGTACCATGTGTAATATGACAGAACTGTTTTAAACTTTTACTTTGAAAATTTCTATGTGACATTTAATGATTTTCATTGTCAAGAGAATAAATGTGTTTTGGTGTTGATTAGTTATACTTTTCTTCCATTTTTATCACCCTGGTAAAGTCCCTTGATAAAAAGCAAATTAGAATTGAAAACCAGTACTTACCTTTGTGCTGTACCACCGATAGTTACACAAATGAAGAAAAAGAAAAAAAGGGGACGAAAAACGACAAGCTTTCGGAACACAGTTCCTTCCTTAGGTGGGAGAGAAGGGAAGAAAAAAGGATGGGAATGGAAGGGAAAGGTAATTCACAACCTAGATCCACCCTCCTCAAACATCACCTTCATAACCTAGGTAGTGAATTACCTTTCTCTTCCGTTCCCATCCTTTTTTCTTCCCTTCTCTCCCACCTGAGGAAGGTACTGTGTTCCGAAAGCTTGTCTTTTTTCGTCCCCCTTTTTTTTTCTTCACTTGTGTAACTATCGGCGGTACAGCACAAAGGTAAGTATTGGCCAGTCAATCTATCTCTTTTGAAAAATAATTTATCATCTCTGAGAAGAATTTCCATCATTAATCAATTAGATTTGAAAACATTAGTTTCAAATGAGAAGATGGTCCTAGTTAGTTATGGATCAAATGTGTTCCACAACACTGTTTTTGTTCAAATAACTTACGGGTATGCTGCCAGGTGACGTCGTCGACCACAACTAATATTTCAACAGGAGCACACCCTGCCATTCTCAGGGCACAACTGCACTCAAGGAAGCAATGTGAGAGCGAATTTAATACCTCGGTTTGCAAACGGTAAAGAAAAAAGGTGACACACACAGTACAAGTAACCACAGAGTCAAGACAACCAAAGATGACAAGCATCAGAAATATCAATAGTGACTATTAATTAATGGGTGAGGCAGTATTAATTCTGTCCCTCTGTTTTTTGATGAGAGACAGGGCTGGATTCCAAGCAGAATTTCAACAAAAACCACCATCTCTATTTATAAGGTTGCTTGCTAGTTTAATTTTGACAGTTTCCTTATTAACATTATACCAATAAGTGGAAGCGCATGCCAGAATCTCTGTGTTATATTCCACAGGATGGTGTGCAAAGACGAAGAGGCCATAGATTAAGGTGCCAGTTTGTTACTACCGTCTCTCATCTGTTGCACAGTAGGCTGATAGCGCAATGCACGTTTTATCTGCCTCTCACTTTAACCATTCTGAAAAAAGGTGACCTCAAGATAGGACAACTCAGCTGAAAAACTTGCAGGGTATGAAATGACATGGGCCCTGTGAACCAAGGTACGAAGTACTCCTTCATACTGAGCTGGATGGTGACAACTATCAGATCGCAGATACAAATTGGTGTAAGTAAGCTTCCTATAACCAGCATGTCTTAAAAAAGTACCATCAGCCTTCCTTCTGATCAACATATCAAGGGAGGGAAAGCAGATATTCTTTTCCACCTCCATGGTGAACTGAATATTTGAGTGGATTTGCTTTGTTGAAGTGTCAAAATCATAATACTGTTCAAACATTTGCTAAGGCTGTGCATCATATTAATTCTCCTACCACCATTCACATCAAGCAACGAGCTGGCTTTGCTCTTGTTCGTGAAAGGTTCCACTGTACTCACTGTCAACTAGATTTTGTTTTCCAAGGAGTTGCTTTGTCTTCATTTAATGATTGATTCTAATGTTTCTGAATTTTCTTGGGATTGGCTGGACGGTGCCTCTTGATCACAGTCTGACTGGGACTTTCAATCTGTAACTGCTCAGCGAAATTTAAACATTTCCTTGGCCCAGAGTCAGATTCGAATTTTATTTCACGACGTTCTGTGGTCAATATCATGGAGAAAACTTCTGACGATGAAGCTTTATTTGTGTTGGGGAAGGTTTGAATTTCGCACCAATGCCTAAGCATTTACCATTGTGATTTCATAAGTTGTATTGAACAGGCTGTCTCTTAACTATCTTCCAATGCTGCGGAAGAGGCTAGGAGAGAAGCTTGTCATGTGTTGACTGGGCTCGAGACGTCTGCCTTACATTCACTCAGAATTGATCCTGATATTATTATCTTGCCTGCGGGGAAGGGAAACGGCACAGTTCTGTTGATAAAGGACAATTACATTCAAAAGATGCAATACATACTTCCTGACTTGGCATATCGTAGAATCGGTGCTGACCCTGCAAAGAGTGTTGAGAGAAGTCCTTTGTCACAAAAGACCATCAAGAGTCCTAAGTCTTACTGTGCTATACCACCTAAGATACACAAGCAGAATTTTCTTTGAGGCCTATAGTATCTAACATTGGTGTTCTGACTTGTGTAACTAAATATCTTGCTAATTTGTTGAGTCCAATAGTAGGTAGGTGTGAACACCACATTAAGAATTTGGCGGATTTCTTTGTTCGATTGCAGGGATTGTGTTTTAATGACTGATATTTTAGTGAGTTTTGATGTGGTTTCTCTCTTCACTCACGTTCTTTTGTCTGATTCATTGCAACTAATTGAGGTTAAGTTTGTGTCGAGTTAGCAAATCTATTTCAACATGTGCTGACTTCCACTTACCATTTATTCAATGGCAGTACTACGAACAGACTGATGGAGTTACAATGGGAAGCCCATTGTAACCTATTGTAGCCAATTTGTTTATGGGGGATTTTGAGGAACGTGCTGTGGAGACAGTGACCTTGAAACCTGCTTTGTTTTTTTTTTTTTTTCAGATATATAGACATACCTTTGTTGTTTGGCTTCATGGTAACGATAATTTAAATGGCTGTTTGGAACACTTACATTCAATTCACCTGAATATTTAGTTCACTGTGAAGGTGGAAATCAATGGCTAACTTACCTGCCTTCATGTGCTGGTCAGAAGGAATGTTGATGACACATTGGAATTGCTGTTTATAGGAAGCCTACTCACACTGATTTGTATCTGTGACCTGATATTCATCATCACAGCTCAGCACGAAGAAGTACTTTGTACCTTTTTTCACAGGGTCCATGTCATTTCAGACTCTTAAATTTGTTATGGTTTGTCATTAAATGAGCCAATTATGAGAAATCATATTTTCTGATCTATTGGGCTGAGACGAAAAGTGTCAGAACTGATGATTCCCAATGTCAAAAAAATATAAAATTATTTTTAAGAAATAATGTTCAAAAACAAATGAACTAACAACAGAAGCCTTGAAGCAATTTTCAAGATAAATAGTACTTCCCTTTTTTTTTCCCCTCACACCTACCTAATACTCTATGAACTGATCTATTGATCTATCACTTGTGTGAAGAGAGGTTGTCGTCATTTGTAGTCAACAGTGTTAAGCACTTATAGGTTTTGAACATGGAAATCAAAACAGGTCATCAAATTTAGACATCCCAGTTAATTGTCTGTCACACACTAAAGAAAGGAATAGAGATAGGATTCTATTTCTTGCCAACAATGAGCTAAAATGAAGATATTAAAGTGACAAATTTGAGTTATAATTGAAGTTAACCAAAAGTTTTTCTTTTTTAGAAGATTTATTTGGTGTCATCTTTAAAAGTATGTACAAAATATTTACAAGATAATATACATTTAAACAATATGCTTTATAAGAAATTACAGTCTTTTACCAGTCATTGTGTCATAATTTTTACTTGCCCGTAAAAATTCAATCAATCAAAAATGATTTCTGAACAGGCCAAAAATACAATACACAAAAAATAAATATTAGTACAAAATATTGTTCCTTGTAAATGTGATACACTGTACATTGACATAAAAAAAGTAATGCACTTGGGTTCTAAAAGAGTGTTTTCTAGGTGGTGCCATGTGGGATCATCAATATAAAATTGCTATGCTTGCTTATGATACAATTTAAGGCACTGTTTGCCAAAGTTACTTTCATACTGTAGTTCGTGGAATACAGTCGTAAAAACAAATGGTAAGTGATGGCTCTGAAGACTCTGGATTACCAGGAAACAACTAACCAATTTGCTGCCCATTCTCTCTTGACTTACCTAAAACAAATAGTGCAGGAATGTCTTTAATTGAAGGAGAAGTGACTTGATGATAGAAACAGACATCATTTTTTGGCCAAAGTATTTGCTTGTTATTAAACATCTGCATGAATTCTTATCCACATTTACATGTTAGAAAATAGCCTTTAGAGTCACAAGTGCCTTCTACCACAAATCTGCCACCAGGAGTCAGCATTCTGTTATACTCCATATGTGATGTGAAGCGTGGAAGAGGAGCAGACTGTGATTTTGGTTGGAGCTGCATGACTGCTTCCAAACACTCAAAGCATTCATTTATGCCAAGATAGCAGGTACACTCTTTAACTTAATCCCCAACAATGTTTGCCCATTAGAGATCACAGGTGCTGGAAGGTGTTCCTTTTTGTGTTTTCCAAAAAGGTAAAGATTTCTTGATGTCTCTCAGTCACTGCTCGGAAGGTCTGAAATTCTGAATAGTGCAGCGGCCAAGCGCATTGAGGCACTATGCTACGATGCGCGAGGTTGTTCCCTGTTGGGAGTTCGAATCCCCCCTCGGGCATTGATGTTTGGGCCGTCTTTAGTATGAGTTAGTTTGTAAGTTTAGGGACTGATGACCCCCAGTTAAGTCCCATAACATTTGAACATTTTGAACTGTGAATAGTAATTCGTAATGCCACATAAGGTAATAAGATGAAAACAAAAAAAGCAAAGTTAGTGCTTAATGTTCCATTGTTGGTTACATAATTAAAAATGAAACATGTTTGAATTGGGGGAGGAAGTTAGCAATGTCTTTTTCGTAAGAAACAGCCTTATGTGATTTAAGGAAACCGTCAAAACTTGAAACTGGAAGGGAAGACAGGTATTTAAATTATCATCCTCCTAAATGTGAACCCATCTAAATTAATCTTATTGTTGTTGTTATTATTAGTGACACAGCAGCAGCTATGTATGTCAGTGTATCGAAGACTATGAAGCACAGAGAGCAGGAAGTTCTGCAGGTCCCATAGTTTTAAGAACAACATTAAAATAAGAGTCAAATCCTGACCCTTTATAAGAACTGAGTGGATGCGTATTGCAGGAAATGATAGTTGCACTTGGCCCCAAGTTAAAATCTTAATTTTCTATTTTAAGTGCATGCTGCAGTTCCACAAGCATTTTAACAGCAGTACTCTTTGTCCATCCAACCACAGCCAATGGTCCAACTTCACAGAACCATTCTCTTGCTTTTCACACTTGTCCCACTAATATTGCAGTACTTTACAGTCCTGGAATGAAAGTTACGGTCTATAATGTACTAATGAAGGCCAACAGGAGAGCAAATATATTGAATATCAGGTGACAGATATTTCATAAAAAGAAATATTTCTGCTTTACAATATTCCAGCAATAATATTTTGTTGTTGGAGCAACTGTGAAAGCAGACAAGTGAGGTCTGCAGTTTTTTTGTAAGTACACAAATATTGAAAATACTTAGTCTATGAAAATTTGTGTTAAATATTGGTCTAAAAATATTGTGTCATTAATATTATAATATTATTAACAACAAAAATACATAGGCAGTCATATTGCTGGTGACAAAAACATAACTTGAATATTTTTTTCTAAGTATGTACAGGCTTTAAAAGGTACTGTTTTTGTACATTCTTCTTAGTAGATTTTTACATAGACTGTATATACAACTATATCTCTGAAAAATACATCACAAAAGTCAAGTTTTCTACAAAATTCATATTTGTGCTAATGAACAAACTGAATCATTTTCAAAATAGTTTTCTTTGTTCTTTTCCTCAACAACATAAGTATCAATGACTCATCACAGATGTAATGAAAAGCAATGCAAAATATTGTGTGAAATATCTGCAGGTACTTTATTCATGTCTTCATAGTGGAACAAGTTCTGAACCACACATATTCCTATTCTACACTTTACACAAATGCAACAATGAATAGAACAGGAAGAATTTTACTGCAGTCCTGTTTTGTGGAGTATCTCCTAACCATAGCAAATTACCTTCTGAAAAGACATTTTTTGTACATTGGTATTCAGAACTTCAACTCTGTATTAATAGAAAATATAATTTTGTACTAACAGGTAGTGCATGCTGAAGTAACTAACTGAACAAAAAATGCTGATCCAATAAACTTGATTGTTAAGTGCATCTTAATGAAACAACATGACAAAGTAATCTGTAATTGCTTTCCGAGAGTGTAACAATACATCATTGTCTTTATTGTGAAACTTTGAATAGAAAATATTGAATAGTAAATGAAGTAGCTCTGACTTTGGTATAAAATAAAATTACATGCAACAATGTGTGGAAACAGCTGCAGAGTAAAAATTTGCTATTTTCCCCACAGTAAAAATGACTCCACTTTAAAAACACATCAGGAATGTGCGGCAACATTACAGGAAACTAACTCTGGTATTCAACTTAAAAGACAACAAATATGTAGACAGTTTTATTCCTCACAACAAAAACAGGTTTTTTTTTTTTTTTCTTTTTAAACATGTCACAGAGACTGCAAAACAATTTAAGGCTTTGCTGTGGGAGCTGTTGGATGTATGAATGTTTCACAAAGGAGACACTTTGGAACTGATTGTCGCTCCCAAAGAAATTCAAAGGGTGACCCAATGAGAGCAGGTAGCTGGCTTTTCCAGAACTGCCGTGGCACAGTGCAGGTGGTGAAAATGCCAACTTTTAACAGGTTTGTGGTCAGGTCTCAGGCAAAGAGACACAGGTCACTGACTCGTACAGTATAACAGACAACTGTATCACATAAAGGGATTGATCCCTAAACGCAGCTGGCAAATCAAGCTAATTCTCCCTCTCCAGTGAGCACTTCACCGGGATCGGCACCTACAATCTGGGAACCAAAGTGACGAAATCCGCACTTATCACGATTACGGCATCGTTTTACTTTACTTCAAACTGCCCGGTACGATCACTGCCGGTGTAGTGTCACAGGTGACTGGCAGTATATCCTCACCACAATATATCCTCACCACTGGGGACCTGCTGCTGCAGATCGGTCAGACCCTGGAGACGTGCAGGGAGCCGGAGGCGGGCGTCCTGGCGAGCGGCAGCGCGTGGTGCTGGTGGGCCTTGCGCGGTGCTGTGAAGAGCTTGGACCAGGCGCGACACGTCTTACCCGACCACACCCACATACCGGAGGTGACGCCGACAACAAGAGACAGGAAGAGGCGCAGCAGCGCCACCTCGACGGCGGCGGCAGCAGGCAGCGGCTGGGGCTGGCAGCCCGCAGCGGTGGCGGTCGCGGCGGCGGCGGCCATGCGACAGTCGAGCGCGTGCAGCAGTGCGAGTGCGCGCCAGCGCGGCCGGTGCCACGATTCGTAGAGCAGGCAGGCGAGTGCGCCCGCTGCCGGCAGCGCGTACAGGGCGCAGAACACGCCCAGTCGCGTCATCAGCCGCTCCAGCTTGCCGGCGCCCACACCGCGCCCGGCCACCTTTACGGCGGCACGCACGCGCAGCAGTGCCGCACCCGCCAGGGCTGCCAACACCACACCCGCCAGCAGCAGTGCTCCCTGCGGCACCACTACCAGCGCCACGGCCGCAGACTCCGACACCTGAGGCATTCGCACAAATTAGGTGGGCCGTCGACTGTAAATCTATCTTAAAATCTGAATGTGTACCCTGTTTTAACAATAAATTACCATTGTACTACAGTATAGTACACGATAAACATTCGAAAACAATAACATTCCAGTGGATCAGAAAGTGACACCATTGAAAAAACTGCTAAGCTAGTTATAGCCAGGTATAAATTGCATTGTTCAGGGCAAAATTTTATACATTGTAACTCTTTTGAAGGATTATGAGACCTGATATTCTATGTATAACTGAACACTGGCTAACCCAAGCAGAAACAGAACATAACAGGTGTATTGAATACCTGGAAATGGAGAATGTGTGATTCAGAGCAATTACTATCCATTGTGGCATGTCTTTGTATGCAAATAATACACTCAGTGCCAAGGAAGGACTTGAGTAACTTCTGGGAATATATGGACCTAGAAGTGGCTGCTTTAGGGCTGCCAGATGCTAACCTATTGTTTCTGTGTATCATCCCCCAGAAGGCAATTTTGGTCATTTCATTAACAAATTGGAAAGCTGTCTGCATCACCTAGTGCACCTAGGAGAAAAAAAGGTTTCCCTAAGTGGAAAATTCCAACATTCATACTGGAGAAGTTAGTACTCAAGAGTTGGTTTTCATGAACTGGGTAAATAGTTATGGACTATTTGAGGGAAATTATCAACAAACATGAGGAGATAGTTGTCATGACTAACTGCCACAAACAGCAACATGTGGACTACACAATAAGTGTGGCATACCCTATAATTGCAAATAACAATGCAATCATCACTAAGCCATGTACTAATTCTCAGATGGCATTCAGATTAAGTATTCAGAAATAGGATTATTACACAGAAAATGTCATATATGTTCAAAAGTACAGTGTCTTCTGTCAACTGGTTCTAAATATTTGATGATGTGGCACCAAATGATGCATTCAGTTGCATGTTTCGTAATTCTCAAAATCAAGTTTGATGAACATTTTCTAAAAAAATGGAAAGTAAGTGCAAACACTAAAGTATACTGCAGATACAAAATGGTCACTAAAATGTGCACCAAGACTAGCAAAAATAAAATGTATTGTCCATTTACTAAATGACAACGTCAAGACAGCTAAAGATATTGACGTAAAGGACAGAATGTGCAACAATTATTTAAAGGCCAAAAGAATTCACAGAAAAAAATTGAAGGAAAGCAATGGCAAGAACAATTAGAAAGCCTACAATTGTTGCAAAGCAGCATGGGATTTAGTGAATGAACACAAGAAAAAGCCCCCCTCTTGCACAAATTCCTGCAGTCCATATGAATTTTGTGAGTATTTTATAAACTTAATGGAAAGCAGAGTAGGTGGAATTCCTGACCTTCATTTATATAATTGGTCAAATCTACAACTAAATATCTAGGAATTACAATGTTGAACGCCTTAAATTGGAAAGAACACACAGAAAATATCGTGGGAAAGGCGAACCAATGACTGTGTTTCATTGGCAGAACTCTTGAAAGATGCAACAGTTCTGTTGAAGAAACTGCCTACATTACATTTGCCCATGCTGTTTTGGAATATTGTTGCCCATTGTGAAGTCTTAACCACATGGGACTGATGGAAGACATAGAAAAAGTTCAGAGAAGGGGACTGTTTTGTATTATCACTATACAGGGGCGAGAGAAATAATATAGATGAGTTGGGGAGGAGATTATTAAAGGAATGGCATTATTTGTTGCAGTAAGATATATTTGTGAAATTTCTTTCACCAACTTTCTCCTCTGAATGAGAAAAAATTCTGTTGGCACCCAGCAAATAGAGGACACAAACTTCAGAACAAAATAAGAGAAATCAGATGTTAAATTGAAAGAAATATTTTGTGTAGGTGGTGTTGTACAGCATTTAGACAGCTTATTGAAAATACAAAGCTGTACCAGAAATATTTTATTAACGAGTATTGATTTCGGCCCAAATCAGGCCATCTTCGGGTTTCCTCTATGGAAGAAGAATAAACACACTGTGTGTGTACATGCACTGTGTGTTTTAAAAACTTGTTAGCAGATTATGTAGTGGATACATTGCCATCTATGTTAATGTGAAAGTACTTTCAAAAAGGGTATTACTTGTACATTTCAGTATTGCTAGATTAGCTGTTCCATAATTGTTTTTCAAACTAAGGCAATTGTTACAGGACCTTAGACACACCAGAATGAACACATTCAATTCTTAAGCCAAAGATCCTACATCAGAACATGCCATCATTGGAGAGGTATAATTATTAGTGACAATGTGACTGCCTAAAATTTAAAATTGAGCTATTATAACATTATACTCATTTTATTTCTTTTTGTTATATACCTACCACTGAAGCAGATAACAAGCAGATATGCTATAGCTGAAAAAGGCTTTACGCAATAAAACTAGTTTATTATAACAAGCAAGAAATAATATAACTCACACTGCTAATCACATGCTAGTCCTAGTTATATAGCTGCCTTAGCTTCCTGCAAGAGCTCTTGAGGTGGTGTTTTATTATAACAGCTACCAAAAATATTATTCTTTAAAATAGATAGATTCAACAGATTCATTGCACATGGATGATTTGAACTCTGTTCCATTTCTCTTCACATCATTGAAAAGACATTCACATTCTTCATTGCTATGGGTGTGGTGAGAAAGAAAGCACTACTTAAGCATAACGGAACTGCTAGAAAAGTCCATTGGCTTCCTGAATTCTTCATATATGGGTCCAACTGGAATCACTTGCACAACTCTGATTTTCAACCAAACTGTATTCTGCCTCAAGACCTGGGAACTGCCTCGGAAGTTCACTTGCCTCCTCACCTATACTTTCAATCTCTCCCTTTCATATCATGATTGGTAACTTTTCCAAGAAAAAAGAAGTGGAAGAAAACTGTGCATCTTTAATTTTGTCAAATCCTGAGTGGAAACTTGAAGATGTAGCCACATGCAGTACATACAAAAGTACTTCCCCACTGATGGAAAGGAAAGGAATTTATTTGTATTCTGTTCATTACATTTGAAGTCTGAATGGCAACAACTAACTTATTATCAATTCTTTGAAATTGTAGAGGAGAGCCTGCCAATACCTAAGATTCACATGGAAGAACAGTTGTCCCAGCTTTAAATTCAATTCCAATGATGGGACAATCATCACTGTCTTATAAGTCCAAATCACATGAAAGAATGACTTACAAGTATCGTAGACTTGCCTTTGAGCCAGGCAAACCATTGATCATATAGAAATGGCACGATTATCGAATGCTAATGTTTTTGTCATAAAATAACGTCATCTATCAGTAAAATGCTACAATTTTGGTAAATTTTCCTGATAAACCACATGATCATCAATATTATTTAAGACTGATTATCGCTTTCAGCATTCAGTCTGGAGCTTAGTTCCCTCTAGTAAAATTCCTGCATGAAACTACAGTGCTGAACCAGTAAGTCTCTTAGGTAACCTTGCTTCTCTCATGCATGTAATGTGACCCCACCACCACAGCCTGTTCACTGTAACTGCTTGACCCATGGTGTTCATTCTCAGTTTTTTCTTAATTTTGTCATTATGGATACCCTTCTGACACAGTTTCCATCACCTGCAACAGGGCTGGCCTTAGGCATGTGCAAACAGTGCAGTCGCACAGGAAAACACTGGAGAGTAATTTGAAAACTATAATCCCTAATTTTGTTTCTGGAACTACTTTTTATGTAATGTAACCAATGTGACGTGACTATGTCCAATGTAGTATATCTCAGATTTACAAAATTGTGCCTGTACTGGATTGAAGGAACCTGGGGTTATGATACTGAAGCACTATAGTAGTATCTGGTTTCAACACATTACTATTGCTCATTCTTAAATTAAAAGGTACCCAATTGGTTGTTTCTCAGCACCCTTTCTATTCATTATTGTGACTAGTAATCAAGTATTACATTCGTCCATTAGCAGATGTTTCACACAAGACACACTGTTCCAGCTGGGCTGTGCAGCGCTCCCTGCTCTGCTCGCCGTGAACAGTCAAATGGGATGGCGAGGTACTCGGCACAAGACTGCCACAGGCAGCTGCTGTGCCTTATATTAGCACCAAAATTCTACTCGTAACTGCTACGATGTAGCGACATGCTACCTCAGGGAAATAAGGAAATGAAATGATTGCATGGCTTTTATTGGCCAGGATATCTCCATTGAGGTTCAGTCACCTGGTGCAAGACTACAATAACAAACATACAATACCCATCCCCTGCCAGGGATCGAACCTGGGCTTCTTGTATTGTTGGTCTGCAACGCTGTCACTGAGCTACCGCAGATGGACAGGGAAGTAAAAAAATAAATTGCATACATTTATTGGCCTTCTGAAATTTATTTTCTTTACGACACAGCACAGGAAATATCAGCAGTTAAAGGATTTGCAGCTTTAATGCCGGTCAGCACCAAATCTAGTGGATGTGCAAACCAGCATATCTGCTCCAACCAGCACTAGCAGAGGGGCACCAAATGGTCTCCGAGACAGATGACGTCTGCCGGTTAATTATTTTCCTATCATACCAGTGGGTCTGCTGTAGTAAGTTTGATATGTTGGTAGTATGTTTATTATGAAACAGAATGCTTTTGAACGTGAGAAGGTGTAGAACCTCATCCTTGTTACTTTCATATCTCAGTACCAGATCTAATTGGGGGGGGGGGGGGGGGGGATTTGGGGTGTTTGTGCCATGGGCGGCACTTGCAGAGGTGCGCCAAATGGTCTCAAAGACAAGATGATGTGCCTGCCCCTGATGAGTGGGGATCAGGATGCAAATATGAGGGCTGTGGAGACAGACCACTATCAAGTTTGTGCCTCAGTTGGGCACCACTGCCATGTGCATAACCTGGAGCTTATTAATAAGGCAACCTGTGTAAACCCAGATTTCACTCCCATACAACGAAAGATTGAATGGTGCAGTGCTAATTTAGTCTTGGCACTGACTTCCTTCCTAAAAAAAGAGAGCAGGTTGTAGCTGAGAGCTTCCTGCATTAGCTTTGCAACACCTTGATTCTAGTTCTTTGACTATGTTGTCATCCTGTGAGAAAATACATCCTAAGTACTAGAAACTGTCCACCTGTTGTAACTTTGTCCCACAGAGATAACTTTTGTTGTAGAGATGCTGATCTTCCTACCATAACCCTTACATCTCTAATCTAGCACTGAAAAACTGGATTGAAACCTTTCAGATGAATCTGCTATCAATACTAAGCTGTTCACATATGCAGGACTGCTTATTTCATTTTCACTTTTTTTAATCTTACCCTGCCAGTGTATTGTTTTCAACATATGATCCATAAATAGTATGAACAAGAGTGGTGACAGGTTAAGGCCTTGTCTTACCGCTGAACCATGAACTCAATTTGCTGTCATCTCTAGCTTTTGTCTGAGAATCTATGTAAAGAGCTTTAATTGCCCACAGAAGTTTATCTGCTATTCCACACTCTTGTAGCAGTGACACTAGCTTACTCCTAGGAACAACGTCTTGAGCTGTTTCTATAACTATAAAACAAAGCTACAGTTCCCTGTTCCACTCATTGCACTTCTCCATTATCTGCCGTAAGCTAAAGATCTGGTTCTGACAGTAGGGATGGGCTATGAATGCACTCGAGAAATGCGTGACACTAAGGTAATTTCTCGAGTACTCTCGAGAACTGTCGACTGTGCTGCACTCTCTGGAGGCTGAGTGAATCTACTTTACAAGGAACCATTGTGACAGCAGTTGCAATCGTTGTCTTTCGTATACACAAGTTAGAAGTTGTACTTTTTAAACATTGGTGTCAAGTAAAAGGCTTTCTTTTATTTGTACTGAATTAGTAGTAGTAGAATAATGTTTTGCAGAAGACGAAATTGCAAGATTATTAATAAAACACCTATTTCACATGAAATGAAGACTTCATTCTTCGTGAAAACAAGTATGCATTCCATATGTATTTATACTTAAATGAGAAAGAAATGCCGGCCGCGGTGGCCGAGGTGACTGAGGCACTCCAGTCACGGTCAGCACGGCCACTACGGTCGAGGGTTCGAATCCCCCCTCGGGCATGGATATTTGTGCCGTCTTTAGTCTTCAGTAGTTTGTAAGCTTAGGGACTGATGACCCCGTAGTTAAGTCCCATAAGTTGTACAAACATTTGAACATTTTGAGAAAGAAATGGTATTACACACAAAATTTCCTTGCATACATTTACTTATAGTAGAAAAAAATTCGGCAGAATGTAACAGTATAATTGGTGTTTGCTTCTGTCCTTAATTCAGCTTAAAGCTCTGGTACTTTCTGAACACAACTGCAACAATTAACAATTGGAACAGTGACTGGTGGTTGTTCTCTCCTCATACTGTCCAAAATTTTGGATAGTGTAAATTTTAATGCACATTGTAAGCTGTTGGAGCTAAATTAAAGATTAAAGTTTCCTGGTGGACTGTTTCCAGAACTATCTAATGTTTTTTATGGAATTTTCTTTTCATATAGTACTGTTGTTATGGTCTTCAGTCCGGAGACTGGTTTGATGCAGCTGTGCACCCTACTCTATCCTGAGCAAGTCTCTTCATCTCCTTGTGAGAGTGGCAACCTACATCCGTTTGAATCTGCTTATTGTATTCATGTCTTGGCCTCCCTCTGCAGTTTTTACCCCAAACACTTCCCTCCAATGCTAAATTCATGATTCCTTGATGTCTAAGAGTGTGCTGTAGTAATCGATCCCTTCTTTTAGTCAAGGTATGCCAGAAATACCTTTTCTCCCCAATTCTGTTCAGTGCCACCTCATTAGTTATGCGATACACCCACCTAATCTCCAGAATTCTTCTGTAACACCACATTTCAAAAGCCTCTATCGTCTTCCTGTCTACACTGTTTATTGTCCATGTTTCATTCCCATACAAGGCAATACTCCTTACAAATGCCTTCAGAAAGTAACAAAACTCATTTACCACGTTTATTGATTTGTTACCCAATTTAATTCCATCAGCATTGCCTGACTTTCTAAGATTGCAGTCTATTACCCTTATTTCATGTTCATGTTATGTGCACCTTTCAGCACACTGTCCATTCCATTCAACTGCTCTTCCAGGTCCTTTGCTGTCTCTGACAGAATTACTATGTCATCAGCAAACCGCAATGTTTTTCATTCTTTGCCCTGAATTTTAATTCCTTCTCCAAATTTCTCCTTGCTCTTCTTTATAGCTGGCGCAATGTACAAATTGAATAACACCAGAGAAAGGTTACATCCCTGTCTTAATCCATTTCCAACTACTGCATCCCTTTGATGCCCTTCGACTCTTATTAACCGTCGTCCGGTTTTTGTACAAGTTATAAATAACCTTCAGTTCCCTATATTTTACTCCTGCTTGCTTCTGAATTTGAAGGAGTGTATTCCAATCAACATTGTCAAAAGCTTTGAGATAATGTACATAAAACCTTGGGTCTTTTGCCTGACGTTGATTATTAGAAGAATGCACTTCTCTATTCGTGGAAGTATGTGTCTGATTTCTGGATATATTGGGTAATTTTAAATGTCTTTATCAGTCCTGTTGCATTTTTTTTTTTTTTTTTTTTTTTTTTTTTTTTTTTTTTTTTTTTTTTTTTTTTGCTATATTGCGGTGGTTAAAAAAGGCATATGCCGCAATAGACGTTATCTCCATTTCCGTAGTGCCGGCTCCACGACGACTTTGGTATTTGGATCACAATCACAGCGAGCGTCGGCTGTCAGTAGTCAGCGTGTGCCGCCCCGGTCATCTGGCGCACAGCGACGCACCACCGTCTGTCGCGAGCGTCTCGATAATCGCTCGAGCGCCGCGCCGACAGCTCGAGGAATTGTCGGTGCGCCTGACGAATCCCCAGCTGCCAGCCTGTAAGAGGCCCTTCGCCTTCCACTGTACCACAGAGTAACATACACAGAGAAGCAGCCCCCCCTAAACGAGAGTCCTACGCTACCCTCGTAGTTCCGTACTTGGTCAGGCGGTTCCCCGGCTTAGTACCGGTAGACCACACTAGAGGCACTTGGAGGGTGCCTCTCGCACGTCAGAAGGCAGCGTGGAGGTTACGACTACGCACCTGGCAGAGGCCGGTGAGCTCGTCGGCGGCGACGTGGCGCAGCAGCAGCGCGGCGACGGCGAGCACGGCGGGCAGCGCCCAGGCGGCCAGGTGGAAGTAGGTGGCGAGCGCGTGCAGGCTCTCGCACGACCACTTCTTGGCGGCGGACAGGAACCAGCAGGCGGCCAGCACCAGCCACCAGGCGGCCGACGCCAGCTGGAAGTAGTAGAGCGCCAGGAAGGACAGCGTGCACGCGCCCGACTCCAGCCCGTCGGCCGCGACGTGCCCGCCGCCTCCGCTGGACTCCGGGGGCTGCACGCAGCTGAAGGCGGCCGCGCCCAGCGCGCCGCGCACGATGTAGCCCAGCGCCAGCAGGTTGTAGCACAGCGCTGCGGCACGCCGGAACAGACGCTCACCACTCTGAGCTCATTACAGGGGAGGGATCGGGTAAGGCGGGGACCTCAGTGTGTTGGACCAGGGGATGTTTATGTTAATCAATATATTCTATTCTATTTAATTACTAGCTTACATGCCCGTGTTCCGTAACGGTTGTTGGAGGAGGGCCTGTGTGAATCATGGTTTTCAGGGTTACAGACCTTAGTCAGTAAAAATATAATCCTTGTTGCATCGCTCTGTCAATAAACTCAGTTGGGCTAGCCAAGATGTCAAATGTAAGTAAAAGTCATTGTCCGAAACGATGTATTTTCATAAAGATGTCAAATGTAAGTAAAAGTTATCCTCTCAAACGATGTATCTTCATGAAGTTTTTGATACAAAATGAAACACGTCCAAAGAAGGAAAGAAATGCCGTTTAAGTATTTAATACACAAAGCGAAATCAGTAACACTATGTTCAATGTTTGTTGGTATACGTAGACATACGATTCCTTAATTCTGTCACAGACGTTCGCTTTTTAAGAAACTAAGTCTATATGTTGTCCCAAGGTACGCTGAAGTTTCCTGTGAAAATCGAATGAGAATTCGTCCAGTAGTTTTAAAGGTTGGTGCGAACAGCGACAGGCCTACATTTACAGATTTATTATTAGTATAGGTATGTTGTACAATTGTAAAAATTTTCAGGAATATATTGATTTCTATATGTGCTGTACGTCGGTAAAATCTCTTGCGAATATGGTTAGTAGTAAAGAGGTAATAGATTAAAACGTGATGCTTGATGGGGCGGTTTTCCATGAACGTTACTCTTTACGTCCTCATATCTCATGGACTACATATCGTACTGTGATACAAATTCGAACGTACATTCAGCATTAAGTGTGTATTGTGTCTGCAAAACTTCCTGCGAGTACAATTGGTAGTATAGAAATTATAAATTGCAACGATATACCAAATGCCATAGTTTTTCTCCATGAACAGCAGAAAAAGAGTAAGCGAGAAACATTTTTCTTTTCATTATTTTGATGTGGTTATCTGCGAGAAAAAGTTTAATAAAGGTTTGAAATTATGTTTAAAGTTTGTTGCAAGTCGCCAAGTACTGTCATTCTCATAAAGTGAATTTTTAAAGTCTCGTCACATTATGTAGCAGGTTTTTTTTGCGATTCCTATTGTTCAAGACGTTATATCTCCTGAACCATGTGCCGTATGTGGTTCGTACTCCTACAGCAATTGTTATCTTACGTAAGGAATATGTGTACCAAATCTGGTTGAAATCGGTCCAGTGGTTTAGGAGAAAATAAGCAGCATTGTCGTTTGCCGCAGCAGTTTTTCACGCATCTCATTGTTTATGATGTCATATCTCCTTACGTATATGTCGTAGGTGATTCTTACCCCAACAGCGATTGTTGCATGATATTAAGGAACATGTGTACCAAGTTAGGTTGAAATCGGTCCAGTAGTTTAGGAGGAGATGTGGAACATATTACATACATACATACACGCATACAGCCTATTTTATAAGATGTAAGATTGCTGCATGCAGTGTTTCTATATGTTTTAGTTAAGTTGATAATTCCGCCAAAATGAAAAATAATCGTAATTTGAGTAGCCTAATATCAAATCTGTACATCTGAACTAATGGTCGAAATTTAGTTAGCAGTCGATCCCGAAGGAAGTTTCTCCGCTCTTTTCATTGGTGAAGTCCGTTGTTTTTTTTTTTTTTTTTTTTTTTTTTTCCAAAAATTGACGTAAATGTGATGAATCACAGGTTAAATTTGGCTGTTCACATCAAAAGCGGACACCTACATAAGAGCTTGATATCAAATTCGGACACTTGTTCATTGAAGCAGTGTGCACCAGTGAGAACACAGTATATGATCACATGGCTCAGAAATCAGACATGGCGACAGTATGTGCCAGGTACTAAGACGTATTAGCCTGTACTTAAATTTGTCAGTAATTTTAATACTATTATTACTAATAACCATCTTAAAGCGACTGAAATGTAACATAATATATCACCAGCGTCCGAAGCAAAAGCTAGGAAGCGGTTGAGACAACCTGAAAAGTGAAAAATAAACATTGAAAAGAAACAAAAGTAAGACTAGCTTGTAAAATACACTGTTCTATTGTAAGGTGTGTTGTACGAAATTATCACTTGTTGGAAAGAAGTTCGATGTCAGAAATGACGTAAGGATGTTTAGGGAAAAATCTGGCGACTGTTTCAACAGACCTTATGCTAATAATTTAGTATATATAATTAAAACGTTTATTATGATTATTATTGTTCTTCATTTTTCCAATATGTAATAGAGTTCAGATTTCCAATATTTTGCACTTTATATCGATTTTTTATAATTTCCCAGATTATACACCTGTAAAAGATTCTTGTCAGCAGTAAGCGAATCTCTGTGTATCAAAAACGGACATCTGAAAGCCTGTACACATCAAAAGCGGACACCTACATGTTTTGGTTTCAAAGAAGGACATCTGTATTTTCAAACACAATTTGAAGGTGCTTGAGTAATCAAATTGGTATTAGCCACTTCCAGGTATAAATCCTGGACTATTAAAGTTGATAATTCTCAAATCAGCTTATAAATATATTAGCTCTATGTTTCGCAATAAAAAATGACGTTTATCTCATTTTCTGGCAAACGACAGATGTCCGTTTTTGATAATAGGCTACTTATTTAATCGATTACTTTTCAGAAAATAATTTTTATTGTAATTATGTATTTTCCAAGTTATTGTAATGGTCTTCTTGCTGTTGTAAGGGGCGACAGTGGTCGAAATGAGGAGCGCGCGGTTCCTCGCCGTCGGAGGTTCAAGTCCTCCCTTTGTCATGGGTGCGTCAGTTGTCCTTAGAATAAGTTCCTTTACGTTAGGTTAAGTAGTTTGGAACCGTAGGGACAGATAACCGTAGCAGGTAAGTCCCTTAGATTTACAAACATTTGAACATTTTGCTTGTTTGTTCGTATTTTATGCGCTGCCGCAGTGTTCATCCGACTGCGATGAAACTTCAATATACTCCTTGCACTTTCGCGAAGGTTATACGCACAATTACATTACTGTACGACACATAGTTCAGAATATACGACGTCACGAACACTTGAAATCCGTGAAAAACTGCCGCACTATGAATGACGTTTTATTTTATTTTATTTATTTATTTTTATTTATTTTATTTATTTTGTGTAATTCTATGGAATCAGGATACTTTGTCATAAGTCCCTAGACTTACAAACTACTTAAACTAAGTTAAACTAACCTAAGGGCAACACATACATCCATGCCCGAGGGAGGATTCGAACCCCCGACAAGGGAGGCCTCGCGATCCGCGCACTCCCGTGCGACTGAATGACGTTTAAAGTTATCACTTCTTTACTACTAAATGAATTCGCAGCATATTTTACAATCAGTATACGCCAGTGAGTACATACAAAATTATTTCATTATACGACTTATAGTTTTGGAGATATGATGTATGGTGCATGGCAGAGGATACTTTACCTAGGAACTTGGACAAAATCTACGATTAATTCCGATGTTGATGGAATTGTGCACACTTTACCTTCAGAACAAGAGAAACATCGCCGTCTGTCTAACATTTCATGTGGTGAATGGCGGAGGAGACACCACTTTAATGACGACCAACATTAAAAAGTATTATGTAATTTTCGTAGATAGAAGAGGCAATGGAGTCAAAAGGTGGAGGAGGAGTTCGACACAGGGAAAGGGAAAGTTAAAAAAGGGGGAGATAGAACGACAGTAGGAGATGAACAGGCAGACTGGAGATAGGCACGAACAAACAGGGGTGAGGGGGTGAGATGGTAGACAAAGAGAGAAAATGGAAGCACATATGGACTACCACTGGAATAAGTAAGTACCTGCGCGACGGAGGATTTCAGGTAGTCTATTCTGATACTTAGACAATGGAATGGGATGGGTGGCAGCCAAGTACGAAACAAGGTATTTATTACGGCTGTTACAGCCTGAACACATGTGGTTTTAGCACTAAATTTAAATTAAGAAATTACATTTCAGGGAGACAGAGAGAGAAAAGGGGATGAAGAGACGGACTAACTGTGGAATAAATAAGAACCCGGGCGACACCAGGTTTTCAGTTAGTGTTCTTGTTATGGTCTTCAGTCCGGAGACTGGTTTGATGCAGTTCTCCACCCTGAGCAAGCCTCATCTCCTCATAAGAACCGTAACCCACATCTATTTCAATCTGTTCACTATATTCGTCTCTTGGTCTCCCTCTGCGGCTTTTACCCCACACACTTCCCTCCAATGCTTAATTTATGATTCATTCATGTCTAATAATGTGCCCTACCAATCGATCCCTTCTTTTAGTTAAGGTATGCCACAAATTCCATTTCTCCCCAATTCTGTTCAGTACCTCTTCATTAGATACGCGATCTACCCACCTAATCTTCAGCAGCCTTCTGTAGCGGCACATTTCAAAAGCCTCTATCCTCTTCCTGTCTAAACTATTTATCGTCCATGTTTCACTCCCGTACAAGGCAACACTCTACCCAAGTGCCTTCATAAGAGACTTCCGTAAACTTAAATTAATATTCGATGTTAGCAAATTTCTCTTTTTCGTCAATGTTTCAGCTAGTATCAAATAAAGCTGTCTGTAGAAAAAAACCTTGCTTTACTTTCCTAACGACCATTGTGAATCCAATGGCGACAAATGAGAACTTGTGCGTGACGCCTATCGCGTGCAGTGACATTAATCACTTGGGATATCCGCGCATGCTCCCATGTGTCATACAATACACACACTCGCATTCGGAAGGACAATGACCACGATGTCGACGGAAGGTCTAAAACAGCCTCCGGCCATCCTCATTTCCATAAATCACCCGAGGCAAATGTACGACCACATCTTGGGTATTGCTCAAGTGTTTGGGACCCGAAGCAGATAAGTTTAAAGGAAGACATAGAGGCAGTTCAGAGGCGAGCAGCTAGGTTTGTTACTGGTAGGTTCGACCAATGCGCGAGTGTCACGGAAATGCTCCGGCAACTCAATTGGGGATCGCTGGAGGAAAGACGACGTTCTTTTCGTGGATTTCTGTTGAGGTTCTAGAGACGTCGCGGGCTTCATCAATTATCTTCACTGCTGGCAGCTTCACATCATTCCCGCAAGAGGTCGAACGCAAGAGTGTGTGTCGCACCGAAAGTATGAACTGCTGTTAAGGCTTATACAGTGTATACTTAAATATTGTGTAGTCACTATACGTATAAAAAAATCAACGAATTGTGATAGTGGTAATACGATGGTGACAAGGGAGACAGCACTTGCTCTTTGCACGGTGAGTGACGAAGGTGAAACGTTGGAGCTCTGTGCCGAGGCCTTGTGAGAGGACAGCAGCTGGTGTGGAGTGTGTATTTTGGCACGCGCCGTTTGTTTGCCGGCGGTGGATCAAAGCGCGCGCTGCTGTTGATACGCCTGGACACTTCAAACGGGCCGGAAAAAGTCGCCGCTTCCTGCTCTCGCTGCCCCAGCAAACACCCGACATCTCCCTCCTGGGGAGCGCTGCCACGTTCACACACTACCAGGGTATATAATGCTGTCTGTGTTATCCTCAGTGCATGCTTCATGATTTTTTGAATTTTCAGTTCTAAACCTGTCACGTTTCATGATTGTACAATTCGCGACGTAGTAAGTGAATTGCACGTCTTTGTGCAGTGATTTCTTTTCATTAATAAATTAGCTGAAAACCCGGCGTCGCTCGGATACTTATTTCATCCAGTTCTCTCTGTTCACATGCTCCTCCCCTTTCTATTTCCTCCTCCCACTCCCTCTGTTCCTCTCCTTTCACTGTCTGTCACCATCTCCCCTCTCTCATTCTCCTCCTCTACCCTCCCTCTTTCCGTCTCCTCCTCCACCTACTCCTCCCCCTCCTATATATGAAAAATACATGTTGGCGCCAAGTTACATGGTGACTGGTCCAACGGTGTCGAAGTCGTCACAGTGACCGGGCCGTGCCCGCCGGCTTACTGGCTAGCTGCTTTGGCACAGCCCACTGCCTCGTAGCGGCCAGCCAGTCAGCTGGCGGTCTTGTGACGTGACATGGGCTGTCGTGAGGTCTTGTATCCAGGCGCTGTCGGTCTTCCTCGTTCGCCACAGAGCGAGCAGCAGTGACGCACAGAAGGCAGCTCGATTGTATAACGACTACAGCAGCAAGAATACATTATATGTATCTAGGCTGGCATCCCAAAGGGTCCGTTAGACTCCAAAGGTGTGGTGCACACTGAAGAAAGTGACGCTGAATGCCCAAAAAACCAAGGCAGTCTACTTCTCCTTGGGACAGAGCCAGGTGGCGCAGTGGTAACACAATGGACACGCATTTACAGGACGGTGGTTCAAATACACCTCCGGCAATCCAGGTTTAGGTTTTCTGTGTCTTCCTAAATCACTCCAGGTTCCTCTGAAAGGGCACAGCCGATTTCATTCCCTTTCCTTAGCACAAACTCCGAACGTGAGTTCCGTTTTCAAATGAGCACGCTGTCGACGGAAAGTTAAACCCTAAATTTCCCTCCGTGCAGACAAGCATTACGCATCCAGAGATAGGACATCCGTTAGTCCGAGAAGGTCAATAATCTTGGAATCACACCGGACACACTGTTGTTCTGTAAGGACCATGTTACGACAACACTGCAAAGTGCCTCGGGATGTCAAAGCTTTTAATGCTGTTCTTTCTCGGCGACAACCTGTCGACAGCAACGGATCTAAGGTTCTACTACGCTAAGTTCCTCCCAGCAGAGTTACACGGTTGCACTGCCTCGGGACCCCTTCAAAACGCAACTCGGCCGATAGCAACAGGTGCAGAATGATCTTAAAATGGATTCTGAACGCCCCACCATGGAAAAAGGACACCGAACATCCATACGGCGACACAGATGCTGCCATTAACCCAACACATTACCCAAGCAGCCCCAAAACACCCGTACAAGTCGATGTACGTATCAAATGTTTATAAATCTACAGGCCGTAACTGCTCTGGTTATCAGTCCGTAGGCTTAGAAACTTTTTACCCAAGTTAAACTAACCTAAGGACAAACACACAAACCCAGGCCCGAGGGAGGACTCGAACCTCCGACGGCGAGCAGCCGCACGATTCGCAGCAAGGCGCCTTAGAATGTTTGACGACACTACTGCAGCCGCCCTTGGGTACAGAATATGAAAAAGGTTCCCTACATCTCGTTATAGAAGGCTAAGGATTCGGCCACCATGCTTCAAACCTACACCTGTAAGGCAGGCAGGGACCTAAGGGAACCGGTACACTTCCTACAAAGTGAAATAAAGAGAATAAACCCAACCAACTCAATAGTCCTGGAGGATGGCATAGAGTGATGGGCAAGGTGTGCGACGAAACTTTAGACAAGTGAATAAAAAGGAAAATGAAACACACATTGATATTGTCGGTTGTCAAGCCGCGTCATTTCGAATAAAATACTCGAGTTTTCGATGGCCATCTCCGCCATCATCAGGAACTGCCGGGTCAGGTACGGTTCCCACTTCAGATCTGTGTCACGGAGTCCCAATAAAGGAGGCAGCCGAGATGCGATTGAATAATATCAAGGGAAAGTCCAGGGAAACACTATGAGCAGGGTGTGGGGCCGGCTCTAGACATTGAAAAACAGCAACAAGGGATGCGCGATGCTCTCTGGGAGGCTAAGCGGCGGTTCATGTATGGTGCTGCCGGTTGCCCTCTCGGACTTCGAGCACGCCCTACGATTCGCTGATGATGATGTCATCGTGCTTATATAAGTGGGAACCGTAACTGACAGACAGTGTCTGGATGCAAGGCCTCACAACAAGTCTGTGCCACGTCACACTGTTAGGCAGCAATCGCGAGCTCACTGGATGGCACTACGAGGCAGTTGACTGCGCCAACATTGTCTAGATATGATGCCTCAAAACAGGCACGTGTCATATCACAGCTGTAGGCTGCCGTTGCTAGCTGAGTGGCTGGCCGCTGGGGCACAGCCGACACTGTCTAGATACAAAGCCTCACAAGTCCGTGTCACATCACAGTGATAGGCTGCCGTCGCTAGCCGAGTGGCTGGCCGTTGCGGCACAGCGTACTGCCCCATAACGCCGTCCGGTAAGATTGCAATTGCGGCCTATTGGTGTAATGTGACACGGACCTATTGTGAGGCCGCATATCTAGATGGGTTGGCTGTGCCCCAGTGGCCAGCCACTCAGCTAGCGACAGAAGCCTATCGGTGTGTTGTGACATGGGCTGTTGTGAGGCCTCGTATCTAGACGGGGTTGGCTGTGCCTCAGAGGCCAGCCACTCAGCTAGCGACGGCAGCCTATCTGTGTGTCGAACACGGACCTGTTGTGAGGCCTGTAGACAGGGTTGGCTGTGCCCCAGTGGCCAACCACTCGGCTAGCGACGGCAGCCTATTTGTGTGTCGTGACACGGCCTTGTCGTGAAGTCTCGTATGTAGACGGTGTTGATCTGACCCGGTAGTCAGTGAACTCCTGACGACGATGGTGGAGATGGCCATCAAAATTTCGAGTATTTTATTCGAAATGACGCGGTTTGAGAACTGAGAAAGTTTTATCAACGAATGAAGACTCCGAGGAACACACATTATTCACGAGAAAGAACAAAAAGGAAGTGTTCAAATGTTATACCAGTTGACGCGTGAGATACTTTCCTCCTGTAAACGAAGGCTTCCGCGGCCGTTGGCATTGTTGATAAAACTCTTCTGGGTATTGGACCGCATCGTCAATATATCAAATATTTCACCGACGTTTCGGCCACTATTGCAAGCGGCCATCTTCTGGGTGTCACGTAACACTCAGAAGATGGCCGCTTGCAATAGTGGCCGAAACTTCGGTAAAATATTTGATATATCGACGATGCGGTCCAATACCCAGAAGCGTTTTATCAACATACTTTTCTCCTGTTTGGCAGTACGGGTTTCACTCACCGAGGAAGATGACGGGCCTCTCGGGGTAGCGGAAGCGCGCGGGCTCGACCCAGAAGGTGAGCAGCGTGAAGAGCGTGGAGAGGAAGCAGAGCCAGGCCCAGCCGGTCATCCACGTCTCTGCGAAGCGCTTGTCCTCGGCGCGGTAGTAGGCGTCGCGGCCGCAGCGCGGCGCGCAGGTCACGGCGCCCAGCGAGTCGCGCGCGCGCACGAAGTTGGCGGGGCAGGCGTGCGCCGCGGGCAGCCACACGTGGGGCGGCGGGGGCGGCGCCGGCGGCAGCGCGGGGGCGGCGTCCGGGGCGGCGCCGGGGGCGGCGGCGGCGTCCTGCAGCGCGCGCTCCGCCTCGGCGGGCTCGAGCGGCGCGGGCAGCGCCGTGTTGTTGGGCGGCGGCGGCTCGTGCATGCAGAGGCCGGCCTCGGGGAAGGCGTGGCAGGCGAGCGCGGCCGGCCACGGCAGGCTGAAGGAGGCGAGCACGGGCCCGCAGTCGCGCTGCACTGCCGCGCACAGCGACCGGCACGCCGCCACGCCCGCGCCCGACACCTGCGCCGAGCACAGCGGCGCGAACACCGAGCACACGAAGAGCCGCGCGTGCCGCGAGCAGTTGTAGTGCACCATCGGCAGCAGCGCCTGCAGCTGCAACGACGCGCACACACTCTGCTATCACAACCTTCCAACTACATTCAGAGCGGGCAAAAATGGTACCTTAACAGTGATATAAATACTGATGTTAGACGTGCAGCTATGCTAGGAAGGCTTCTGACACCCCAAATGATAAGTCAGCAACAAACTCGTTAATTAAGGGGTTGTCACAGACAAACGAAAGTTATGAGGTTGTCATTCCTTACCATCGATATCTAAAGGGTGTGCACTGCAGAGGTAATGGTGGGGCTCTGAACCAGGCACATTAGAGAAGAATGCCCCTTGTGTTACTCTCACAGGTGTTGGGAGTACCCTCATAATAATAATTTCGTGTGTCTAATTGGCCTGCTGTAAGTATTTCAACTGGACGTCACTTCGGCAACTTGCGTGTCCCTAGCCTACCACAGTTATCCAACCGGGGAAAGGGAATCTACAGCTTAACGTGGAATCCGAACTACGTGTCGTTCCTGGCGACTCCTCACATCGTTGAGAGGGAGTAACCTCATGAAACATGACGTTACAGCTCTTACATAGATTAGAAACTCGGATAAGTATTTATATATTCAAATTTTTCTAAAGGTACTGCCAAAGTCGTTGTTCACTAGATTTACTAATAAGTTATACTAAATTACCCCAAGGACAACAAACACACATGCGCGAGAGAGGACTCGAACCTCCGCCGAGAGCGACCGCACAATCCGTGGTGTGGCGCCTTACAGCATGCAACCATTTCCGCGCGCCACTGCAACAAAATAACACGTGTCCTAGAAAACAGGTCTGCTGTAGCGGAGGATTTTTCTCGCAACCTGCAAACCCCCAGATACGAGAAGGGAAGGCCTGGGCATGGCTAACATTGCCCACTCCCAAATTCTGTAAACGGGGAGCACATGTACAACGGTTCAAAATGTTCAAATGTCTGTAAATCTATCGGACCAAACTGCGTGGTCATGAGTCCGTAGCTTACAAACTACTTAAACGTAGGTAAACTAAGCTACGGACGAACACACACACCCATGCCCCAGGGAGGACTCGAACCTCCACGGCGAGCAACCGCGCACTCCGCAGCGAGATGCTTTAGACCGCTCGGCTACTCCACCGCGGCTGTACAACGGCCGTTTAACACTTTTGTTAAAGGTTGCGAGACAGTCAGTCGGAAGGAGACAGAGTGGCAAGTTTGAATACACTGCAGTTCACCTGTCCAACATAGCAGGCATCACGCTGGACCAGAGTACCCCAGCACGTGGCGGTATCCTGTACCGGCAGTGTTTTCCGCCGTTGGGAGGGGGGTAGCAAAAGAAGGGGCAGCGAACCGGCGCGCGGCAGCTGCTGCTGGTCAGGCAGAGGAAATGTCGCAGCCAGCCGGAAGTCCCCGGCAGGTGGACGTGGACGCCGACAACTCACCTGCCGCGGCCGACCACCACTCGGGGAACACATCCTAACCGCAACTTCTGTCTGGGAGAGCCCTTTCCTCGATCCTTGCCGTTTCTGCACATCAGACTGACGAAGTAACGCCAACCCCAATCTTCCTTCTTTCTCCTCCTCAGCATGATGTTACCACAGTGTCACTTCGCCTAAATATTATTACAAAACGATCGCTAGCGAACGTACGTCCATCGCTACCATAGTTTTTTGTTCATTACACTGAACGTAGAGAGCAGACAGAAATTTACGAGTTAATACAACACTTCTCATAAATGTATAGCCAGAAATACTACAAAATGTTCAAATGTTTGTAAAGTCTATGGGACTTAACTACGGGGTCATCAGTCCCTAAACTTACAAACTACTTATGAACTACTTACGAACTAGGACGGCACAAATATCCATGCCCGAGGGGGGATTCGAACCCCCGACCGTAGTGGCCGTGCAGACCGTGACTGGAGCGCCTTAGTCCCCTCGGCCACCGCGGCCGGCATAAATACTACATTTCCCACAAATCCACCCTATTTGGCTTTTTGCAGAAAGATGAATAGCGAGATTAAATACCGTGTAATATTATTTCATGCCTGCTAAAATTGCTAGTTAATAAATCGCATCAGAGCTGCAGTGTGTGTAGTACGGTCGGGGCGAGGCGCCTGTGAAGCGATCGCCAGCTGCGCTTGCTGATGCACACTCATCTGGAGCTTCGACTGAAATCAAAATTGTAGCTGTACGCGTGTTATTTACATACTGCTAACTCCAACCACAGTGTCGTCTTTTATTTTGTTCTTTTTCAAAGTCCCCATGTTGTTGAAATGTTTGTACACCTATTGGACCAAGCTACTGTTGTCATCAGTCCCTAGACTTACAAACTGTTTAAACTAACTCAAACTAAGGACAAAACACACACACACACACACACACACACACACACACACACACACAAACAAACACACACACACGTCCGAGTGAGGACTCGCCACCTGGTACGTAGCATGACGCCTTAGACCACGAGGCCATTCCGCGGGGCTCCTTTCCATCAAGATACGTTTTAGTGGGCTGTATATGGTTTTTCCCCCTCCTTTCTACCGTATGTCCAAGCAGTTATACAGTCTGTCCTATCTGCCCTGTCCTTGCATTACTTTCACAATTTCTTGTTACTTTACCAAGTATTAACAACATCAAACGTAATTGATGGTACAAATATTATTTAAAAGTCACAGGCAGTCTGTATTTAACACTAATAGTGATAAGTAATAAAAGTGTCTTTGTTCCATTTCCATCACAGTCACTGATATAAAGTTGGACATTATTCCGGCTCTTCCACCGCGAGTTCTGCATGCTCTAAGGTTATTCCGTTACCTAATTCCTCCCATTAAGCATTATCCTGGAGGATCGCACTGCCGCGTAGAGCAGCTGAAGCCCGACCATCCTCCATCGCATCCTCTCTCTTGACACACACAGGTGTAAGTCGGAAATCTTGCTTCTTTGAAACTACATTCCAAGTTAATACGTCCAGTAGTCATCACACAGTCTCTGAAACTGAAACATGACAAATCTTGACTTTCCGTCGCTTGAGTTAATTTTATCAGTCTGGAGAGACTAAACTCACGGTTCAGTAGCAAACTACGTTCCAGATAACAGCTTAAGACACTCGACCTTATCAAACTGAAACTTGTAATTTCAATTAGTAATTGTTTTACGTGAGTGTTTGAAAAATAGAAGATAAAAGTAATTGGCTTTTGATAGAAAGCATAAGATGCAATTGCCTATCGGCATAGCGAAGCTACAACATGACAGTATGTCACACTTGTAGCCATCGATGCGAAGAGGGCAAAAGGACAGGAGTGTCGATTGATTTGACGGGAGAGAGAGAGAGAGAGAGAGAGAGAGAGAGAGAGACAGAAGGTCCAGAACATGGAGTACGTGCTGCTTCAACCGAATCCCAGAGACATTTACAGGAGCCGCAGTGGAGCAGCCGCGCGGTCTAACGCACCTCGCTGCAGAGCGCGCAGTTGCTCGCCGTCAGAGGTTCGAGTCCTCCCTAAGGCATGGGTATTTGTGTTGTCCTTAGATTAGTTTACCTTAGTCTACGTAGTTTGTAAGCCTAGGGACAAATAGCCAACGCAGTTAAGTGTCATAGATTTACAAAGATTTGAACATTAATAGTAAACCTTCGTACATGAAATACTTCCACAATTTTCCCGAAATATTTCCCCAAGACTTATGTTCATCTGAAAGGTCCTCATAAAAAATATTTTTTCCCAAAACTGCGAAAATAATCCCCCAATCTCGAGTAACTTTTGCCAGAGGAAACACACTTTAATGTAAATTATTCCGCGTGTATTATCCACCAGTAGGAACTGTCTGAGGGCAAAAATCGTAGACAGTGTGGTGAGGGATACCTAATGCACTACCGCATCCCTTTAAGCCCTTTCTGTTCGCGGGTGATGGGCGCCAAAGTCTATACGTAAGCCTGATGTTCTCCATCTGGTTTCGTGAACATCACGTGGGATGCTTCTCAGTCGTGTTTTTTCTTATGCAGCTCGCTTCTACGAAAATGGCAGAAATAAGAAGAATCTTCATTGTTATTTGAAAAAAAAAAAAAAAAATGCCGAAAGCCACCACATGCTGTATAAATTTAGCTATGCTAATAAAAATGATTGAAAGCAGTCTGTTGCATTCTCGGTTAAGAAAGGTAAGAGAAATTAGGACTCGTACAGAGGCATACAAATATTTGTTTCGCCCTGCGAGTGGAGCAGAAAGGGAAATGAACAGTAGAGTTACGAGGTACCGCCGCCACGAGTTGTACGTATGCAGATGAAAAATACACCTTTTCATCTAGTATAGTAATTCGTATTACGTTTACGTCAATCGCCATCACCAAATCCGAATTTAAGCCTTTAGAAAAGCAAATGCTACCCGTTACGGGCTGCATGTATATCTTCTGTCCATCCACCTTGGTATGAAAGAGTGGCGAAGAAAATGCAAGAATCGCTGAGAGGCCATCCTCCGGGATGACTCGCGCTTCCTCGTTGCTCGCTCCACCCTGAAATCAGTGGAGACGTGGCAGTGATGCCGGCGTAATATTTGCTGCAGCGCAGTCAGAGGAGGCCGGCTGACGGACAGGACAATCGACGGCGCCCCAAGGACACCCACGCGGGCCCTGCATCCTCAACGACCTGCCCCACAGCCTGCAGCAGACACTCCTATAAATATACATTCCCTTACAATCCTAACAGATTTTCACTTGCTCCTCCTTCCTTAAGACAAAGTCTCTGTGGCAAAAAGCCATCATTTTGCACTTGTCAGTCTAGATGGCAAATAATTATTTCTATTTATCTCACTCACTATTTTCGACGTTTGCCATCAACAGATCTGGTTAGTAACGACTAACAGTTTGATACGTGCGTATCTGTTTCATCTCGCGCGGGTTGCGGGACGCTTTCCTTCTATACGGTGAGTGAAGTCGAAAGTGTAGCGGCGCCTCGTGCGTGGCACCGCGAGGGGGCGCTCGCGGGTGGGTTTTGGCGGAGTGGAAGGAGAGCAGTGGCAGAGTGGTCGAAGAGCGCGCCAGGGACATGGACTGACTGCTGACCGCAATTTGGAAGATGACTTTCGGAGTGGGAGGCGCTCCCGGAAGAGTGAGCTGCTGATGGGCTGCACGCGCCCCGTTTGCAGTAGCGGTTCGCGACGGCGCCTTTCGCCGCTTCAGCCGCATGGGGACCAACGTTACTGACTGTATGTATACCCTCTGGGCTTCAGCGCGTCAAGGACACAAACTGGCTTGTGTTTTAGGCCGAGCCGTGGTTTTAGGTGTTAAATCTGGATGCTGACAAGGTTAAATGGCGGCGTTTGTAAGTGTGCCCAGATGTTGAATATCGAGACTCTATCTTAACATTTTGAGAGTTGTGTTAAACCCCTTTCTAAACTGAGATACTGTGTGTTGAACGCTTGTAAAGTTAGAAGGGTGTCATTGGTGAATTTGTTCAGGTGTTGTACATCGAGACCTTATTGAAAAATTTTGAGGGTGGTGTTAAAACCTTTTCTAAACTGAGATACTGTCGCTTGAGCGCTTGTAAAATAAAAACCTATATTATTAGTAATCTTGTAAATTTATTTCTGCCTTCATTCGAGTATGATCTGTCCCCTCCGTCCGACAGGTCTCGAGGGGCAAGTGGGTGCTGACCGGCCGCCGTGTCATCCTCTGGCCGAAGGCGTCGCCGGATGCAGTATGGAGGGGGGCGTGGTCAGCGCCCCGCACTCCCGGCCGTTGTGTCAGTCTTGCTTTTTTATCAAGCAGCTCCTCAGTTGGCTGAGTGCAGCCCTCTTGCCAACAGCATCCGGCAGACAGGGACGGTAACCCATCCAAGTGCTAGCCAAGCCCGACCGTCCTTGACTTCGGTGTATCCACTGCGCCACGGCCGTTGACCATGATGTGTCCACACAAACTTTTAATGTCTACTAGCAGCAGTTTCTTCTTCTACTTCTTACTGCCCTCTTCCATTTAAATAGACGCAACAACGTTTCCGTCTTGCGTTTATGCCCTGTTCACAAAATACTCAAGTGTCCGAGCGACTGAGAGACTGCGCGACCGAGAGACGTGGCACGTGAAGATAAACGAGTATACTTGAGGAGCGGCGTCGCAATGTGCGAATGTTTCTAGGCCAGTCGGACCAAACTACTTAAACAAAGTTACACTAACGACAACACACACTCATGCCCGAGAAAGGACTAAAACCGGCTACAACAGTAGCTCGTAGATTCGTCGCGACTCTAGCACTACGCCACCCGAAATGCTAGACGTCGATTCTCCCTGTCTCTCTGTTGCATCCGTACCATTTGTTTGCGCAAAGTTCATATAATTTGTAGTGGAACAAAGTCGTTAATGACTTTGGTGAACTGTTCGTATCTCAGATAGCTGAAGCATGTTCCCTACGGTTTTCGTGTTAAATATTTTGACGGCTATTAAAAATCCACAGGCACAAATTTCCAGTACCATCTGCGTGTGCCGGCAGTAATATCATCATCAGTGGTAGAGTCGCTAGGCGCTCTTTGCTTGCGCAGGCTCTGCCGCTTGAGCCGGCAGAGGACCTGCGCGCCCTTGACCGCACGCGCACAGTGGCTGTCAGCGCTGGCTGCCGGCTTGCCTGCCTGCCAGGGGCACCACACTTCGCCCACCTCTGCAACCACCATTGCTTTACCACAACCACCACGTTTCCTGCAACTTATTTGACGCCGGTCGCGGAATAAGCATAGTGGAGGCCCAGTGAGGAAATAAAACATTATCCTCTCCCCCATGATTCCTACTAACTGGCAATAGCATTACTGAGTTGTCCTCTGGTAAAAGGTAAAGCAGTCAACAATCCGAAGATTGGTTTGAACCCCAGAGTGCTTTACTAGGCAGGGTCCTGTTTGGGGTGGTATGCCGTTGCCTTCCTCCGACCTTCGAACTGACTTACCCAGCCAGTTATAGGGGGACCTACAGTTTAACGTGGGTTCCGAACCACGGTGCTACTCGGTATTTTTCACATGAGCAATACTGCCAGAGGTGAAAGAAGTGGAAAGTGACAGATAAAAATCCTAGGACCTGGCAGGGATCGAACCAGCGACCTTTGGATTAGTAGTCTGGCACTCTACCACTGTGCAACCGAGGAAATGTGTCGTAATATTATAGCTTTGCTTTCCACAAAAAAGGGAAAAGTTTGTATATTATATCTTGGAGCGACAACTGCTAGCTATCGCCCAGGAAAAAACACCACTCATTTTATAGACAGATGCCTAAGATCACTGTGAACACGAGGTAAAACAAGTACCATACCTAACAAGGAGGGTACCTACAACCTGTCCTCCAACAAGGATATTTTGAAACTTTTATGACTTCGTGCTATGTTTGTACATGAAAATTTTAACGTTACTTCAAATATTTACAAGCAAGTGACCAATATTTCGAGAGAATGCAGATTCAAATCAAATGTTCAAATGTTTGTATAGCTTATGGGACTTAACTACGAGGTCATCAGTCCCTAGACTTACAAACTACTTATGAACTAGCTAATACTAAGGACGGCACAAAATATCCACGCCCGAGGTTGATTCGAACCCCCGACCGTAGTGGCCGTGCAGACCGTGACTGACGCGCCGCAGAACGCTCGGCCAACGCGGCCGGCAAACCTCTTTCTAAGTGATAAAACAGTTACCAACCAAACCAAGGCCTCAAAGACCTCCAGACCCCAATGAATGCAAAACTTCTGTCCCTTGATACAGTGAACCTGTACAGCAGCATATCTGTCAAAGAATCCGTAGAAATAATAAAAAATAACTCACTGGAACACTAAACCCAGTCCACAGCTTAAGTAGTTGAGATAATAGAATTACTAGAGCCTGTCCTCTCCCACAACTATTTCACACTGAACAACAAAATTTATAAACAAAATGTAGGCCTAGCAATGGGTAGACCTCTCAGTGGAATTATTGCTGAAATTTTCATCAACCGCCTTGAAAACAAACTTGCGACAAGAAATGACCACATCACTCAGAAAATTATCCACTATTGCAGATATGTTGATGCCACATTCATGATTTATGATGGATCTGAAGAGGAATTAGCCACCTTGCTAAGCAGATTCAATAACTTGCACAAGAACATCCAATTTACCACTGAATACCCCAAAGAAAACAAAATAGACTTTTTGGACATAACAATAACAAACACAAACCAGACCCTGAACATCCAAATGTTCAAATGTTCAAATGTTTGTAAATCTATCGGACCAAACTGCGTGGTCATCAGTCCGTAGCTTACAAACTACTTAAACCTAGGTAAACTAACCTAAGGACAAACACACCCACCCATGCCCCAGGGAGGACTCGAATCTCCACGGCGAGCAACCGCGCGCTCCGCAGCGAGACGCTTTAGACCGCTCGGCTACTCCACCGCGGCCCCTGAACATCAATGTGCACAGAAAACCAACCATCACAGACACAATTACCAACAAATCTTCCACACACCTCAATTCACACAACCATGCTGCTTTTAGAGCATTCTTAAACAGAGCGAAGAAACTCCCACTCAGTCCTGAGGACTACGGGAAAGAAATAAGCATAATCAAACAGATAGCACACAATAGTGGTTATAATGAACAGGACATTGACACACTCTCACAACAAATAAAAAACAAAAATAAACAAACTGCTAAAGCTATCACCCACAAAGTACAAAACCTCACCACCAATGAGTGCACAAGCCCAGATACATAACCATACCATATATAGGATTCATTTCAGACAAAATAGCCAAACTTTTCCAAAATACAGATATCGGGTTACATTTGCAACCAACAATAATTTGAGCCAGAGACTCATTCATGACATAACAGAACATACAGATAAAATTAATAAATCAGGAGTTTATCAAATCACTTGCAACCAGTGCAACAAATACTACACTGGCCAAACAGGCAGAAACTTCAAAACACAATTCAAAGAACATATTGACTGTTTCAGACTTCGCAAACGCCACAAATCAGCCATAGCAAAACACATATACGAAACAGGACACAGCTTTACAATAGACAATGACCTCAACATTCTGTATACTCTAGAGAAAATCTGGAAAATTGACATTTTGGAGGTGATATAAATCTTTGTCCATGTGAAAAACGACAGCAATGGAATCGTGTACGAAATGACAGAGTTCAAGAATGCCCATTTCTTCAGCAACTTTATCTCTTTACTGTCAAAATAGTCCATTAATTGCTGTTTCTTCAACAACTCCATTTCTACACCATCAAAATAGTTCAAGATTTCCCAACTCCCTAGGAGCATTTAAATTTATAAAGTTTTCTCTATTTAGTGAACTTTATACCTCTAGGATGTAAGTATGTAAGATATATTTTTTCTGTTTAAATACAAATGTGGCAAAACACACCATAATGCCAAAAATCTAGTCTATTAAGTAACAGCAAGACCAGCAGAAGACAAAGAAGACACTCCAAGCAGCTCTCGGTGATAAACATCGATATATATCGATATCGAAACAATCCTTTGTTTTGACCGCCATCTTGTTTAGAGTGCAGATGTGTTGATCGTGAAATCGTGTCGCTAAATGTTATGTGGTGTGACCAGCTACAATTATGCCTCCAAGCAGTAGCAGAAGAAGAATGCTACTTCACATACAGATCGACAGTTAATAATATAAACTTTCGTAAGCAAACGAAATTTCAGAACACAGAGAGATCATCTGAAAAAGTCTCATTTGTGTTTTCATAGGTCCATTTCAACAGACCGCAAGAATCTAGTATAATATAGCTGTAGTAATAGTTTTGTGTATGCCAAATAGCCAGAAGATGAGGCACATGCATCGAAACATGTAGCTCAATAAATAATTTTAACAGCTATAAGCATTGTGACTAGTAGCGGAAAATTCAATTACCCTGTTAATTATTGTAACACAGTCACGGTCGAAAATGGAAAAAAAGGGTCTAATGGCTTTAAAATTAACATATTCTTGTCTAGCGCAATCATATTACAGAAAACATTTAGCAGTGTGTGTGTATGTGTGTGTGTGTGTGTGTGTGTGTGTGTGTGTGTGTGTGTGTGTGCCTTTTACCGAAAATTACAGAAGCTTCAGAATTATTAGATGAGAAAATTTGACCATTAGCAAGAAATCGAGTAGATTAGTCGATTTTTACTGCATTTTCGATAGTGTTTCATGTTGCCAGAATACATTGTCTTATCAAATAAATATGTAAGTTATCAAATGTTTGAATGTCACTTTTCCTATTATTTAGGTAATCAATTGCGTACAAAATTTGCTGCATAGTATTTTAGGAGAACATCAATTACAAATTACCTTTTCGTCATTAATAAACTCAGTTATCCTTCTTTGCCCCTACGCAAAAAATGCCCACATAACATCACTTCTTCATGCAGTTGCAAACTATTTGCAGACAGGTCAACAGTTTTGGTGTTTAACGTCTAAACGAAAACGACCACTCGAGACAGGCGAGACGCAGTTTGGGAATGGCACGCCAGGGGCGCTGCAGTAGACCAAATCGTCCTGAGTAGTCAACTGACAAGGAATTCCTTGATACGTATGGTACATGAAATTCAGAACTTAAATAATAGGCAGCCGAAGCCATTCGACGTAACTGTCAAAAATTCTCGAGAAAACCGACTTTGAAGTTTGACACGTACCAATGATTAAAACAGTTGCACCACCTGTCGATACAGGCCAGGTAGTAGCGTTGTGGCCTCACAGGCATACAGTCGGTGGTTCGGATTCCACTGTAGTGGAATTTAGTTATGTAAACATTTTGGGGTCTCTAATTCCACGAATTGTATCAGTTTTTGTTTATGTTTATGTAAACTAACTGAAAACCTCGTCGTCACGTAAAACGGGGGTTGAGTAGGTTATCTGCTTGGAAAGCCATTAGTAGCCATGGAGCTGACTTTCCAAAACCAGTGTCGTAGCTCTTCACAACTGAACAATCAAAGACTATTGTCGTCAACTAATAGGTAAGCCAACACCGGAAACAGTAACATTTTTTATTGAAACCATCATTATTAACAAGCTTCTATAAAATATAAACAAAATACGTGCACTTTTCCTAAAAATTACCATTAGATATTAAAATTGCGTAAGTATTCGAACACAAGTAGAAAAATAAAAATAGCTGTCACGATAGGATTTTAACCACCGACTGTACAGTTGTACTGCCCGAATGCTACCGTCAGCGCTCCACCGACATTTCATTACGCTTACTGGCAAAAATTCAAAGCCGATTTTCTAGAGAGTTTTTGAGAGTTGCGTCTAATGGCTTTGGCTGCCTGTTATTTAAGTTCTGAACTTTACGTACCATATCATCATCATCATCATCATCATCATCATCATCATCATCATTAGAGACTGATCATGCCTTTCAGCGTTCAGTCTGGAGCATAGTACCTCTAATAAAATTCCTCCACGATCCCCTATTCAATGCTAACATTGATGCCTCGTCTGATGTTATGCCTTTTACTTCAAAATCATTCTGCACTGAATCTAAGAACTTTCTTCTTGGTCTACCTCGACTTCTCTTACCCTCCGCAGACGAGCTCATGAGCCTCTTAGGTAACCTTGCTTCTCCCATACGTGTAACATGACCCCACCATCTCAGTCTGTTCGCTCTAATTGTTTCATCTCTGGTGTTCATTCCCAGTTTTTCCTTGATTTCCTCATTATGGACACCCTCCTGCCATTGTTTCCATCTATTGGCACCTGCAAGCATTCTTGCTACTTTCATATCTGTAACCTCTACCTTATGATTAACGTAACCTGTATCCACCCAACTTTCACTCCCATACAACAAATTTGGTCGAAAGATAGAGCGGTGCACTCCTAACTTAGTATTAGTACTTACTTCCTTCTTGCAGAAGAGAGTAGAGTTTAGCTGAGCACTCACTGCATTAGCTTTGCTGCACCTCGATTCCAGTTCTTTCGCTATGTTGCCATCCTGTGAGAAAATACATCCCAGGTACTTGCACTGTCTGCCTGTTCTAACTTTGTTCCTCCTATTTGGCACTCAATCTGTTTGAATCTCTTTCCCACAGACATTACTTTCGTTTGGGAAATGCTGATCTTCATATCATAATCATTGCACCTCTGATCGAGCTCTGAAATATTAGTTTGCAACCTTTCAATCGAATCTGCCATTACAACTAAGTCGTCCGCATATGCGAGACTGCTTATTTTGTTTTCACCTACTTTAATCCCGCCCTGCCAGTCTACTGTTTTAACATATGATCCATGAATAGTATGAACAACAGTGGTAACAGGTTACAGCCTTGTCTTACCCCTGAAACTACCCTGAACATTGAGCTTAATTTACCATCTACTCTAACTGCTGCCTGACAGTCTACGTAAAGCCCTTTAATTGCCTGCAGAAGTTTGCCTCCTATACCATAATCTTGAAGAACTGACAGTAGCTTCCTCCTAGGAACACGGTCATAAGCCTTCTCTAGATCTATGAAACATAGATACAATTCCCTGTTCCACTCATAGCACTTTTCCATTACCTGCCGTAAGCTAAAGATCTGGCCCTGACAGCCTCTAAGAGGCCTAAATCCACACTGATTTTCATCTAACTTGTCCTCAATTAATACTCGCACTCTCCTTTCAACAATACCTGAGAATATTTTGCCTACAACGCTAATTAAAGAGATACCTCGATAATTGTTGCAATCTTTTCTGTTTCCATGTTTGAAAATTGGCGTGATTACCGCTTTCGTCCAGTCAGAGGAACCTGTCCCGCTTCCCACGCCTTTTCAATTATCCTGTGTAACCATAAATATAAAGAAATTCTATAATCCGACACCCATGTGGTCTCCCAGCCGTCGGCGAGTGTGCGGTGGCCTGGACGCGGCGCGCTCCCAGCTCGCTGGCTGCCTTTGTCTGGACGGACGACTGCAAAAAGCGCGGCAGAACAGGTTGCGCTGACGGACGCTGACGGACAGGCCTGCCCCGGCAGAAATCAAAAGCGGCCGCCTCGCATGCCGATGAGCCCGGCCGGGCTTTGTCTCCAATTGCGGTCGCTTTTTCCTGAATAATGCCGCCCTCCGCGAATAAACATGAGCCGCGCCGGGAATTCCGTCACACGGGACGAGCCCGTGCTGCCACAAAAATACGCAACAAATTTAGTGCCCGCCGTAAAGCATTTTTTGTCCGAAATACGAGGCCGGCAGAAATCTCGGCGAAGCGACAAAAAATTTTATGCCACAGCGGGAGTATTATATACATCGACATACGTGAGTTGCTCCTCAAGTCACTGGCGACAGAAACCGATGGCAGTCGCATAAATACTGAGTCGGAGAAAATTTGCTGTTTACACCCCTGGTTCGCCTTCTTAGCGTATTCTCGTGATTTCTGCGCGAGAAAACACGGTGGTGGCAACAGACTCGCCTCGAAAATACTACGTCGGTCTCACGAACCGAAGTCTATCGATGGCCTAACTCTTCAACTTGTTGCGCTAGTCACGCCCTCGTAGTCTCCTTCGACCTCTAAGTCTGTTTGCACTCCACCACCCGCCTCAGTTTTGGTGAATGTGGGGCCTCGTACCTTGCGGCACAGAGTAACATATATTTGTCTGTGCTTGCGGCTTCCTTCCTGCCTCTACCTCTCACATTTCCCAACAATTCAATCCTTCCGCTCTGCTTCATTAAACAGACGTAGCGATCTCAACTTCTTCTTCTTCGAGGAAAATTCCATTTTCTGCAACATGTCCGGATGTTCAGATGTTTGTAAAGCTCATGGGACTTAACTACGGGATCATTCGTGCCTGAACCTACAAACTACTTATGAACTAAATTATACTAAAGACAGCACAAACATCCATACCCGAGGGGCGATTCGAACCCACGACGGGGAACGGACTCACGCATCGGAGCATAGCGCCTCAATGCGCTCGGCCTCTCCGCCGCGGCTGCAACATGTCCAGACTAGTTTTCGACGGTTTCAAAATTTTACCCTCTCACTTCCTGCTCACTGTCCAAGTTATATCAACACCGGTCTCCTAACAGTTTTGTTTGTTAGCAGTTTGTCTACCCATTGAGAACGTTCTATCATATTCAATATCTCCCATCATTGTCGCCTGCATTGACAGATCATAAACATTTGAAAGACCTAATCATCTACGTGGGTGGGTCGCGTAACAAATGAGAAGGTACTGAGCAGAATTGGGGAGAAAAGAAGGTTTGACATACCTTAACTAAAAGAAGTGATCGATTGGTAGGACACGTTCTTAGACATGAATGACTCGTAAATTTAGCAATCGAGGGAAGCGTGTGGGGTAAAAATCGCAGAAGGAAAACAAGAAATGAACACAGTAAGCAGATTCAAGTGGATGTAAGGTGGCGTTTTTATGAGGAGATGAAGAGGCTTGTTCTGGATAGAGTACGTTAAATAGTTGCATCAAACCAGTCTCCAGACTGAAGAACACAATAACAACAACAATCATCTAAAATTCAAGCCATCTATTGTAGGTGATACCTCTTCTCCCATATCATGTCGCATAAACTAGCGGACGAGTCTGATTAGCTTCAAAGGTATTTCTAAACAAATAAACAAAAATGGTGGTTGTGATTTGTTACATGTAAGTTATAACAATACAAGCAACCTGTGGCCACTGGAGACAGTGTAACAGGTCAACCTAATCAATATGTACTCAGCTTAATGTCATTCCACCTGATGTAGGGGTTTAAACCCTCGAAACGCGTTGTGGGTACAATAAACTAAGTTACACAGAAGCTGCTTAATTATTTTACGAGCTGGTAACATACACTCCGTTTCCACCACATTGCTCCTTTCCCACTTTCAAATCAATTCCAGCCAACTTATTTTATTTCTTGTGCAATTGTTTTCGTAGTATAATTGGTTAAACTATAAAAAGTGTAAAAATAAGTCATAAATTAATACATTCTATTGTTGTTGTTTTTTTAATTACCCCCCCTCTCCCCTAGAACCAAATCCTGGCTGCGCCACTGTCAATAGGCGAAGGTCAACTTTTTGCTAACAAGAAAAACCTGTTGAATTCTTGAATAAAAGAACGTCTTGATTGCAATCAATGAAATAGGTTCACAGACTTGTGACTGGCTGGAAGACTTTCTAAGTAATAGAACGCAGGACATTATTCTCGACGCCGAGTGTTCATCAGAGACGAGTGTATCGTCAGGCGTGCCCCAGGGGAGTGTGATAGGACCACTATTATTTACTATCTATATAAATGATCTGATGGACACAGTAAGTTGTAATTTGCGGCTGTTTGCTGATGGTGCTGTGGTGTATGGGAGGGTGTCGTTATTAATTTACTGTAATAGCATACAGGACGACTTCGCCGGCCGCGGTGGCCGAGGTGACTGAGGCGCTCCAGTCACGGTCAGCACGGCCACTACGGTCGGGGGTTCGAATCCCCCCTCGGGCATGGTTATTTGTGCCGTCCTAGTTCGTAAGTAGTTCATAAGTAGTTTGTAAGTTTAGGGACTGATGACCCCGTAGTTAAGTCCCATAAGCTTAACAAACATTTGAACATTGGACGATTTAGACAAAATTTCTAATTGGTGCGAAGAATGGCAGCTAGCTCTCAATGTAGAAAAATGTAAGGTAATGCGCATGAGTAGGAAAAACAATCCTATAATGTTCGAATACAGCATTAGTAGTGAGCTTCTTGATGCTGTCGCGTCGTTCAAATATCTACAGTGAATAACTTTAATATTCGGACACCAAGATATTTTTAGTTTGCTGCGTTATAATTGCATTCGGAACAAACAAAAATATAACATAACCAAATATTATATGAAGGTGCATGTCTTGTAAATAACAGTATGAACGTTGTTTGCATAATGTAAAACAGTTGTTAAAGAAAGCGATTAAAATAAACCACTCCTCGATGGTCACGTTATTTTAATATCCGGACAGATGGCAGTGTCGCACTTGTCACCGTTCACGCCGGGGTGAGTAGGCCTGCTTCTAGACAGAAGGTAGGTGTGTGTTCACAAGCGCGGTCGACTGTCCAGACGGTACGATGCCACGCAAAGATAATACCAACTTTGTGATACGACAAATTGTGATTTTTCACAATGCGAAAGGAAAATCATATCGACAAACTGCTGCCATGCTCAACATGAGTAAGAGTACTGTGGCAGATATTGTCAGGACCGTGTAGACTCCATACCACAAATGGGCCAGCCACAGAAGTTGGATGCTCGTGACAAGAGGAAGTTAATACGAAAAATAAAGAAGGATCCTACACTCAGTGCACCGAGATTAGCACGTGAGCCTCTAAACGAGACTGGCAAGAAGGTACATCCTCAAACGATTCGCAGACCATTGAAAGAAAGTGGATACAATGGAAGAGTGGCTCGGAAGAAACCTTATGTGACTCAACAGAATGGACAGAAAAGATTGGACTTTGATAGGGAGTTTATTACGAAGGATGCAATTTGCTAGAATGACGTCATGAAAGTAAATTTAACGTCTGTGGGTCGGACGGACGAAGCATGATGTGGCGGAAGAAGAAAGAGGAATTTACAATCACAAATATTAAACCCACTGTAAAGCATGGAGGTGGCAGCGTTCTTGTCTGGGGCTGTATATCGACATTTGGACCGGGCGAATTGGAGTTCATCGACAATACTATGGACAAATATGTCTATTTGAACATATTAAAGAACAATTTACGAAAAAGTGCTAAAATCATGGGGATATCAAACACCTTCAAATTTTACCAGGACATTGACCCGAAACATAAGGCTCGCATTTATGCAGGAATATTTGTTGTACAGCTGCCCCAAAGTCCTACCACCACCACCTCAGTCACCAGATTTCAACCCGATTGAGAATGTGTGGGGAGAAGTGAAGCGATGTATTAGAAGTACACCAATATCTTCCAAAGAAAGTCTGAAGTTTCGACCGAAAGAAGAATGGGACAGTCTACGTGCGGGCTATTTCAAAAGTATCATTAGCAGTATGCTGTAGCGTTTGAAAGAAGTGATAAAACAGAATGGCTACCCAACATGATATTGAAACATTTATTTTCCATAAAATTTTGTCTCGAAATACTTAGTTCCGCAAAGTATCCGAATATTAAAGTAACGTGAATATAGGACCGAGTTGTATTTAAATTGCATTATTAAGGAAGTTATGCAAGTTATCTCAATAAAATTTATATGATTACTTACAAGACACATCACGTAATGTAATAATTGGTTATAGGTTTTGTTTGTTTTGTTATAAGTTTGAAATATCACAGTGTCCGAATATTAAAGTTATTCACTGTAGGCGTAACGTTGCAGAGCGCTATGAAATGGAACGAACATGTAAGGACAGTTGTGAGTAAGGCGGACAGCCAACTTCGTTTTATTGGGAGAATTTTGGGAAGATGTACTTCATATGTAAAGGAGACCGCGGATAAAATGCTCGTATGACCACGTCTTGAGTATTGCTCAAGTGTTTGGGACCCGCAGCAGATCAGTTTAAAGGAAGACATAGAAGCAGTTCAGAGGCGAGCAGCTAGGTTTGTTACTGGTAGGTTCGAGCAACGCATGAGTGTCACGGAAATGCTGCGGCAACTCAATTGGGGATCGCTGGATGAAAGACGACATTCTTTTCATGAATTTCTGTTGAGGAAATTTAGAGGGCCGGAATTTGAAGCTGAGTGTAGTACGATCTTGCTGCCACCTACTTACATTTCGCATAATGATCACAAAGACAAGATAATAGAAATTAGGGCTCATACAGAGGCATATAGGTATTCCTTTTTTCCTCGTTCTATTTGGGAGTGGAATAGAAAAGGAAATGCCTATTAGTGGTACAGTGTACCCTCCGCCACGCACCTTACGGTGGATTGCGGAGTATGTATGTAGATGTAGATGTACCACACCGCGTAAAACTGGAATGAGAAAACCCCGTTGTCTTTGCCGAATGATGCGAGGTTCCGGTGAGTGCCCGTCACCTGATGGTAGTTGGGCAGAGCCCCGCCACTAGCGCCAGCTGCAGCCGCGCGGCGAGTATCGGCGGCTGTAAATCAGGGCCGACTGCCGCGGCTGACGGATCGGCGTACCGTCACGCGCCAAATTAATGCCCCGCGCAGCCGGCCGCCATTAAGAGCCGATAAATTACTGCCCGCCAAACCGAAAAGCGGCCGCGGGCCCTCTGTGCAGTTATATCGGGCTTACAGCTGCTCCTACCGCCAGCTGCAGCCGCGTGCTACTATCCTAACACATGCGAGCTTAACCGCCGTCGAACGAGATTACGCCGCGTTCCCGGCTTAATGGCATCTTTCAAGTATTTGGCTAGCACACACAATGCCCCATAGGCTGCCTCTGTCACGGGAGCAGTGAATTTCCGCCACCTTTCTGGGTGTCCCTAAATCTCCTCTGGGGAGTGCCGCAAGAATTCCTTCAGTAAACCCTCAGATGACGGTATAGTGCATCCGTCACAATCTAAACAATCTTACAAAACTGCATGTATATGTATATACAAGTGGAGTCTGTTCCGAAAGAACAGACGTCACTTCTGATCCTGCAGTTGTTATTCTCTCATATTCGCAGAATATATGACATCAACTGCGAATGGGCAAAGCTGAAAATGTGTACCCAGCCGGGATTCGAACCCGGATTTCCTGCTTTCTAGGCAGTTGCCCTGACCACTACACCACTGGGGACACAGTGAGCCGGCCGCAGTGGCCGAGCGGTCTGCGGCGTGCCATTCGCGGTCTGCACGGCTGCTGCGGTCGGGGGTTCGAATCCCCCCTCAGGCATGGATATTTCTGCCGTCTTTAGTATAAGATAGTTCATAAGTAGTTTGTAAGTTTAGGGACTGATCACCCTGTAGTTAAGTCCCATAAGCTTTACAAACATTTGAACATTTTTGAGACAATGATCACCGCACCTGCAAGGACTATGTAAGCACGCCTCCCGTCAGTTGCAAATTCCCAGCTTCACCGTGGCTGTATATGTGTATGTATGTTCCAAATCTCCTCCTAAACCAAACGTGGTACACATGTTCCTTACTATCAACCAACAATCGCTGTGGGGTTAATAACTACCTACGACACATAGTTAACGAGATATGACGTCACAAGTAATGAGTCACAAAAACTTTGCAACCACGCGATGTGTGATTCATCGCAGACAGTTTCCTAATATTACACTCTACAAATCTGGAAAATTGTATTCTTTTAGGGCACAGTCTAGGGTATATTATGTCATAAGTATTGAAACTTACATGGACAGATAGTAAGAAGCCAATTGGACAGGAAGGGAACGACGAGATGGACTAATATAAGAAATGAATAAATACATGTAGTGCGTGATATATAAAGACACATCACATATGGCGTTAGATTTTTACGACTTTACTACTAAGGCCCGCCTCAGACGACGCTTGATTTGCTGCTGGAATCCGTGTTGGTTTCCCAGAGGGCTGTCACGCCAGCACTACCTGCAAGACACGGCCTCCTAGTTTATTACCTAATAAAATTGGTTTTTCCATGTAATATTACAATTAACCCTAGCACCACTAAGCTCGGATCTCTCACATGGATATCTAGGGAGGGGAGCAAAAATTGTCCTCACATTCTTTTCCTTTTTAATATTTTTTGTTTATTTGTTTTGTTTTTATTATTTAATGAAATAGGAATTTATTTACTAGTTTGCAACACACTTTTAATAGTTATCAGGAACATTATAACAAATAAAAATACAATAAATAAAGTAATGAATATGAGAAATGTTGTTATATTTTTATCGCAACTCTAACACTTAGATATACATCATATTTGTATTAAAAAATCAAAACAGAACGTACAATAGGAAACCACAAATAAGAAAACAAAAAATCGAAGTCAGAAAATGAACGGGGTTTTTCGTTCCAACTCACACTTTCAAGTTCACAATTTTTGCATATGATTGTTTTTGTAGAATGAGTGTAACACATAACTTGGAACACCTTTCGTCATCTTGTCCTTTTCCTTTCTAGAGTTTTTAGTCTTCAAACAGATGTGACATTTTCCTCTTGAATAAATTCAACAGATTGGACAGTTGCAGTAAGGCTGGGCAGCGTTTTCCCTAGAACTCTTTCCATTGCAGAGATGATAGGCTTCTGTAAACCTGTGACATTCTTCGCTCTCTCTTCCATATCTGGCCTAAAGAGCTGTTGACCTAATTCCAGCAGATACAGGCTTCTTACATTATGCTTCTTCTTATTCCAGTTTGGGTTGTTTAGCATGAAATTTGTTCCACAGTTGAGACAAGCAATATCTATCAAGGCGAAAAACAGAGATAACGGCCACCTTCCCGTCCCTCGTTTTAGCGAATGATGTCGCGTCATTTGATGATTGTTGTCTATGCCCCCTTTGATTTCATTGTAATAGAGATTGATGAGTGTCTTCTCTCTCTCTCTCTCTCTCTCTCTCTCTCTCTCTCTCTCTCTGTCGACTCACCCACCTTGCTATCATTGTGTTGTGTGGGAAGAAGTAGGAGATTCGTAGTAGGCTTCAGTTGCCTGTTTTCGGATCTGTGAATAACAACCTAAAGGAAAATAACTGTCAACCCTGCGTCTTCTTTAGCTGTTCTGGTATGATTTTTCTGTTACTCTTCAACGTTCCCACCAAAATTAACATGTCAGAATTGTAAAGTTCCACGGCTAGGTCTATGGATAATAACGTTATGTTGTTACATTTCTTCCACTTCCTGCCAGCGGCTTCAAATGTTCAAATGTTCGTATAGTCTATGGGACTTAACTACGGGGCTATCAATCCCTAAACTTACAAACTACTTATGAACTAGCTAAGACTAAGGACGGCACAAATATCCATGCCCGAGGGGGGATTCGAACCCCCGACCGTAGTGGCCGTGCCTGGAGCGCCTCAGTCACCTCGGCCACCGATGCCGGCACTTGCTGTCGGAGGCTCGAGTCCTCCCTGGGGCAAGGGTGTGTATGTTTTAGTTTGTAAGCTACGGACTGATGACCACGCAGTTTCGCCCGATAGATTTACGAACAAACACAAACATTTTGTCAATTTTGTCGAAAACTTCACGAAGAGGGCAAAACTTATTCACGTTTCGCCTTTCGGTTCTTGCTTCTTTATCATCAAATCTTATGAGGGACAGAAGTTCTCCACATCGGATACGACTCATTGTAGCTATGTAGATATTCTTTCCCAGTACTTTCCCCCATTAAGTCCTCAAGAAACAGCCCAGTGTCATTATTTGCGGCCAGGAGTATCAAAATACCTATGAAGGCGTACATTGCTTCTCCGGTCGTAGGTTTTAAGTTATTACTACAAGCTTCGCACGCTAAGCTGAACGGGTCAGGGGTTCGGGCGGTCCGGCCGGCCTCGGTATATACGGGCGGAGTCCGCATGTCGTGCGGTGGTATACAAGCCGCCCGGTAATAACCGCGGCCCATTGTGACGCGGAAGAAATATCGGCCAGTGGCCGGAATAAAAAGCCGTGTAACCGAGCCCACGAGAATTAATACCGCGGCCCGTAATTGCATTACGGCCGTAATGTGGAGAGAGCGCTAATGAGTGATGGGGCCGCTCCTCTAATTACGGCGCGGCTGGTTAATCACGGCGGGCTCAGGCCGCCATTGTTCGCCTCTGCCCGTCTGCCGTGCCCCGGGATCCGGTTTCCAGCTGTGAATGCCGGCCACAGAAAGCCGACCTTCCGTGGGTACCGGCTTATCAATAGCCTCCCCGCACAGCGGTCCGTGTCCTTTACTCTGCCCCCGGTCACTACAACTGCCTAACTTCCGTGACGCAACATTTTCTACTGCAGACAGCATTCACATAGAAATTTAAACAGACAATAGCATCCCCACCAAACAGAAAAAAAATTGTACGCTCATTATATAGAGTGGCCTGATCTCAAGACTAACCCTCAATGCCACCATAACCCCACCTCCTACTGCAATCGGTGAACACAGGAAAGGCATATATACTGGACACAGCTGTGCAGTGGACGATGATCTTAAAAGTACTGCAAACTTTGCAAAAGAGCTGGAAATGAACATCTTGGAGGAAACGGAAATTTCATCCATATCGAAAACGAGTGTCATGAGATCTTAAAAGAAATGTCACAGAATTCATGCAGTGAAGGTTTTCACGACCGGCTGAAATAATCGCTGTTGAATCTTCCGGGTTATGTGGTCGTGGTCGAAGAAACATATCTGCTCCTGACGTTTCGTCCAGAACTGCGCTGGACATCCTCAGAGGTGCTATTGGTAGCGGTCTTGCCGACTGACGAGTCGGGTGTCGGAGAGCGGTATAAATACTGTCCAAAAGGGGGCAAGTGTTAACGTGCGCAGCAGAGATAAGCCTTGTCAAAGATAAAACATAACTTTCGATAATCGATGGTCAAAGATAAAAGCGTAACTACCTACTCTGAAGAGCCACGGTCTATATGTCATTAAGTTTCATTGCTTCTTCCTTTCTATTAAAATTATCCGCATGGTAGTATATTTCGATTGCTTCTCTGTACAGTCGTGGATAATAGTTCGTCGATGTAGATAAAATTTCTGTTTCGGAAAACTTCACTTCATGATTTCCTGGTTGGAAAACATGTTCAGCTACAGCTGATTTCTCAATTCTACCCTGTCGGCAAAGACTTTTGTGTTCTTTCAGTCTTGTATTCACACTACTTTTCGTAGTACGACCACATAACCCGAAAGATTCAACAGCGATTATTGACACAGAATTCTTCAATAATTTTGCTTCTTTATTGTTAAATGGTTATAAATCGCCAATGCTTGGATCAACACCAGCTTACAGGATGTTTAAAGGACCTTGAAATTGTGTGTCACAATGTATATCTAGGCTCTCTGATCAACTGCACAGCCGCGGTGGAGTAGCCGAGAGGTCAAAGCGTCTCACTGCGGAGCGCGCGGTTGCTCGCCGTGGAGGTTAGAGTCCTTCCTGGGGCATGGGTGTGTGTGTTTGTCCTTAGGTTAGTTTACCTAGGTTTAAGTAGTTTGTAAGCTACGGACTGATGATCACGCAGTTTGGTCCGATAGATTAACAAACATTTGAACATTTTGAACATCAACTGCACAGGGAAGTGAGACAAAGAGATAATTATTATTGGCCGAGCCGCAATGGTCAAACTCACCAAGATCTGGCAGAATCGGGCAATATCCAAGACAACAAAGATGCCCTTGGTGGAAACGTTGGTGTTTGCTGTTTTCCTATATGGATGCGACCGTGAAAGGCAATGATAAGAGCCGCATTGATGCCTTGTGGTCTTGGAGGAAGATGCTGCGTGTACCATGGACTCAAGGAACTACAGAAGAACTACACATCACCAGAATGTTAATTTCTCGTGTTAGCCAAAAATACCTTCAGTTCCTTGGGCACATCTTGAGAAGGAAAGGGGATAATTTAGAGAAGACCACGAGGGAGACCAGCAAGCAGATGGTTAGATCAAGTGAAGAAGATCACCAGCTTACCTCTTCCCATCATATTAAGAAAGACTGAAGATCGCTGTGGGTGGAGACATCTGACAGAAGTTTCAACTAGCTAACAATGAATGAGGAAATGAGGTCACGACACTCAGCAATAAGTAAAATGACTAATGATGATACTTAAAAGAAAAATTTACACAAGTATCCAGTGCCCAACTACACCTATATAATTCTTTAGGATAAAGTTTTTTCTGGCATACTGCCATTCACCACAATAAAATGTTCAAATGTTTGCTAAGCTTGTGGGACTTGACTGCAGGCTCATCAGTCCCTAAACTTACAAATTTCTTATAAAATAACTTATACTAAAGACAATAAACATCCATGCCCGAGGTAGGATTCGAACCTCCGACGAGGAACGGCCTTGCACATTGGAGGATAGTGCCTCAATGCGCTCTGCCACTCCGCCGCGGCCCATTCACATATCATTATGTAACCAATGTCGGCAGTAAAGTGACGGTAACAGAAGACATTCCAAGCGACTCCACTTAAAAAAAAGATATATCGATAGTCTGAAAAGACAAACTTTATTTTCTCCACCCTCTCGTTTCCAGAAGATGACAGTGACGTTGGTTATAGTGTTCTCTTTTGATACTAACAAGCCCAGAAGTGAAATGATGTTACATTCAGAACCAGAAAAAAAGTTATTGCTGCGGTGGAGTGACCGAGCGTCCTAAAGCACCTTGCTCCGGAGCGCACGGCCGTTTCACTCCCATATATGGCAACACTCCACATAAATGCCTACAGAAAGGACTTCCCTACGCTTAAATTAATATTCCATTTTAACAAATTTCTCTATTTCAAGAACGTTTTTCTCCCCATTGCCATCCTGCATTTCATATCCTCTTTACTTCGACCATCGCATGTTATTTTACTGCCCAAGTGTCAAAACTTATCTACTAGTTGCATTGTTTCGTTACGTAATCTAATTCCTTCAGCATCGCTTGATTTTCTTAGACTGCACTCCTGCACGTAGTGTACTACAAGGTGAGAATTTGGGTTGGAATGGAAGCGTGCCTGGATAACGCAATTGCTTAAGCCTCAACTGGTACCACTGGATTTTCTAACGTAACTGGTATCATAGTGTCTGTCAGACAACCTGTGTTTACAGACGTAAGGTAAAAAAAAATAACATATCGACAATAAAGAAAATAAGTAAGTGATGCTCCGAAAATGTGGACTGTAGTTTTTTCTACACTTCTCAAAATCTTAGCAAATTAGCTTTTAATTGCTTGTAAACAAAACTCAAATATGACGTCATTGGTCAAAGCTTACGGGCCGTACCGCGGTCTTCATTTGATCCAATGCTTGTAGGGTTGAGTTGTGTTGTTTGGTTGGGATAGGGCACTAAACTGCTAAGGTTATCAGTCCCCAGTGGTGAGAGGAAGGAGGATAGGAAAGGAGGGGAGGGGGAAAGGAAATGCAGTCCAGGAAGTAAAGAAGGATGGAAGACTGCATTCGCTCGGGGCCTCGTGCTGGTCATGCACGTACAAAATAACTGTGAGCCCCCTGTGGGGCAATGCTTGTGTACATGAAGTTAAATCCCGGCTTCTGCTACAGTGTCTAGTAGCGTTTGCTTAGTGCTGTGTATTAGTACGTATTCTACTAGTGACTGTCAGTGTGCTATTTTTGTGGGTATTACGTGGGCGAAATGCGAAATAAAAAGGGCAGAACTATGACTCTGGAACAAAGCAAATGGAGGAGGAGCGTTAGACAAGGGAATGATAATGAACCGAGCAGTTGCGGCAGTTTGGCAACGGGGAGCGTTTCGCGTGGCCGCGGCGCGTGCGTCAGAGAAGGCTAGCTGGTGGCTGGCCGCTACGAGACAAGACGACCTACGATCGCCTCGTCTAGAGCCTTCTCCGACGTCGCGCCATGGCCCGTCTTTCTCGTCGCCCTCGACGGTTCGGGGAGCGCTCTCATTGGAGGAAAGCAGCTCCGGCGCGTGAACTCTCAACTAAAAGCAACTTAATGGGACTGTAGTCTAGTCTGGTGGTGCGGTTTGTGGAGCGACCGCGGCGAGATGTGAGAGCGCCGACTAGTCCGTATAAGGCAGGCGGCGGCATTTGCATAGCAGCCCGCGCATGCGCCGCTACACATGTTAGAGCGACGCCGCGCGTACACCGGGTCACTGGACTGGTAACGGCGAGCTGCTGCACCAGGGGGGACATACCTCTCACTCTCCGTCACACCAGCTCATCTGCATAATTATTTATTCCCTTGCAATAAAAGGACTCCCTGGGACTGCGTGTGAGCGCTCCGATTTTTCCGATGGTGCACATGTTTTCGTATTGCGCACCAGCTCTTCGTTGCATCTGCCACTTGTGGCATTCCCGATACTACAATCTTTCAGACTACATCCACACTCGTAACATGTCGAAATAGCAGGACAATATTCCAAACAACTGATTACAGTGCTCGTTTTGACATAACCACTGTCAAAGATGGCACGTCGAGTAACTTTGGCAGTCCTAAAGCACAATATCTCTGCAGTATGCTATTGAGAGATAATTAACTGATGTACAGTTGATCTCGATGTCTCCTGGGAAGCTCTCAACGAAGTACAGACCCAGATTTTGTTGAAACTGCTCAACTACTAAATGAAAACCCCAAAGAATTGTAAACTGATGTTACTTTATTAACTTTCATCGGCACATCACAAATTGAAGAATGCATTTACAAATAACCTATACCACCATCTTACTATCTGAGTATCGTATCTTCATCATCGGAATCTTTTTGCACACAACGTTTACGAACACAAAGTAGCGTCTTATCAAGCAGTTTTCCTAAACTTCGACTGACACAGAATATCTGAGCAGTCTGGTTTTATAGAACTGGCAAAATGTTATGGTTAATCTTTGGATTTTCACATATAAACACATAATTTTACCACCAAATTAAGAGGCATAAACTTCAGAAGCTTTTAAACATAATGACACATACAGTTATATTTACATACAAACAAAATAGCGTAAATGACTGATTCATTTGCGTATTCTGACATTTTTATTAACATTTTTTCCATTTCTAAAGTATTTTATAAAGCCAAAATAAATAAAATTCGATACAGATTTTATGAAATAAACATCGAAAACAGAATCAATTCATCTAAAGTGACGTAGTGACATAATAGGCTTCAAATGCTTTTACGAAATAACGAAGATTACAAAATGTTACCTGGAATTATTATCCTCTACAAGTTGTTAACAATAAAATTCCATATTTACAAACTGACAAAATATCGTAAGTAATGTATTATCATATAGGTGTGGATATATTGTTCTAATACTTTGTGTTAATCCTCAAAACAATGAAGGTTATGCATTTCCATTACTGTTAGAAAACGTTTCACAAGCTAAAATTAAGTATTCTGTGTTTTAAGTTACCGGTATCGAACAATTTAATTGAATTTGATGGTAACGGGTTCTCAATATTTGGTGTTGGACTACTTGTTACGTATCGCGCTCGGTGTAAACAAACATGTCACGAAACGCGATGCTACTCTTTGGACCTTTTATTAATCCAGTTTGTTGCCCTTTCTTACGAAACCAGTAACACCGAAAAATGAGTCGAACAAAGATCTCATGAACCATTTCTCTCGTGTATAAGTTACATTATTCTTCTCATGCTGGCATCTTATTTACCGTTAAACAAAGTCGTCGTTCCATTCAAGGGTGCTCCGATCTGTAACTCGTAAATACTACAATGGTTAACAATCGTATAATCGAACAGTAATACGTCTTCCCTCCTATTTACACCCAGTATGTTACAATACTATCACAATGAATTTGCGTGCATCCTCTGCATTTCGCCGTTTTACTAGCACTGAAACTTTGAACACGTGGTGCGTCGAAGGCCTCACGAAGCTTTTCACGTGACTCAACAGACCATGCATATAGAATTGGTAGACGGAGAAACTGAAAACCTTACACCGCCTACCTCCATAATCGACCGTCAACGCTTTCACAAGTCGTACACTAATCCCGGAAGTTCTGCCCCCCCCCCCCCCCCCATTAGGGGCACAAGCCCACAACCTCCAGCCTGACAGGGACTCGAAATTCCGAAACTCAGTTCTTTTGTCCCGAGCAACTGCTTCTTTAAATTGAATTTTTGTAGTTAAACAACAATAATATAAATCCAGAGCGATATTTTCACTCTGCAAGGAGTGTGTGCTGATATGAAATTTCCTGACGACTTAAAACTGTGTCCCGGAACCGGGATTCGAACCTGGTACATTAATCTTTCGCGGACAAGCACTCTACCGACTGTAAGAACGTACAGTCAAGCGTGCTGCGATGGCTCAGTTGCCAGGGCGGTGGCTGAGCGCGTTCGGTAAGAGGGCTCAACGTTCTCTCTCTCAAATAAATAAATAAAATTGCATAGGCCTCTCACAAATGGTACGGAACTGCAATATTAATGATTATCATTTATTCCAAGAGTGTCTTAATACGCTACAGTTATTTTACACCTCGGCAGATAGAGATCTGGAACATGGAAAAACTGTCACTGGTATTCGTTGAATACAAATGATCTAGCGCTTCACATCCACACAAATATCACAATACTTCAAAGCGTGTAGAATTTGAGTTATGCCTTCCTGGTACAAATGCAGAAGTCGAGTGTGTCTCCTCTCTCATGAATAAGACACGGGCGTTAGAGAACATTCAATGAAAATAGACCTTTAGAGCAATTTTCATGGTGAAAGTTAATTTGAAATACAGCTGTTCAGAATTGTTTGACCTTTTAAACGGAAGCAAACAATTGCTGAATCAAATTCATTCATCACAGAAATTTGGAGGTATAAGCAAACTGTGTATAGTTAGACACCCAATCAAGATTTTCAGAAACTTTTAATACTTGGGTGTCTACATCTATACGGGATACTCTGCAAATCACATTCAAGTGCCTGGCAGAGGGTTCATCGAACCACCTTTAGACTATTTATCTCCCATTCCATTCTCGAATAGCGCGCGGGAAGAAAGAACACCTGAATCTCTCCGTTCGAGCTCTGATTTCTCGTATTTTATTCTGATGATCTTTTCTTGGGCATGAGAGTCTGGTTCAACACTGTCACTAGACGTCCATGATTATATTTTAAGTTGTAATCCAAGCATCTATACCAAGATGGTTGTATTTCCGAACGTTTTTTTAAAATCTTTTATCTGATGATGATGTTCTCGAAACGCGTCATATGAAATGAAGCTAATTACGACCAAAACTTATGAAAAAAAATCTAGCTATGTTAGTGGGAGTCAACAGCATATTTTCGCATTCGGAGGAGAATGTTGGCGATTGTAGTTTCGTAAGTAGCCCACGCCGCAGCGATAAGCGCCGTTGCTGTAATGATTCCCATCCCAGATCCTGTATCATTTCCGTAACGCTGTCTCCCCTGTTTCGTGACAATACGAAACGAGCTGCCCTTCTTTGGACTCTTTCGATGTCCTCCGTTAAACCCGCCTGATAAGGATCCCACACTGGGCAGCAATACTCCAAAAATAGACGGACAAGCATAGTGTATTCAGTCTCTTTAGCAGTTCTGTTGCATCTTTTAAAGGTTTTGCTAATAAAACGCAGTCTCTGGTTCGCCTTTCCCACGACATTATATACGTGTTCTTCCCAGTTTAAGTCTGAAGTAATAGTAATTCCCAGGTATTTTGTGGGGGTTTACGGCTTTCACTTTTGTACATATAGGATAATTGCGTACATGCAGTACTCCTTCAGACACACTCAGTCTTCTTTAATTTCTTTACTTTTTTATAATCATAAAGGTGAAGCATTGAATTACCATTTGTGATGCGGCCGGGAATCGAACCCGGACCTCCATGCTTACTACGCAGACGTCTTTCAGCTAGACCCCGCATCACTAGCGATTAAGGCACCTCAGAATAGTCTAAGTACTATAGTGTAATAGTCTAAGTACAGAAGCTGAATTAAAGTTTGTGATGTGGAGGGAAATAGTGCTTGAACTATTCACGGCGCTTTAATCACTAGTGATGCGGTGGTCTAGCGGTATGACGTCTGCCTAGTAATCATGGAGGTCCGGGTTCGATTCCTGGCCACATTACAAATTTTAGTTCAACGCTTCACCTTTATCAGTAATGTCTCAGGGTGTATAAATTTCTATTTATAATGATATTCCTTTGACGTTAGCTTGAGGTTAAAGGCAGGAATGTTCCGATCTGCCCATTGCCGAGGTGCTATTCTGCTGCATGGAGAGCCTTGGCAGATGTGGCAATGTTTCATAGGAACGCAGAAGCTGAATTTATAAAAGTTTGTGACGCGGAAGGAAATCGTGCTTAGACTATCCCGAGGCGCCTTAATTGCTAGTGATGCGCTGTGGCTCAGCGCGCCCGGTCAGGGGGCTAAATGCTCTCTGTAACAAAACAGCTGAGCCAAATATACAACAAACAACCAAGAACGAACTAAACCAACGACCGCAAAGCATAGATCTAGCTGAAGCAAAAGAAAAAGCGGTAAGACGTTTATCTAGTAAGCATGGAGGTTCTGGTTCGATTACCGGCCGCAACACAAATTTTAATTCAATTCTTCACCTGTATGATTAATGTCTCTGACATTATCGAGACGAAAAACAGTCTAAGGGTGTATACATTTCTATTTATAATGAGATTTTTTATAACTGTTTAGCCCCCAACCCCTAGGGCACACACCAAATCCCTGCTTCTCTCCCACAAACGTGGTCGCCTTAGATCTATAGCTTCGGTTGTGCGAATTTCTTAATATTTAAGGCGGTCTTGTGTTCTGCCATGTAAGCGGTGATAATGGAATTTAGGCGTGCGCTGTTCCGCCTGCGACAGCACTGCGGCGCCTTGGGGAAAGTATGAAGTTAGGTGAGCAAGAGCTGGACCGCGGGCCAAACCGTCTTCTGCGAGGCACAATGAGGCTGGTCCACGCGTTAGGCGGTCACGATGAGCGCCTGTCCCGAAATGCCAACAACGCACGCTGCGAGTCGCAACTGATCTGGATGTCTGACACGCTGTAAATGGCGAAATGACGAGGAGGCAGGGAGCGGCCGCAGAGACGCACAGCCTTTGATCTCCTGGGAGCGACAACCGCCGCAGCCGGCCCCAAACCGGTCTCGAGTTTCGCTCCAGCGGAGACGGCGGCGGCGGCAGAAGAAAGCCCGCCACTCCACAATGTACCGCGCGCCGCCTTTGTCGCCGCTCCACGCTATTCAGCCCTGCCTGCACGACGGCCGGCCGCTGCCACTTACACGCAGCCAACGCTGCTTTCCGAAAGAGCAACGCAGATTATTAGCGTGCTCAATATCCTCAACTCCTCTCTAAAATACTTCTCCTCTAGACTGGCAATCTTTTACTGAAACTCGCAACCTAGCGCGGACTTCAATGCGAGAAGCCTATAGTAGTTACCACAACGAAATCCTGTCTCGTAATCTTGCAGAAAATCCAAAGAAATTCTGGTCATATGTGAAGTACACTAGCGGCAAAACACAAACAATAGCTTCACTACGCGATAGCAATGATAATACTACCGATGACAGTACTGCTAAGTCAGAATTACTGAACACAGCTTTCCGAAATTCGTTCACCAATGAAGACGAAGTGAACACTCCAGTATTCAATCCAAGAACAGCTGCCAGCATGCGAAACTTAGAAGTAGATGTTCCTGGAGTAGTAAAACAACTGTAGTCACTAAACAAAAATAAATCTTCCGGGCCAGATTGTATACCAACTAGATTCCTCTCAGAGTATGCTGATGCAATAGCTCCGTACTTAGCTATAATTTACAACCGATCACTCAGCGAAAGATCCGTACCCAAAGACTGGAAAGTTGCCCAAGTTACTCCAATATTCAAGAAAGGCAATAGGAGCGATCCCCAAAATTACAGGCCTATGTCATTGACGTCGATTTGCAGTAGGATTTTGGAACACATACTTTGTTCGAATATTATGAACTACCTCGAAGAGAACGACCTATTAACCAGTAGTCAACACGGATTCAGAAAGTATCACTCTTGCGAAACACAGCTTGCCCTTTATTCACATGAAGTGTTAAGTGCCATCGACAAGGGATCTCAAATCGATTCCATATTTCTGGATTTCAGGAAGGCTTTTGACACTGTACCCCACAAGCGGCTTCTTATGAAATTGCGTGCTTATGGAATATCTCCCCAATTGTGCGATTTGAGTCACGATTTCCTATCAGAAAGAACACAGTTCGTTGTAATTGACGGTAAGTTATCGAGTAAAACAGAAGTGATATCTGGCGTTCCACAGGGAAGCGTTATAGGTGCCCTATTCTTCCTCGTGTTTATAAACGATTTAGGAGACAATCTGAATAGCTCCCTTAGATTGTTCGCGGATGATGCTGTCGTTTATCGGTTAGTGAAGTCAACAGAGGATCAAAAGCAACTGCAAAGCGATTTAGACAAAATTTCTGCATGCTGCGAAAATTGGCAATTGACACTAAATAAAGAAAAGTGTGAAGTAATACACATGACCACTAAAAGAAATCCGCTGAACTTCAATTACGCGATAAATCAGTCAAACCTTAAGGTCGTAGATGGAGAGAACACATAGAAAACCAGTAGTTACGTTTCATCGGCAGAACGCTTCGAAGATGCACCAGCTCCACCAAAGAGACTGTCTAAATCACACTTGTGCGTCCTCTCCTGGAGTACTGTTGCCCCTTGTGGCACCCTCACCAGGTGGGACTGACGGAAGACATTGAGAAGGTTCACAGAAGGGCAGCTCGTTTTGTTCTATCACGTTACGGGAGGGGAGGGGGGGGGGAAGCGTCACGGAAATGTTGCACGAATTGGGGTGGAAATCGTTAAAACAAAGACGTTATTCATTGCGGCGTGATCTGTTTGCGAAGTTTCAATCACCGACTTTTAGTTCTGAATGTGAAAATATTTTGCTAGCACCCACCTACTTAGGGAGACATGACCATCCCAATAAAATAAGGGAAATCAGGCAGAAAACGGAACGATTTAGGTGTTCTTTCTTCCCGCGCGCTATTAGAGAATGGAACGGTAGAGAAAAGTTATGAACGTGGTTAATGAACCCTCTGCCAGGCACTTGAATGTGATTTGCAAAGTATCTATGTAGATGTAGATGTATTGTGGGAACACACGGGGCATCGACAGGTACATCTGTCCAACGGTTCAGGCGGTCCTAGTCGTTCCTCTACCTTCAAATTGAGACCGAGGGCCGCATACCTCATGAGACACGCTTCGCGTGCTCCCAAAATATCTTTACAGTACTGTTACCCGTTGCGGCTCGGTAGCACAGTGTTAAGATGCCAGAGTACAAATCCAAAAGTTGCGGGTACGATCCCCGCCAGGTCCTGGTATTTTAATAACTCACTTTCCACTTCTTTCACCGCTGGCAGTGTTGTTGATGTGAAAAATATCGAGTAGCACCGTGGTTCGGCATCCACGTTAAATTGTAGGCCCCCCTATAACTAGCTGGGTAAGTCGGTCGGAGGAAGTGCCTAGTAATGCACTGTGGTGTTCAAACCAATCTTCAGATTGTTGACTGCTTTACCTTTTACTGTTACCCGTTCAATTTACAATAGCCGTTTCAGCTGAGGGCGCTGTCAACTGAGAACGTGTGCTGCTGTTGGATGTTTCGAAAGAAGTACGACAGTTATAACTACGCTCAATAAATATGTAATACGGTTCCTGAAGAACATATACGTGCAGTAGATGAAACGAAGGTACATCCTGTTAACTCATTCTTCTACACACACACAAAAATCGATTTGAATAATATTAATATAGAACTATTGTTTTACGGTGAACCAATGCAGCAGCGCGTTTATAATAGAACGGTACAATCGCTTTTAATACATTCCTCCGTAAACAAACGCATGAAAAAGTAAAAAAAAAGACTGTAGTGTTACTCTCGAATAACTGAACACGTAATATAAAGGGTTGTTTGGTAAGCTTAAGGGACTTAACTGCGGGGTTATCAGTCCCTAAATTTACAAACTACTTATACAGTAGCTAACACTAAGGACGGCAGAAACATCCATGCACGAGGGAGGATTCCAACCTCCGACGGGGAGCGGCCTCGTTCATCGGAGCATAGCGCCCCAATGCGTTTGGCCACTCCGCCGCGGCGAACACGCAATATATTTCATACCAATACATTCCTTTCCAGAAACTCGTACGAAATTAAAATGAACCTATTTTTCTGCGATTTAATAACTTACCGTTAAGGTGATACTTTATTCTACAGTAAACTCTGAGAATTAATGTTATATACCGTACATCACAATTTCAAAGAGAACAGGTCCCCACTGATAGGATCGACGATTTGAAGCCAAATATATGCTGGTGTACGTTCGTTAATTCGACACTGTGAGCTCTCATTTATGAGAAATTGACGAAACTGAACAACATCTATTATAACTCTTCCTTCTGAAGTACTCTAAGTATGTGCGCGTCAAGCCTATCAAATTCAAGAGATGCTAAGAATACACAGCCGCATTGTGACAATAACGTCGCTGTACAATGAAAGCCACGTGCGCCGATCGTGTACTGTCGGGTTTTGTCGTACACCTTCGGCCGCATCTGGCAGTAAACAAATTTTTGTTCCGCGTTCTGCCGTCGGCAATTGTGAACAGATAATACAAGAACTCCAAAGCAAACTGCAACCACCTCACGCGCCGTCACCCTTTCCAAGCACGAAAACATTTTCTCAAATCCGCTTCTGATGTTGCACAGTTTCTTCAACTTTGCTCTGCTGAATAGCGGAACATAGTATGAATATTTACGTTCAAAGTTCTGTTCACGACGCCGGTATCCACAGTGAAATATGCATCAAACGGCGACAAGGTGGATAGCAATTACGTATTACGGCGTCTTCTTTCCGACGTTGTCGACATACAAAAGCCGCAATTCTTAAATACAGAGTGCGGTCTTGAATACCAACATAATTTAACATTGTCCCTAGATGGGGATATTATTTCTCGTAATATACGAGGTGTAACAATAAAGTAATGAGACTGATGTGAAAAAAATGTTGCTTACCGTTTTAGTCAAGTTTAGTGTTGTCTCCTTCAAAGCAGTTCCCTTCTGACTGCACACACTTATTCGAGCGCTTCTTCTACTATTGGTAACATTTCTGGAAGTCATCTTCTGTAATATCCCCCAACACCCTCGCCACAGCTTTTTGGACATCTCGTGTTGTTTGAAAATGGTGTCCCTTGAGCGCTGTTTTGGCTCTTGGGAATAGAAACAGTCGCACGGAGCGATATATGGTGAATAAGGTGACTGTGGTAGCACTGAAATTTGAGGTTAAAAATTGCTGTATTGGCAGAGCAGTATGGGATGGCGCATTATCATGATGCAGATCTTCAGTTATTATTAGACGAACCGTTTCTCGATTGATGTCCAGTTCTTCTGCAATCATTTTCAGGCATAATCTTCGATCAGATACTTCGAGTTCACGCACCCTAGCCTCCGTCCGTGAGGTTGATGGTCTGCGGTCTCCATCTTCAACATTCGCTCTGCCTTCACTAAACATTTTATGACAACGAAAAACTTGAGCTCTTGACATAACCTCCTCTCCGACAGCTTTCTGAAGCTTACCCAATTTAACCCTCTCATGCGTCGCGTCCTCGAATGAGGACACTTATATTTTGTCTCATTTCTGACATCTTTTAGATCAGGGGTGACCGTAAAGGCACAGGTACCTCATATGAGGAGTAATGATGAATGCTAGACTGTCTCCTAGACGGCAGTGTTAGTCGTTGCGCCAACAAAGAAACGGAAAGTAGAGATTACAAGAAAGAGCAGAGGCAGGCCTTCAGATGAAAGTACATTGTTGTCTTTACATCGATAAACAAGAAAGCCTATCATTCGGTACCCAATGAATTACGCTTCAATGGGGTATAATACTGGCCAGCCAAATCAGATGATCCCAATGCCAAGAGGTGTCATGATACGGACTGCCGACGGAAAACACGTTACATTTGAGAAAATGTGTCAACTTGCTATGTGCCCTGAGTGCCTGAAGCAATTTCATTGTACGAAAAATACAAAATAGTGGACACTCTTCATGTATTCTTTGGTATTATTAATAGATGTTGCATGTAAAATGCAGTAGTTTTAGTACTCAGTGTCCTCTTTTGAGGACATCTCCCTACTCGTCTATGAAGCAATGTTTTTTAAATAAATTATGATGAATTATGAACAAGTTAGGTCATTCGGGGGTTGATAATTCGTGCATGAGAGGGTTAACGCAAAAAAGAAATGGTATACCGTTGCGAAATATTATGCAATTCCATTTCTGTGACGAGAGACACAAACACGTATTAACTTATTACAGCACAACTCACGACTGAGCAATTGAATCGATGTGCAGCTTGGTCTAGAAGCAGCTTATAGTCCAAGGTCAAAGATATTGTACCTACGCAAGCCTGCAGGGCTGCCACATCTTGCAAAGAAAATCAGTGTCATTACTTTATCGCCGCACCTCGTATAAGTGCAGAGCGGCTTACATAGTGGTGGTTCATTAACAGTGAAGTGCTTGCTTGCACCAAATGCGGCGACTTGTGTGACGCTGGTAAATATTGACGGCGTGTAATGAGACGTCCCATTACGGGAGAACGGGCTGCGGGCGGCTGGCGACGTGTGTGTCACTGGGAGGCCTCAGGTGAGCGGCCGGTTTTTTGTGTGCGGCCACAGAATAGGGAGTATACAGAAGGGAAAGCTGGGGGCGGCGCCTTTGATCTGTATGTTACCAAGCATTGCGCTCGACGCCATATTGAAAAGCAGTAAACGCGGAACTATAGCCACTTAGTACTTTCGCTGGAAATGGACTTTTTACGAACTGCAGCTAATCTCACCGACTTTTACGAAAGGAAACGGCTTTCATCTATTTTGCGCCATCTTCTTGCACCTAATTGTAATCCAACGAAAAAACTAGCCCTAAATTTTAATGCAACTACGAAAATGTACATTGGAGTCGATGATCGTTTTATTTGGTGCGTATCACTAGAAAAATTCCAAATAACGCGAAGTTATGTGTGGGAAATTAGTTATAAATAAGAAAGTGACTTTACAACTGCCAGGTTTTATTTGACACGAATAAATTCGCACAAAATATTGAGTGAGACTTAGCAGTTCAACGTGATTACACAAAACTAATGACGTCTGGGAATATATAAAAGTTGTGTTTGCTTTAGGAGTATCATTAATGTACTGATCGGAGAAGGGCATATAGAGGAATCTGTCAACCACAGAGCAGGAACAGCATAAAATAATTATTCCCCTTAATCAATTTGTTTGAGTATCCGAAGAACATTCGCTGCCAACATTAGCACGCTACGCCTCCAATGCCGTAAGTAAAATTTTACCTGCCTACTTACGCACTATTCTTTGTAATTCATTTTATATTATTCCCTACAACGTTAAACTTATAAAATGTAAATGTACTTCAACATTTCGATGCCGCTGAACTGCTGCAGCAACAGCGAGAGTTATCGTCGAGAGAAGAAGCAAGGCTACTTTTAATAATTATGCACACATTGCTCTCATTCGAAACTGATAACATTTAACTTTCACTGCACATATAGCGACGTTCACTTACTGCTCAGCATGTTTTGGGAAGGTGAGGAAACTTATATCCTTATTTGTATTCGAATTATTGCGGCAATTAGGTGCTGAACACCATCGGCCGCCTTTTCTTTTATTGCTGCTCGTAATAAAAACGGACAGCTCCAACTACTGACACACAGTTCTTTCTTTTCACTGCACCAAATACTTGATTACTTCTATGCGATTCAGGCAGTTAAAATACACAATTAACAAATAAAGACGGCGCATTACCACGCTACAGAGTAGGGAGTGATCACGCGTTTACTGCTTTTCAAGATGGCCGTTCTGCGCATGCGCACTAAATTTCGGACGACAGACTGCAGCAGGAGTTTCCTTTCTGTATATTCCTTATTCTGTGGTGCGGCCGTCATCGCTTTGGGCCGCGCCGACTCGTAAACCCGCGCCCCCTGGCGGCTATCTTTATGGTGGTAATTCTGGGCCGCCTTATCTGCTGCCGCCCCTCTATACCTGACCTACTGTGGAGGGGGAGGGGGGTGTCTGCCTGCTAGTAGAGGGGGGAAGCCGCCCCCCACCCCCCGCGCACACACCGGAAACCGCTGGGCGGCGCAGCGCTCCGGCTCAAAGGCTGCCCTGCTCAGCGGGGGTCGGCCAATTAGACGGGCGACATGTGTCGCGGAAAGCCCTCCGCTCGCTCTTCCTGCCGCCGTGAATGGGGCAGCCGTCGTGATACTCGCCACACAGCGCCCCTCTGTTCGGCGAAACCAGAAAGTAAACAACAAGTAACACAGGGGGCAGGCAGGCAGCTGGCTCATTCGCCTGCCGGTTGCGCGCGCTGTAAGCATCCCGCTGTCGACGCTACTTGAGCTCCCCACTCGCCCTCTATGGATCACACACAGCACTGGGGGCGTCTGCGTGCGTCGTCTACACTGGGATTAGGTTTCTTAATGGCGCCTACATAGAGAGGTGTCTCTTTCACACCGCGGCTTCGTTCATTCACCCACAGACACTACTCTTTGTAAAAAAGATAAACGAGCGGAAATAGTTGTCGCAGAATGGAGCTTGTGATTCAGAGTGTATAACACTGTCCTCGTAGTTTTCTGAAAGGGACGGAAGCGACCAGTAGAGCTTTAGAACTCCCAGAACTGTCGCTGCCTCATCCTAATGAGCTGCAAGCTCCTATTCTGTACGATATATCTATTCCGGTGGGACACACAATTATCTTTTGACTGTGTGTGTGTGTGTGTGTGTGTGTGTGTGTGTGTGTGTGTGTCAGAGAGAGAAAGAAAGAAAGCAACAGAGATTAAACGCCGGTTAACCGCCCAATGCACAGGCATAAGCTGACAGTGCGCCTATCTTTGACAGACACGTCTGTTATCACATATTTAATGTTCAAACCATTTACCAAATTTAAATTAAACTTGTCAAATGTGTTCACGAATAACTACAACTAATTCCCTAATTTATTGAAATTTAGTATACCAGTTACCAAAGTCAAATTAAACTCGTCAAACGTGTTCACTGACAAGTACAACTAAGTATGTAATTTATTAAAATTGAGTATATATTACAATGTCAGGTAAACGTTTATTTTATTTCCGTCAGGAGAGCTGTTTTGTTGGCTTACAGCTAGCTGTATATAGTGGTTCTTCTTTGTCAAATCCTGCATGTTATAAAGTCGTTTTTCGCCTTTGGCAATCTTGTAAATCTGCCTTGACTGACAGTAAGTCGCGCCTTGACGACATCAACATAGATTTTTTACCTCCATTTATAATATTAGAGAGGGAAGGCCGAAGAGAATATAGCCCGATTGTCCCTTCTCCTCGACAGGTGAATGATGAGATGGAGTATATTCCGGTTTGTACAATTTATTTATATCCTACAATTGCTGTAATCAATTCAACAATTATGGTATGATCTTGGAAGAGTGCTAATTGCTCTTTTAATGGAGCAATGATAAATCTGATCGTGTTGACATTATTTTCTAACAAAAAGCCAAACGTTTAGTTTTAGAGTTTCAATCTAATGCTTCAATCTGCCATATTAGAATATGTTAATTACTGGTAATTCTGAGTATCTGTGTTCTGCAGGACTGATCGTCGAGTTCCTCTAGCGATGAACCACTGTCAATGTGCAATCCTATGAAGACACTTTTAAGACTACTGTCGAGCGGAATGACCCTTATGCCAGGCGGAACATAGGGGGTCTAAGGCTTTGCTGTAGCACTTCAACAGCCTCCATACAGCCCCGATCTTTGAGAGGGGAATTAACGCATCTTTGTCTCCCAGAAGAAAGACGTACGTCGGCGTCGGTTTCAGTCGGACGACTATAGGTGCAAGGCTGGGCGCGGTTTTGTCTTACATCCATCAGCGGGCAAGGGCGTTCTACCAACATCTCTTTAGGTGGTGGTGGTTCTACGGAACTGGACCCGAGTGTCTCGTGCCTCAGTGAAATAAATTACTTATAAATGGAACCTTTCCACGGTTCCATTGTGGCAGGTGTTGGGTTTTCATTTGACTGCACCGCGTAAGTTGAATATGTTAATTACGCAAATCTACTTAAAATTTGCGATATATGAGGTATAGTTCTATGCAAGATGACGCTTGATTCTCAATTACATAATATTTCTTATGAAATATCAATATTTCTCAAACACACTTCATATAGGATAAGACCTGAAGCTGTTTATAAGGGATTATTTTTAGCGGAGTTTGCACAAAAAAATTGGTAAATGTAATCGAATTTTCCTTCTGAATTATCTCGTGATATCGTAATGTTCAAGATAACAATCAATAAAAATTATTTGTGACAGTTTTCAGCGTCAGTTTTGTTTACATACGCACAGTGCCCGCCAAAGTACTTAAAAAAGATATTTCTATCTATTCAAATGTTTGTACATCTATGGGACTTACCTTGTCATCAGACCCTAGGCTTACAAAGTACTTAAACCAACTTATGCTAAGGACAACAAATATACTTATGCAAAGGGAGGACTCGAACCTCCTACGGCGAGCAGCGGTGTGCTCCGCAGCTAGACGCCTTGGAACGCTGAGCCACTCCTCCGCGGCTTTCTATCTATAATTGTGAATTTTCTTATATGATTGACAAGTTTTGAAATTGTGGATTACAGTGGAATTAAAGAATGTCAGATGTCTCGTTAGGTGATGACACTCAAAGCACCGCTTTCTTTATGTAAAATTGGACTTTGCACAATTCTTGTTAAATCTCGGGAATTAACCCTTAAAATAATTTCAAGTGATTGATTTTGTTTTGTGAGATGTACAAGTGCGTTACCTTTTTTAATTTCGTTTTGATTACACGTATTCGACTACTCAAATTAGCTATCCCTGCAGAAGAACAACGCTTCGGATAATGGTAAAGATTTATTTCTTGAAAAGCCACTGCCTTGGTAGTAAAAGAAATGGCAAAATGCTGCCTCCGACGCGTCAGAAACTCATTTTGCGGCGCACCTACCAGCGAAGAGGGACACTCCTGGTGACTGTCATACTTCTCTTTAATTTTTTTCTGTCCAGCCAGTCACACTAGTCAGCAACTCTTTCTGATTCAGGAAACAGACACGGCCTGGTACTACTGTGGCAGCTGCGAAAGCTTTCACTCCGCGGTGACGTGGAGGAAGAGGTATAATAAATGCGCTTGGTGAGTTTTATTCAAGTGAAAATTAAGTACACTATATTGCTCCGTAGGCAGTGAATGTTTCAGTTTCGTGGATATTTCTCGTCTTCTTATCACAGGATTGTTAACGCAAAACTTTTGGCCCACTTTAGGTTACGGTAGTAACACTAAAAGTGGGCCTTTGCGATCGCCTTTCGACAGCTCGAAATTTATATGAAAACTAGCTGCTCCCCGCGGTGTTACCCGCGGTTCAATAGTCAGACATTAAAGTGCCAAGAAAGGGCATAAATAACTACGTGACAGTTTGCGACATTGTTAGCACGGAATATATAATTGTCTTGGAACGGATGTAGAGCCAAAAAACTATTGCAATACGTCCCTGTAAAAGACGTTTCGAGACTTATTGTTCTCAGAGTATACTTAGAGATTTCTAGCTCTCGATACACGGGAGCAGCCTACGTAGAGCTGTCCGTGCGAGAAACACGGGGTGGCCACATGAATACCTGCCACTTTTAATGTTTGTCTTTGACTCTTGTTTATAATAATCGAGAAGGCCACTTTCAATGGGAACTGCAACCGGTTAACCTGGAATGGCAAGTTTGTTGGGATGATGGGAATTCGTGTTATTAATACAGTCTCTCTCTTGGCTCCACAGGTGATGATGGTGGCCTGCACGATATGCCTTCTCAGGTCCGTGATGCGTAACCAGGTGCCATTGGATAATCGTGGTGCATCCAAGTTACGCATCAATAAAACAGGCACACCCACCTTCAGCTCCAACTTGTGGGGATGGCACCCCTGACAGTAAGTAACTACAATAACAACAATACAGTAATCGAAAACAAATGCCAAGTAAAGGAACAAAATAAACAGCAAATCTAACGGAGAAATGTAACGAAATAAACAAACCTAACGGAGAAAAGTAAAGAGATAAAGAAGACATCTAACGGAGAAACGAACTGTTGAGATCCTACAAATGCAAAGCGAACCAACAAAAGAACTAAATGCAAACGTTCGAATGCTATAAATAATCGAAATCACCAAAGAAACTATTATTCATTGAAATCCAAAGAGAATACAATGTTAAGGAATTACGATAACATCACAATGTTCGAACATCTATAACGTTTCATATGTTAACTGCAGCGTACCGCCTGCCATCTGTTGAGTGCATTTGCTACTACTTTCGTTGCAGGTTACGTACTATTTGGCCACGATAACTTGACGATTTTGTTGGTGCTGCCACTAGTGCTGCCACAAGCGGAGAAAATCGACACCAGTTGAAAGTTATTCTTTTATTTACATGCGCTGCCAACCTTACAATGCACCTTGACGCGAAGAATTAATGTTCACATTGTTAGGGTAACTGTTCCAGCACTGCAGCAAGCAGCCCATGCTGCCTTCCGTTCGTGCAAGACAAGCTCCCAGCAGCCACCGCGCGAATCGTCAAGTTATCGTGGCCAAATAGTACGCTATTTATACGTGGCAGTTCGCGCTTTGTACACAGAATACGGCTTGGTATCTAGATCCCATTCTACACAAAACGTCAATGTTTTTTCTTGCCATGGTACTTAGAGCATATTTTATTTAAAGTCTTCAATTTATATACATACTTCCTTCATTTGTTACAACAAATGAAAATGAATGCGGCATAAACGGCAACATTCAGATTTCTTGTGTATGTAATTATATATAAGTTAAGCCGTTATGGCAGTATCCAAGAAACTTTTTGTATATTCGAAAGTAAAAAAGATAACAATAACAAAGAAGAAAAATTTCACTATAGCAGGACCTGAACCATTGCCCAAAATAACAGAAGTCTTTTACAAGACGCGTTAATCCCCGCGGCTAAACACGACATACCCTAGAATGACCTACTGCTGTTGTATTAGAAACTTCTTACAACCGTTACGTATTTCTATGGATATAATTCAAATAAATAACTTGTAATAAACATTTTGAAAAGTAGCCTATGTCCTAATCCAAGACATAAGAAATCTCTTTATGAAATTTCATCTAAATCAGTGCTGTAGTTTTAGCGTGATGCGGTAACAAACATAGAAACTTTCGCATTTATAATATGTATAGGATAACGTCTTAACCGTTCATCTGAGACGAAAATTGAATATCCGAATTTGTAAAGGAGAAAATTCTCTACTATTTTGCTCTCTTACTTTTTTTTTCATATGTTGTATCGTTTTAGAGATATTTGCAAAAATAACGGCGATTTCAAGATGTCTGTCTGTCCCACGTTTTAAGTCGAACCGTACAACCGATCTGTACCACGTTTTATTTATTTCTTTTTTTTTTAATTTTATTAAATATCTGAAACTACCGATGCTGCTGCTATGAAGTGGGCGGATTTCTAATCCGTAAGTCGACTGTAGGCGAAACTAGTTTGCTAGATGTGTGTCTTAACAAAGTTGTGGGTACTTCAATACTTCCTCTGCGGGCCACTGGGAGAATGGGACACGTATGAAAAATCATTTCATGAATATAAGTATAGGCTCTTGGTCCGGGTGTACTAAGTCAAGAGTTCCTCCTCTATCTGTTGTTGAACTGCATCTTTTCAACCGAGTGGATAGCTCTATGGACCTTCGAAAGAAGAGAATCCTGTTTTTAGACATTGGCAATATTTTGGCAGTTTTGATGCGACTCTTCCCACGAAAAGTTAGGTTGTTGTTGACACATTACTTGATTCTTTACTGCTTGGATTTTGATCTGCAGCTCAAACAGACACCTCGAAAGAGTTTCAGTGATTTTCTAAATTTTACACCGGATATTTACGTTTATTAAAATAAATCACAATTTAAAAATGGTGGACAATTTTGATGAAGCAGACTGGAATATCAGTAAGCAACAACTGATGGTTTCTCAAAATTATGTACGAAATCGATTCCTGATGTACCTACAGCCACTTATGGCCTCGTGGCTCGGTGGCTTCGCTGTGCCGTGGCAGAGTAAATATCCAGAGGTCTCGTGTTGAACGCCTTTTGTCTTGGAATTTTTATCTGCCCTTCCTGTTCCATTGCAACTCTGCCATTGCTTTCTAATACTAAAAACGGCGAGTGACAACATGCGTCAGAGTTCACGATGAAGTGTCTTCTCCTTGTACTTGCATAGATAGTCAGTTCCATGGTAGGAAGAAGGCAACAGCGCTCACTCGTAACAAGAGCACTAATGGAGGAAAACATGACGAGCTGTTTGCACACAATCTTCCAAGTAGTGTTTTTTTTTTTTTTCTAATTACGCATCACACTGACAATAAAGGTAGTTTAACACTGACGCGGCGTATCTGGGGCCACGTCTTCGGAATTTTCCGCAGTACGAATCACGTATCCTATCTCTAAGTAAGTGCCCTTGATACAGACAGCTCCGTTCTATGTTCAAATGTTTGTTAAGCTTAAGGGACTTAACTGCGGGGTCATCAGTCCCTAAACTTACAAACTACTTACGACCTACCTTATACTAAAGACGACACGAACATCTATGCTCGAGGGGGGGATTCGAACCCCCGGCGGGGAGCGGCCTCGCCCATGGAGCATAGCGCCTCAGTGCACTTGGCCACTCCGTCGCGGCTCCTAGCAATGAGCTACGTCTGCTATTCCACCTTGGTGGTTGGCGAGTCTTCAGAAGACGTCACGCTCGGCTCACACGAACTCCGCAACTTTCACCTGCTCAACACACGAATTCCACAACTTGCATGCAGCAAACGGTCACGACCACCAGTACACGAACTTCGGAACTGGCCAGCAGACTCGCGGTTTTTGCACTGCCCTCAGTAAACCACGTCCAAAAAGTGTGGCAATTTTATTACTTTTAACTATGAAATGTAAAAAACGAATTATGCATGAATGTACAAAACTTTCAATTTATAAACTGAAAACGTGACGGGAAAAGTACATCACAACAAGAAACAGGTGCCGGCCGCGGTGGCCGAGGGGACTAAGGCGCTCCAGTCACGGTCTCTACGGCCACTACGGTCGGGGGTTCGAGTCCCCCCCTCGGGCATGGATATTTGTGCCGTCCTAGTTCGTAAGTAGTTCATAAGTAGTTTGTAAGATTAGGGACTGATGACCCCGTAGTTAAGTCTCATAAGCTTAACAAACATTTGAACATTTTTTGAATAAACAGGTATTAAATTAACACTATTAAATTCAGAATATTTTCAAGCTTTGTATGTAACACACATTTTACTAAACTTTATTACGGCTTTTCTTAATTTTATTTTATTTCTGTATTGTCAGAGTTGACGGGCATGACAGGGATGCAATGGTTGGGAAGGGAGTAAGACAGGGTTGTAGCCTTTCTCCAATGTTATTCAACTTGTACATTGGCAAGCTATAAAGGAAAGCAAGGAGAAATTTGGAGAAGGAATTAAAGTTCAGGGTGAATAATTAAAAACATTGTGTTTTGCCGACGACATAGTAATTCCGTCAGAGACGGCAAAGGACCTGATAGAGCAGGTGAACGGAATGGACAGTGTGCTGAAAAGTGCATATAAGATGAACATTAACAAGAGCAAAACTAGGGTAATGCAGTGCAGTCTAAGAAAATCAGGTGATGCTGAAAGAATTAAAACTCGGGCAGTAAAATAACAAATGATGGTCGCTGTGCAGAGGATATAACATGCAGAGTGGCAATGGGTAGAAAAGCTTTCTTGAGAAAGAGAAATTTGTTAACATCGAAATTTAATTTAAGCCTATGGAAGTCCTTTCTGAAGGCATTTGTATGGAGTGTTGCCTTGTATGGGAGTGAAACATGGACGATAAACTGTGCGGACAGGAAGAGGATAGAGACTTTTGAAATGTGGTGCTACAGAAGAATGCTGAAGATTAGGTGGGTGGATCGCGTAACTAATGAGGAGGTACTGAACAGAATTGTGGAGAAAAGGAATTTCCGGCATACCTTGACTAAAACAAAGGATCGATTGGTAGGACACATTCTTTGACATCAAGGAATTGTGAATTTAGCGTTGGAGGGAAGTGTTTGGGGTAAAAATCGCAGATGAAGACCAAGAGATGGATACAGTAAGCAGATTCAGACAGATGTGGGTTGCCGTTATTATGTGGAGTTGAAGAGGCTTGCTCAGGATAGGGCGCTGTGGAGAGCTGCATCAAACCAGACTGAAGACCACAACAACAACATTGGCAGCCGGTGACCGCCCAAGCCAAGATACAGCAGATAGCCGTTACAAGCACGCGCTGGATCTTTGCGACAGCGACAAATGGTCAGCCATGTTGCGGCATTCGTGGGTGGTGATTAGTGAGACGTATCTCAACTTCATTTGAGGAGTTCCGCGTCCACTTGCTCGAGATACGCAATGCCGGTGTGAAAGACCATTATTTTGGACGTATATTCCGTAAAGATATGGACAGGGCCTTTATTCACGTTTAAAACATTTTACGAATTGAAAATATTTAAGCACTTCGACCGTTCAGGACATTGAAATAAATCCAAAGACAAAGATGAACGTTTGAGCCGCACCGAGATTCGAACCTCGATTACCCGCTTTGGCCCACCGGTCGCCTTAACCTTTAACTGTTAGCATACGTCTGAGAGACGGCTGCCGAAATTCCTAGTGGCCATCCCCTTCCTATCCGGGGTCGCTACGCCCTTTCCCTCCGCGTACTTTTCAGTTGGAGTGGTGACTTCCAGCAGTGAAGGTGGCCGAGGTGACTGAGGCGCTCCAGTCACGGTCAGCTCGGCCACTACGGTCGGGGGTTCGAATCCCCCCTCGGGCATGGATATTTATGCCGTCCTAGTTCGTAAGTAGTTCATAAGTAGTTTGTAAGTTTAGGGACTGATGACCCCGCAGTTAAGTCCCTTAAGCTTAACAAACATTTGAACATTTAGTGAAGGTGGGGAACCGCTCGCGCCGTTTGGCCTTCAGTGATTGCGCGGCAAAGTCTCGCACACGTTTGATACCAGTTGCGTGAGTATTTTTCGTCACACATTTTTACCAGTATATCGTGTTCATTGTGATATTGAGCGCGCAGAAAATCCTAGTTATCATTGACAGTGCGTCTTAACTAATTCACCGAAAATGGAGCCACAACCAGGTCCATCTCACCAATCAAAACAGCCCAAAGAGGCTCGTTATTCTCAACTCTCAAAGAATTCTAAGAGGAAACGATCCAAATTTTGAAATGTATGTTTAATAAATTTTTTTTGTTACAAATTTTTGTTTTCTGAAAATGTTTTCTGCAGTTGCCACAGAAAAAAAAGGTGTGTTATAAACAAGGGAAATTGTGGCCTTTGTTAAACTTGAAATTTAACATCAGAATATGCGCTGTCCCTAGAAATTTTCCAGTAATTTGGTTTATAATCCTCATTATCGGTTTTTCTGAAAGGCTAGAATAGCACAGCATTAACAATTAAAAGCTAATTTGCTATGATTTTGAGAAATGTAGAAAAGTCTACATTTTCAGAGCATCACTTGCGTATTTTCTTTATTGTCGATATGTTAATTATTATTACGTCTGTAAACACAGGTTGTCTGACAGACACCATGATACCAGTTACGTTAGAAAATCCAGTGGTACCAACTGAGGGTTAAACAAATTGAGTTACCCAGGCACGCTTCTGTTCCAACCGAAATTCGTACCTTGTAGTACACTACGTTGGGCAGGGGGCACTACAATCGTAGTGTGCTACAAGGGGAGAATTTTGGGTTGGAACAGAAGCGTGGCTGTATAACCTCATAGGTCAAGGCGACCGCTGGCCGAAAGTGGGGATTCGACTGCATGTCCAGCTCAAATTCTCATCTTTGCCATTGGATTTATTTAAATGCCCTGGAGCGGTCTAAATGTTTGAATATTTGGAATTCGTAAAATTGCGGCCGTTAATGTCCGGAAAGAACAGACGGCATATAAATAACTGTAAACCATTTTGACTTTGTGTTTAGCTGTATGCAGTGTATTTCGGTATCGGCTGCAGTGCCTGCAGAGTCACGGAGCGTGTAGCGCCCTGGGCCTGGCCGCCATTGTGGCCAGCCAGCCAGCCTGCAGGTGCCTGCAGCCTGCCGCTGCCGCCTGTTGAATGGGGCTCTAATTAGCGCCGGCCGCTGCTTTGTGCGCCACGGCCTGGGCTGCGCTGCGCGCCGCCCTCCCTCCCACCACTTTATTTTAAAACCTCGAACTCCCTCTGCACACGGCTATGTGGCTTACTGCACCAGTAACGGGCGTCGCATAGTTTCTAAGCCCAACGTCAGGCCGGTTACACATTGGGCGAATTTTTTCCGCCGCTGTCAGAAAGCCAGCGTTCACACACACTGCAGCAAAATCTCCGTCGCCGCCGTACGTGTCAGCAGGTATTGGCACTGTACTTTCATCATCAAACAAGTTCGCTTTAATTAAAATATCCGGTCTACAGTGTCCAACGGGCACAATATTTCGGCGATCATACATGTCGCCATCATAAGGTGAACTGACGGACTGAGCTCCTGGAAACGCGCCGGCACGAAGATCCGCACGCTACGCCATCCTTTTAAAGATTTCCACCTCAAATCGTGCAACATTACCGTGACGCTCCCCCCCCCCCCCCTAAACAAAACGAGCTGCCCTTCTCTGGACCCTCTCAATGTCTTCCGTAGCGTGCGGATCTCCGTGCCGGCGCGTTTCCAGGAGCTCAGTCCGTCAGTTCACCTGATGATGGCGACATGTATGATCGCCGAAATATTGTGCCCGTTGGACACTGTAGACCAGCAGTACACCCGTAGATATTTTCATTATCAAATACGCCGGGAGAAACTCAAGAATCACAAGTTCGCTTTAGTTTTGCTGTGGTATTTAAATTATTTATTGTTCGTAAGTGCTTCTCTTACTGAACAAGTATTCCAACAAAACACTTTTTACCTTCCACTAGCTGCAGTCCCCGGCTTCGCTCCGGGAATTGATATAAGGTTTTGGGGTTGTTGAAATAAGCATTACATTAAAGGTAAAAACATCAACAATACAGTTTCACTACTTTTTGAAATACTTCTCAATTAACGGCATTTTTCATTTTATTATCAGGAGTACATATAAACAAATTTTTCCGATTTCCAACTCCAGAGCAAGCGACCATCCTCTTCACCATTACTCAACGTACTCTCAAGTCTACGTCGTAACTTCCGCTTTCCCTGCAAGTGGTGTTCCGTAGCCTTCCTCCGACCTTCGAACGGACTTCAAAAAATGTTCACATGTCTGTAAATCTATCGCACTAAACTGCGTGGTCATCAGTCCGTAGCTTACAAACTACTTAAACCTAGGTAACACGCACACCCATGCCCCAGGGAGAACTCGAACCTCCACGGCGAGCAACCGCGCGCTCTGCAGCGAGACGCTTTAGACCGCTCGGCTACTCCACCGCGGCGAACGGACTTACCCAGCTACTTATAGGAGACCTGCAATTTATATTGGTTTCCGAACCACGGTGCTACTCGACATTTTTTCACATCAGCAAGATTCCCAAAGATGAAAGACGTGAAAACACAGAGAAAAGTCCTAGGAATAAGCTGGGATCGAACCCGCGATCTTTGAAGTCTGGCACTCTACCACTTGTCTACCTAACCACACCGTATTCTATTATGAATCAATAAGTGTACGGTAAAGTTCGTAAATCACAGAATATACGTGGTGTCTCTAAAATGTTCGGGGAACGCAAATTTGGCGCATCTCTGTATGAAAGCATACGGGTCTTCAGAGAGGTGAGGACAATCGATGCACTGCACGTGACCGTCAGTGCAAACAGACCGCGACCAATTTAACGTAGTCAGTGTAAGACGGAGTGTCACACTACAGTGGAGCAACGTGTAAACATCAATTTGTGTTACAGATTGGGGAAGACTGCAATGAAGGCACATATAATTTTACTACTGGAAAATGGATATCTACATCTACATAGATACTCTGCAAATTACATATAAGTGCCAGGCAGAGAGTTCATTAACCACTTTCATAACCTTTCTCTACCGTTGCATTCTCTAATAGCGCGCGGGAAGAAAGAACACCTGAATCGTTCCGTTTTCGACCTGATTTCTTTTATTTATTGGGATGCTCATGTCTCCTTATGTAAGTGGATGCTAGCAAAATATTTTCACATTCAGAAGTAAAAGTCGGCGACTGAAATTTCGTAAACAGATCTCGCCGCAAAAAACACTAGCTGCCTTTCTCTGAACCTACTCAATGTCTTCCGTCAGTCCCAACTGGTGAGGGTCCCACACTGGGCAACAGTACTCCAGGAGAGAACGCACAAGTGTGATGTAGGCAGTCTCTTTGGTGGAGCTGTTGCATCTTCGAAGCTTTCTGCCAATGAAACGTAACGTTTGATTCGCCTTCCCCACAACATTTTCTGTGTGTTCTCTTCAGTCTAAGTTGTTCGTAATTGTAACTCCTAGGTATTTGGTAGACTTTACGACCTTAAGGGTTGACTGATTTATCATGTAACTGAAGTTCAGCGGATTTCTTTTAGTGGTCATGTGTATTACTTCACACTTTTCTTTATTTAGTGCCACTTGCCAATTTTTGCACAATGTAGAAATTACGTCTAAATCGCTTTGCAGTTGCTTTTGATCCACTGTTGATTGTCTCCTAAATCGTTAAAAACACAAGGATGAGTAGGTGACCTATAACGCTCTCCTGGGGAACGCCAGATATCACTTCTGTTTTACTCGATGACTTACCGTCAATTACTACGAACTGTGGCCTTTCTGATACGAAATCTTGAATCCAATCGCACAATGGGGGCGATATTCCATAAGCACGCAATTTCATTAGAAGCCACTTGTGAGGTACAGTGTCAAAAGCCTTCCGGAAACCCAGAAATATGGAATCGATTTGAGATCCCTTGTCGATGGCCCTTATCACTTCATGTCAATAAAGGGCAAGCTGTGTTTCGCCATAGCGGCACTGTTCCATGACAATGCCCCTGCAGACTACGTCATCCAAGTGCGGCAATCCATGTATCCCCTAAACTCGCTTCTGAAGACTTTTTCCTGTTTCCCTGCTTGAAGGCGGCCATGATAGGTGAACGTTTTGCGGGCGTAAACGTCATCAAAGGTCGTGTGACAGGCGTTCTGCGAGCTACATCACAGGTAGCCTTTGCTGTTAGTTTCCTGAAGCCGTACGGACGTTTGCAAAAGTGGGTGGCGACTATTTGGAAGCACACTAAAGAACGTTTGTTTGTTTTCTGATAGCGTTACTGAATATTTAAGACACACGAGTTATAGATTTTACGAACGGCTTTTAACACCGAGACTCCTTTTCGGCTGTACTTCCCGAGTTGATTGCCATTTGGAGCAGACGGCGCCTGAGGAATCGGTGGGCGCGGGCAGAGGAAGGACCGCAGGCGAGTGCGGCTGCGACGTTATCAGCTGGCGTGCTCCTCCTCGCCGCTGGCGCCAATTAGCCGGCTTACTGGCCGACACGGCTGCTAATGGCCGCGTCTCCACCTGGCGGAACGCAACGCCGGCGCTACGTCCCGCCTTCTCTGCATCCGGCACGCCACCATACGGTACACTGAGCTCACCTCCTGCACCCCTTACAGTGGGTAAACGGCCCCTTAACAACTTCCTACATAGTGTTCAGCTCTGCTTTTCCTGCTCCATCCTTGTGTAGTAAACCTAACGTCAGAAAGAGCACGCAGTACTCATCAACTTTGTAGAAAAATTGATTAACCGGCGAAGTAAAATGAACTAGGTACAAAAAAATCAGTTTTTCAGATTGCCAAGAAGACGGTGTTCAGCAGCAGTGATTGGGATACAGCTTTGTGATGGCACCTTCGATTACAACACATCAGAAGAAAGTGACGAAGGTTTAATGAAGTCTGTTCGTCAGTGGCGGCGGGTCCTGTGTCTTCACTGGTTCAGTAGATTAGATTAATACTTGTTCATTAATACTTGTTCCTTCAGTTTGGTGAGGAGGTTCCAGAGAGTAAAGGAGCAGTCTGAACAGAATGACTTTGGACCATATCAAGTACAGAATGATGATGGTGAAGCCGCGGCGTTGAGGCGCTATGCGCCGATGCGCGGGGTCGTTCCCCATCAGGGGTTCGAATCCCCCCTCGGGTATGGATGATTGTGCCGTTGTAGACCAGTCGGTCAACGATCCGCCGTGGAAAGCTTTACTACATTTTTTAGTTATGCCACTGTTCCTGCAGCCGTGCAATTTTTGCTAGTAATCATTTATAAAACTGCGATGTATCTTAATAGATTACCGAAATCTGATGGATGAGATCGTCATTGAGGGCTAGCAATCGCTGCTAAAACTGAGAACGGCAGAGCTTTGAATGGGCAGAGCCCAAGACTTGTGGGAGTCACAGTAATGCCAGTAGTGGACGTCATAAAACACACACCACAGTTCAGCGAATAAAGGCGTAACCCGAGGTATGTCCCTATTCGAACCATGGCATTGCTCATAAAGGATACTTTCAGGGTACAGCTCTACTTACAGGAAAAAGGTACTGGTTACTCCACTCTGTGATGACTTACCTGCAAAAGAGAGAGGAAAAAAGTTTTAGTACACATTCACATCATTACTACATAAGTCACAGAGAGAGAGAGAGAGAGAGAGAGAGAGAGAGAGAGAGAGAGAGAGAGAGAGAGAGAGACAGACAAGAGTATGACAATAGCGAAAATACACTTTAAGAAAAATAACTGCTACTGCAAACATTCTCTGTGAAAAGCTGTTCGAAGATAATTGCGAAAGCCATGAATGAAATTGGGCTTACTTAGATGAGAACCTAATGGAAGTGTTTAAAAAAATCTAGGTCCACTCCCCTCACAGAAGGCCAACTTCGAATTCTCTCTCTTGAAAGAAAAACACCTGACTAGCTTTCCCTTTCCCTAAGAGCACCTTCCGCTCTCCCAGATGGGCACAGCTAAACATGTTTTGGGCCCTGTATCATGTAATGTTCGCCTCTCTTAGGGTACGTGCAATTAATTACGCGATACATTAACTTGACCTTCCTATCCCTCCTTACAGCGATGAGATGTCATGATTCCCATCCCACCCCATATCAGCTTTACCCTTTACCTTTTAACTAACTAAATATGTGTTTATAGTTTTTCTTGATACCACTAAAATGCCAAAGGCTCAACTTATATGAACTACATTCTTGTTTGTTAATTTAGAGGTGCACTATAACTCGTTCAACTGAATTTTCTGTCTCGGAAGCTGCCAGATCTCTGTACAAATCGCCTCTTTCAATAATTTTCGCTAATAACAGCACTAAATAGTCTACGACACTTGCTTCGCCTTCCTCGTTTTTCACTCAGTGCCATCTGCTTCCTGTGTAGTAGGCCTACTGACTGGACTAATGGCGTATATAGGAAGACAGTCACGCCAGGCATCTAAATCGTGCTACTGATGGCAGTCCAGCCTCCTCAGACCGGCAAGTGACAATAAACTACGCGTTTTAACGATCACAAAGAAGCCGACTTTTTATTGATATACTAGCTGGAAACCCGGCGTCGCCCGCGAACTAACCAATTCCTTTTCTAAGTTGGCCCATCTGTCCCTCCCTTTATCTCCTCTCTTGCTCCCTCCTTCCCCTCTCTCAACCTTCCCATTCTCTGCCAATCCCTCGTCATCTCTATCCAATTCCTCCACCTCCACAGTCCGTTGCCAACTGCTTCTGTTGAGGCGTTACCCCACAATTCTACTAATAATTTATTACGGCTTCTCTTATGTTTATTTTATTTCTTTATAGGCAGCCGTTACAAGCACGGGCTGGGTCGTTGCGACAGCGACAGATGGTCAGCCAACCGGGGAATGCAGCCGTTAGCCGAGCAATGCAAGGGGAGTGGGGCTCCACCGTGTTTCTATAGGGCGGGAACTGCCACAGTTGATGTTTTACTATTTTAAAAGTCTTTCCAATAACTTCAACATTACCAGCGATTACACTCCTGTTTGTAGTCATAATTACTAAACAGGCTATGTTAATCAAAATTAGGTTATGTATTCAAAAACGATTTTCATTGGACGGTGATATCCAGCCAATAGTGTGTTAGTTTGATAAATAAGGGCGCCGACGCCCGAGCGTGTACGATGTACCAGTTGCTAAAGGGCCATGTGTGTAGGCACCACGTAGTGTTGCGTGGTCGTTCGCGAGTGTGAAAGAAATTGATATTCAGTGCAAGAAAAGAATCGTGGCGACTAATATTGAGCCAACGACGCTCTGTGAAAGTGAAATACATATATATATTGACGAATATTTGGTGAATTGTGCGAGTTAAGGCAGATTAATAATATATATGCAGGTCGCGACCGTACGATTTGAGAGTAAAAGCTAAATTAATATCTCCATTTCATATATAGAAAGGTGCTCAGCAAAGTTAATAATTAATTAGCGCGTGATTGATATACATGTTAATCTGGCTTCATATTAATCTGCTATTCTGAAAATAGAAACAGAAGAGTGTCTTAAAATAATCACCTATAATTCCGAGCAGACAAAACCATACCTTTATTGAGTTACTTTCTAGCAAACCTATATTGTGATCTGCACATCGTTCAAGTCCACCTGACGAGGCGACTATCAAATGGGACATGTAAAACTGAGGTAAGCAATACTGAACTGTGTACTGAGAGGCTGAGTGGGAATGGGCACACTACACAGAGGTGAAAAGAACTACTGTATGAAATCGTCGTTTGGTGTGTGTGTGTGTCCGCAATGCAACGAATTCCGGCGAGTATTTAGGCCGTATATACTGGAAATATAGGTGGCATGCCTAAATGATCTGACATTCACAGTTAACAGGTCTGTATGTGGGACTCAGCATTTCATTTATGCATTAAACCTCGCGTGAAATTAACTGCCGGAATGTTGTACTGTGAAAGATATTGGTAAATGAATAATTAATATCTAGTTTATTCATTTTGTTTTTCTTCAATATTGAAGACAGGGAAATTTTTCTTCTCTTATTTGAAAAAAACTGGTAGGGAGGCAAAAAAGCAGGCTTCTTCCCAACGGCTAGAATGGAAAATAAAAGGAAGAAAAGTGAAGTTACACGGCCATGGAGACTAACTAGTCTGCTAGCGCTTTCTGAATGAGCAGACACGAATGAGTTGTCACGACATAGTTTCATCCCAGTCGGGTGAACGATACGGCAGCGCAACTTGCTGTCTGTATCGGCGTCTAGTGGCGCGGTTACGGCCTTGAACCTTGCCCTCTGTGGCGCGGTTAGCCGCAGCCAGTAGCTACTAATTACGAGCAGTATCGTCCGCTGGCGACTTCGGCCGCGGAGGAATGCCAAGACGGAGACGCTATCGGCATGCAATCGGGAAGCGAACGCGGGACGGCTTCCCACAGCCCAGCACAGCACAGCAGAGCGCAGGTCGTCGGCATCAGAGGACGGTTTGTTACGTGAAGCCCTCCAGTGCAGCGGCACAAAAAGGCAGGCAGTGCAGCGTCAGCGGCGGACGGTTACATCAAAGAGAGCCCGCGGCGCATTAAAACACTACCACAAAAAGAAGGGGGGGGGAGGCGCCGTGACACGTGCACTGCACGCCACACTCGGCGCAGGCGCAAAACGACCACCGCGACCGCAGGGGGAGAGGGGGGAGGGGGCAATTTGTAGCCAGCCGCGAGGTGGGGGGCCGGCGCGGCGCGCAACTGACTCAGCACTCGTGTGCCGCACCGCACGTAACGCTCGCCGTCGCGTCGCCACACACAACACACTTTCCTCGCAGAGAGGGGCAACCACTGGCTAGGTTCCCTCTGGCTGGTAAACTTTTTTTCGTAGGCCAATGGCCCCACAGCTCCTCTGCTAGTCAGACCAAGGAAGATGTCGCACTCAACTCTCAGTTCAGAAACCGCAGTTCAGATACACGTAGTGCCATCCTGACTCACGGGATTCCAGTTGCTTGCCTAAGCTGTTTAAGGTTCTTATGAAGAGAACACCGTCGACATCCTTTCGTAACCGCTGCTTGTTATTATTACCGCATGGTTCTTGCTAGCCATCATATCAAACTATTTTTACTACAGTACATGGTACTTGTGTTCAGGGGATAAAAATAATGTGTGAATAGGATCTCCCCTCGCAGAGGCAGGTGCAGTGATTTAAGCCATATATGCCCTGCTGCATTTACATTGTAAAGGCCAGCCTAGCCCTCAGCGAAAGAACGCAGGGGGTAGTCTATTGCTAATGTCGTCCACAGTTTGGGCGTCTGCTCCGTCATTCCCCATTTGTATCTGAAATTATTGCATCTACCCAATCGTGTGCGAAAACGATTCAGCAGACTCCACTCCCTGCCACCGACTTCAGTGTCCGTTCACATTACAGTCTCACCTGTCTGCCTTCCTCCACTGTGAAGTTAAACTGAGCGCACCCAGTGAGGAAGAAGCGACTGCCGTGGTGCCACATCTCCTTTCGTATGTAAAAAATAAAGTACTTCGTTAACATGTGTACAATAGGAATGGGCTATGCGCGCTCTCGAGAAACGCGCGTCGCTAAGGCAATTCTCGAGTACTCTCGAGAAGTTGTCGACGTTGCTGCGCTCTCTGGACGCTGAGCGAAAGTACAGGGAAGCATTACGGCAGCTGTCGAAATCACTGTCTGCCGTACGTGCAGGGGAGAAATTCAATTATTATTATTATTATTATTAGAATGTATCCCAGACGCAAAAATCAGGATGATTATTAAAACACGTACATTACACGAAACAAGAAATTCATTTTACAAAAACAAATATGCATTCCGCATGTATTGATACATGACAGAAAAATGCTACAAGTTACACTTAAAAACTTCTTACTTACATTTACTAATTGTAGAAAAAAATTCGACAGAGCTTATAATAGTAGCCACCGTTACGTACTTAAGTTTTCGTTCTTGTTTCAGCTTGAAGCTCTGGTATTTTCTGAATACAGCCACCACAATTTACAACTAAATACTGACTGTTGGTTGTCTCCTAATTCTGTTCAAAAGTTTCGATAGTGTTAATTTTGATGCATTTTGCATAATATTGCAGCCAAATTAAAAATTATAATTTTCCGACACTGGCGAACTGATTGAGGCACTACTCTACCTTTTTACCGAATTTCTTTTTCATGTAGTTTGAATGGATAACATACACAACAGCTAGGTAATTTGCCTGACTTGTAATATAAGAATGCACTTTTGTATCCGCGAACGTATCTGATTGCTAGATATATTGTGTAATATTAAATGTCTTAGCATGCCTGTTGTATTTTTTTGTTACACTACGCAGCTTTGCAACAGACGTCTCCAGCCTCCGTTAAGTACTACCAATTCCGTGACTTTGGTTTTCGTGTATCCAATGATCATATTTAAATGATAATCACAACGAGCTGCGAGCGTTGCAAATTCTCGCGAGTTTCTCGAGAATCCCTCGAGCGCCGGCAGCTCGAGAAATTCTCTGTGCGCTCCAGTCGCCGACTCAGTCCCATCCCTAGTGTATGTATCTACTATAAAAACGTGTAATGGATATTGAGTACCAAAACTATTTCGCCATACTCCGCAATTCTTCTTGCAAATATATACCCCAAATGACTTCTAGATACCAGTAACATTCTGCCTTTCATGCATCATCTTAGTTGTGTTAAAGACGAACGTTGAAAACTTTTAAAATGCGGCCAGAATAATATTTTCACACCCTGTCCGCAGATTATGAAAGTTCTTTACGCTTCATTGCCTGTCCTCACTCCTCAGAAAGAAGGCAAGGCAATGGCGGAAATGCAGCTGTTTGTAAACCTATGGAAGCGAAAACCTATCCAAAGTACAAGACACACACACACACATACACCAGAACACAACGTAAAGGACCGATCAAAAATAGATAAATAAATAAATACATAATGAGCTCTTGCGCGCGAAAGGCCAAGGTCGCCGTTTTAATCTGTCAGAAAGTTTCTAAAACGGATTTTTTTGAATAGTTTTTGAAGTTCACTTTGTAAGGTATTTCGTTTGGCGCAACCCCATTCCTTTCCCAAAGTACAAATTGAACCCCGCACTGTGGTCCTAGGAAAACAAGTGAATTCTTAATTATGCATTACGAAGAGTAGGTTGCCTGTAATTTTTTGAAACCCCAGTGTATGTAACATTGGTAAAGTGTCTAAACGTCTGTGATTGTTATACTTGGCGTCATAAGAGGCGGAGTGATAGGGGAAGCGTGGAGGGGAGGAGCGACGGCCGAGCGCCAACAGTGGAGCCTGCGGAGAAACAGTGCGTAACTCGCAGCCAGCCACGCGGTCTACAGAGTGAACGTTAATTGCTGACATTGCGGTAATGGCGGGGATTGCGCAGAACAGCCGAAAACTGGGCCGCCTTAGTAGCCGAAGCCGACTATAGGTTTGAAACACTGCATTGTTGTTGCAGTAGTGCCCTGCTGTAAAGATAGCTGCGCGTGCGAGGAGAGGACCGCAGTGTGAGAACCGTACAGCTCATATTTGCAGAATGAAAAAGAATACTTTGCTAAGTAATACAACACTGAAGTAAAGAAAGAGTTTTTAAATTAGATGTTTGTTACCCTACTGCTATTTCTTCCAGTTGTATGCGTAATAAAATCTTCCGTCGTGTAGCGTTACAGTGTAAAGCAACCCCATATTGCTTTTTAATTTTCTAGCCAGTAAAAACCAAAGAATCCGTATATTACCAGAATGAAATTTCACTCTGCAGCGGAGTGTGCGCTGATATGAAACTTCCTGGCAGATTAAAATTGCGTGCCGGAACCGGGACTCGAACCTGGGACCTTTGCCTTTCGCGGGCAAGCGCACTACCGACTGTGCTATCCCGACACGACTCACGATGCCGCCTGATCGGCATCGTGAGTCGTGTCGGGATAGCACAGTCGATAGTGCGCTTGCCCGCGAAAGGCAAAGGTCCCAGGTTCGAGTCCCGGTTCCGGCACGCAATTTTAATCTGCGAGGAAGTTTCAATCGGTATATTAATTTATACAATCATGATCGACCCGTGTGGTGTTGATATAAGCATTGCCTGAAGAACTACTAAGCACAATTTTGTAAATAACTAGCTTGTAATAATAAAAACACATTACCGGAAACTATGTATTTATTAAAAACCTTCCACATGCATAATAAACTTCATTGTACGTATTAATTTGCTTAAAATACTTAAATTATGATTTAACATTAATGGGGTGTAAAAAAACCCAGTGTGAGGTGCATTGTAATTGAAATTACGTGTGAGGCGCGAGGGTTAATTGCCACCACTAAGGTCAGAGAATGACTAGGCACTTGCGTAACCATCATTCTTCAGCAGCCTTACGTATTTTCGAGATTTTGCTAGCTTTCATCGACAGAGCGAGGTGGAGCAGTGATTAACAAGTACAATGGCCTTGAGGCTCCATGTGAGTGACCATGACATGAACTCTCACAATTGTGGTGATTATTACCAACGCGGCCTCGTACAGGTTGTCATTCAATTTCTCAGTGCCTGTATTTAGCGATGTAGTACAGTGCACTCTCGGTCTCGCACATATTTCCATGTCACTGATAAATTACACATTGTTGTCTTATCTCATTCGCGATTGTAAATATCTCTCTCCTATTACAGAAATCCAGCGTGCGTGTACCTAGATCGTTTCCTATTCACACTCCCAAATTGTATGTCATTACAGGCAGCACAACGTCGTAAATTGGTTCAGCATGAAGAAGGAACTTTGAAGAAAATATCTCAGTAATAGCTGAAATGATTTCGGAATGCAAGAAAAATATAAATCAGTGTCATTGAGCTCCGATGCTCAAAAAAAAAATGTTGAAATGTTTGTAGAACTTATGGGACTTAACTACGGGGTCACCAGCAGAGGCGTGCAGCGGGCCTGCGCTACCCGCCCGGGCCCGTAGCCGCGCCTCCCGGGCGGGCCTGGCCACGCGCCGCCCGGCCTGCCGGCACCAGCCGCACCGGACGGCGGCGGGCAGCGCGGGTACCCCAACTACCCGCCGAGTGCCGGTACAGTCCGCCCGGCCGCCCGTGCCGCTAGCCGGGGCACGCGCCCACCAGCCGCTGCATTCTTAGCGGGAAATACACTGTTCCAATTTTCACACTGTAAAAACTGTTCACGTTACAAATGATCATCCCACATCGGCTTATTAACCTAGTTTTACCTTAAAATCTTTACTTTCCTTGGGAAAAATAACATGTCTGCTTTTCATTCCCCGTGAATTTTCAGTTTCATAATGCTTTTCACTCGATTATGAAGAAACTATGAGGTTAAATCTGATTTTTGGACATCTGATAGTACAGCAACTTAGCTTTCTAACAAAGCATTCAACTTTTCATTTACAAACCATGTATTGAAAAAGTTAGATAGCGGGAAGCTTACTAACCGATGCATTTTAGAACACTCATTAACGTGAGTGTAATAGAGCGGTCTCAAATCGTGAGTAATTGCGAGTTAATGAGCAGCATTAGTGCTGCGATAGCAAGTATACGCATTCAGCACGTGTTCGAACAGCGTTTCTGTGGCCATTTCGCTAAATTGCTTGATGTTTCCTTGCTGCTAAGAAAAAAAATAAGTAAATAAATAAAAATAATAAAAGTTCAGTTGCAATCGAGGTCATTAGAAACAATTAACTGGTAGAATGTTAGGAGGTTCAGCTTACACTTAATCACTCCAAGGGAAGTAAACTAATTACTGTTACTCGATACAGGCGTGTGGACCATTGTTGTGGTTTTCTTTTATTTTATATTCCTCCTTTTCCCTTTGGCTGGTGGTAGCTGAAACGCCGAGGGAGTCACCACTATTCGAGAGGTGACATTCAAGGTCGCAGTCGCTGGACAGTCTTTCATGTATCTTGAAACACTTGTGATTTTTCCTCACTGACTGAATTGTCAGTGTTGTATCAGTTGCGAGGAAAAAAAAATTGACGTGTGCAGTAATGCACCTGGTAAAAGCAGATCGTGCAATTTTGTGGTGCAGAAGCAAAACGGTAGCCGAATCGGCTCCCGCCGGAAATTAAACATGTTGAAAGTCGTTGGCTTCGCGTTAGCCGGCTCCAGCAAATTTGTAGGTAGTTTTATACTTTGCTCAGTATTTACTTACACAGTGTTTCACTTTAACTTCATATTAAACTATGTGATGGCTCTAACATAAAGAACAAGATTATTACTTAAATCTCTTCAGTTCCTTGTTGCTAGTAAATCTATGTATTTCATGTATGTGACAAAAAATTATATGCCCTACGATGATGTGATATTTAATTTTGTTCAAGGTTGTCCAACTAATTATCTAGCTAAAATTCTGCCAAGGTAAGCAGGAAATCTTTAAAAAGCCAGTTGTTTGCGAACAGGTATTCGTCTGTTATTCTTTTTACGTTTCTAGAAACTGTTGAAGGATGAGGAAGAACGTCTTTGGCACTTGCAGTGGGGTACTGTGCTCCTATCTCCATCAAAGTCTGTGCGAGGTCTCGAAATCCTTCTGCCGCAACTGTGCTGAAGGGCCGCAAATCTATCGCACACATTGTTACACATTTCTCCAGCACAAAAGATTTTTCTGACCCTGGAATATTGCTACAACCGTTCAAATCAGTATTAAGATAAGCTTTGCAGCTATTCAGGTGCCGTAACAGCGTAGTGGTACTGTCATTACAGAACGCCAATAATTTACGGCAACCATTACACTCTGCAAATCCCACAGGTTTATTTTCATTACCTACAATCAACATAAAACGCTCCCATACAATGCTGTCTCCAGATATCTTTAAACGCTTGTAGACTCTCTCCGCGAGTTTCCTGGAAACGTCTCTTTTCTCTTCCTCGGATCGTCTACTCCTTGCACGTTGGTACGATCTGTCCTGTTCGCTATTTATTTCAGACATAACGATCGATAACTTATAAATGGCAATGTAGGTAACATAAAAGGTGCGTGAAGCCTACGCTGTGAGTATTACAACGGCTTGCTCAGAACTGTATGCATTCCCCCGTTCGCAGCGCCGTCTGTAGGGATGTTGCACGGGCCCGGCGGGTACCCGCTCGCTCGGCAAGTGTCGGGACTCGACGGCGCACCGCAGCTCGCTCGCTGTGTACAGCAGTGCAGTGGGGCTCCACTAGACTACCCGCGGTGCGGGCAGCAGAGCGCAGCGGCCGGACGCAAGCGAGCTCCAGAGGGTAAATGTGGCGCGCTGCACGGCTCTGCTCACCAGTCCCTAAGCTTACAAACTACTTATCACCTACCTAAGACTAAGGACGGCACAAATATCCATGCTCAAGGGGGGATTCGAACCCCCGACCGTATCGGCCGTGCAGACCGTGACTTCTATGCTCAGCGTGACGACTTACAACTTACATAGCGAGAAGAAATATATAAATTGATAATTTCAAACAACAGCCAAAGTTGCACACAGCTGGTTCTTTTTATTGACGACTAGTTTCGGGCTTACCTGGGGCCATTATCAAGTCAAACCAACTCAATGTCATGACCAATATGCAAACGATACATCACATGTTCAAAAAATTGTATATTCCCTTTTTTTAACGTGTTATACTATTCCTCTTTCAAAACCAGGAATCGAAAAAGGAATAATATGACACGTTACAAAAAAGGGAATATAATTTTTATTTTATTTATTTATTTATTTTTTGTAGATGTATCGTTTGTATACTAGTGACGACATTGAGTTGGTTTGAATTGATAATGGGCTCAGGTAAACCCGAAACTAGTCGTCAATAAAAAGTACCAGCTGTGTGCAACTTGGGCTCTTTTTTGAAATTATTAATAAAAATAATAAGTTGCTGTCTTGAAACCATCCAACATGTTGGAATTTCATAAATACATAAATAACTGCTGGGGCCAGATATCAGAATTATAAGGAATCGTATGTTTAGGAATTATTTACAGACGAATGGAAAACTTGTGGAATCAAACCTTGGGGAAGATCAGTTTGGATTTAGGAGACATGTAGGAACTCGGCAGGAAATACTCACATTACGACCTATCTTAGAAGATAGGCTGATGAAAGGCAAACCTACGTTTTTTGCATTTGTAGATTTGGAGAAAGCTTTCGACAATGTCTACTGGAATACAATCTTTCAAATTCTGAAGGTATCAGAGGTAAAATATAGGGAGCGAAGAGTTGTGCTCGAACAAAAACCACACAGCAGTTATTATAGTCCAAGGGCAGGAAAGGGTCGCAGTGATTAGGAAGAGAGTATGACAGTTGTAGCCTTTTCCCAATGTTGTTCAATCTGTACACTGAGCAAGCAGTGAAGGAATGCAAGGAGAAATTTGGAGAGGGAATTAAAAGTTCAGGGAGAAGAAATAAAAAGTTTGCGGTTCGCCGATGGCATAGTAATTCTGTCAGAGACCGCAAAGGATCTGGAAGCGCAAATGAATGGAATGGACAGTGTTTGGAAAGAAGATAAGAGTAAAATGAGGTAATGGAATGGAATGGCGGAAAATCAGGCGATGCTGAAGGAATTATATTAGGTAATAAGACAATAAAAGTAAAATATGAGTTTTGTTATTTGGGTAGCAAGATAAGTTCTGATGATGGAAGTAAAAAAGATATTAAATGCAGAATGGCTATGGGAAGCAAAGCGTTTATGAAGAAGCGAAATTTGTTTACATCCAATATTAGTTTAAATGTTAGGAATCCTTTTTGAAAGCATTTGTCTGGAGCGTAGCATTCTATGGGAGTGAAACGTGGACGATAAGGAGTTCAGAAGAAAAAAAGATGATAGAAGCTGTTGAAATGTGATGCTACAGGCGAATGATGAAAATTAGATGGGTAGATCACGTAACTAATTGATGAGGTGCTTAACCGAATTGGAGAGAAAAGGAGTTTCTGGCATATCCTGACTAAGAGAAGGGATAGATTGGTTGAACACATTCTGAGACATCAAAGAATTGTCAACTTAGCATTAGAGGGAGCCGGCCGCGGTGGCCGAGGAGACTGAGGCGCTCCAGTCACGGTCTGCACGGCCACTACGGTCGGGGGTTCGAATCCACCCTCGGGCATGGATTTTGTGCCGTCATAGTTCGTAAGTAGTTTGTAAGTTTAGGGACTAATGACCCCGTAGTTAAGTCCCATAGACTATACAAACATTTGTACATTTAGAGGGAAATGTGTGGGGTAAAAATCGTAGAGGGAGACCGAGGAACGAATATAGTAGCAGATTCAAAAGGACGTAGGTTGCCGTGCGTACTCTCAGATGAAGAGACTTGCACATGACAGGGTAGCGTGGAGAGCTGCATCAAACCAGCCTGCGGACTGAAGACCACAACAGCAGCAAGTTTAGGAAACAGTTGACACTGGTTCAGCCAGCGCAGTTCTTTGTCTGGCGGCCGCTTTCCGTAAGTTGGCGGTGAAACTGCGCGCGTGCGGCGGCGTCAGTAATGGTCGTTATTAGGGGCGACCGTAATTATAACACGGCCGACCGGACGGGACGGGACGGGGCCTTTTTTGCTCCTCGCCTCCCACCAGCCGGCACACTTGCGAGGCCCGTGCTGCCGCCAACATCTCCTCGCTGGCTTTGTGCATGTGTACACTTTTTTCACGCGCTTGCTTCAACATTAAAAGAGATCACCATAATAATCAAAATGTTCACCCAGTGGCTATTTCCTCCACACATTTTCAATGATGCTTTTTCAATTAAATATTTGTTTGGTTAGCTAAATAGTTGTGTTTCACTTTTTCGTTCAAGATGTCCGAGAATACGACGGAAACTAGTTCGAAATAAATGAAAATTAGTGGAACAAAAACTAGATTCTTGTTTTTCCGCAACTTCTACCTGTTCGACGAATTCTGCAACTTGGCCGAAATAATCCTGACCGCTAGGCTAGTACACGAACTGCGGAACTCATCTGACGACTTGCAATTTTCACTTTACTATCAGTAAGCCTAACACAACAAGGGTAGCTCCTTTGTTACATTTTAGCAGAAAATGTATGAATGTAGAAAACCTGAAACTTGAAAACGGAAAGAAAGGTGAAGCAATAAACATATAATAATGGGCTTCAGTTACTTTCATTCACAAAATAACACGAAGCTAAAGAATTATTAAATTTTGAAACAAGCACGCTTCAAAAAATGCAGTTGCTGAATTTTTTCTGGTTAAATATTTGTTTCTTTGTGTTCTCTTGTCCGTTTTTGGTATGAAACCAGACCTGAACTGTTTAGTCGAATGAAAAAGTCTGTTTGTACTCTTCTCAGGTAGTGAGAAATATAAATGGTCGGGTCAATGGATTCCAAGAAAGAGTTAAAATAAGAATGAAAGTCCTCGCGTTCACTTTTAATTCTTCAAAACGCAGAGAACTGGTCTGCCCAAATAGAAACTGAGAAAGATACGAGGGTTTTTCCTCAAGTGAGGTCCGATTCGCCGTAAATATTTGAAAGCGGCGTCAAGGACACAATACGCATACGCACCTGCTCCTGGAATACCGCCGCGGTGGAGTAGCCGAGCGGTCTAAAGCGTCTCGCTGCGGAGCGCGCGGTTGCTCGCCGTGGAGGTTCCAGTCCTCCCTGGGGCATGGGTGAGTGTGTTGTCCTTAGGTTAGTTTACCTAGGTTTAAGTAGTTTGTAAGCTACGGACTGATGACCACGCAGTTTGGTCCGATAGATTTACAAACATTTGAACATTTCCTGGAATACCGTGCACGTTAAACGCCGCCAGTATCGTTGTTCTGTGGCTGTGTGCTATTGATAGTGTCAGTTCACAATGTTTAAGACTATCAGGTCAGCCCGCCGATTGTGAAGTAAGGGCAGTGATACGGTTTTGTCGGCAATACACTTTTCAGAGGCAGAAATCCATCGGCAGATTACGGAAGTGTACGGTCCTAACATAATGAGTGACAGCAAAGTGCGCACGAGCCTTTATGAAGGACGGGGAAATGTGCACGATGCACTACGCTCCGGCCGACCATCATTCATTTCAGACGAGTTGCTTCATGCGGTTGACGACAAAATTCCTCACGATCCACGATTCACTATTTCAGGTTTAGAAGTGCATTTCCCGAATGTGAGCAGAACAACTTTGTACAGAATTGTGTTTGAACACTTGAAAAATAGTGCGCCCGTTGGGTTCCCAGGCTGCTTACCCAGACCCATAAGATGAAAAGAATGGCATCTGCTCTTGCATTTTTGGAGCGATATCATGACGAAGGTGACAGTCTTTTAGAACATATTAACACAGGGAACGAGACATGGGTTTCTCACATTACCCCCGAGTCTAAACGTCAGTCAATGGAATGGCGTCTCACGTCATCGCCTGACAAGGTCAAGGCAAAGCAGACAATCTCCACATGCAAGGTTATGGCGCCGTGTTTTGGGATAGATATGGAGTATTGTTAGTCGACATGATGGAAAGAGAAATAACGGTCAATAAAGCCTCCTACTGTGCTGCCCTGACTAAACTTCGACGTGCAATCCAGAATAAGCAAAAAATGTTCAAATGTTTGTTAAGCTTACGGGACTTAACTACGGGGTCATTAGTCCCTAAACTCACAAACTACTTATGAACTACTTACAACTAAGGACGGCACAAATATCCATGCCCGAGGGGGGATTCGAACCCCCGACCGTAGTGGCCGTGCAAACCGTGACTGGAGCGCCTCAGTCCCCTCGGTCACCGCGGCCGGCCCAGAATAAGCGACGCGATCTTTTGTTGTCTGAGTATTGTTGTTGCATGACAATGGCAGACCCCACACTGCGAAGGACACGCAAACTGTAATCGAGAACTTTGGATGGGAACAGATGGACCACCCACCGTACAGTCCGGACTTGGTGCCAAGTGATTTTCCACCTGTTCCGCTATTTAAAGGAGTTTCTTGGCGGCAAGCGCTTCGACACAGATGATGGAGTGAAAGAAGCTGTTAAAGACTGGTTATCTTCGCAGGCGGCCGATTTCTAGGACTTGGGAACTCAATGGCTTGTTGAATGATATGACAAATGTCTAAATAAGTCTGGAGATTATGTAGAAAAATAGAGAAAGACGGAAGGGATGTTAATAAAAGTTGCGTTGGAAACAAATTTGATTTTGTATGTTTTTGTTTTAATCGGACCTTACTTTTAGAATATCCCTCGTACATTTTCCTCATCAATATAATTTTTAACAGATAGTTGGCGAACTGTGAAAGTGATAAATCTTCTGGCATGATGCTTATTAGGACACAAAACGCATTCCCTAATTCTTCAAGTTCCAAGTTAACAGAGAAAACGAGAATGAAGCCAGTTCCACTTTTCACACGTACTATCCTCGTAAACTCATACAAATCCAAATGTCTGAATTTTCCGCCACCTATTAAAGAGAAACAAAAATGGATTTCGGCGGAAATCCTGGTTTCGTACAAGAACAAGCATTGTTATACGTTACTTCTAAATCGGGGACCGTACAATTGATTTACGGGATATACATTTAAGTTTCTGTGTTTTCAATTTTTCTTTTTCATTTAAGAAACGGATATTGTTTGGGCACCCACATCTGAATTCCTCTATAAACACAATGGAAATCAGTTTCAGATGTGTTGATTTATTAACTGCCTGTCGTGTTAGTCAGAAAGTCATTTGTACCGAGATTGAACTTGTATCTACTTCTCCTACGTCACGCATTAGACAGGAAGCAAATTTAATTTAAAAAAAAAAATTCAATTCCTTGTAAACCTTTGGGACTTAACTACTTGGTTATTTGTCAGTAGCTTACAAACTACTTAAACCAAGTTAAACGACCTAAGGACAACACATACCCATGCCCGAGCTAGAGCTCGAACCTCCGACGGCGAACGGCCGCGCGCACCGCAGCAGGAAACAACAGTGCGCACGGCTATTCCGCCGCGGCCAGACGGTAAGCCTCAGGTAGTGTATACGCGCGTCTACCTGAAGGCTAAGTTGCCGAATACGTGTGGGGGGGATTAGTGAGGCCTACCTCGACCTCATCTGCGTTATCTTTTCAACCGTAAAGTAACTACACGATTATAAGTCGCCTGGTTTTGCAGTTCACTCTCATTGCTCCCATTACAGTTTCAAGCTTTTCGCAAGTGATACTATCAAATGTCATTTACGGGTCCATAAAACATAAGTGAGTACTGAAGCTGAGGATACAACGCGTTGGCTTTGACCAATGACGTCACAGAAATACTGAATAAATGCGGTCATTTTATACTACTTAAAACAAACTGTTACATCTATGTATGCTGATTCTCGATGTACTTTTCCGAATCACGATCTGGTAGAAATTTGTATTCCCAAAGAAATTTTATGAACTTGTATGTAACTGAGATATGACGTCATTCGTCAGAGTTGACGTGTTGTATCCAGTGTTTCAGTTGACCCAAACATATTGCAACTCTGTATACCGTGTAAAATAAAATTGGTCATCGGTCAAAGTTTTCGTCGTCACTGAAGTTAAGTTCAACACAAGTACGTCTGCATGCGGAATTAGTCTTATTGTTGTCTGCTCACAGCATTTATTGGTTCTTGAGCTCACTGAATAAATCGAAGCAATGCAGCTACTGCGCGAAACTGTGACAACTGTGTTTTTTGGTTTCCTTTGTGTGTGGCGGTTTAGATAGGGCTTTCGCTCGCCTCGATTTCAGATGGCATGCATTTGATCAAAAAATTTGAACACGACAGAGCATTGTCCGCCATGGCCCCATGAAAAATGTTGGCGTGTTCCGTCCGCCGGCAGAGGCAGCGCGGTTAATTAATTATATTTATCTGGGCCCTCCGCCAGCGCCTGTATCGGCTCATTAAATTGCGCGCTGTTATAAATGAAGCCAGGCTGCGGCGGCAGCTGCAGGAATGGCCGCCGGTTTATTTGGACGCGGCTCAAAGCGCCGCCGTTAGCTGGGGCCACCCGACGCATCCAAACACTCGTGCTCCATGCACCTGCCCCGCCCTTTGCATCATAGTAGAGCTGCGAGCGTAACGAAAATATACGCATCCGTTACTAAATAATTATAATTTCGTGTGGCTCATTCGCCTGGTGCAAGTCTTTCAATTGGACACCACTTCGGCGACTTGCGTGTCCCTAGCCCACCCAAGCTATCCAACAGGGAAAGGGAACCTACAGCTTAACGCGGAATCCGAACCACGTGTCGTTTCTGACGACTCCTCACATCGTTTAGAAGTGAAGAATGGGTTAAAACGGAGAATTAAAAAAAAAAAAAAAAAAAAAAAAAAAAAAAAAAAAAAAAAAAAAAAAAAAAACCGAAGTCTGACCGGGTCTCGAACCCACGACCCTTCGGTTGCCAGTCGAGCGTTTTACCCCAAGACCACCGACCTCGACAAAAAAAAAAAAAACACTACTGGTTACAAACGTATCATTACTCGTTACTCTCGCTACCAGTGCCACCCAGAAATACGGCAACTACACTGACTTTGAAAAAAAAATTTAACTGTTATTGTTAATATTACTTTAACATTTAAAACTGGCACGTAAATAGAGCTTTTTGAGGAAATTTTACTAATGATGAAAGGATCGATTACAGTCCATTTCCCTCGTGATTGAAATACAGTATCACACAAATTGATCAAAATTAAAGGGACCCACCCACGACCTCCATTTAAAAACTGGTCCTCCACTTTATTAAGAGACTTGGAATATCAAAATCAATCGGAATATTTCGTGACGAATGCCAGTGTGATCGGTCATACAGTAGTAGCACTACATTTGAGAGCAGCGGGATTATTGTACTGTATTATGTGATATTAAAAACTAAGATAATACCATCCACGAATGAAAATGTGTACATTATAACTTTCGAGTACTTTTTACAAACTTTTTTATAGTACACATGATGAAAAACACGTAATTAACCATTAAACTGCAGTCTTTACGCGTAAAAAGTACGATAAAACGTATGTTTGCGTTAAAAGCGAAGTCAGATCATTGAACATTAACCTAGAAACACCGGCCAAGAAGTTATAATTCGAAATCTTTAAAAACAAAAACAATCTTCTAAAATCGTAGGTTACGCAATATGCACTTAAAAGTTCGTCACGATGTCTATAAAAATTACTCATCTCATAATAAATAGTACGCATAAAAAACATTCTCTGTACTCGTTTTCTTTACAGAGTGCGTATCGATACGGTAGGTGCGAATAACGAAATGTATTCATGAGTAACGGTTCAGTATTTCGTAAATACATACGGTTTGCTACAGCTCTATAATGCAGCTTTCTTGCTTTTGAGGTTCCGTTCACGAAGGAAATACAATTTGCCGAACTCTCCCATGTACATTATATATATATATATCTTCAATATTCGTCTTCTGTTAATTTTGTTAATTGATGACACGATCTAACCGAATTCGAATTCGGGCGCCTCTAGCGGCAAGAGCGGAAAACGTTTTGAACCAGAGACTGTGAGGTGACTATTGTATTCTTGATCTCGGTTTGAACACGACTGTAAATGTTCGAAATGTTTACGTCACAATTCGGGACATCTCGTGATCTGTTCGAACATTTGATAACAACGCTATCCAGCGACGTCACCACGACTTACAGCACTAAAATGTTCACGGCGCTGAGCAGTGGATTATGAATTATTTATAAGGGACACGATTTCTTTAATTGACTATTGGGATTAATAATTATAAGTGTGAAATGCAGAGTGTAGAAGCTTTAATGGTGAATTTCATAAGTAAAAACAGTAATGAACACATAAGACAGCAATTACGCTATAAAATTCTTGTATCGCGATATAGGGATGTCTGTTGGTACTTGGTTTCTATAAAATGTTCCAATGTTTGTAAATCTCTGAGACCAAACTGCAGTGGTCATCGGTCCGTAAACGTACAAGCTACTTCAACTAACATATGCCGCGGACAAGAAGGACACATACTCATGTCTGATGGAGGACTGGGACCTCCGACGGGGAGCAGCCGCGCGCTCCGTAGCAAGGCGCCTTAGAGCGCATTGCCCTTCCCGCGCGGCTTCGTTTCTCTATCGTGTTTGAAAATATTTGAACGGCAATTTTCCGATTCAATTACTTTTGCTGGTGCAGAAATTTATTGCGTGACCATTAATGACACATCAGCTCTTAGTTTCGATTTCGTCAACAAGAAACAGCATTATTATTGCTTGCCGAGGAAAATAAATGGACCAGTAAAGGAAAATAATAGTTACGGGGTAAGACGAAACAGAGATTCCGGATACGCAGAAAGAGCCAAACATAATGCAAAGTCAGATAATTGAATGAGATGTGATGGAATAAAGGCTGGAGGGGAATAGACGCAGGAAAGACCGAAGTTAGGACGAATCTGAAGGACAGTTTTCACAACCCACGGGACAGTCAAGGCTGACTTCAGGAACACAAAGTAATGGGAGCTGCATGAAAATCACGTATCTTAACAAGGAAAGTACTTGGGCTCGACCAAACACATATACACCAAAATCGTATGAGAGATAATGTAAAGATCCCTTATTGCACTAATGATACTCCCGCATCTGCAAAACTCTGCAGTCGTCCGTTAGAGGCCTCTGCGTGTGCCTTGCCACATTGCACTTTGACCTGTCGGTTCGCCAGTAGGGACGGTGCAGTTTGCCTCCGAAGTTGCGTTTTGTGACGTTATTTGTGTGGTGAAGCGTCAGATGGGGCGGCGATTGCTAATCAATCCTGCTAATGGATTGCGATTGGTTCAGATGAAGTTACGAAGAACCCTTCTTCGTGAAGATGGTATTAGTGTAGAAGATGAATCATTCGCATGCTTTCTCGTATCTGATGATACAGAAATATGAACATAAGTTAAATACTGTTGTAACACTAACACATAATGATGATAATAGGGATGATAATGACGAAAAACTCATTGCAAGCGGTAGTGCTACGGTAAGTGCGGGAAGAGGCGATGGAAGCAGTGGCAATGAATGCCAACAGTCTTTCGGGAAGAAGGTTAAAGTTGCAACTATCACCACAGCTTTTGATGACAATTCGCTAGAGAACATGTACGATGATTATTACATAATTTATAGTTAAGATATCTGCATTACATATGACGTCTACAATTACATCTACAGTGCTATCGCCGCCCGCGGTGGCCAAGGGGACTGAGGCGCTCCAGTCACGGTCTGCACGGCCACTACGGTCGGGGGTTCGAATCCCCACTCGGGCATGGATATTTGTGCTGTCCTTAGTCTTAGCTAGTTCATAAGTAGTTTGTAAGTTTAGGGACTGATGACCCCGTAGTTAAGTCCCATAAGCTCTACAAACATTTGAACAATTTTTCTACAGTGCTATCTAGATAGAGCATGGTTGCAGAGCTTTGCAGAAAAACGACACCCACCAGCATATTGAGGTGTACGTAGAGATCCCGTAACCAAACGTTCATTCATATATGTTTGTTCGAGCCCATGTACTTTCTTTGTTAAATGGTCGGTTGAGACGAGATGGTAGAAATGAGGCCTGCCACTGCTGTGGGTCGGGTCGCTGGTGGTGTTGGACCTGGATGCGGCCGCTTTTTGTGAGGGCGCCCAGTCCTCGGAAGTTCGCCGCCTCGCCGGCTGAAAGCGCGCATTTTCCGCATTCCTGGAAGCGAACGCCGCGTCTGAAGCTGCGCCGGACGGCAGGGCTCCCGCTTTGTAAGCGAGAAGGTGTTGATACCGGCCGGCAGGTAGGCGGAGGCGGCGTCATCTAGCGCCCGCGGTACAGTCGCTGCCGCCGCAACAGGGGCGCCCCGCCTCACCGCGCCGACCGAGGTAGCACACTGGACTCATTCGGGAGGAAGGTGGTTCAAATTCACCTCCGGACATCTAGATTTAGGTTTTCCGTGATTTCCCTAAATCACTCCAGGTAAATGCCGGGATGGTTCCTTTGAAAGGGCATAGTCGATTTCCTTCCACCCAAAATCAGAGCTTTAGCTCCGCCTCTAATGACCAAGCTGTCGACGGGACGTTAAACCTTGAGCTTCCTTCCACTCGACGGTCCGGCTAGCTCACTGACGGCAACAAATTGAAGGGTCGAATGTACGAATAGGTCGAACAAAGCCTAATGCATTTGCTAGCTATCCGCTATGACTTCTACCTACGAATAAACTTTTACACCTAGGAGGACGGACCGAAAACACACCATGTTGTTTTCTTTTTAGCGCTAGAAGTACTTGGATAAGCGCGGCAGACCCTAGGACGCAACTTGGTAAATTTTGTATAGCGAGCACCCTGTTGCTAATGAAAGTTAAAAGAAATAGGGGTAGACAGAAAAGAGCGGCTGTCTGAATTTTTAAACAGGAGCGAAAAACGTGGTAGTGTGGCTGTGCTTAGTGCTGCGGCAGTCACTTGCTTTGTTCCGCAAGTCAACGGACGAGTTTTGTGTTGTTCTCGGGAATTGCCGTGCGGTGTAGCTGCAGCATAATAATCCGCTGGGACGCGTCAAGTGGGTACACACTGCATTCGACGGTATAACAACAGTGGGGCCGGGGACTGTAAACGCAGCTAGCAAATGCTGCACAAACGTTATAGCTGATAACTACAGGCGGTTTACTGATCTTTCAGTCGTATAAAATAAAATAATCATTGCGCAATACATAACATATTGATCAATTAACACAAGTTATTATCATGACCAAATCAAATGTTCAAATGTTTGTAGAGTGTATGGGTCTTAACTACGGGGTCATCAGTCCCTAAACTTACAAACTACTTATGAACTACCTACAACGAAGGCCGGCACAAACATCCATGCCCGAGGGGGGATTCGAACCCCCGACCGTAGTGGCCGTGCAGACTGTGACTGACGCGCCGCAGAACGCTCGGCCACCGCGGCCGGCCTTATCATGACCAATAACTCAAACATTAAAATAAGAGTGGCTATGAAAGCATATAATTATGCGCAATCAATCGTCAGACAAGTGGACTTAGATCCCGATTTTCGTGGAAACCAAGGCGCATTGGAACAAATCCTTTTAGCTTGATGCTCTGGAGGAAATCCCGCACGACATACTTGCGATCCATCAAACTTCGTTCGTACCATACTTGATGTTGATGATGATGATCGTGTGGCATTTCCCTTATTAGCGCTCGCTAGAGCACTTCGCTGACTCGTGGAGATTCACTTGGTTTGTCGTAATATACGGGCAGTGTGATACGGCGTAGCCCAAAAATGTCTGTAAATCTATCGGACCAAACTGCTTGGTCATCAGTCCGTAGCTTACAAACTACTTACACCTAGGTAAACTAACCTAAGGACAAACACAGACACCCATGCCCCAGGGAGGACTCGAACCTCCACGGCAAGCACGGCGTAGCCCCTAGCGCTATGCGCCGTACAGAAGAGTGAAAGGAGGAAGAGAGGGCTACAGTCGAAAGAGGAAGAGTTGCGATTGCGATGTGGCCCCTTCTGACAGCAGTCGCGAGCAGTGGCGTAACTATGGGGGGGGGGATGAGGGGGATAGAAACCCCCCCCCCCCGAACCCAAAAAAAAGTAATAATAAAGAGAGAGAGAGAGAGAGAGAAAAGAAATTGTATAACAGCAATCTGGTAAAGGTAAAGGTTGGAAACTCGGGGTGTTTTACAATAAGCCTTCATTGGATGGGAGTGAATTAATGTTCAACGGGAGTGGTAGATGGTAGTGGTCTGTCTGGAAACTGACTAAAATTTTGCTCATCAAGCAGATCTATCCCCCCCCCCCCTAGTTACGCCACTGGTGGCGAGTAGATGGCTGTGCCGTGTACGGTGCGCAGTGTTTTCGGCGCTGTGCCTGTGCCGGCAGGTCCCGACGCTTCTGCCCAAGTGTCGGCGCTGCGCTGGCAATTATGGGTCCGCCCGCGGCGCGTCACGTGTAATTTGGGCATCAGGGGGAGGGGGCGGGCAGCGGGATACCTGCCGCTGAGGGGGGCGGGGGGGGGGGGGGCAGGAGGGGCGCCTGCGGCAGCTCCGGTCTGCGAGGCGAGGCGCAACTTCTCCCTGAACCAACGCTTTCCTAGTGCCATGCGATCGACTATAACGCACACTATCAACCCTTCGTGCATTACTGCTTACCTCCGATACAGTTTTTACGTTTCCAATAAATTTTGCCAATCTTTACGTAGGAATTATGTATACGCACAGGCTGTCACTACCGATGAATGCAATCACACAATGCGGCCTGCACATACATATAATGTCAGGGTTTGTAATGTTTTAAAGGGAGATTATTTCACCGCCTTCACAATGCTGCAGCTATCTCTGGTCTCAACTTACCGCTGCACATAGACAATACTGAGGCAAGTAAGTTATTGTTCACGCAGCGCGTGCTGGTCTATGGCCCGAAGTTCCCGAGAGGACACTGTACAACCTGGATTTATAAATCTGCAGCTTCTCCGCAGATTCATATGTCCTTGCAATGACCGTCACGTTTTTATTTGGCATACAAATTTCCCATCAGTTTGTACGTGACAAGAATTGCCTTCCTACTTATTGTGTTCATTATATTTCAATAGTAGGCTGATACGGCAGACGATTCGAAAGGTATTTTCGTATTCTCGTAACATTTCGCAGAACCCACGTTTTAATTTAGCAAAAAACGGAATTTGAACATCTATGCCGACACGCTTCGGTATGCTCAGACAGCTGAAGTTCAATATTCGGGTCAATGCCGATTATAACATACAGTTTCGGGGAGGGAGAGGGAACAAGAGTACAAATTTTGTGGCATCGTATCTCAAACTGATGCCTAAAAAGAAAAAGTTGCTGGATGGTCCGACCCATGCTTGGTTATGGCGTTTTCAGAAGAGACAATAATTGACCTGATTTCAAAACTAATAAACAAAGGATACCGTACTTATTTTTCTTATATTCAACATTTCGGGGAGGGGTAGTTTAGAGATAACAGTAGAGTATGTAATCAGATGGAAAACGATCACCTTATGGCGCACACGGTCCTACTGTATGATCCGTTAAATAACCCTAACAAATATTTCAGTGTGGAAGACTTCAATGTCAGTAGTGGTAGGCGGAACGTAAATAATTATGAATATTTCAGAGTTCGAGGGTGAATCAGTAAATAAGTAGCAAACTGATGCAGACACGCCAGTGCTGTGTAGGGATATTCTCTACCAGTGCAGCATTGTAAGCAACCAAATAAAGTTACAGCTCAAGAGCGTCACTTATAAGACGCAAACGCTCCCACAAACATTCAAGCTCTAGGTTTTTAAAGCCTTCTCGAACGATGGAAGGAGAGTTTAAATTTACAGGTGGAGTCAGCAGAAAAGTAAAGCAATTTTCAGGATTGCAAACGCAGTACTGCCGTTTCTGCCTCAGTCTGAGAGTTATATACTGACTCACCATCGTATTTTCATTGCTTTTATGAAAATAGTTTGCTTCGTTACATTTTAAAAATAACTGTTCCTCATCACAGCGGTATCACTTGTTATTTACTTCCTGTATTATGGAGTCTCGACGTCGAGGTTCCAGCCCTCCCTAGGCCATGGGCGTGTGTGTGTTTTGTCATTAGGTTAGTTTAACTAGTTTGTAAGTCTATGGACTGATGACCATAGCAGTTTGGTCCAATAGGTTTACAAACATTTGATGTCCCCGCATATGTGTACAATAATTTCGCAACTTTATCCTTATGTTATGACCAGGATTATCGGGATAAAACATAAGTTTCCAATTTTCCTGTTTACATACAATCTTGCTGTCAATGACAGTAATCGAGGTGAAAATCAAGATATTATTAAATAGGAAAAGAAACTATTTGTTACATCGTGAATAAACCGTTGACTGAAGAAGCTATACGTTATACAACGTGTAAATTATCCAGGATTCAAAAATTCATCGAAATCGGCTCGGCGTTTGAAAGACGTTTACGTCTTGTGTGAGCACTGTATTCATTATATTGAATCATATTACGTACAACATATCAACTATTAAAAATATTTTAATAAATGTGGTAAATTTCAGAAGTCCCGCAATGAGTAGCTTTTCTAAGGAGTCTTAAAGCATAGAAGAATCTATAAGAAAAACATTGATGCTCAGCTGTTCCACATTTTGAGTTATAAACTTAAAATGAACAAATATCTCGCATTACACAGTTTCTAAAGGAGCTTACGTTCTTCATCATCGATCAGATTATGTCCATACCCAATTTAATCAAAATTGATGAAGAGGTTTAGTCGTGAAAGCGTAACAACAGAACTTATTTCGCATTTATAATATTAGCATGGATAGATTCGGTCACTTAAGTACTTTATGAAATTCTCTGGTTTGCAGTCACGATCCAACATCAATAATGGACACGTAAGTCATGACACAGAAGTAGATTAGGAAAATAAAAATTATGATAAAATTAGTATTTCTGGCCTGACATACTCTTTTTTAAGTGCCGTCTAGAGGGTAAAACATGATGTGGAGTGATAAACTGTATCTGCTCAAATCTCATGAAGCAGATGAAACTGAGCAATCCCTAGGTGTGGGCTCCCGGCCAGTAATGTCATATGATCATTTGACCAAATCGTTGAATGTTATTCAGCATGTTTTCTTATCAAAATCAGTATACGACAGCGTACATAGTTCACTAGTGCATCTTATTTATATCATTACTGGGCAAAGATTATCGTGACGTGTCGAAATCACTATTTTTAACTGAAACTCAAAAGAAAGAAACGTGAGGATCAGTAGTATAGTAAATGTACTATAACGAACATCAGACGAACTTACTGTTCTAAAGTTCTGTGGGACGTAACTGCTTGGTTATTAGTCCGTAGCTTACAAACTACTTAAACTAAGTTAAACTAACCTAAGGACAACACATACACCCTTGCCCGAGGGAGGACTCGAACCTCCGACGGCGAATGGCCGCGCGCACCGCAGCACGGCGCCTCAGTTCGCATTATTCCGCCGGTGCTGTTCTCAAGCAACACTGGTAATAAGGAAGACTCAAATAGTTAATATATTTAGTGTCAGACATATATTAAACTGTTAGTTACGCTTCGCCATCAATATCCCCAGTTGAAGCACATCTGTAGGGTGCTCTTCTATGATGCAACTAGTACGCATTAAAATGGTAGGCATTCTCCGCCTGTATTTGTCAGATAAGTTGAGGGCAGTGGCGTGTACAGCATATTCCCTAGTCGCCAGACTTGAATCCCAGAATTCTCCTAAATGCCTCCAGGAGTACTGCAGAAAGTGCACGCGAAGTTGTCGACGGTGAGCAGTGCGATGGAACCTACACCTCGAGATCTCGCACGATCTTACATCTTACTTGTCACGGTTGTTCAGTATTCGTGGCTGCGCCATGGAAGTGAAGACGCAGACCCTGCCACGTGTGAGTCGATTGGAACAGGCCGACACTTTAGCTCATGCCCGGCGACACTGTTAAATCATTTTTAAGGACGCTGGCCGCCGTACGCCAGGCATGAATAAACATGAAGTGGGATTTACATAAACGGCCGGCCAGCGCGCTCGGCGTGGGCCATTTCCGTAAACAGCCGCGCATCGGCAGGGCACCGCAGCCAGCTGCACAGTCTCTAGGAACGCCAGCGTCTGGTCAACCACCAGAGGAGAACTTACACCAACACAGTAAGTTGTTGCGCCTCAATACAGAAACGGGAGATGAGTACCAGTTCCCCCTCAAGGGTACAGCTGAGCTAACGAGAGAATGACGCCGGCCACGGTGGTCTGCACGGCCACTACGGTCGGGGGTTCGAATCCCCCCTCGGGCATGGATATTTGTGCTGTCCTTAGGATTAGGTAGTTTGTAAGCTTAGGGACTGATGACTCCGTAGTTAAGTCCCATAAGTTCTATAAACATTTGAACATTTTTTTTGAGAGAATGACGGAGACGCACTATAGTATGCTCTGATAATATCCATGATTTTCTTATCGTTAACAGAACAGCGGAGTGCTTTCGCAGAGTTACGACTTCCATCATGAAAAGTAATTTTTTGAAAAAAATGTTATATTAGCATTTTTCTTACAACTATGCTCAAAGTTTACTCTGATTTTACGTGTAACACACTATGTGCAGCATACACTGGTTGACCAGAAAGAAGGAGTTCTTCAATATTACCGCATTTCGTTATAGCATACATGCATACCATTGTGTGTAAGTGATTACATTTACACGGCTCTGTAATGTTTAACGCCCACAAGAGAGAGCGTTCGTGATGTCACCTTCCTTTTACTGCAATGTTGCTACCAGTCATCTGCGGTGAGTCAGACAGTGAATCAAGACATTCACGTACAGGGCGAAGCACCCGAGCTGCCTCGCAGATGCCTTAGCCTATCCACCAACCGAGTGCATTTGACAGAAGCTGCATAGTTGGACTGTGTGAAGCGAGATGGCCCTATTGCGTAATTGCCATGTGAGCTATTCAGAAGTCACAGCGGCCCGATGTTGGAATCAGTGGTTTCATGAGGAAACGGATTCACTTCGCGCAGGGAGGATTGCCGTATGGCGTCAACCAATGCGGGATCCCAGGAAGTCGGCACCCGCCATCGGCGACCGTGCAGCATCTAGCGACTTCCCGCAATGTCTTGACTACTCGCCTTTGCCAGATCGACGTATGCGTCGATCGTCATTGACACGAGAACTACAACGGCGGCATTTGGAGCGGTGCCATGCCCAGGAGGAATGGACACAGGATGAATGGCGTCGCAACACTTTCAGTGATGAGTACCGCTTTTCCGACGACCATCATGTGCGGGCAGAGGGCACATCCTGCCAGTAATTGTGAAGAGACACGCAGATATCATGTTGTGGGGGGAGGGACATAGGGTATAGCGTCAGTCACCTCTACTCGTTGATCGGCAGACACTGACAGGATAGCAATATGTTCTTCCCCTAATTGCACAGGACCCTGCGTAGTGTATCAAAATGATAACCCACGGCCACAGAAGTTCCCTGGGCCCTTCCATCATTGATCTCATGTGGGATGGCACTGGAAGAAACCTCAGTCCCAATACCGACCTGCGGGATCTGGAGAGAAAGCGGCCAAACCTGCCTCAGGGGAAGATCCTAATACAACCAATAAAGTTACATGATCCATGTGTAGTTTCATACTCTACCTACCAATTAGTTTGGACCGAGCATCACACTTTTCGCTAACCAGTGTATTTCGTAGTATTGTTCATCAATCCCGATCCTTGATGATGACGACAGTATTGACTGAAGACCCCCAACGATAAAAACCTAAAATCCGGTTAACAAAAGGCATTGATATTCTACAACATTCAAATTTTTGTGGTTTTCATTTAAAATTTTAAGATCTTCTACGAAGCAGCTATGGAAATAATTAATACAAAACAGTATTTTTTATTATGTGTATAGTATCCAATTTACCTCTGCATCAATAACAAAAGTGCAACTTATCTTATTCAAAGGGTGTTCCGAAAAATTATGCACAATGAAATAGTTGACCAACTGCGAAAGAGCAGTGCCACAAAAGGAATGGAGGGGCTTTCGTTGGACGATCAAGAGCCTTAGCAAAGTTCTCATCTGACAAGAGGGCGCTATTTTACAAACATTTAACCGATCTACCGTAAAAGAAACTGCTTGGCACTATAAACCCCCAAAATAGTATCGCAACTGAAGTAAAATCTCCTCGTATCGCGGAGATCACCTTTTATAACTTACATATGAAGCTGATGAAAAATAAACTTTTCCTGTAGCATCATTTATTGGTGTTAAACTTTACAACATATCACTTTCAGAACTTGCAGCTTTGCCTTTGTGCGCTTTGAGAAAACATCGTCACAATACTGAATATTCGTCTGAGGATTACCCAGCAATTTCAGAGCTATGTCACATGTACATCGGAAATGTGAATTTCGTATGAGGCAGCGCTAGTTTACGGATCTCGAAGGATTCATGGGTGCTTTTTAAAGTGCCTATGGATAGAGGTACGATGCTTATCAAATGATATCATCTAAAATCTACAGTACCAATAGTGGTACCAGGGCTTTGATTTCGGGGAGATCAAGATCCAGTTGAGTTACAAGATACCTTTTTCGGGAGGATGAGGGGCGGCTTTATCAATTAAAAACCACATACTTTACGAAGGGGTTGACCCCCTTACCTACCCCTACCAACTGCATCCGATACGGAATACCAGTAGGTGCAGCTGAAGAGAAACAAGATATTTCCTTGTTCCTCAGTACTAAGCAGTTTACGTACCATAAACCAATACAGAACTCGTGTGAGGAAGACAGCCGCCCCCCCCCTCTCCAGGACTACACTTGTTCTTATTGCCTGTTCTATTAAATAAATAAATAAATAAAACAACAGGGAAGTCTTCTTAGCCTACTATCATTACTATAATAACTTCAATACCTTCCGCATTTATTTATTTAGAAGCCAGGCACAGTTGGGGGGTAGGAGACACTCAGCCTCCCCCGCACCAAAATCACAGATTCGCTACTGGCGAGGAAAGAAACTGACATCGATTTTTCAAACCAAAAGCACTGAACATCGCTTTTAGGGTAACGACGGGAATCGAAAATTTGGTAGCTTGGGCCAGACTATGAACGCGTTCCCACAAACTTCTAGACATAAAAGAAAGCCTGGGAATGATGCACAGGTTTGCAGAGATACTCATGAACGCCATTATAGAAGAGCCTGCGAAATCTGATAAGCCCATTTTGCGCAGTGCTGCTTAGAGTGAGACAGACTTCTGCTTTCCCCGTCCCATACAACCGGCAGACACTGTGAACGCCCACAACACTGCGGCGCTTAACTGTTCCCATACTTTCGCTCCCAGCGCCCGCAGATCCTCCCAGCCATTGTTTACAGTGACACTCGGCTACACGGACCGAGTGTGGGAGTCGAGAAACGAAATTAGGGCACAGGGGCAAGTTTAAGCTGTTGTCTTCCGAGGAGTGCGCTAATGAATGCCGGAGCTCTTTTACCAGGAATTTCTAAACGTACAAGAAAGGTACTCGGAATAGCGAAAATGATTAAGCATGAACTGTACAATTTGTTGATGTCATACGAAAATTTGTGCCAGACCACGACTCGAGCAGTGATTTCCCACTTTTCGCAAGCGATCAAACACGCGCACACACATACACACACTATATATCGGGTGATTAAAAAGTCAGTATAAATTTGGAAAACTTAACAAATCACGGAATAATGCAGATAGAGAGGTAAAAATAGACACATATGCTTGGAATGACATGGGGTTCTTTAAGGGTAAAAAAGTTCAAAAAATGTCTGACAGATGGCGCTTCATCTGATCAGAAAAGCAATAATTATCATAACAAATTAAGACAAAGCAAAGATGATGTTCTTTATAGGAAATGCTCAATTTCTTCACCATCATTCCTCTACAATAGCTGTAGTCGAGGAATAATATTGTGCACAGCACTGTAAAGCAGGTCCGGAGTTATGGTGAGGCACTATCAGTTCCGATCAGAAGATTCACTTGAATGCCAGTCTTGTTTAAACAACTGTATTACAGCACCGGTGCACACGCTGTTACCGAAACATTCAACACCAGATTAATCAATGGTAAAACCTATGACCTAGACGGATTTTAGTGGTAAGAGCTTGTCATCTGCTGCGACTCTCAATAATTTTTCTCCCCTTCCTTGTAAAACCTCCTGTCCTTTCAAGCGTGTGTGTCAATTTTTACCTCTCTATCTACATTATTCCGTGATTTATTAAGTTTTCAAATTTATACTGACTTTTTGATCACCCGCTATATATGCCCTCCGGCGGCAGCTGCCCGCCCAGTCCGTAGCCCATAGTAACTTCGATTCCCGAGCAGGGCAACATGTTTATTGTTACAAACTTTGCTTTGAAATGAAATACAAGTGAAGCATCTTTTTCCGAGTCAAGTAATGCAATATTCTTCTTACATACGTTCATGTCGGAAGTACGCTGCATGGTTCAAATCATAGAAACACGTACACTGCACATGTTAATGCAAAATGCATTGACACGCGGAACATTGTTCACAGATACTGGACGAATCTGTTGAAAACTGCTGTAAGAGTCGTGAAATGAAAACTGAAATAACGGAATCGAAACAATTGGTCGAAACCGACTTTCGGCATACCGGCCAGGAGACATCCGTTGCTGGACATAATCCCCTCCAGAATTCTCAGCGTATCAAGATCTGCATACAAGTATCTGATGTCATCCATACACCTTCCATCACAAGGTGTTCTGTGTCTTCCTACTGATGGAATCTCCCATCCGTTCGGCCGACTATATACTCCGCTTACCAATATAACATTATGTCCTGTGCAGGTTTGGCGATTCATATTTACGCATATGGTACAGGATCATAAATTCAGTACTTCAGTTAATCACATGATGAGGAATGAACATCAATTATTTTTACTGCCGTAAACAGCACACGCTTTATATGAAAAGCTGAGCTCGCAGCAACAGTCCTCAGTGACCGCTTTCTGCATTAGCACATGCGGCCTACGCACGGTTCAACACTATTCGTCGCATCTTAATTAAAGAGAAATATCGATTGTCTATTAAAAGAGATTGTGCTGACCACCTCAGGAACTGGAACTGCCATATTTCAGTGGCTGGCAGACACACAACAAGGTAAAATGGTTTACGAAGTCAGGTTTTCGTTTTCGAGGTGTGTCACGTGCAAACTCCCCTGCACCACGTCCAGCTTTCTCGTATCTCCACGTCTTTTTTCATGGTTACTTCAACCGCCTTCCCCTGCCACAGTACAGCCATCACTCTTAAGATCCACTCATTCTCTCAAAATTATAAAGTTTGTGTTTAATGCTTTGGTCAATTTTTTCTGATACTTAAGTGCAGTACAGTTAGATGCACATTAATCTGAACTGCTGTCAGGCCTATTTCAAATAGGTGTCAGCGAGGATATTAACATAAATTAAAGGTTTTGTTTCTGGTAATTTGTTTGGTACACAGAGCACAACGACTAACAGATCATCACTTAACACTCTAGTTCCATCTGCACCAAGCCGCAGGGTCTAAAGCGCCTTGACATGGATTGCAGGGCTGCTCCCCGTCTGAGGTTCGAGTCCTCTTTCGAACATCAGTGTGTGTGTGTGTGTGTGTGTGTGTGTGTGTGTGCGTGCGTGTGTTTTGTTCTTATCATAATTTAGTTAGTTTCCGTTCCGTATCCTTACAATTATTAATTCCAAACATTTCATATGCATCAAAACTCTTCCGAAGTAGCAGCGTCTTTACAGGTTATACGCCCACACATATCATCATCGTTTTCTTCACTAAAATGTGTATGTTTCATTTTGACAAAGCGAAGGGCGGCAATACGACCGCCTTCAGCTTGCTGCCTATAGGTGGGGATGTGGACAATATAGTGCGGAAAGCAAATAGCTGGAGCTGGAGGCGCGCCGCGGCGTTTGTGTGTGAAGTTTGAGAGCCCCAGCAGGTCAGAACGGCCGCAGGTAACAATAGCAGCTGCTTAGCGCCCCTGCCTCAGCTTCAAAGCCGCCGCCGCCTCCCTCTGTGTGGGTGCTCAGGCCCACCCCTCGTCTGCTTCACCATGTAGCACGTCCCTAACCGATTTCTTTCTGCAGAGTTTCCAGTGTAAGCCAGGCGATACTTATGCATTCTCCGAGTGCCACTGTTACTGGATTAAGCACGGTTTCACGGCTAAACTGTTACACTTTAACTTTCATCGATAATTTTCACCCCTTCATAATACACCAAATGTGTTGGAACATACCGTTACGTTGTACTGTCGGCAACAATAATAACGTATTGAGAAGCACTTGCTGAAAAACGAGCTCTGGTGAGCAGGACGTACAGTGCAAGTAATCACCTGCATATGATCTAAAATGGTGAGTTAGAGAGGTGAAGCCTGAAGATAAGTTTGAAAAAAGGTGTAAATTATCAGGAAAAGCCTCTTTGAAAGTGTCAAGAACTTACAACACATTTCATCCCTTTGCAATGTCTCCGAGCGCATTGAAGCGCTAGGCTCCGATGTGCGAGGCCGTTCCCCGTCGGGGGTTCGAATCCCCCCTCGGACATGGATGTGTCTCGTCTTTAGTTCACAAGTAGTTTGTAAGTTTAGAGACTGATGACCCCACAGTTAAGTCCTTTAAGCTTAACAAATATTTCAACAGACAGCGATGACACGATTACACTCAACTACGTGCACACACAAGCGTGATTCTTCCAGCACTACATACACCGAGAGAATCGCAAGTACTCCACAGCACAAAGTTCAGTGGTGAGTATATATGCAAATGAAACACGAAGGTGATTTCTGTAACAGCCAATAGCGGTACCGCAGTAAAATACTTGCCGAAGAAGGCAAAACCTGTCGAAAAACATTGTGTAGGAACTACATCTTCAGCAACAAGTTTCATGTAATTGTGCCCTAAATGAAAAGTAATTATCTAATATCTAAATATTAATGTTTGATCTATTTAATGCGTTGCAGTACGGTTGATCCGATTACGATGAAACTTTTCCCCTGAGCTTCGACAAAATGTACGATTTCTTCATGAAATTTTGCACTCTTAAACATTCATATTGAGAGGAAAATCACCGTCTACCTACGATTTCAAAGGGTTCATGGCGGAGGGTACCTTGCAATTAGACACTGCTTGACTGAGAAACCGTGAAAGTTGTAGAATTATTTGATTTTCACCAATGGAGGCGGTGACTGGCAGAGGAATGGGAAGGTGGGTATAGGCAGAGAGACAAGTAGGAGGAGATGAAGAGAGAGAGATGGGCGGAGATGGCACAGAGAGAAGGAAAAGATCAGGGGCAGAGAGAAAGCGGAAGGAAAGCACCCGTGCGACGCCGCTACTGTTTACTTCACCATTTCAGAATGTCCCGATGAGGTCACAGCTAGATACGGAAACCCAACTTGAAAGGCGCAATAAATGGATCACTTGCATTTACATAAACTGGTACGTTTTCAGTATAATTCACAAGATGATTAGCGTCTGATGTATCTAGGAACATCGCATTCGGTAGCGACACGGCGAAATACAGCACGGGATGTATATTAGTTGTGACCGTTTGTCGTCCATCACCCGGATACGAACAGCCCAGTTCTAAATACCAGCCTGGGAACTTTAGTTATTTCCTGTCTGGCTCGAGAGTCGCCAGGTTGCTCCAGGGGTCGGTAGTGTGTCAGCATTAGAGTTGGCTACTGAGTTGATGTTTCGACTCAGTGAATCGAGTCAGCGAACTGTTCGACTGAGTCGAAACTTCAATCGGCACCGTTTCGAAACAACGAATCTTGTGATTCATGATCGGACGCTAGATATCGTTAGCATGCGTTTTGCTGTCCGTCTGCCTGGGTGAGTTCGACGCAGCGCCCAGGAGTGCGTCGGGTTTGAAGTTCTTCCCCTAACGCGCCACGCGAGATTTTGATTTATGCTACCGGTACCCTTCAACTGAGGTTTGAAAACTGGGATACCACCGAGAAAAATTGTTAAGTCCTTCGGTGTTTTGAGGTAGTTCCGCGTGAACTAAGCGTTGTTATGCATTGTTGCTACAACTGAGCCAGGTGAACGCATCTATTCGAAGCAAGGGCAAATAATTTCAGTGAGACGAAACCGCAATCTCTGTAAGATGTAAAAAATAACGTTTTTTTAAATTTCAATTTTTTTTTTTTTATTTGATTGACTTAATATGAATCTGATTATTAGAATACCTATCTGGACATTGAAAAATTTTAGTTCAGTTTTGTGGTTCCGTCACGTAAATTGTGAACTGTGTTTCCTTGTGTTAATACTTGTAGTAATATCTATTTATTGCATTACATGTCTTAGGAACATATCTTAAATATTTTGTTTATATTGTTTGGTTAGAAAAGTTATTCATTTCTGGCTGCACGTAGACATTTGAACCATGATCTTTCTTGTTTTATTTAAACTTAATTATGGAATTTTGAAGGTTAGTAAAAGTTTCATTTCTTCGGAATCTGAACATTACTGTTTTGTGCTTCCTTTGTTACAGTATTTGTTTGTATGAAAATACGTGTAATTTAGGAAACGTTTACGCTTGAACACGATTGTAAAATCGTAGTAGCAAACAAATCCTGTGCCGTTCAATTAAGTCTAGTGAATAACTTATTAACACGTTCGCTGCCGTTCACGCTCTGGCGCGTGTAAACGTTACTTGAGTCAGGTGCCGCTCACGCTGTAGCGCGTGCTGCGACCTAGCTTCCTATTATGGGTTGTTGTAAACTGGCATCGTCTAATAAAGCTGTATACTCTTTAGGCATAGTGTCCTTTTTTTTTAAATCTACCTTGCAACATTCTTTAGAGGAACATCTTGTGTTATTCATGTAATCTTTTGTTTCTGATTTCACTGCTTTTGATTATTTTAATTTTATTTCGATTAGTTACCAGTTTATAAAAAAATACTTCTCAGTTTTGATATTAGGTAAGGTAATGTAGTGAACAATCCGAAGATTGGTTTGAACACCATTGTGCTTTACTAGGCATGGTCCTGTTTGGAGGTGGTATGCCGTTGCCTTCCTCCGACCTTCGAACTGACTTACCCAGCCAGTTATAGGGGGACCTACAGTTTAACGTGGGTTCCGAACCACGGTGCTACTCGGTATTTTTCACATGAGCAATACTGCCAGAGGTGAAAGAAGTGGAAAGTGACAGATAAAAATCCTAGGACCTGGCGCGGATCGAACCCGCGACCTTTGGACTTGTAGTCTGGCACTCTACCACTGTGCAACCGAGGCGCACTACAGTATTATTCATACTTACATTGCTGATGATATAGAAATAAGCATATGTTTTATGAAATACCTTGTATTTACTGTTTATATGGTTCATTTGTTGTTTTAACAAAAATACTAAAACCAAAACATTCAGTGGCTCAAAACTATGAAAAAATACGGTCAAAATACGATCACGCGCAAGAGCCTAGCATCATCGCGCCAGAGCGTGAATGGCAGCGAACGTGTTAACACCGTGTTGATATTCGGTAGATGTTTCGTATTTGCTGTATCGCCCTACTGCAGCTTTCTCGGCCCATGTGAATCAGCGGAAGTTGCAGGACGCAGTGCTGCGGCACGTCAAGTGTTTCGAGTGCCGAAGCAGTGAGTAGACTCGCTACGGCGCCCTGCAGCTGTCGCGGCTCACGAGAATCAGGGAAGGTAGCGCCACAGAGTAACATATTTGTCTGTGGTAGCGCGGCGCACGACTCTGCGGCATACCACATTTTCCGTGTGCCGCCTCACTAGACTCAGATGATCCGTATGTTTGGAAACAGTGAAATGACCCGAACTGCCCATCACTAGCCAGCACGCCTCGTAGACTGGCAGCCTGACAAAGGCGTCGCGGAGAACGGCCGGCATCTGGCCGACCGCAAACAGCCGGCGCTTCTGAATTAGCAGGGCCGTTGGGGAGCCACAAAGGGCAGGGCGGCCGCACAATGGCAGGAATGCCGCAGCTGGCGTTCCCACGTCCGCGCAGCCTGCGGCACAAAGGGTTGTCTCGCTGTGAGAAGCACGCTCCCTCAGGGGCCGATTTAGACATTAGTAAGTAATTGAACTAGTTGTCGTCTGAACACAGCTCATCAAAAAGAATACAGTACAACCCTTTAGATCCCCTCAAAGATAGCATAGAGCAGTGTTTTTCTACCTGTGGGTCGCGATCCCCAGGGGGTCGCAAAGCCTTGTTCTGGGGGTCGCGGTCAAATGAGGAACGACGTGCACCATAAAACAAACAAATTAGCGCACGTCTGGGTACTCGGTCGTTCCGAAATACTGAAATTGCCTGAGAGAAGTCAAATTTATTTTCTACGAAACTTAAAATTCCTTGTTGTCAGCAATTCTGATTTCAATAGAACAATTTTTTTTTTACAATAAATATGCCGTATTAACGATGAAGCGCAGTGGTAACGCACTGGATTCGTATTCGGGAGGGCGGTGGTTCAAATCCACCCCCGGCCAACCAGATTTAGGTTTTCCGTGATTTACCTAAATCACTCCAGGCAAATGCCGGGATGGTTCCTTCCAAAGAGCATGGCCGATTTCCTTCCCCGTCCTTACCCAAAACTCCGAGCGTTAGCTCCGTCTCTAATGACCAAGTTTCCGATGGGACGTAAAACCCTAAGCTTGCTTCCTTCCTTAACGATGAATAAACGAAATCCTGTATACTGCTTTCAGGAACCGATCAATAACTAAACTAATAAGAGTCAATAAGTAAATTTGAGAGTTTATATAAAAAACATAGCCTTCTTTAGAAATTGGCTCAACGAATATAATTCGCTTCCGAACTTACTTGCAACGCGAAACATTCGTCATGCAGCATAAATTTTTCTGTCAAAATTAATGTAAAAATAGGATGTGTTTCGATCCGGAAAACAGAGTAAAACCTTCATCCTATAATGTAAAAGACCAAGAGATGGATACAGGAAGCAGATTCAGACAGATGTAGGTTGCCGTTCTTATGAGGAGTTGAAGAGGCTTGCTCAGGATAGGGTATTGAGGAGAGCTACATCGAACCAGTATCCAGACTGAAGACCACAACAACAATAGCCGGCCGCGGTGGCCGAGGGGACTGAGGCGCTCCAGTCACGGTCTGCACGACCACTCCGGTCGGGGGTTAGAATCCCCCCTCGGGCATGGATATTTGTGCCGTCCTTAGGATTAGTCCCATAAGCTATACAAACATTTGAATTTTGAACAACAACAACACAATGTAGAATACTGTACCCCCTTTTACAAGAATGTTTTATCAACAGAAAAAATATATAATTCACTGTCTATGAATTGACACACATCGTTGTGATACAGTACGGTGAGTGCGGAGTGGGGACGGGGTGGCCAGAGTTTTTTTAATGGGGGGAGGGGGTGGTCGCGAACTCAGAAAGGTTGGAAAACACTGACATAGGGTATACATGTGCCTTCCCCTGCCTTCGCCTTCTCATTTTCATTAAAAGTTCAAGGAGTATATATGAATACTCGTTGCCCGGCGTATTCCCTCATCAGTGGTGAACACTGCACGGCAGATAACCACGCCGTGGCTACATCTGGCGGTACTGGCTGCGCCGTCTGGCGGCCTAGTGGAACTAATAAGGCCCACCTTTTCCTCCTATGTTAACGATGTTTCATCAGTTTAACCTTCATGTAAATATCACTTCAATGTCGACGGTCTCCAGCTCTAACTTCCAGGCTTTCAGATATCAACATTGCAACTGTCCAAATGATCCCCCCCCCCCCCGGCCGCAGTGCCCGAGCGGTCTACGACGCGCCAGTCACAATCTGCACGGCCGCTACTGTCGGAGGTTCGAATCCCCCCTCGGGCATCGATGTTTGTGTCGTCTTTAGTGTAAAGTAGTTCATAAGTAGTTCGTAAGTTTAGGGACTGATGACCCCGCAGTTAAGTCCCTAAGCTTAACAAACCTTTGAACATCCACCCCCCCCCTAGTGGTAATATGAGCCTAAAACATTGAGCTTAAATTGAACACAAAATAGCAGAAGTAATTTTAAAGGAACCCCTTGAGTACGTTGAATCTCTAGTAAGGCGCATGTGTTAATTATGACGGCAAAAATATCAGCTGCTAATGACTCAACACGTGAATCAGGAGAGCGACAGAAAATGAGTGTCCGGGAGGTGCTTGGATCACCCATCTGAGGGATTTGTCTATCACACTTCTCAAAATGGACATCGTCGAATGAAGAACAGCGCGCCACGGTGACCGCAAAGATTGGCACCATCGAGATCGCAGGCGAACTACTCGGGAGTTAGAAACAGTGCAGGTCGATTATCTGGGTATCCATTCTTAAAACGTTTCAAATGTTTGTATAGCTTATGGGACTTAACTAAGGGGTCATCAGTCCCTAAACTTACAAACTACTTACGAACTAGCTAACACTAAGGACGGCACAAATATCCATGCCCGGGGGGGGGGGATTCGAAACGCCGACCGTAGTGGCCCTGCAGACCGTGACCGATGCGCCGCAGTCCCCTCGGCCACCGCAGCCGGCTATCCACTCTTAAAGAATGCGAGTAGAATCGGATTGGTGTAATGGGGTGATGACAACAGGTAGAATTTGATGGTGTGCATCAAAACCTGGTGTCCTTTAAGACATAGCTGCACACATTTATTAAATATATGGACATAAAACGTAAGTTAATTGGCAAGTATTCCATCATAAATTAATAAAATCAGAATTCCGCAATATTCAGCCTCCTATTCAGTTTCACATTAGCTCTAGACCATACAACAAAATATTGAAGGACGTGAAAGAAACTTCATGGAAGATTAAAATTGTGTGCCGGAACCGGGATTCGAACCTGGGTTGAAAAGAGACCCTTTTTTTCCAAAGGGCAGGTCCATTTTTTTTTTATTTTTAATAGAAAATGAAATGATTCAATAAAATCTGTAGGTTACGAGACAATGTAAAAAATAAATAAATAAAACAAAAACCGTTCTGTACTGTACCGTTTTATATCTTGTCAGGGCTCTTGGTATAACTAAGACAAATGTGGAGCCTTTATTACGTTATTACCTATTTTTATGACACTACATAAATACTGAAAATGTGAAAACTATTCGTGGCGCTATTTGCACTCGACCAGTATCGTATTCGGAAGTGTAGCTTGCCCGCTACTTGGAGCGCTGCTGTCGCAGTGTATAACGAAAATCAGTAGGAGTGTCGTGACTGCATGTTAAGACTGTGGTGAGGTGCCTATGCCTGTGGCTATCCTACGACATGCAATGAAGGCTTTCACGACCGGATGTCCCGACTGATGAGTCGGGTGTCTGAGAGCGCCTTATATATACTTTTCACAGTATGTATGGGTGTCTGAGAGCGCCATATGTATACTTTTCACAGTCTATATGGCGCTCTCAGACACCCGACTCATAAGTCGGCAAGACTCAACGCTAGTAAGAAGACCTCTGAGGATGTCCAGCGCAGGTCTGGACGAAACGTTAGGTGAAACTGGAAAGTTTTATGGACCACGGCCTTATAACCCGGAAGTTCTACCAGCAACTCTCCTACGACATCTGCCAAGTCGGTGTAGCTGTCCCTCTGAGTAAACACGTTTTCTGAGGCTCGACTTGGATTGTACCCCCGACGGACTGTGCAGGGACGCGATACGCCGCACGCATCTTACCTGGATAGGCATTCCGTCACCGTACTGTGTGCCAATGTATTCAGTGCTTTACCCAAATCCTGAGAGTACGAGTGCCGCCGGGAGACTTGGGTACCCCGGCGCGGGCAGAGGAGAGGGGGGGGGGGCTAATCGAGGCGAGGCGAGTCTTGGCGGCCATTAAGGTGGCGGAGGCGGCCTTTATGAGCAGCCTCTTCTTATTGGGCCGGCGCGCGGGATAAATTACAAGCGCGCTGCTCCATCACGATCGCCGCACACTGAATGCGCAGCGCGCCGCACTAATCCGTCTTCGGCCGGCTACTTTCTTTTCCTTTACGGCTCCGTCTTAAAAGGGCTCGTACGAAATGATTCGGCGTTATATAAAAGTCTACTTCATACCTCGGCTACGTCGCATTTAAAAGTTCAGCCGTTAATAATCCATACATTGATCACCACTGTGCTATAGTAATCATTCGGATGGTCTACTGCCATCGCCACCGTTGCTTCGGCTTCACAAATAACCCTAGGCATACCTTAACTCCTAGCCGATCCTTGCAAATCCATAACAACTGTCACCCTTCGTTACTATCAGAGCGAACGTGACACTGTGGTCGTCCCAAGAAGTTAATATTAAAATTAATTGATTTTTCCGTCGGTACTTGACAGAACATGATAATAATATCAAAAAGGATCAACTTCCTGATGTTCTGCAAAACTTATTTATTGGTCACAAACCGGCTTTCGGCTTCTTAGGCCATCATCAGGTGACAACTGATGATGGCCTAAGAAGCCGAAAGCCGGTTTGTGACCAATAAATAAGTTTTGCAGAACATCAGGAAGGAGATCCTGTTTTATATTAAGTAAGACATGCGAGTGACAGAAGATCTTTATCTTCATATGCACGCCAGTCCCATTGTGCGGTGCATGGCGGAGGGTCTTCGTAGCAATATTGTCTTTTTTCTCCTGATACAGGCGGGTAACGTGAGAGATGACAATGAATAGCTCTACGTGCTCATCTTACTGTCCCCTACAAGTGATACACGATTGTGGCATTGGAATGATCGCACACTCCCCGAATAACAGATTTGTAATTCCATAAAACCGAGTTTCACAACAATAACGTCGCCCGTGTTCCAAATACTCCAATTTCAAGTTTCCGAATCACCTGTGTTACACATGGCCATACTCGTCAGAAAGCAACCATGTTGGACGTTTGTTATTGCTAATCTCATCTGTCCACAGTGCGGCTCAAATGGGCGTACGTAGCTCTGAAACAGTGGCCTGGAATAATAAAAGTTTCTGTAAGAAACGCAATGATACCGGATCATCAGAACTCGGTATCGTTGCAGCGACTCGCCACCATTTTATCAAAAATGTTCAAATGTTTGTATAGCTTATGGTGACTTAACTACGGGGTCATCAATCCCTAAACTTACAAACTACTTACGAACTAGCTAACACTAAGGACGGCACAAATATCCATGCCCGAGGGGGGCTTCGAAACCCCGACCGTGGTGGCCGTGCAGACAGTGACTGGAGCCCCTCGGCCACCGCGGCCGGCACCATTTTATCCCTTCCGCTAGTGTTCTTCATGTGAGAGAAGCATTGTAATTCCCTACTGCTTTTCCTCCTTTGCGGTTTTCTCGAGAAATGTGGAAATTATTTACTTATGTTCAACAGGTGTATCATCCTGTTCTTATCCAAATTCACGCATTTAATTTTGAAACGCTGAACACGCATTGCGTTACATCCCCCCTCGGGCATGGATATTTGTGCCGTCCTAGTTCGTAGGTAGTTCATAAGTAGTTTGTAAGTTTAGGGACTGATGACCCCGTAGTTAAGTCCCATAAGCTTAACAAACATTTGAACATTTGAAATAAAGTTGCTATTTTACAGTGAAAGCATAACTCCAAGGAATTCTGTCCCATGTTTACTAAGAACAGCAATGGCGTAAGCGAACCACAACATTCAAATCGTTTCACACTCAGATTTTCGTCGTCCTTCTGAATCTTTTTCAATTATTGTTTCTTCCGATATACTGGTTGAGCTTCTGCTTCCGGTGTTTTTTTATGCTACCATTTAATATGGTAATCGTACTAATAAAAAGGTAAAGCAGTCAACAATCCGAAGACTGGTTTGAACACCACAGTGCTTTACTAGGCATGGTCCTGTTTGGAGGTGGTATGTCGTTGCCTTCCTCCGACCTCCGAACTGACTTACCCAGCCAGTTATAGGGGGACCTACAGTTTAACATAGACTGGCACTCTACCACTATGCTACCGAGCCACACTATCGTACCATTAACAATGCTTATTATGACACGATAGCTATTGTAATAAACCAAAACACTAGCATATCACGTTATGTGACCGCAAGTCGATAGCTGGTCTTGCCGTCTTGGATAAAGCGTGCGACGTGAAAATGGCGTGACGTTTGTTGCAAGTAGAGAGAGGAGTCCGCCTGCTGTTGGTGAGACTGCGCTCCTTGGCTGGGAGCGGCCCGGTGCCTCTGCGGGTCAGCGACCGCCGCGGCTGCCAAAAGCCCGGCCGCCAGTCTGGACGGCTGCTTGCTTTCATTTTGTGTCCTCCTTCACTGCCGCAATAAATTGTTCGCCTTTCCAAGAGCTTCCTGCACGTTCCTCACTCTGTCTTTCTTGCCCGCGTCGATGCTAAAGCGCCCACAGCCACAGCGCACTGGTTTCTGCTATCTATCTGTTTATTTATATTTATCACGTTCCGCAGGAATAAACTGAGGAACAACTCTTCATGGTTGTGGAAAATCAGTAGGCCTACATATTATTATAACGACACAATAATAAAACGTACAGCAATCCTATGCACACGAGGTTCTAGCGTAAGTAAATGCAATGAACAACGTACCACAGCCGGCCGCGGTGGCCGAGCGGTCTGCGGCGTGTCAGTCACGGTCTGCACGGCCGCTGCGGTCGGGGATTTGAATCCCCCTCGGGCATGGATGTTGGTGCTGTCTTTACTATAAGTTAGTTTATAAGTAGTTTGTAAGTTTAGGGACTGATGACCCCGTAGTTAAGTCCCTTTAGCTCTATAAACATCTGAACGTACCACAGAAATCACATTAATATTTTAATACAAATCTTCCAGAAGTTCATCAACAGAATAGAAAGAATGAGCCATGGCGAAACTGTTTAGTCTAGACCTGATTCCTACTAAGCTCCTGGAATTCTTGTGGCGGGGCGGCTTGATGAATATGGATGAGGCAGAGTACTGCACAGGGTCAACGAGGTGTGATCCAAATGCAGATTCCACTTCTCTCTATTATGAAGTAAGGAATAACCAAAATTAAAGCAGCAAACGATCTTAAAGAAAGTATGTATCGAGAGGACAATGCCAGAATTCCCAAGCTACTAAACAGGGGTCGACAAGAGGTTCGCGAGCCCTTTTTAGCGCAATAAATACCCTATTTGAATCAGAGAGCTCACTCTATAAAATTACAAAATACTTGAAAAGCGAAAGAAAATCAGCAAAGCGGAATACTTTTCGTCTTGAATTATCACTTATTTCACATACTGTTCTAACGTAAAAAACACAGCACTTAGAGTCCCAATAAGATCCTGATGATGTGCTTTCCAAGACAGCTTATTGTCTACCTGAACGGCTAGAAATTTCAACTCTTCACTCTCAATTATGACGTTGCCATTCTATCTAATAAACATAGGATTCTTCTTGGATTACGCGTTATAAACGGTAAAAACAGAGTCTTATTGCGATTTAACATCAGTTTACTTTCTGCACACCATGAACTGTCGGTGCTGGAAATCAGATCCACAGTCAAGCATTCAATTGCCGGAAATGGACAGCGTTTCGCAGACGATCCTTTCGTGAACGAACCACATCTGTGTTATCGATGATGTCTTGGTTCACATCCAACTCTGATGACTTATCATATTCTAGCACCTGAATACGGCCCAAGGCCGAAATCTAAACAGTGAAATATAATAACCCTAAAACAAATGACGGAGAAATTGTAAACAAAAATTAAACAGAAGTAGTTGCTCATATTCCAGCATTGCACTGAAGACTTTTTACTGAGAATGACTGACATCTGATAGCACTGCTACAAGTCGTCAACTTTCTGCAGCTGGTCGGCATTTTGCTCTAATCTCGAGTTGCCAGCGACAGCACAGACCGCAACAAAAACGGAGTTTCTGCCGTCCCAGTTATGCCGTTCATCATTCATTTGTAATTACGCAGAATTACACATTCTTTAACTTTGCTTAACCTCCCTTTTGTTTCGTAGTAGAAACTTGAAAATTCGTCATTGCCAACTGCCGAAATTTCGACATGGCGAAAGGCAATTATTAGGGAACCGTACTAACCACAATACATATATTGTCTTTCCTTATAACACTACTTCGTTATATAAATCGCGTAAATGTGTACGTTTCAAAAAATAAATCCTCAAAAAGGCCATTAAGTCGGAAAACCACATTTACCGCAAGATCGTCTCGGTTGGTCTGTTGACGGCTATGGCCGTTAGTAATGCATCGTCACTGGAGTAATCGCAGTTATCCCCTTATTTATTTCCTTCCTCCTACAGGTCTTGAACACAATCGCTCGCCCCTGCATCAAGACTTTTAGCAGGACAGTAGCTATCAGTAAATCGTTCTGTCTCAGAAAACACCGTATCCACATACCAACTGATGGGGATTCCCACTGCCCAAACATTTGCTCTGATTCACTCTGGCACCATCACACGAATTTGTATCTGCTAGCTGTAAGTCCATCTCCCGTCCCTCCTCTTTCACCCCGTCTCTTGCTCTCTCGTCTCTTCACCCTCCTACTCTTATGCGTGTCACCTCCTACCCTTATGTATTTCTATCCGCCCCCTCTCTCTTTCCATCTCGTCCTCCTGTGTTTCAAGAATTACATAGGCTGTATCTGCCAGCTTTCAAGATCATCCAAAAGTAACGTCCACCATGAACTGTACGAAACGTTATATATTACACCAACGGCCTGTCCCACTTCAATTCACTACCAGAACAAGCGTTATTTATTTTCTGTTTATGACTAAACGTTGAAGTGCAGTAGAAGAACTCCTACAGGATACACCCCAGCACGTTAGGTAATAGCCCGGTCCTGCGTTGTTTATTCCTCGGTGTTAATCGCTTAAGAGGCCGGTCGCATTAGCGGTACAGGCTGTGTTTCCGGTGTACGAGCGCCCATTCTACGTGCTAACCAGCAGCTCAGCAAGACTTCTGCCAAGTGCCCGAGGCCAAGAATCGCGACCGTGTCGCACCTTACAGCCTACATCAATTTATTTCTGTTCCACACCTGTCCCCTCCAACACTTCTGTTTGTATACTAAACACGCTGAGTAGCTCTGTAGCTGGTGTCCCCAGATAAATAGTGTGGGAACAAACTGTCAAATAGGAATCTCCTGCAAAGATGTAGTGTTAATACAGCCAACATTAACCAATAATTCCTCATTATAATCTTGAATGAAAATTGTCGACAGTTGCACAAGATTAACTGAATTGTGAGGTAGGAGCTTCAAAATGTTCAAATGTTTGTAAACCTATTGGTCCAAACTGCTATTGTCATGAGTCCTCAGACTTACACTAAGGACAACTCACACACACACACACACACACACACACACACACACACACACACACAAACACACACAGACACACACACACACACACACACACACACACACACACACACACACACGCTCCAGTGAGGGTCGAACCTCCGGCGGGAACCGTGGCCCAGTCCGTAGAATGACGTCTTAGACCACGCGGTCACCGTCCGAACTTCCTCCGTCACCTGCCACAACGCGTTAAAATTAAATCTGGATATAACATCCTGTCGTCAATTCTAAAAAGCAAATGACGTTACGTATTGTACGTCAAGTCCCTTACATTACGTATTCCACGACTGGATGGTATACCCCGATTATCTTGATGCCCTTTAGTGGTAAATGACGGATAGAATTTGGCCCTTACAGTTTTACGTATTCTGATGATGCGAAACGCTTTGTTGTTACTAGTAAATTAAATTTCTTCAAAATTGGACTGTTTTCTTTCACATAATATTTACAAGTTGTTATGGCTCATACGGCCACAATGGAACAGAATCGATATAATCTTGTTGTTGTTGTGGTCTTCAGTCCGGAGACTGGTTGGATGCAGCTCTCCACCCTACTCTATCCGGAGCAAGCCTCTTCATCTCCTCATAAGACCTGCAACCTACATCCATTTGAATCTTCTGTATTCATCTCTTGGTCTCCCTCTGCTATATTTACCCCATACACTTCCCTCCAACGCTAAATTCACGATTCCTTTATGTCTAAGAATGTGCCATATCAGCCGATCCCTTCTTTTAGTCAAGTTATGCCAGAAGTTCTTTTTCTCCCCAATTCTGTTCAGTACCTCCTCATTAGTTACGCGATGCACCCACCTAATCTTCAGCATTATTCAGTAACACAATGTTTCAAAAGCCTTTATCCTCTTCCTGTCCGCACTGTTTTATCGTTCATGTTTCACTCCCATACAAGGCAACACTCCACACAAATGCCTTCAGAAACGACTTCCTTACACTTAAATTAATATTGGATGTTAACAAATTTCTCTTTTTTAAAAATGCTTTTCTTCCCATTGCCAGTCTGCATTTTATATATACTGCGACCATCGTATGTTACTTTAATGCTCAAGTAACAAAATTCATCTACCCCCTTTATTGTTTCGTTACTTAATCTAATTCCATTAGCATCGCCCGATTTTCGTAGACTGCACTCCATTACCCTTGTTTTGCTCTTGTTAATGTTCATCTTGTATGCACCTTTCAACACACTGTCCACCACTCAACTGCTCTTCCAGGTCCTTTGCTGTCGCTGACAAAATTGTAATGTCATCGGCAAAATGCAATGTTTTTATTTCTTCGCCCTGAACTTTTCCTTCTCCAAATTTCTCCTTGCTTTCCTTTACAGCTTGCTCAATGTACAAATTGAGAAAGGCTACAAGCCAGTTTTACTCCCTTCCCAACCTCTGCATCCCTTTTCATGTACTTCAACTCTGATAACTTCTGTATGGTTTTTGTACAAATTGTAAATAACCTTCCGTTCCCTATATTTTACTCCTGCTTGCTTCAGAATTTGAAAGAGTGTATTCCAATCAACATTGTCATAGGCGTTCACCAAATCTACAAAAGCTAGGAATGTAGGTTTGCCTTTCCTTAATCTTCTAAGATAAGCCGTAAGGTGAGTATTGCCTCCCGTGTTCCTACATTTCTCCTGAATCCAAACTGGTCTTCCTCGAGGTCGGCTTCTACCAGCTTTTCCATCCTTCTGTAAATAATTCGTGTTAAAATTCTGCAACCATGACCTATTAAACTGATAGTTCTGTAATTTTCACACCTGTCTGCAGCTGCTTTCTTTCGAATGGGGATTATAACATTTTTCTTAAAGTGTGAGGGTACTTCACCTGTCTCATTCATCTTACACACCAGGTGAAACAGGTTTGTCATGGCTGGTTCTCTCAGAGACTTTAGTAGTTCTGAGGGAATGTAATCTGCTTCAGGGGCATGGCCGATTTACTTCTCCATGATTAGAATAAAGAGACTAAATAAAAGGCCGAGGGCGTCAGTCACGGTCGGGGGTTCGAATTCCCCCTCGTGCATGGATATTTGTGCCGTGCTTAGTATTAGGTAGATCATAAGTAGTTTGTAGGTTTAGGGACTGACGGCCCCGTAGTTAAGTTCCATAAGCTCTACAAACATTTGAAATTTTTTTGAAAAGGCCGAGCGTGTGCTCCGACTCTAATTACCATCACCCCGTTTACATGGGCTCCCAAAACCGGATTTCGTAAACCGATTTCCCAATTCCATTTTTGGTTGGTCATGTAAACACTCCAAAATCGATTCTGGAAATCCACTTCTCTAAAGCGGTTTTTCAGTTCCACAATCGATTTTCATTCCCATGTAAACGCAACCGTTTTTGAAGCGTTCTTGGCTTGTCAGATTGTGTTTTTTCGGTAAGAATTTTCGGTACATATGGACAGAGTGATATTTTCTACTGTGAAATAAAAGTATTAATATTAGAGTGAGCATGAATCTGTGTATTTAAGTAAAGAAAAACAGCGATTATCCTGACTAAATCGGGGACTGAATCAGCTGTTTTTCAGCCGCCATCTTAAGTGGATTAGGAAATGCGATTCAGGCAGTGCCATGTAAACACGGCACCGAAAAACGGTTTACGAAAATCGGTTTTGTCTTCCGGAAGATGTGTTGCAAGTACGATAGACACACTAACTCTAACAAATATCAGTGTTCAGGGATTGTACTCAAGTGTCATATGAGGCACTTACATAGCGAAGATCTTCCGGTCATGTCTATCCCTTATCTTGCTTTTCCTAACATTCGTCTCACAACCTCTTTCCAAACCACTTCTTCTCCACTCCGATCTGTATTCAAATTATTTATCTACCAACCGTGACCAGCGTCTTAGAGTGCCGTTGTTTGCATTTTTAATGCTCTTATTCAAAGTCCAAAGAGCACCAACATGCCTCTTATCACACCACAGCCTACCGGGGAAATGCAAAATAACAGATATACAAATACGTACCAAGGAAGTTTTCGTGTCCTCTAAGAAAAATTGCCAATGTATGCAACACAGAGGAAGACTGCATTATCTCGCATGTAGCACACGAATCTCAGGTTATTAACATTTCAACCTGAAAATGACTCCAACCGGTTTTCCCCAGGCCTGCGATTCTGAACCCCTGGATGTCCCACGCGCTCAGTGACTGGAGTGGCATTCAGAGAAGTGACGCCAGCCTTGGCATGACGGCGGAGAAATGAGTCGGCTTTGCTCACGGTCAACGTATTCTTGACTTCCGGAACGAAGTCCAGTATGAAGCAAGTGGCAAATGGCACTTCGCCGTGGTGGAGTGGCCCAGCGGTCTAACGCGTCTTGCTGCGGAGCGCGCGTGCTTGCCGCCGGAGGTTCGAATCCTCCCTCGGGCATACAGCTTAAGTTAGTTTAAGTAGTTTGTAAACCTAGGAACTGATAATAATTTCGTGTGCCTGATTGGCCTGGTGCAAGTCTTTCAATTGGACGCAACTTCGACGACTTGCGGGTTCCTGGCCTACCCCAGATATCCAACCGGGGAAAGGGGACCTACAGTTTAACGTGGGATCCGAACCCCGTGTCGTTTCTGGGTTAAAACTCAGACTGGAAAAAAGAAAAAAAATCAGCATCCGACCCCGCTACCTTTCGGTTATGAGTCGAGCGCTTTGCCCCCACGACCAATGAGCTCAACTGTAATAAGCAGTTAAGTCCCTTAGAGGTACAAACATTTGAACAGTTTTGATATGGCACCAAGTGTGTAGCGGTCCATCGGAATTATGAGCGAATTTACAACAGACAGCAGTACGCCTGCCTACGAGCTGATTCCTGCTTAATACTTTTGCGCGATCACTACAGAAGAGATGTATAGGCGGCCTAAAGAAATTCCTAGTTTCTGAACTGTTTTGTTTTGTAAGGGTGAAAACGTAGTGGAACGACGAGTCAAGCGGCGCGTGCAGCTGAGCGCTTCTTGAATAAAGAGGTCAGCAGCGCTGCAGATGCGCATAGTGGCTCGTCTAATCAGGGAAATGCCTTAGAGTAGACTACCTCTAAAATTAAAAAATCACTCACTGAAGAACAATAAGCATGTGTTGTGAAGGTGGCCATCACAGATGAACGGCCTGAAATTGCAAGGAAAACCTGTTGTTCCAGCACGACAACGCAACGCCACTTTCAAGCCATTTCGCGGAGAAAAAATTGGCTGTACTTGGTTTTCAACTGCTTCCACATCCGCCCTATTTGTTGGCAATGATGCCGTGCGGGGGTAGCCGAGCGGTCTGGAGCGCCACCTTACGTATAGCGCGGCCTCCCGCGTCGGGGGTTCGAATCCTTCCTCAGACATGGATGTGTGAGTTGTGCTTAGGTTAGTTAGTTTAAGTAGTTTGCAAGACTAGGAAGTGATGGGCCGGAGTATACGGGGTGCAGCCAAGACTGAAGGGTGTCATCTCTCTAGGGAAACTGGCCTCAGTATTCCAGGCCGAAATCACTGCCATCAGGGCGTGTGTGGAGGAGAATTTGCGTAGGTGCTACAAAGACCGTGGCATTTGTATCTATTCAGACAGCCAGGCAGCCCTGAGATCACTGGCAGATCCTGCAACAAGATCTAAAATTGTTGCAAAATGTCACAGGGGTCTGGTGGAGCTAGGGGAAAGCAATAAGGTAAACCTATTGTGGGTCCCTGGCCACTCGGGGATCAGTGGCGACGAACATGCCGACAGATTAGCCAGGATCGGAACCTGTCCTGACAATCACCAAGGCAATGATCAAATTGGTGCTACGTAACTGGCTCAGAAGACAGCACGTAGAATATTGGAGCAAAGTCTACCTACAAAAACATGGCAAGGTAATGATGCCAAAGCCATGTTTTAAAAGAAGCTCTGCAATCCTGGGCCTGAACAGGAGAGAGATTAGACTCACGGTTGGATTGCTGACAAGCCATGGGAATTTCAAAAAAACACCTACGTACAATGGGAATAACAGAAGAGGACCCTAAATGTAGGATCTGTAATGACGGTGATGAAACTGCATCACATCTAATCTTCGAATGCATTGGACTGGAGAGTGAAAGGCACAGAACATTTGGGACAATCAGACCCGAAGAAATTGTGTCTAATAAAGAACTGGTAAAGGGACTCCTTGCACTGTTAAAGGGCATTGTTTGGCTTTACTAGATATACAGGGAGCCATACCGCACAATAAACCTAGTTTCGGTGCGGGCAGTGGCGGGTTGGACCAAGACTGTTTTGGCTTCCCTGAGAAAATCAAATCAAATAACCCTCGGTTCGGTCTATGGATGTATAATAACGGTCTGTTGTTACATTTCTTCCTCTTCCTGCCAGCAGCTTCACTAGGCGTCTACCAACTACCTTTGCACTCCATCCATCGGCAGGTCGTTCATTCTTCTCTGCATAGACCATTTTTAGAACATACCGCGTTTGTGCATCTGATAACATCCTAATCAATGTGCCATACTTCCCAGGCTTGTCTTTCATAAAGACTTAAAAACCGACACCTTCCTCGAAATAGGGAGAGCATTTCATCGATCGTTAGATGTGCACTCGGTATGTAGTATTTCACAAACATTTGGCGCCGCGGTGGAGTAGCCGAGCGGTCTAAGGCGCCTCGCTGCGGAGCGCATGGTTGCTCGCCGTCGGAGGCTCGAGTCCTCCCTGGGGTACGGGTGTATGTTGTCCTTAGGTTAGTTTACTTTAGTTTAAGTAGTTTGTAAGCTACGGACTGATGACCACGCAGTTTTGTCCGATAGATTTACGAACAAACATTTCGTCAATTGCGGACAGTGGCGGGTTGGATCAAGATTGTTTTGGCTTCCCTGAGAAAATCAATGAATCAATCAATCTAGGGAGTGATGTCCAGCGTAGTTTGGCAATGAGAAGGCCGTGGGAGAGCTGGCGGCGGCGGCGGCGTCCTTTTGGCGCGGTGTGCGCGCGTGCGTCGCGCAGTGCGTGAGCGCGTGGGCGTGGCCTTGGCTGGCCGCGGGCCGACAAAGGCGCCGACAGCGGCTCAGCCAGGCGGCCGCCGAATACAGATGCGGCGCTCCCGCCAGCAGCAGCTCCACGCTCACTGCCATACGTCTCCACACAGTTTACATCTATCAAACGGAATTCACCAACACTGGAAATACGAGGGGCGTCTGAAACGGCCGTGCAAAAATAAATACTACTAACGTGTTTGGGGAAAACCATTATTATTTTTCGACATAGTCTCCTTTTAGACTTATACACTTCGTCGGAAGCTGTTCTAATTTGTTGATCACTTCCGAATAATAGGAATTGTCCAAACCTGCAAAATAGCTATTAGTTTCTGGAATCACCACCTCGATCAATGAAATCGTCCCGCCGGCCATTTCTTCAAATTGGGGAACAAATACTAGTCCGAGAAGGCCAGTCTGGAGAACAGGGGGCACGTGAAACGAGGTGGAATCCTATTTCCAATAATTTTGCGACCACAACTGTTGCGGTATATGCTGCTGCATTGTCGTGATGGAAAATGACTTTGTCGTGGGCCAACCGCCGGCGGTTTTATTGCAGCTCGGTTTCCAAACGGTCCAATAACGATGAATAGTGTGCACCTGTAATAGTTTTACCCCGTTCCACATGGTCTATGAGGATTATCCCTTGCGAATCCCAAAAGACCGTCCCCTTAACCTTTCCGGCCGAAGGACCAGTCTTCGCCTTTTTTGGTGCAGATTCTGCGTTGGTAATCCATTGTTTAGATTGTTCTTTGGTGTCAGGAGTATAGTAATGTATCCATGTTTTACCCACAGTGACGTAACGACACTTAAAGTCCTGAAGATTCTTCCTAAACAGCTGAAAAACTTCCTTGCAACACTTCACACGATTCCGTTTTTGGTCAAGCGTTTCTTAAATCGTATTGCGTCCACCAGTACTTCTGTATGAAGCAGGTTAGTCACTTTGCTCACTTGGCTACACTGAAACTGGATCGCTTTTTTTCGACAACTATGTTTAAGGGAGCAGTTTTTCCATTGTTGAGGATAAAATTGCTGTAAGTGATAATTCAAGAGGAAGACGGAAATGAAAACCAGCCAACAAATTATATCTGAGTCAAGGTCGGAAAATATAAGGCTTAAAAAACAATGTATAAGATTATAAACCTAGCTACAAACGTTAATCCGACTATGTTCAAATTTTAATGAACGCTGACATCCCGTAATACAATAATTACTTAACATTCAGGTTTATGTCTCTCCTCAACTCCCATAAAGATCCTCGTATGTGCGTATTCACTCCACCCTGCCGACTTATAGGTCTTTTCCACTATTGTACTATAACAGAATATTTCCTACTAAATGTCAAAAACGAGTTTTGTGGAGTTCGTAAGAACAGTGCACTGGGCCGGTGCGTATTATTGACCAAACTTGTCTTATATCAGAGAGACGCCGCGCACGAGCTGATACTAGGAAGCCAACAGCAATTATCGTTAAGTATTAGACTCCAGTAAACAAAGATTTGGAGAATCGGTGTCTGCAAAGTTTTTCGTAAAGCTGCTTGGATTTGGGTCGAGTCGTCTAAATAAAGCCCTAAATCAGATTTGATTTGCGAAGGACGTGACAAATGCAGAGGGGGCAGTCACTAGAAAGAGAAGTTTGCACCAGAGATAAGATTAGTAGTTTCATAGAGACTCAAGAGTATGCACAACCATTATTCTAGGACGAAGGGCCAACGATTTTTTATGTGAAAACTTTATTTTTCTACTAACAGTTAATGTTATTACGTAACGATAACAAAACTTAAGAGCTTAGTTAGATAGCCGCGCGGGAGTAGCCGAGCTGTCTAGAGCGCCACATTACGGATCGCGAGGCATCCCGCTCGGAGTTTGAGTCCTCCCTCGGGCAGGGATGTCTGTGTTGTCTTCAGTATAAGCTAGTTTATAAGTAGTTTCTACGTTTAGGGACTGACGACCCTGCAGTTTTGTCCCTTAAGCTTAAACATTTGGTCATTATTGGTTCCATATTTACATAATTAATCGTCCTTTATTTGTTTATTTAACAGATCAGTGAACCAAAGCATATTCAGTCCAAAAAATTTTCCTTAAATTAGAAGAACACAATAAGAAAATGATTTCACTTTATAAACTTTCTAGGATTTCACTTTATCAACTTTCAAGACGTATGCCTCCAACACAACTACCTTATAAGTTACATATATGTGGTGTCTGTACTTTTCGAACATGTCCGAGAGAACAGACTCTACACACATACACACACACACACACACACACACACACACAACTCATACAATATGCCGATAACGGGTGGAGGCACCCTTAGGCCCTTAACTCTAAGGGGAATCAGTTTAATAAATCCGCGACTTTCAGTAATAGTGAAAAGGGTAAAGTTTTAAAACCCTTTTCAAATAAGTGGCAATAGACTTTTCGGTCACGTCGGTCTTCCTGCATTTGTCATGAACATCACTTTCAGTGTTCCTCTTAAATACTAAAAGCTTATCATCCTGTTTCTTCTTACTGGCTTGAATGAAATATTCAAACCTTTTTCTCGCACAACACTCCTGTTGTACCATCTTCTAACGGCTTCACCCTTCATCTCCACGTGGAGTTGCTGTACTTTGCACGATGACAAGAGATATCCGCGGAGTGGCATACCAGCCCCAGCCGGATACAGAAAGGAAGGCAGGCAGAAACATGACCACCTGGGCGGTGTTCTGCTGGCCAAACAAGCTACGGAAGCAAAACAAACGCCTGCGCCTCCCAACACTACCCGAAACCGACAGCCTCAACGGTTGTGTGACTACTACCACACTCTTAACTGCAGCCGCTAAGGAAGTATCGCAATGCCGGCGCGTGTTTAGTTTCATAATACTTTCCAACACACTTGCCAAATTACATACCAGACAAAATCCCAGTACTGTTTAACCCGCGCTTCGATATTATCTCTTTCTCATTCAGTTGTTTAATCGTCGGCTTATTCAGGGAGACGTTAGGGCAGTCTACCACGCTCCTGTGGGTAAGTGTGACACTTCAAATCCAAATGGAGTACATCACCAGATCTTGACAAAACGTTCTGTGTGTTACTTATTGCGCCTAGCATGCATCAGCGATATAGGTGGTCCTAATTTCAATTCGAAAGAAAGCAGATGTTGACAAGTATGAATATTACAGATAAGGAAGCATGGAGAGATGCAACAAACTAGTCTTATGTCTGAAACAACAACTTACTGCGTTTGTTAATATGTTTTTAATTTCACCAAGGTTCGGAGTCCGCAATGACGCGTCAGTTCCCTACCAACCGTTTGGGCATGTTCGTTCCTAGGATAGAGGAGAAAGTGCAGACGTAGTTTGTGGTGTTTACTGTTTTATCGGGATAGAGCGCTGTCTTTGTGGGCAGCAAAGGGAAGTGAATTTTTGTGTACTGACAACAGGTCGAATAGTCGACAAGAAATACCGGCAATTTTCAGAAACTTGCGCGGGTTGCTGGAGGGACATTCCAAATGAGAGACGAAAGTATGTGGAAAGAAACGGAGGGAATTCCTGAGGCGACGCAGCGGACGGGCGGAGGAACGTTAACGTGAGACGTGAAAAAGGAAGGGGACAAAATTGGGAGCGGCCGGCGAAAAGGCTTTAATGCGTCTGCAATGCGCGGCATGGCGCTCGCCGGACGCAGGTATGCCGGAGCGAATGGGAAACAATGTTGTTGGTCGTTTTTTAGTGCCGCGCCACGCCGCGCCGTACAAGAAAGGAGCGCGCCTGTATAGGAGGAGAGGCGGGCAGGCAGGCGGCCGGTCCGGTTTTTTGAGCGGCGCGTTCTGGTCCCGATAATTTACACTTTAAAGGCCGCTCACGGCGGAACGGAGCCGGCGCTCATATTAATAGCCGTTATTAGCGCACCTCTGCCTCTACCTGGCCGTCCGCCGCCCCACGAGCCCCACACTGCCTGCGTCCTGCGTCTCCAGTCCTAACGAAACTTTCACACCGCGCATCTCCGAGACGTCGCAGATATCCTGACTCGAGATAAGAACCCTTCAAATAGAAAGCTACGTTTTCTATCCCATCTTCTAATTTGCCAGCACAGATCGAGTGGTTTGTGTTCAGCAAGCCGACATACGCTACGTACCCAGGCGTAGCTGGCGGTGTGCGTGTTTTGTATCATGACAGGACGCATCATCATACCATTTTATTACATTGTAACATACGTCATAGTCGTCTTCGAAGGGCGTAGACGTTGCAGTACGCAGCATTTATCCAGACTCGAGATACGAACCCTTCAAGCCGAAAGCTCCGTATTGTGCGCTACATTTTCTACACCCACCTTCCTATGTGCCAGCACGTATCACGTGATTTGTCGTGCAGCGTAGTGCAAATGAGCAAGCCGAGATGCTTTACGTACGCAAGCATAGCTGGATGTACCAGGTTGCTTTTGCATCGCTGCTGGACGCGCCAGCAGCTACGTCAGTCTGAAGTGCCCCATTTGATTGCATTACGAGATACGTCTGGGACGTCTCCCAAAGATGTACGGTAGTTCGAAATACGCTCCGCCGGTGTGAAAGAACCAGTGGACATTCTTTTTAAAAGAGGAATACATTTCCTCTGGGGGTTTTTGCGGTACTCCTATCTTCCACCATTCTGGAGAAGCCATATTGCCTAGCATCTTATCGCAGTATGCAGTTTGAGAAAACTGCGCGACGCAAACTTTCACAAATACTTTAACTTGTTATATTAAATGTCTGTAAATGACACAACGGCGGTGAAAACTCGCAGGATATCACATATGAATTCTATCCGGAGCTAACGAAGGTAGGACATACGAGGTTCGGATCGTTCTACAAGGTAACATCTTCATCAGCATTCTGTTTGTAACAGATCTGAGACGTTATTAGTAACATAAATTTGTCCAGCAGTATTCTGCTGGTTTTTTTCCGAATATGTCGGTTTGGAAGGAACGAAGGAGAACAGTTTACATTGTCCCAACTGAAGTACCAGTGGCACAGTAACATTTCTATTCTTCCTTGTCGCCACAATTTTGCTGTTTATTTCCGAATATGTCACGATTTTCGAGTGTCTGAGTAGGCAGGAATGTAAGAGAACGCCATAAATTACAGCGAACAATAAAATGATATTCTCTATTGTCATAAATATGACTATTTATTTACGAATTAGATGTGATTTCGGAGGTAGCTCCAAGCAGAGCGAAAATTACTGCTTCACGAAAGTCTATACAAGGGATATATAGTCATTTATCTGCTATAGATGTATCAACTAAATGCGAGTCATATTTGGTCTTCGGAGGGGCACAGAGTAAGTATAAAGAAGAGCAGCACGCTCCGTTACAGATTATGACTGGTTCATAGATATGCTCACCTAACTCTACTGGCACCATAAACATGGCATTCTATGTCACGGAGAAGTTGAATGCCCCGGCGCAATTGCGTCCACATTCGGCACATGAGGAGAATCTCACAAGGTAAAGACACGGATCGTTTACAGGTAGAACCTACCTTTGCTGAAGGTCTTTGATATTCGCACCTCGACTGACCTGTGGCAGCTTCTAGCACCGATAAAACTCGCCGACCTCTTCTCGAGGACACTTTTTGTCAAGCGATCTGGTGAAGTAAACCTTATGTGGCGTCCATTAATGAGGTTGGAATTGGTGCTTTGTCTCCACGTGCGATGGTTCTTATCAGTGTTGGGAACAGGAGATACGGCATCTGAAGTTCCCATGGAATACTTAGGTGTTTAAATTAAGGCTCATATTCTGAAGACGTGTTTCTAAAAGAAGGTTAGGATTATGCTTTCCAATTATGACTAAAAATTACTTTTAATCACCCTACTTGTAGCAGCAAATGATACCGTTTGGGTTCCTGGCCCCAAGTCTGCAGTAACTGATCTACTACGTCTTCTGCTACACGTAAATCATTACTGAAACACCGAGAATATTTAAAAAATCTAGTCCGGACGTTCCAAGGGCGGTCACACAATTTATTGCATTTCCCACAACTATCTTTTGGAATGATCGGTGCGGGAAAATCAGATAAATTCTTTTAGGGGGAGGGGGGGTCTTTCCGAGGAGTAGATTAATAATAATAATAACCACAACCATTTGAAAAATAATTAACATCTAAGAATTATATCGATTATGTGAATAAGTCTCCTTTTCGTGGTGAAAACTGGTATTGATATACCTGTAAATATTCTGGCTGTGGATCAGAAATGAAAACATGTGTCCCGCAAGACATGCCGGAAATAATCAACGACACATTGACACACCGATATCTTCAACTGCAGCATGTCGCGTTAAAATGAACTACCTTACCCTAAGTACAGCAATTTTGTAACCACCATCAACTCGATAATTCCTAAATGATAAGCTAATCAGTTTGTCACATGGTAACGGTCACTACTTTTGGTAGCTGTCACTGACTCATACAGGCTCGAACCGCAATGTGAGGCTCAAACAGGCGTATTCCACGGCGATGTCTTCTGCGCTGCTTCGTACTCCATCTGTTTCTCGTGAAGCTGAGCAGGCGAGTGGCTCTGAGCATAACGCAAGACCCGGCTTCAGGAGTTCGTGGGTCGAATCTGGGCCAAGGAGACACCACAGTCCACTCACCGCTAACAATGACTCACCCAACAGGATATCGCGCTTACAACCCTCCTAACCTATAACGAAAGAAATAACGAAATCTTGTTTTGACAATATTTTGGAAGGGATAGATTGCTACACATCACAGAGACGCCCGATGAGCCAAAATATTTCCAAAGTATTGTTGAATCCTTTAAGGTATTTCCATTGTTTGAAATGTTGCTTTGGATATTTATGCATATTCCCAATACTCACTACCACAGGACATTCCATCAGCCAGTTTCAAGCAGCTTAGCTGCAACAGCAGTTTACCATGTGTAAAGTTGTTTACCTCCACAGAACAACTGCAAGCTACATCCATTTACATCGGGCTTACTATATGAAAAGAAGTCCACAACTTTTACTCATCGCATTCATCAATCTAGCTCTTATTTTTAAGATTTTACGGTAAAGCTACTTCCTCGTCTATTACATGCAGAATCGCTCATAATCCACAATGCATTTCTATTTATACCTACACCAAATAATTTTAATTATGTTTATCTTTTCAAGCAACTATCAATGGTGTTGAATCCCTATACAGTCAAATTTAGTACGCAAACTACTTATCACTCTAATAGCGATGTTGAGCGCAACAGAGCACTTCTAAACAGCGCCTTTCCGAATCCATAAAATACACCTTCGTATTCGTAGTCACGACCTTCTTTTTACAAACATCTACGGTCTACCGTTAACTGGGAAAACGTTCGAATCAGGATGCACAACGCCCGCTTGATTCAATAATAACAACGAGAAATACTGTAAGTTTTGATACTCCACGGGACCACGCGGAATGGCCAAGTGGTATCAGGCGTCATGCTACGGGCTGGGCGGCCGTTCCCGCCAGAGTTTCGAGTCCTTCCTCGGGCATGTATGTGTGTGTGTTTGTTTTTGTGTTGTCTCTAGTGTACGTTAGTTTAAGTAGTTTCTAAGTCTAGGTTCTGATGACCATAACAGTTTGGTCCGATAGATTTAATTTACACACACTTCAACATTCTGACATTCCGCGGCGCGAATGGTTGCGGCTCAAACGTCATCTAACTGTCCGGTGGGTATGGCCCCGTCAGGAGGGCGTGTCAAGGAGGTTAGAATAAAGGGAAAACAGACATTAGCTGAAGAAAGGGGGCCGTGCTTCTGTGCAGAAAACTGGAATTTCTCGCATAAAATCCTGTGTTTCCCTGTTTAGGTAAAGCCAAATTGATAGTCTCATCGGAGTATTTACTTACATATATGACAAATCAACGACTAGAACTACTTTACCACACAGTTTTGGACACAAACAAATGCCGGAATGCGCATTTTGCTGGTTTTACTTTTTCAGTGTTCGGACCTCTTCAGAGATTCTAACTTCCTTGGGGCGTGTGACTATGTGTTAGTGGTGGGGTGTGGCTGTGGTGAGAAGGTACAGACAAAAAACATAACATATTGCGGAGCCATGCTATCGAAGGAGAATGCCGAGATGTAGTTGTCAAATTTAAGTACACTGAGTACGGGTATGTGTATCTTCAGTAATTCCTTTTACTACCACTACTAGTGACAACAACAAAAATTATAATAATATTATAAGCGTGAAAATACTCGACCCATCGATCGCAGAATAAGTCGGTTTGGTCTGCTGCACACATTGCTATGCTATGCTATTTTCGAGCGATTTAATTATGCGCGACTTGTGCCAAGTACGACGAAGAGTGGTCGGTGGTGCATCGGTCGAGGGTCGTGAGGATAGCAACGACGTCCTCGCAGGATCGATGACAGGGTGCGGCTATGCCGTCATCAGAGCACGGTGTCTGGCCGGTGTCGCGCCGGTCTACTGGTGCAGAAGGCCGGTCTCACTCGCGCTCGCCTTTCCAGCCTGCCGGAGAAAGCGCGCCGTTCATTATGCGGCTGACTCACGAGGCGAACGCTCTACTATCTCTCTGTTGCGTCACTACGCCGAGTACCGCACTGCGGGATACATTGTCCGGCACCAGCAGCGTGGGCAACCACGAAAAGTGAGCGATATTCTAATTAAACATCTCAACACTACTTCTTACGTAAGTGGCAACATAGGCGGCTATAATTTACAGCCAGTTTGAAAACAGAAATATTTACTACAACTTCAGTTTTCTTGACAACCTACAAGGAGCAACGTGATACAGTATCCGTATTAAGTTATAAACGCTCATAATACAAAAAATATTTTCCACGCCAGTAAAAGTCCATTTTAGGCGACAGGAAGTTAATAACTTCATATAGATGTCCTACCTGCTCCAAAATTTGTATTTCTCTACAGGAGGTGTATACAAGTTAACATATCATGGAAGGAAGTACGGCTTAACGTCCCATCGACAGGGTGGTCGTTAGAGACGGAGCTCTCACTCGGGGTTTTGGCTAAGAATGGAAAAGCAAATAGCTCGTACCCTTTCAAAGCAACCATATCGGTATTTGCCTGGACTGATTTAGGGAAATCGTGGCAAACCTAAATATGGATGGCCGGACGTGAAATTTAACCACATTCCTCTCGACTGCATAACCAAACGTTCAAATGTTTGTATGCCAATTGGACTAGACCACTATGGTCATCAATAGCTAGTCTTACAAAGTACGTAAACTAATTTACTCTAAGGACAACACACACAAGGAAGTCACAGGGGGACTCGAACTTCCGGCGGGAACGGCCGTGCAGTCTTTAGTCCACGCTGCCCCTCCCAAATACAAGTCCAGTGCGTTACCTCTGCGCTACCTCGGTCAGTAAACATATGAATGAGCTCAGTGAGCCCTCTGATAACACGAGACTAGTAAGAGTGCAGAAAAATTTCACCCAGCCATGAGGATACGCGGCCGCCCTACGTCTTGCACATTAAATCAGGACATTCCAAGTACAGCCACAAGAAATTGCACATTATCGACGGGTATAGCACACGCTGGGTGCATCAAGATAACTTGCATGAAAATACCTACGATATTGAAAGATTTCAAAATGTCCATTATTAGATATTTAAAACAAAGTATTCAGATCCCCTTATTAATTGTTGGGAAGTATCGCTGAAAACAGACGAAACTTTTTTTTTCCCCTTTTCTTTTTTCGTTAGGGCGTTCTCACATCTTCAAAATTTTCACTGTTAAAGTTTCTATACTGAAGCGTAGGCTTCGGGCACAAACTTTTACAAATTATAAATGATTTTTGACGGCCACGGAGGACGGCATAGAGTTGCCTGTGTTCGACTTCACTGTTTACAAATATCAGACCTTTGCATTAACGAAGCTAATTTCGGAAAATTGTTGTTACTCAAAAGGAGTGAATAAGAGTGTATAGCACCCAGACTTAACAGACACCTTTACTATAATTTCGACGAGAATATTGCACCTGCTTTGTTAGAATATTTTCCTTTAGCTGTGCGACGAAACATGAGTTTCATGCAAGGCGGAAGCACCTCCTCATATGTGTTACTGTCCGTCGGTTTCTCAGTAACAGATTCGGCGACGGATGGGGAGGTGGCGCAACTGCCTGTTCAGACTTAAGCCCACTTGACTTCAATTTGTTCAAAAAAAATGTTCAAATGTTTGTTAAGCTTATGGGACTTAACTACGGGGTCATCAGTCCCCAAACCTACAAACTACTTATCAACTACCTTATACCAAGGACAGCACAAACATCCATGCCCGAGGGGGGACTCGAACCCCCGACCGCAGCGGCCGCGCAGATCGTGACCGGAGCGCCCCAGACTCCCCGGCCACCGCGGCCGGCTGTTCAAAAAACCCTAGACTTACACACTACTTAAACTAACCTAAGGACAACACATACATCCTTGCCCGAGGGAGGAGTCGAACCTCGCGGGAAGCCGCACGATTCGCAAACTGGCGCTCCAGACCGCTCGGATATTCCCGCGCGGCTTTAATTTGCGGCAGCATTTATGGACGGTCTTGCGTATCAAACCGCAGTACAAGACGTTCAGTCTTCGTGCTAACATCAAAGAGATTCATGCGGTACGCTGCTGCCTTATGTTCTTGTGAGCTGCAGCTAACGTGATGTAACATGGAAACAAAGCGTTTCCGGGTACAAGTTCAATTTCAGTGTGTTAATGATGAGTAAGCGCTTAATGATGAATAAGCGCCAAGTCTGAAACCTGTTTTCAAGAACCAGCCGAGAGGTAAAATAACTAGGTACAATACGTAATGTCTGAAAAGAAAAAAAAGTTCTACTTCTTTACAAATTGCCTATTCAGTGAGACCTCCTTTAATGAGCATAATACGCTTCTGAGACTTGCCTGAAATGCGAACAGCCGTTAAGCCATATATATCCTTCTGTCGGAACTCATAAAAATAGTGTGTGTTTCATTCCGAAAAATACAAAAGACTTCGTACAACAATTTAAATGGAAGCTGAAGCAAAGGAAAGAAGATTAAATTTGTTTCCTTCGACATAAGATACTTTTGTTACGGTTCGTGAGGAAGGCGGGGGGGGGGGGGGTAATTCTAGAAATAATGCATGTAAACTGCATGACGCATTAGAAGTAGTAATCTCTTGCTCATTTTAGGTTCCACTCGCCACTGCATATATCAGTAAAAGTCACTGCTTATTGCACTAATTGAGGAAAGGGTGTACAGTGGTCGGTAAGTTCTTTCGGAGAGCATATTTTAACCTCGTTGAAAGAATAAACTGTAGCCGCGTTGAATCAGTCGGTGTATAGCAGCTGTGCTGTAGCGGGGCGCACGTTTTCGGAACGGAACGTAGTGGCGGGCGGCGCCGATGTTTGTGAGACGGGGCGTAGGGCGGCGAGCGCAGAGGCGCCGCGCGGCGCGGCGGGCGATTCGTCTCGCATTTAGCGGCGGCCGCTGCGAGAGCGTGACGGATCCGGCTCTGCCTGCCCCTGCCAACCTCGCCGCCATCCCACGAAACTTAGCAACAGCTACAACGAACACTGCTGCTTGCAAGGCCTTACAATACTCGAGCAGTACTAACGATTCGCACTACTCTAAGGTCATTTCAAACCGGCGTAGCGTATCTCGAGCTACGTCTTCGGAAAGACGTCGCAGACGTATCTCGTAATGTAATCAAATGGGGCATTTCAGACAGACGTCGCTTCGCGTCGCGTCCAGCCGGGATATGTGATACGCGTATCTCGCAGCGTATCTCGGCTCGCGCATGCGCACTACATTGCTCCACAAACCACGTATTCTGCGCTGAACAGCTCTATTGCTGTATGTTTATTGTGCGAAATGTATGCATTAACTGACCAAGTGCGAAAGTATCCACTGCTGTGGGACTATTCTAAATTGTAATACGTTTCTATTTTGAAATGAAGGGCAAGATATTGTTAACTTAAGACAAATAATTCGTATCCTGTTTTTAATGTCACTGCTGATGAGGGATAAAACTTCATTGAAGTGATTCTTCATTAAGCCTGAAATAAGTTTTAAACTTTTTATCGTCAAGCTGCAAGTCTTACATTAGGTGGTGGTATTCGCCTTGCGGCACTGTGAAGTTGATATCTGGCTCACACCGCGGCACACTGAACGCCATTTCTGGTAGTATCCACGAAAAGTATTGGAGTTAACACAACATCTCAACAACTAAATAAATACGAAGATGGGATAGAAAATGTAGCTCTTAATAAGAAGCTTACGGTTCAAAACAGAAAGTGAAAACACAAAAATCGCCATTTACAATGACTTGGGCACCACCCCGTGCAGTTTTATACTTCCGTTCGTCTTTAACATTACTATTAGATGTGGAAATAGGAATTAGAGATAACACAAAAACTACACATAAGTAGAACATACACTACAACAGTAACAAAAAACTTGATAGAAGCAAACACAGCAACCGCTATTAAAAGGGTCAATACGGTATTACAACAAACACATGCACTTAGCTACTTAAAATTCTGATGTCCTGTATTTAGAAACGGTACGGCCATTGTAGTACAATTGGCGCCTGTAAGTTGTTAAGGAGCGCGCAGGTCTGCGGCTACAGACATGTCCTTTTGGCAGGCGTCTGCTAATGGGCAAACAAGTCTTTTGAGTCGCCGCCGCTGGCGCATCGCTTTGCTGTACTGCGTTGAGCGCTCTCTGTCGTCCACTAACTGAAAGCCATAGCGGCACTCAGTTCCCAGAAATACAAAACACACTCCTATTAGTACTGGTTTAAAACGTGGTAAGAGGAGAAACAGCTTGTTTCGGCATTACCACTGCTTTGCGACATGGATTTTCATATTACTGGTAGCTATTAGAAGCACTCAAATAGGCCTACAACTTTAAGCGACTGAGAGATGACAACGTAAGAGATGTGAGAAGATAATCTAGAAGATATTGTTGCGGGCAGATGACGGCTCGTTGAAGGGCTCTAGGTATGTGCACTGTCAACACGCACACACTGAAAACCAGTGTTCTCAGGGCACTTGGTAACAATTGTAATATTCCTGGCCTATGGCCACTTCATATTTCTGGCCGCTGGCCGTTTCTTTGCTAACATCGTACGAGTCTTAAACGCAGAAGGGAGACAGAAGTGCAGCATATGTTGCATTGTGGGGTGGGGAGCAGTAGCATACGGCACAGTAGGTGCTGGTTCCCGTGGGAAAGCCCGCCTATGTTACTGGTACTCTCCTCGCATTGGCTGCTGCATTTCACGTCACTTGATTTATTTTGATATTAGTTTTGTTTATTACATACTAAATATTAATTATTCAGAGCTGAGAATTTGTAATAAATATCTCTCAAGGACAGGCTAGGTTTTGACAGTATAAGAAGTTTAAGGTGCCTTCTCTTATTGTAACACGAGAAGAGCGATTTTGCAGAAGGCGCGCGACGGCCCTGTTTTGGCGCGAAATAGAGCGTCAGGTGCCCTCTCGCAACGCGCCGCAGTTTCAGTCTCGAGCTGACCACTATACGCGCTAGACCGCACCGGTCATGAGTAAAGATTTATGTAATAGTGATAACAGTCAAGGTCTCAACATGAGCTATGGGGAGCATAGGCCGTGTCATATTAACAATATTTGCTCATATTTTATTATTTCTTTAATAAATGGCATCCCTGACAATTAAGAATCTCGCGAGTCACTTCTTATGCTTCCATCGTACAGAACTTATTTTAGCCTCACTTGTATGCTGTAGAAGAACCAACGACCTGTGTGCTGTCTTCTGCGCTGGGGACACAACTATAGAAGACACCAGGTTAGTCAGAACTGTATGCTGTCCATAAAGTCTTGGACAGCAACTACAGCACCTCGTGCGTACTGTAGGGCGGTACAAACGCACACTGCTACGCAACAGCATCCGCAAGGATGTGGAAGTTTTAGGGGACTTGTGGGAGGAAGCAGTACTAACTTCACCGTCCGCAAATAAAACCCTAGGAAGCTTGTACAATATGGGCGACATTCTGGCCTCTTCCATTCGCGAATAGAGCGAGGAGACACACTGTTGTAGGCAGGTCATTAAAATCAGGTTACAAAAGATAAAGAAAAATAAAGTTTAGATAATGAGTTCATTATCATCGTAAGGCTTCCCCTCAGTATTCTTTTTACTGTCATTTTAGTGAAAATATGGCCCGACAAGCACTTTTCTTATTTTTGGGGTAGGTACCATTGAAATAATCGTATGAGTTTCAGTTAACCTTAGGTACAGATGCGAATTTTAGTAGGCAATATTGTTGCTGAGCGTTACAAATGATAAACAATCAAGCGTTGTGAAGGCCAACATACGTACTGAGTTTCTACCGCCGGAGTTTCTTCGTTTAAGTAGTCTGTAAGCCTTGGGAATGATGATTAAAGCAGTTTGGTTTCTTAGGTTGACAAGCATTTCAACATTTTTGTACTGAATTTACAGGAATTATAACAGAAACAGCTGAGTATTCTGAAAACAAATGTCAGTTGATAGTTTACCACTTGATGCATTCTTAGCGGCAGCTGATGAGGAATAAGACAATGATTTACAAGTTTTATATGTGGTGACTTCATTCAATGTGTAGTTGAAGCATATATACATCAGTCCTTCATATTCAGCATAGTAAGGATTCAGAAATCTAGTGGAACGAAGCAAGGAGATTTCTTAGTACTAAAACTATCCTGTTTTCCTAAATATAAGTTCTCAGGTTCCTAAAATGGAAAACAATTGATGTTTCTCGAATGTAAGGCAAGTCAAGGCCACGAATTGATAAACTGTATGTGAAGTCAGTAGAACAAAAATTTCGTTTGAGTTTATACTAAACAGAATTTTTATTCTGAAGCTCGCAATGTGCCTAGGAAGGAAAGGCGACGGCAAGTGCTTATTTCTCGAAAAATGTTCAAATGTTTGTATAGTCTATGGGACTTAACTATGGGGTCATCAGTCCCTAAACTTACAAACTACTTATGAACTACCTACAACTAAGGACGGCACAAATATCCATGCCCGAGGGGGGGGGGGGATTCGAAATTAAGGTGCGCGAGACGTGATGGCAGGAGGAGAGCTGAACCAAAATATTTGCTGCAGTCCAAGAGGTACGGTTTACAAGGAAGAATGTGTAGGCAAAGTCTTTACTGAATGTTTGACGTCAGAAGGTTGTGGTTCATAAGACGGGCGCAATTTATAACGATAATTGTAAGACGAACTGCGTATTCGATCTGTAAGCTGACAACGTAACATCCAGTGCAACAAGCAGTAAATTGAATTTCTTCGTTTCTTGAAGGGTAACATTTTTATGTTCGTAGACTTCCGCAACTATAGTCAGTTTCAATATTTCTTCTCGGCTGCACACCGAGTTGAAGGAAGTCTAACGTTTCTACCCGTACTGCAACCTAAACACCTCGCTGAGTTTGCACGTGAAACTGGCCCTCGGCGTTCGCCTTCAGGCGGCTACACAAGCAGCTGCAGTCAAGAGCGACAGTTGCTTCAACTCAGGTTGTCGCATCAATCTACGGGACTTGACTACTCTGGTCATCAGTCCCTAGGCTTACGAACTACTAAAACTAACGACCCTCCGACGGCGAGCAGCGGCGCGCTCCGCAGCTAGGCGCCCTAGAACGCTCTCGCCGCGGTGGAGTAGCCGAGCGGTCTAAAGCGTCTCGCTGCGGAGCGCGCGGTTGCTCGCCGTGGAGGTTCGAGTCCTCCCTGGGGCATGGGTGAGTGTGTTGTCCTTAGGTTAGTTTACCTAGGTTTAAGTAGTTTGTAAGCTACGGACTGATGACCACGCAGTTTGGTCCGATAGATTTACAGACATTTGAACATTTAGAACGCTCGGCCCAAGGTTTCAGCCACTAGCCGCGACGTCGTCCATGCACAGTGAAATGGGGGTGCACAAATGAAATACAAATCATTTAATATAGTTATTTTTTACCTAACACAATTACATGGGAAATATTTTGTGCCGATGGTACTCTACGACTTTAGATAGGTTAAAAATTGCATATTGAGAAGTCACGGAGGGGGGAGGGCTAATGGGGCTGAACCCCCCTCTCCTCCTCTCGGCAACCTCAAAGATTTTATTAATTTTATTATTTTTTAAACAGGTCGGCACCGGAAATTTGAAATAGTACACATGTAATAAGTACAACGTAACTATAATTTGCCAAGCACAAGTGAACATGACAATGGGTCACCAACGCGATGCCGCCACTGAGAAAGTATGCTGCTGTTTCTGAGAGCGGTTTAAATGCCGTCGCGACCAGCTTTCATTCTGCCGCTATTGTTGAAGTTGCGAGCCAATTGTTCATATGCGGCGACCCGTGCTTACCAGGTCAGTTGCGCCATTTTTTGAACAACAATATTGTAATTTTAGTTGAACTTTTACACATAGTCTCAGTTAATTAAACGGCAGAGGCCTTCGGCTAGTAGCACAGAAGCTGCTTAATTACTTTAAGAGCTGCTTACATACACTCCATTTTCACCACTTTGCTCCTCTTCCACTTTGAAATTAATGCGAGTCTACTCGTTTTATATCTCGTGCAATTGTTTTCGTAGAATAATTGGTTAAATTACAGAAAGTATAAAAAAACTCTGAGTGTAATAAATTCAATGGCATTTTTTTTTTAAATGAGTCCCCCCCCCCCACAAAACCAAATCATGGCTGCGCCACTGTAGGTGTACGGAAATGTTTATTAACGACTACCGATATCGATCCAAATCAAACCATCTTCGAGCCTCAAAATGGGTATTAGTTGTACATTTCAATATTGCTACTCATAACACTTTTCTAGCTAGGTTGTTCCATAGTTTTTTTTTTTTTTTTTTTTTTGTAGAACAAGGTTATTGTTACACCACCTGAGATACACCAGAATGAACGTAACAATTACGTGGAGGTTTTTACGGTAGAAGTATTTACTACCCCATATTTTTCGGAAGATTTCACCTTTTTGAACAATTATTTTTTCCCTTGTACGTATTTACAAAATTTCATGCAAGTCAGCAGTCAAGCTGTCATTGTAATTGCACATTCCATAGTAGCAGTAAATCTCTTTCTTAGTCATCCAAGTCGATATCAGCGAAAGTACTTTCCACAGTGGCTCTACATGCATGACTAGAAAAAAAAGTAATAAAAAATAAATTACTCCCACAATGTTATCAAATGGTAACATTCACGTGCAGGATTTTCGGTAATTTGGAAGGACCGTTGTATATCGCTTCGGACGGTCTGCTATCGATAATGACGGACTATCGTTAGTTGCGTAGTGCCAATTTGTATCGAACATGCGAGCATCAGAATGCTATCGTAGTTTGTTTACTCCCAAGCCTAGTCGAAATCAGTTCATAAAATAAATAAAACATGCTCTATGGTTGACAGGTTCTTGTATGTACACTTGTCCGGTCAGTAAAAGTAATTGGATTCGTAAAATTTACCAACAGCATTAATTAATTCGTTTAAATACGTCGAAATGAATATCTGTTTTCATTTGTCCGCCAACATTTGTTTCTTACGACACAGCGACGTTCGCGCGTTCGATATACGACACTGCGATACTCGAGTACCGGCCGCGGTGGCCGAGGGGACTGAGGCGCTTCAGTCAGGGTCTCCACGGCCACTACGGTCGGGGGTTCGAATCCCCCCTCGGGCATGGATATTTGTGCCGTCCTAGTTCGTACGTAGTTCATAAGTAGTTTGTAAGTTTAGGGACTAATGACCCCGTAGTTAAGTCCCATAAGATTTTTTTTTTCGAGTCTTTGATACATATCGATAGTAGACCGTCCGAAGTGATGATATACAACTGTCCTTCCAAATTACCGAATTTTCCGTTTTCTTAAGGAAGTAAATCCACTTTTCTCCAATGAGTGTTTAGACTTTCATTCTTTCGAGTCATGCTTGGTTTCTTAAAAGCTCTGGTATTTTCTCGATAAAACAATAGATCTAGAAAGTGCTTGCATTGTCGATACGGGATTAGAAAGCCATCTGTGAGACTATATTGTCAACATAAGTAAAACAAACCCAGGCAGCGTTTACATGTTGTGCAAACAGATGGCATTACTTCACTACCTGAAAAAAATTCGTAACATAATTTTGCGAAATCAGATCAAAACTGGTCTCGTTGGGATGAGAAGGTCCATGACGGTGACGGTTCCAACGAACATATTGGGACCCTATCCGCTAAGCAAAATAAAACTAGGTAAAAGTATTAATAAGATGCAAAGTGTGATTCTCAAAGTAGGTATGGGGCAAACCGAGTACCATAATATCTTATCGTTTAAATAAATAAGAAAAATAATTCTCCATAGAAAACAATATTCCGTCAACTGTGATACACTACGTTTACATGCAACATATCTTCCGGAAGACGAAGACCGATTTTCGTAAACCGTTTTACGCTGTCTTGTTTACATGTTATAGCCTGAATCGGATTTCCTGGCCCACATAAAATGGCGGCTGAAAAACAGAAGATTCAGTTCCTGACTTAGTCAGCACAATCAATATTTTTCTTTAGTTAAATACACATATTCATGCTCACTGTAATATTTATAGTTTCATTTCATGGTAGAGAATGTCACTCTGTCCATATGTGCCGAAAATTCTTACCAAGAAAACACAATCTGACAAGCCAAGAACGCTTCAAAATCGGTTGCGTTTACATTGACACGAAAATCTAATGTGGAACTGGAAAAGCGCTTTACAGAAGTGGATTTCTAGAATCGATTTTTGAGTGTTTACATGAGCAATCAAAATCGGATTTGGGAAATCGGTGTACGAAATCCGGATTTGGGAGCCCGTGTAAACAGGGTTATAGCGACTGGCGTTCCTAGCGTGACATTTATATTACTGCCCCTGCCGTGTGAAATTTGGGTCATGCTGTTAACAAGGCACTGTAGATGAGGAGAAATAGCTTGCATGGACAGCCAAGAGACAATTAAAAACACGCATAAGGGGACATCTGTTGAGAAAGCGTGTTTGAAGTGCGTCGTTTTCTCTGCTATGGAGACATTTGCATCCATAATGGCGGAGGGCGGGCCAGGTTGCAGCCAATCAGAGGCCAGCCGTATGACACGTGTCACTGCTGTCAGCGTCATTTGCACCTCTAGTTATTTTCTGCACTCTTGACACCTGTGTAGACTAAGCAGTCAGATTGACTTCTGTAATACCAGCAAATCAGACTACTGCAACAAGAAATCAGCATACACGAACAAGAAATGTGTCCTTAGTTTTTCGATACTGAACACGTAGGTGGGCTAGAACTGTTTCTTCAATTGATAATATTAAAATAATATGCCGTCTCTTCGTAGGGAGAAGTTCACCTTCTTCCGGCAATTCTTATTTATGTAACAGCTTGTATGAATAAGAATAACCTTATAAATTATCCTTCAGATTATTTACATTCCTACAATACGAAAGTAGTGGCTTTTGTAGCTGAGTTAGACTTTCGCGATTTCTCACTTCCAATGTCGTCTCCCATAGGCTTTGTCTATAGTTCGTTCGCATTACATGTTCAGTTCAATCCACATCCCATAATATTTAATCTACGTTCCCGGAAGTCCAAGCACGATCTTCGTAGTCGAATAAAACGGGAATACTACTTCTAAGTCAAATAATAACGTAAATACTGCACACCTTCTCTGGCGTTAAGGGAAACCTTTCATTGAATATGTTCGTAATACATTGTCAAGAATAGTTTCAACAACGAAAATAGCTAAAAAATGCATAAGCAACTCATCAAGTAATAACCATTCGTAAGCCAGATTTCGACGCAAAGTGAGTAATCAATAGTTACTACAGAAATTTACTGTCATCTTTTTACAGTAGGATGAAGTCTTTGCAATGAGGTGAGTGAAAACCACCGGGAAATGAGGCAGTTGCCAGTATGTTACTAGCTCCTTTGTGACAACACCTGCTCTACAGATGTTCACACACTTGCGGAGACAGCTGACGGCAAAGTACAGTGGCGCAAACGCTAAAATGAAGCAGACTGTCGCAGTGATCATTTGCACCAAATCCAGCGCTTGTAAATTGAGATTTTATGTGCGGAGGAGGGCTGATTAGCATTTAACGTCACCGATAACCTCACTAGACATACAGTGAATTATGTCAGCTCATGAAGAGAACGTCAAATACGATCATGCGTTTTGAGTTACATTAGATAACCATCATATACAATTCATAAGCATGGTATACTAACACAAAAAGATGTGTTAGAATATCTCATTCATAACAGTTTAAATTAGTTAAAGCTGCAATATAGATCAGCGTCAGTCTTCGAACACTCGAATCAGTTTACAATCAAATTCTGACAGAGTGGACGTTGACAACGATAAACAAAGGTTCTGACGAGCCTATTCCGAATAATCTACGAACAACTCGCGCAAAATATCACCTAAATGGGATTTATTAGTGTATTGCTTTAAAAATTATAATAGTTCCAGTGAGGCGTTATTACGTGGGCATGGCGTTTTTTATTTATTATCATCATATATGGAATCTCCACGGTTTCATAGGTTGCTAGGTTAGGATCTGATAACAGCTTTCTACGAGTGAACCAAGTAGCAATAATATTTGTGATGGAGTGTCACACATCTTTGACGATTTTTTTCGAAATATGTCACCAAGGTGACTCCCAACGCCATTATAGTTCGCGCCATCTTATGCAACCAGTCAAATGTCTCGCTGCCAACTGTTAACGCGTATTCCGGATGTTGTAAAATATTTTCAGCGAACGGTAGGTTAAATTTTATAGATTTTTAGTAAAAGTTATAATTCTTGTTTACATTTCAGCACCACATATATGCATGTAATACGCATCCTCCCACTTTTAACCTGAAAACACACTGTTTACAGTAAAAACGATACAAAAGCACTGAACGTTGTTTCGAATATGTGTAAGCTAGCTACACATCTGAAAAAAAAAAAAAAAAAAAAAAAAAAAAAAAAAAAAAAAAAAAAAAAAAAACCTCCAATAACTAAAGGGTAATCACGCGAGCGAAACAATAAAACGTTACAGTTTATAACAATGGATTCTTCATTTAAGTAGGAGTACTCACTGCTTGTCCCGATTCTTTTCCTACAGGTTGCTGTTGTCTTGACATTTACACTACCACATTAATTTTACTCTCAGAAGGTTTCATTTTTCAAACTTTCGAGAAATGCTGGGATATCTATCAAATACAGCATATCCATTGACGACGTGTGTTACTCGTCTTTGTTACTGCCAGAGTTCATTATTATATGACCAGATTCAGCCAAAGACTGTGCCACACAGCTATGAAACATCGTTTTTTCTTGCAGTTTGAATGAACGTTTCGAAGCTTACTTAAACTACAGCTACATCTTGGATTGTATTGTTAAACTTTGTAATCCAATAACGCTGGTATTACACGGTCATATTTCTTTGTCAAAAATTTACATCATAAAAATTTAATAGTGTAATAGGCATCTTTGTCATATCTCTGCTTTCGTCAAAAAAATTTGATCATATGTAGTGCCTCGCAGTAGATTTGATCATAAAAGTTGTTTGTCTTCTGTTCATTGCAATGCGAAATGTAACCGCTTGGAGCGCTAGCATCACTAGATCTTGGACCGCGCTTATTTGAAAACAAACCTTGTTTGAAAACATGACGTCGAAGTTTAGTTGGTGTGTGCCGTCTACGACAAAATTAATCGAAGTTTATGAAGCAGACGAAGCACTGTATAAGCCCGGTATAATAACAGATTAAGGAGACTCGAAAGTTACAAGAGAATGGCAGAGGTACTCCGCAGAGAAATCCGGCCTGGGTGTACAGCCGAGGATATTAATAAGAAGATTAATGACCTCGAGTTTACAAAAAACCACAAAATTAATATGAATATATGAAGCAGATTTTTATAGGCTGTTCACTCTTCTCAATCTATATAATCGATGCTGTTCCTGTTCTGTTGCTGACAGGTTTTGTATGCGCTTGCGATTTTGTCCGGACAGTAAGTTAATCCTTTCCGTATAGCGAACATTTCGTTGCCAACATGAGTACGTTAGGCCGAAGCACCATAAATAAAATTTAATCCCAGTAGCAAGAAATTGCTGTGTCACTGTAAACCTGTCTTCTGTCGATATAGTCTTTTCACGTGCGTATACTAATTTTTAATGTGTGGAACCACTTTACTGAGTAAAGCTGCGTTCTATCATCCCGCTTGCAGCTCCCGCAACACGAAATGATCTCCATAGTTTCATCCGAGTAAGCCCCTCTTTTTTCTTCAAAATACAGTTTTCGTAGTAGCAATGACAGCGTATGATAATGTATGTTTACTGCCCACCATCTTGAAAAATGATCAAAAATATGACGACAGAGTATAGACTGTGGTAATAACCCTTTTCAGCGTTATGTCAAAGATTTACATAAAAAAATTACGAACTTTTGGCGATATTTTTATGTCAAAAATTTGATCGTGTAATACTGGCCTAAGAGCGTGTTCCTAATTCATTTTCGTCACCACGTGACATAGTATTTCACTGTACCATCTTTGGAGCGTCAGCGAATTATATACTCATCAGCAACGAATTCTGTATGTTGTTTTCTCTGATCGCTGCGTTTTGCTATATATGGTACCTGGCTAGTTTCATTACCGTGTATTATTTTTTACGTGAACCATTAGAATGTGATACCATCAAGATGCTAATGTCAAGAATTTATATACTATTCGGAAATGTATCAAAGGAGAACAAATCAAAAATAGTAACATGGAGCTCATGACGTAATAATATTCGAATTGTAAGTACATTTTGAAATGGTTTTAATTTTACGTACGGTTTTGGTTACATACGAAGTCTAATTTTATATGCAGTAAGTGCCGGCTTTGCCTATGTGTAAATAAAATAGCTGCATTCTACAACAGTTATGGTTCCCTTAAAGTCAGACTTAAGCTGCTTCCTAAAGTGGCCAGCGTTGCTTTTCTATACATTACATGGATTGCTGCCAGCCATTACGTCTGATATAGCAATCAAATCATTAATGGCTAGTATGAACAGTGATGATTCTTAAAACCAGTAAATGGGCAACATTGGTCGGAAAAACTTGCCTTGCAAATCGATTTCAATTACATAGTAAGTTATGTAAGAGCAAGTACGATTTTTATAACGTGAGATTCCTGAGATAAATATGTGTCATTTAGAGCAGTCGTGACGTATTTAAGTTGGTTACTACATAACTGAAATCAATTTGCTAAAAATAAAATGAAAGTTGTTTTACGACCAGTGGTGCACATTCTACTGAATATAAAAATCATTCCTTGATCGTGGAGCAGAACCTTCCAGATGGGAAGTAATCTTATGTGATGATTCTGTTACAGTTCACTGGGATATAACACATTTTCCGTGTTTGTACATGACTCTCCATTACGAATAACGTGTTACGTCTTATCTATTAGGAATTTTTCGATCCAGTGGCAAATATACGTAAACATTCAATAGGGATCTATTTTCTTCAAAAGCGATCACTGTGACATTGAATCAGAAGTTTATTCCAAGTCGAGAAGCATATCATCAACGAAGTATATGTTGTCTCCATCGTACTTGAGTAGGCCTATATAATATAATGAGAATGTGTTTAGTTTCGCAAGCTGATTTCGAAGTAGAATTTTTCCAGGATACAAAAGTATTTCTAGGAGCTTACTTGGAACATATATGAGAGATGGAGGAACGTAGTTCTATGTTGGTTTGCTTTACATGTGAATAAACACATTTCTGTAACATACAGACGCAATATTAATGGCAGGCGTAGTCCAGTCAAGATGTTCAAATGTTTGTAGAGCTTATGGGACTTAACTACGAGGTCATCAGTCGCTAAACTTACAAACTACTTATGAACTAGCTAATACTAAGGACGGCACAAATATCCATGCCCGAAGGGGGATTCGAACCCCCGACCGTAGTGACCGTGCAGACCGTGACTGGAGCGCCTCAATCCCCTCGGCCACCGCGGCCGGAGTAGTCCAGTCAACGCAGGAAAACTGGCTAATTGCACTCTTAAATTTTTACGTAGTTCTTGGAGAGTGTGTCCTAAACAACGTACTAAAAATCCTGACCGTTGATGTGTGAGCGTTGGGATGCGGAGGGCGTTCAAAAACCACGTTTCACGTACTTCTAGATAGAAAACCGCGGCTAGAAGCGTAAATGAAACTATATTACGTGTCCTGTAAAAGAGACCCTATTCATTATTTTTATGGGTCTAATAGTTTTGTGCCAGGGGATTGAAAAATCCCATAGAAAATAATGAATAGGGTCTCTTTTGCAGGACACGTAATATAGTTTCATTTACGCTTCTAGCCGCGGTTTTCTATCTAGAAGTACGTAAACGTGATTTTTGAACGCCCTCCGCATCCCAACGTTCACACATCAACGGTCAGGATTTTTAGTACGTTGTTTAGGACACACTCTCCAAGAACTATGTAAAAATTTAAGAGTGCAATTAGCCTATATGTATATAATCTTCAAACAAAGAGGGCCAAAAACAAATGTAGGTACTACTTTTAAGTTCAGTAGAGCCATATGCAAATATAAACATTATTCCAGGATTATAACAGGGTCGGGTGGGGGGTGGCAGTGTGGGAGTGTTGAAGCATGAGGGAAGATAGATCACTGGATTGACATGGACTTTTCTAAAATTGAAAATCGAGCTGATGATTACCCACTCTATGCACCTTACATGTCACAAGAAGCAACCACAAGGTGTTTCACATAGTTTACCGCACAGTGTTTCCATGCAGAGTGAACTCATGACCAAACTCATACAAACGCGAGAATTGCATAAGGGCAGAATTACATTACCTCGGCACACCGCTAGAGGGGAAATTGATACTTAGGCATCCTATACGGCAGTTGTAGTGTTCTTTCGGGGAAAATCAAGTCCCCTTACTTCGAGTGCTGCTCAGGAACACTAAACTGTCCGTCATTTCCTGTCCAGTTTTCTTATGCAATATATAAATTCACTTCACTGAGCTCGAGTTCATATAGTGGATTTATTATTTTTATAAGCGTTGAGTGGGTTTTATGCGAAATATTTTCCTATGAAAATAGCTGAGAAGTTTTAGTTTTTATGATGTTGTCAATGACCGATGTATTGCAGGATAAGGGTTTTGATAGGTAAATGTGACAGCTTGTGGCTGTATCGTTGACAATGTATTGAAAGGCCATATAATTGTTTTGTAGCCACTTGGCGGTGAATTAACGATGGCCAGCAAGTTTCTGAATTTTTCTCGCCATGTATTATGCTACTAGTAGGCTGCGTAAATCTTTCCCCGTCAGGAAGTGCTCGCTGTTGTATACTGCACTGAATGGGGGCCACAGTATATCTTGCAAAGTCGGGCGTGAACGGGAGTATCAGTAATCGGCTGTCTGCATCGCCTAATTTATGTCCAAGTGGCTGAAGTTGTATAACACCAAAGTAACCAAGTCTGTTGTAGAGCTTCAGATCTTGAGAGAGCTAACGCTGAGGTTATGTACTTGATACATATCGTGTTGCGAAAAGTATTTCAGAGCGTGGAGAAATTCTAATGTTAGAATGCTAAGGGACTAAACTTTTGAGGTCATCGGTCAATAGATTTACAAACTACTTAAATTAGCTCATACTAAGGACACCACAAACACTCATGCCCAACATGAAATCGAAATTATCAAATAAATACTGACACCGTGTTACACTTGTAGACAGTTGATAGCTATGGCTGATGCGCTTTTTCACTTAACGTCTCAAGTAAAACATTGTGTATTAATACTCCCTAATGTAACCCTAAGATCTGTGAAGCTATTTTCTATATAATTTTAGTTTTCTAAACTACACATTTTGGCCGGTGCTTCAGGGCTACAGGGTGTTTACGGTCCTTATAGAGTCAGACAGGGAGAAATAAAAACACTGAGACTTGTCTTAGGTTAAGGTAAGGGATTGGAACCCACCACTTTTTTAGCATTTGTAGATCTGGAGAAAGCTTTTGACAATGTTGACAGGAAGACACACTTTCAAATTCTGAAGGTAGCAGGGGTAAATGTTGGGTTCGATGAGTTGTATTTAACTTGTACAGAAACCAGACAGCAGCCATTCGGGTCGAATGGCATGAAAAGGTCGCAGTGGTTGGGAAGGAGTAAGGCTGGGTTGTAGCCTTTCCTGAAAGTTGTTCAATATGTACACTGAGCAAGCGGTGAAAGAATTTAAGGAGAAATTTGGAGAGGGAATTAAAGTCCATAGAGAAGAAATAAAAAAATTGTGGTTTGCCGATGACATTGTACTGAAAGAACAATTAAACGGAATGGACAGTGTCTTGAAAGGAGGGTGCGAGATGACATTTAGATTAGGTAATGAGACAATAAAAATAATAGAAAAGTTTTATTATTTGCGTAGCCAAATAACCTCTGATGGCCGAAGTAAATAAGATATGAAATTCGAAATAGATATGGGTGCCGCGGCGGAACGGCCGAGCGGATTGAGGCGCTAAGCTACGATGTGCGAGGCCGTTCCCCGTCTGGGATTCGAATCCCCCTTGGGCATGGATGTTTGTGCTGTCTTTAGTATAAGTTAGTTCATAAGTAGTTTATAAGTGACACCGCAGTTCAGTTCCTTAAGCTTCAGAAACAGTTCAACATTTTCTGGATATGGTCAGAAATGGGTTTCTGAAGAAGCGAAATTTTTTGACAGCCATTTTTAATGTAAATGTTGGGAAGTCCTTTCTGTCTGGAGTGTGGCACTGTATGGGAGTGAAACGTGGACGATAAGGACGCTATGGAGTTCAGACCAAAAGATGATAGAAGCGTTTGAAATGTGGTGCTACAGACGAATGATGAAGATCAGATGGGTAGATCACGTAACTAATAAGAAGGTGCTCAACAGAATTGGGGAGAAAAGGAGTTTCTGCCATAGGTTGGTGGCACTTATTCTGAGGCACAAAAAAAAAAAAATAAATAAATAAATAAATAAATAAAAAAAAAAAAAATAAAAAAAAATAAAATAAAATTAAAAAAAAAGTAGGCCGGCCGCGGTGGCCGAGGAGACTGAGGCGCTCCAGTCACGGTCTGCACGGCCACTACGGTCGGGGGTTCGAATCCCCCCTCGGGCATGGATATTTGTGCCGTCCTAGTTCGTAAGTAGTTCATAAGTAGTTTGTAAGTTTAGGGACTGATGACCCCATAGACTATACAAACATTTGAATTTGCAAAAAAGAATCGTCAACTTAGTATTAGAAGGAAGTGTGTGGGTAAAAATGAAAGGGAGACCGTGGGATGAATATAGTAAGCAGATTCAAAAGGATGTAGGTTGTCGTTCTTAGTCTCAGATGAAGAGGCTTGCACAGGACATGGTGGAGTGGGGAGCTGCATCAACTCTGCGGACTGAAGACCACAACAACAAAATTGTAATTCTGTCGCAGACAGCAGAGGAGTCAAATTTTCGGTTAAAGAGAATAGACAGTGTGTTTTGGTGATCACATAAAATGATATTCAACTAAAGTAAATGTAGTGTCTAAGAGTGCAGCAGATTTTAATGATGCACTGCCGAGAGATTAGGAAATGAGACACTAGAGATGCCTTATTTAACCAGTGAAAGAATTCAAATGAAACGGAAATAAAATACTCCGTAGTCTTTTATATAACTATTTGTGTGGATTGCGCCTTAATATAGGAGTTAAACATAGTGGAGGCAAAAAGAGGAGGTTTTGAAATGCAAAACTGCTATAGGTGGTATAGCTGAGGAGGAACTGAAAGGAACTCGGGGGGAAAGGGGCACTTAAATGTGATTTGCAGACTATCCCACGTAGATGTAGATGAAGAAATTGTTAATTCTATAACGAAGGAATGTGTGGAAAACAATAATTATAGAAGTAAGGTTTATAGAATGTAATCAGGTTGTACCAGATATATACCCTAGTATTTGTACAATGATGAGGGCGACTTGCATAAGATATTCTAGCGTGCAAGGCTGCCTCAGAGCAGTTTTTGGACACAACAACTGCGTTATATAGGCAATCATATGTCGTTCGCTACATTTACGAGTGGAATTACAAAAGGACGACTTGGATCGGCACGTACCCTTGGTCCGGCGCTGAACAGGAGCTTACAGCGTGATTGGTTATTCATTTCTACGCGCGTATTTACTCTCTCCCGTAAATCACGGTGTAGCTGTAGTATGCGGCTCAGCACAGCCAGAGGCGGCCGCTGTTTGCAGGCAGAGTGGCGCAGCCGTCTCGTTAGCTGCGCGGCGACATCACAGGCAGCCGCGCCGGGACTCGATCCAACGACCTCCCGCCCCTGAACCCGACTGGCTGCGTCGCCACTCAAGTTGGCGCCAGCCTTGCGGAGAAAGGCGCCAGTTAATGTCCAAACAAACTGGACAACGAATTTGTTGCTCGGTACGTGGTGCCTCGTTCCTTCTGTAATACCTAGACTTTTCCTTAAAAGTTACATCATTGCCAAGGTTATTTCCTGTCATTGGCGCATAGGAACAACTGCTTTATATTTTCTGTATATATAGAATGTAAGTGTTTAGGATTTAGTGGCTCAGCCGATGAAAACGTTTTAGTGTGTTTGACAATTCGTGGTGACATTGAAAAGCAAGATTACAAAGTCTAATTCATAAAGCACTAGAAGTGTAAGCAGTATATTTTTTAGACAGCTAATTCCCACTTACTTAAAGATGCCACCAGTAGGTGAAAACTCGAATTGCCATAGCGATGGAGGCATTCAACAGAAAGAGTAGACTGTGTTGTGGCGAATTAGATGAGGGTCTAAGGAAAAGGCTTGGCAAATGTTTCATGTGGAGTGTGGCACTATATGGTGCAGAAACATGGACGCTGAGACGAGAGGATGAAAAAAGATTAGAAGCGTTTGAGATGTGGATGTGGAGGAGAATTGAGAGGATAAGCTGCATAGAAAGAGTGAGTAATGCAAGAGTGTTGAAAATGGTTGGGGAGAGAAGATGTCTGCTGAAGGGAAGGGTTGGGACATTCGTTGAGAAGGGAGTCCATGCTAGTAGATGCCTTGGAAGTAGACTCGGAGGTAGAAGGCGATACAAGATGACAGACGACATAAAGAGAAGAGGAAGATATGCGGACCTGAAGAGGACGGCAGAAGACCGGGCAGCGTGGAGAACTACCATGTAAAAACCTGCCTTTTGGAAGAACACTGATGATGATAATTCCCACTGATGAAAAAGCAAAAAAGATCCACTGCACGAACTCTGTAAGCACAAAATGTGCCACCCTACTCTGACGAGCCACTTATTGAAAAAAAAATGTTTGTAATTCTATCGGACCAAACTGCGTGGTCATCAGTCCGTAGCTTACAAACTACTTAAACCTAGGTAAACTAACCTACGGACAAACACACACACCCATGCCCCAGGGAGGACTTGAACCTCCACGGCGAACAACCGCGCGCTTCACAGCGAGACGCTTTAGACCGCTCGGCTACTCCACCGCGGCTGCCACTTATTTCTTCTTGTTGTTGCGTTCTTCAGTCCGGAGACTGGTCTGATGTAGCTCTTCACCATACTGAATCCTGAGCAAGTCTTCATCTCCTCGTAAGAACGAACGACAACCACATCCATTTGAATATGCTTACTGTAATTATCTCATGATCTCCTTCTGCGATTTTTACCCCACACAATTCCCTCCAGCGTTTAATTCACGATTCCTTGATTTGTAAGAATGTCTCCTATCAATCGATCCCTTCTTTTAGTCAAGGTATGCCAGAAATACGTTTTCTGTCCAATTCCGTCCAGTACCTCCTCATTAGTTACAAGATCTACCCACAAAATATTCACCATTTTTGTCTATCGCCACATTCAGAAAGCTTCTATCATCTATTTGTCTCAACTCCTTGTCGTCCACGTTTCACTCCCATACAATACTACACTCCAGGCGAATGCTTTCAGAAAGGACTTCCTAACATTTAAACTAATATTTAATGTCAACAAATTTCTCTTTTTCAAAAACGCTTTCTACCCATTGCCATTCTGCATTTTATATAGTCTGTTCTGCGATCATCATACTTACTGACGTTATTTTCGATCAAAATACTGGGTACTTGGTGGAAACAGTGTCATTCCATTCGATTGTCCATATACGTCGACCATCGCACCGTTGGCGACGCAAACGCCTGTGGCGTTGACCCAGAGGTAAACGTGGCAATGGTCGCATTGCGGACGGTCCACGACTATTTAAATCCTATTGAATTCATTAATCTATGACTTAATTTTACTCTTTTTATAATTTAACCAATTATACTAAGAAAACAACTGCACAAGAAATAAAGTGAGTAGACTCGCATTAATCTGAAAATGGAAGAGGAGCAACATGGTGGAATGGGAGTGTTTATAATCAGGTCGTAAAATAATTAAGCAGCTTCTGTGTTACTCGACAAAGAGAAAAGTCTTTACAGTTTAAACAACATGAGACTATGTGTAAAAATTGAACTTAAATAACAGTATTGTTTTTCTTAAGATTCCACTCGGTGGCGCCGCTGACCTGCTAAGCAGCGGGTCGCCGCATATGAACGATCGGCTCGTAAATCCAGCATAGCAGTAACAATAGCGGTAGCATCAAAGTTGGTCGCGGAGGCATTTAAACCGCTGACAGTAACAACAGCACACGTTCTCAGTGGCGGCATTAAGATGGCGACCCACTGTCACATTCACTTGTGCTTAGCAAATTGTATTTACATTGTGATGTATTGCATGTTTACTATTTCAAATTTCCGGTGCCGACATGGTAAAAAAAAAAAAAAAAAAAAAAAAATGAAAAAAATAATAAAATGTTTGCTAGGTGCTGGGGAAAGGGGCTTCAGCTCTATTAGACCCCCCCCCCCCTCCCCCCCCCCGTATCTACGCCACTGGTCCACGACATGGAATGGTACTCGCGGTCAGTGCTTGTTGGCCAACAGACTGAAACTTGTGCTATGCTTCGTGATGTGGGAGAGCGATCCATCACTGCCATGCGCACCTCGTATAGAGGTGCAACGAGGTGGGTGCAATCGGACCCGTCGGTGTGTCGTCCCCTCCAGCATCCGGCGATTACAGGTCTGCGTCACGACCTCCTCAGACAGCTGTAGGCACCTACGAGATGTAGGAATCACCAAGCCACAATTATGGCATAAACAAAAGGTCCCCAGAAGCCTCATAGAACCGCCAACAAGTTAAATAACCACTGATCCAATCAGTAAAAACCCTAGTTCAAACCACTAGGCAAAAAAGAAACGACTGACTACGTCAGAAAAACCCCAGGTAGTCATACCAGGAACCAACCAACTGATCCTGTTAGACAAACCCTAAAATAAGTTAGGCAATCATAAACAACCGAGTACAATCAATCGCAACTGCAACAGGCAGGAATATGAAATAAAACAACAAAAAATAAAAAAGGCACGACAAACTAGCGGCAAAACAACAAATCACATTACTAAAACAACCACTATGCAAAAGAAAGGCCACCTGTGGGGACAAATTGGCGAACGAAGTCCGGAAGAAAAATAACGCTCATATACCCCCGTAGTGATAGATAAAGAGTGCCGCAACAGCACAAACCACCACCACCACACACCACACACGACCATATACGGAAAATCGGCGAAGCCGATAGGCCTATAAACACATACACACAAAACACTACGCTTACATACAACACATCTTTCGGACGACATCTCTCGTAAACCGTTTTTCGTTGTGGTGGTTGCATCTTATAGCCTGAATCGGATTTCCTAGCCCATTTAACATGGCGGCTGAGAAACAGCTGATTCGGTTCCTCATGTAGTCGCTATTTTTATTTACTTAAATACACAGATTATTGCTCATTCTGATATTTATACTTGTATTTCAGAATAGAAAACGTCAGTCTGTCCATATGTGTCAGAATTCTTAACAACACAATCTGACAAGAGAAGAACGCTTCAAAAATGGTCGCGTTTTCATGGGCACGAAAATCGATTGTGGAACTGCAAAACCGCTTTAGAGAAGAGGATTTCCAGAATGGATTTTGGAGTGTTTACATGACCAACCAATAGCGGATACGGGAAATCGGTTTACGAAATCCCGTTTTGGAAGGCCATGTAAACGGAGTGACAGAAGCTCGGTTACGACCGACGCAATCACAGATTTCTATGAAGGATAATCGACAATACTTATAGACAGCTATTATTCTTTGGCCAGACACCGAAACGTCCTCGAAACATGCTCTACGAGACATACTGAAGCAGTTAACGCGAAAGACGCGCACGAGAGACAGTGGCGTAGTTATGTCACCAAGGGCCTCGGGGCAAAAATGACATTGGGGCCCTCTTTAAACTAAAACTATGCAAAACTACTTCATCATAAGTTCCTTACCAGCTACTGGAAGACATAATAAGGCAAACCTAAATACTATTAAGTAAATTATTATGTGCAGCAGAAAATATTTCATTGTACTCTCAAATATAATTGTAACTGTGAAGGTTGGTTTGTTTGTTATGCTTTCACGCAAAAGTTACTGGTTGGATTTGAATGAAATTTTGCAGAGGGGTAGATCTGGACCTGGGTAGGACATAAAGATAAACGACCTCTTGGGATAGTTTCCGAAGTTGCTCCATACTAGGTGAATGAAATCGCAGGCATAAGCTAGTAAAATATAAACAATGAAGAAGTATTACTTGAAATGTTGAGATGTTTGTAGAGCTTATGGGACTTAAAAAGTAATAAGTAAAATTACTGAGTTGACATCTTCGCTTATTATAGTGGCGGTGGGGTACAGGGTAGTGTCTTGAATGCACAATTTACTATTGTGACAAAGTAATCATATTTTCTCTTCTTCTTGTACGAATTTCAGAGTGCAATTGGTTACAGCACTTCATTGGGATCTATGATTATGGAGCACACCTTTGGGGAATTCACTACACAAACAGTTGAGTTACCATAATAATACCGTTCTGTAATAATACATTGTAGAGACTTCATATTCAATTGTGGTCACACTGTCTACTGTCAAACACTGTGCTAGTAATTCAGCACCATTCACTGTTATTTCGCAAAGATTGACAGGCACGGCCACTCCGACTTCAACCGACAATACGCTGACGATGCCAGGGTCCACGTCTTAACAGACAAGCAAAGGACCTTGTTATGTTTATATTCTGGAGTGCGAATAATTTTTGGATTTCACTTCGTGCGTTTGAGGTTTGTTGGTCAGGGTTCAAAAAGTTCAAAAGTCGGAAAACCTTCATTCAGCTAAATTCTTATATACAGTTGAACCTCGATTATCCGAAGTAATTGGCGAACATGAAAGTGTTCAAGGATCTACGGTAACATTTTTCGAACGTCGCTCACGTAGGTCGAGGGGCCCCTTGAGCTCGGGGGCCCCGGGGCACTGCCCCGCCTAGCCCTATGGTAGCTACGCCACTGACGAGAGACCACTTGTGGTACGTCGACATGGCCTCCACACAGCGCTTGCAGGTGTCGGTACTGACGCCTGCGCTGAAATGCCATTCACTTGGACATCTCGACGCGGCAAATTTGAGATCTGGGCGCTGGCTTCAGGTGTATAGAGACGCTACACTGCCTGACATCGGCTGTGACAAGACGGCGCGCGGCAGGGGTCCGGTGGGACAGCGGCGGCAACAGCAGCACACCGCCCGCGGCGAACATCGCTCTGACATCAGCGCACCTGCGGGGGACATCGCTCTGACATCAGCCTCCCATCTGCCGGCGCCGCCAGCCACGCAGCCTGACGAGCGACCCTCTGCTCAAAATCGACCGCTCCAATCGCAATCGCCTTTCGTGCCGGTGTGTAAGTCAGCAGCCAACCATATCGCGAGTGTCAGTCATTTGTAGGTTGTGCAGTATGTCCAGTACGAGTAAGATGCACACTGCGCATGCGCAGAAACGGGGCACTGTTGCAGCGTTTACAATGTTAACAAAAATGTTTTTAAATCTATGGGACTTAGCTTCGTCGTTTATCAGTCCTTAGGCTTAAAAACTACTTAAACTACATTAAACTAACTTAAGGACAACACACACACACAAGCCCGAGCGAGGAGTCGAACCTCCATGGCGAGCAGATGCGCGCTCCACAGCAAGGCGCCTTAGAACGCTCGACCACTCCACCGCTGCGCGAAGTTAACATATTCTAGCCGAGTTCAATACTGCTATAAAAATGAGATTTTATGCTTTTCTCTTTTCTTAATCTTCAATGTGTTGCTTACCGTGTAATATTAAATAAAAAGTTATCTTTCCTACTGATGTTTCGTTACAAGAAAGAATAATTATCTGAAAGCAAAACTTTATTCATATTTTACAGACAAGAAGCCTACACTAAGTATAAATAATAATCATAACATAAATTGAATTTGTAAAATGTAAACTTTCACGGCCTAAAAGGTCAATATTACTCAAATTTTCCGGGCTATTATGCCTTGATCTTATGGATTTATTGCTTTTATTTACAAACCTATTCGGAAGATACAGATTCACCTGAAATCGGCGAAGGATGCTCGCAAACCTCTGGAAAAAACAGAAATTTATAGGAGCCTATCTAGCTGTGGAGACGTATACGTGGGTACCACAAAAAGAACAGTCAAACATGACTAGAAGAGCACAAGGGTAACTGTAGAAGGGGAGAGATTGACTGATCAGTTGTTGCTGAACATATTTTCAAACAGAGGGCCACGTTATTCAATTTGATAAGACTCAGGTTTTAGCAGCCACAAATGGATACCACGAAATACTGTACAGAGATGCAATAGAAATTGTAAAAAAAGCCAATAATTTCAATAGGATGGAGGAGGGCGTGAAACTAAATGAAATCTTTATTCCGGTGTTGAAGAAGAATTGTAACAGTCTTCCACCATGGGACGATATTAACGGACGGCAGCAATCAGCAACGACGAATTCCGCGCGGATATCCAAAACATCTGACGTCACACCTCTGCGCGCGAGCCATCGTAAACGGAATTTGGCTGCAGTTAGTAACGAGACAGGCTTTGGACATAACATGATCCCCCTTGAAAACGTCCTCCACAGATGGGGACGACACGTTGGGTTTGAGTAATAAATCCATAAGACCACGGCATAATAGCCCGGAAAATTTTCCTAATTATAAATTGAATTTTCCCTCGGTGCTTGATAGATCGTCATGACATAATCAAAAACAAAACAAAAAACTCCTGATGTTCTGAAAAATTATTTATTGGGTTACTCACCGGCGTTAGGCTTCTTAGGCCATCATGAGGTAACAACGCTAGCTTTCGCCACAAGAGAATCAGGAACAATGGAACAGCTAAGCTTATCAGGTCACATGTAACATGTGGCAATTTAGCTGGTTGTCACTAAAGACTGATTGTCATTATTCATGCTTATAGGTACAGGTACGGACGAATGACATAACCAGTGAGCTGGACATTAATTGTACATTTACATTTCGCACACGTCAGATTACTATAATTGTTCCTTTGTAGTTCTACTTAACAAGAGTCGGGGCTTGACATAATAAACAACCTCTGTGCACCTAACACTCAGCGAACCGAGTCCTAAGGCCTTAGTGTCAAATCAGATTCGAAGGAAATCCTAGACCATTTGTAACGCGAGTAACTCTGAACGTCTATGCAATGTTAATTCGTTTAGATGAAGTTTGTATGTAGTATAATTCTGAGTAATTCTCAAACTTCACTTTAGGAGTGTTACTCCATCATTCGCATTAAATTTCGTATTTGATTTACTATATCTGCAGTGTAGTTTCCGTCGGAGATTTTTTTTATCATCAAGTATGTCTTTCTTGATTTATCAAACAACATTAGTTTTCATAACTGTGCCTTATACATTAAACATATGTAGACCTGGGCTTAATCTACAGAGAAATCCGTTTATCATTTTCTTGGTACTTACAACTCAGTGATTTTCTTAATTCAGAACTAGATCAGTATGGACCTACCAAACCCCAGAAAATGCTACCAGATCAAAAGACTGGTGGGAGGGGGCAGACGAGGACACAACTGTCACACTTGGACCTACTTTATCACTGTCGACTGTATACGGTGGTCAAGACGATGCAATCGTACTCAGCACTTGCGTCAATCCTTTTCCTTATTTCCCTGTATCAGATTAAACAATTAATGGGATAGTTTCTTCGAAAAAGGGCCTGCTTATACCGTGATTTACTTTCCATTTCAGGTCACTGCCATCATTTCCCCAGATGAAGACGGGGTAGGAGTGTCCTAACGTTCAGTTCTGACACAGAATTTTTCTGCAATACACCAGAATATAACGAGAGCAAGGTGTTCTTTTGGAAGGAACCACCACGGTCCAGATTAATCACTTAAGGGAAATGAAAGAAAATCCAGCTCCCAAATGCCAGGCGAGCGTTTGGATGCCGTCATTCCCAAAACGCGAGACCAGCGTCTAGTTCCGAATCACCGCATGTGTACGCCCATTTCAAAGGCGGAATTCGAACCCACAGCCTCCGGTTTGAAGGCAGAGTAGCCGTGGACCACAGAGATAATGGCTGGACGTTGTGAATGAAGCTGCCGGTGCTTCTATCTGGGAGAGCGCCTCGGCTGCGCTGGAAGCAACGGCGACGCGACGCAGCAGGTGTCCTGCCAGTGGGAACGCTAGGTCCGTCGCTGCACACACTTGTCCGTTAGTCACACTGCATGAACAGCGGCATACAACCAGTCCTGTGTAAAGGCATCACGTCCCTTGAGCGAAAGTGCAAAGCCACCGCTACCTGCAAAAACTGAAAGGTCAGTACGCCTCGTACTAATGTATTATTCGTCTCCCGTCATTCTGTTCACGGAAAGGGCACAGGCGTAATCTACAAGTCTCATTCCTGACAGTAAATTCGACTCGAAAATCACGGCGCTCATTCAAGAAAGAACGGCTTTCAGGAGCGAATCTCGACGATCATCCGTCTTCCACGTTTCATATTACCAAGACATTTACGGGCACGCAATCTTGCTTTAAACTTAACGATCTAGTTACAGCGGTTCCTGAACTTTTGGTAGATAAACGATTGTTAATTAACAGAAAACTACATCGCCAAGGGCTTTGTCACACCGGAACTATTTTTATTACCACTAGAATCGCCCTACGCTTTTCCTTGCCATTAAATGGAAATTCGATACTGGCGACCACCAAATGGAAATTTGTCACTGACGAGGTAATGTGCTGCTTTCAGATGAACGGCTAACACTTTCGTCGCAGTTGTTTGTTCCGGGGTAACATTGTTTTTTCCTTACCTAAAGATCGATAGCAGTTCCGCTATCAGAACAACGCGTCATCTCTTCCGACCGAGCGCACTCATCTCCGTGATACATTCATTTCGCACACCGTTCTTGCTGTGGCCATCCAACGACGAATAAATGTCGCGTTTGCAACACATTTATCTACAGCTGATAACGTGCAAACAGTAAACATACGACAACCAATGTCATATTACGGTACTTTTCAGCGGATGTAGCGTCTGTAAGAATACTACACCGAGTGGGCTTTCAAGAGATTCAGAGCTGTTAATGTTCAAATGTTTGTTAAGCTTAAGGGACTTAACTACAGGATCATCAGTCCCTAAACTTACAAACTACTTATGAACTAGCTAAGACTAAAGACGGCACAAATACCCATGCCCGAGGGGAGATTCGAACCTCCGACCGTGCAGACTGTGACTGACGCGCCGCAGACCGCGTGGCTACTGCTGCCGGCTCAGAGCTGTTATTGTTTTCTATTGCACAGGGTGACAAGCTACGCGAGAGCACATAGCCAATTAGTTCGAGCTGTAATACATTATCTACTTCACAGTTACGTAGCTTTCAGCATTAATTTAGTTGTTAAAGCGGATCGACAGGCATTACATATTAACATAGTTACATGATAGACGTAGATGAATAATTTAAAGGATTGATGCTTTTCGAAAGGACTATGTCAGTTGTCACAGAAGTAGAAAAAAATTTCTAAGAAGAGATTACCGGTCACTGTCTACTTCTTTCCCGCATTTGCACGGACTGCTACGATATCTTACAACGTCACTTTCATGCGTAGTGAGAAGGTATAAGAAAGACTGAAATTAGCACCTGAAAGAACACAACAAAGAAAGCATTAATCTGTTACACTCCGAAATTACGACTTATGTTCTCTGAATTAGGGGCAATGTATATCAAATGTTTGTAAATCTAACGGACCAAACTGCGTGGTCATCAGTCCGTAGCTTACACACTAATTACACTAGGGTAAACTAACCTATGCCCCATGCACCTGGGAGGACTCGAACCTCCAACGGCGAGCAACCGCGCGCTCCGCAGCGAGACGCCTTAGACCTCTAAGCTACTACACCGCGGCAATGTATATCACTGCACGTCCGGTTGTCACGGCGAAATTCTACGGAAAGGTATCTGACAAGGAACAAGATATTTTTCTGTCCGTGTTGGCACTATTTTCTGTAGTATAATGAACACGAGCTGTCGACGCTACACTCGATGACAATGGTGAATGTAGAGGAGAGACTCACCGCCCTCTCGGCCTGTATCTGGTCCTCGTGGCCCAGCAGGTTGGGCATGGTGGTGAGGTTGTAGCCGAGCCCCTGGCAGACGGGGATGGTGATGCGCTCGCAGCGCAGCGCGCGCGCGCCGCCCGCCGTCGCCAGCAGCAGCGCCGCCGCCAGCCACCAGCACCCTCCGCCGCGCACCGCCGCCGACCGCACCGCGCCGTCCCGCATGACGGAATGCCGGCCCAGGCACAGACGCGGCGCGCAGGCTGGGGCTGGGTGGGGGGGGGGGGGAGGGAGGGGGCGCACAAAGCGCGCCGCGCCGCCTCACAGGGCGCCGACACCTGCGGCAGGCACCAGCCGCACACAGTAGCCGCCGACGAGGCCCACACCGAGCGCTTTTTGTCGTGCAAGCATTTCCTCTTTGTTGCTTACCTGTTGTTTGCGTTTTTGAGAGCTCGCACACGATGACCAACCGTCGCCCAACAGCAGCCACATTTTCGAGGCTTTTTGCATTGCACTCGACGAGTGCAAAACGATGGATTCTCTTGATAGATGTTGGTGCAAATGGAGCAGCACAGTCGCGTAGCCATCATAGGGCTAGGCGGGCAGTGCAACAGCTGAGCCTTCCAACTGTTGCGGTGTGCCGTTTGACGCAGTGTGAAGGATCGCGCGCTTCCAAATACTATATAAACGTCTTACAGGCATATAGACTTTTACAGTTTGATTATCCGAATAAACAGGCTATCCGAACATGAACGTCCCCCAAATATTTGCCGGGCGCCGTGGCTCAGCGCGCCCGGTCAGAGGGCTGAACGCCCTCTGTAATGAAAAAAGCTGAGCCAAGAACAAATAGAACAACAATGAACGATAAAGATCAGCGACCGCAGAACTACCCAGAGGAAAAACAATTACTTCGGATAATCAACGTTCTACTCTATATCATCATCAGTGTGAATGCAGACTTTCTCGGCGGATCTCGATGAGGAAATCTTCTCGGGTTGACAGTCAATGCCGGCCGCGCTGGCCGAGGGAACTGAGGCGCTCCAGTCACGGTCTGCACGGCCACTACGGTCGGGGGTTCGAATCCACCCTCGGGCATGGATATTTGTGCCGTCCTAGTTCGTAAGTAGTTCATAAGTAGTTTGTAAGTTTAGGGACTGATGACCCCGTAGTTAAGTCCCATAAGCTGTACAAAGATTTGAACATTTTGACAGCTGAGTCAGTGGCTCGTTATCTGGCAACGTTTCGGCAAGTTGCTTACTTGCCATCTTCCGGCGAAGTGTCGGGTTTAGCAGCTATATAAACCCAGACAGGACATGAACCCGACACTTCGGCTGAAGATGGCAAGTAAGCAACTTGCCGAAACGTTGCCAGATAACGAGGCACTGACTCGGCTGTCAATCCGAGACGATTTCCTCATCATCATGTGTTCTGCCAAAAGGCAGGTTCTACACGCTGTCCGGTCTTCTGCCGTCTTCTTCACATCCGCGTATTTTCCTCTTCTCTTTATGTCATCTTGTATCGCCTTCTACCTCCCAGTCTTTACTCACAAACCAGTCCTTCCAAGCCATCTACTAGCATGGACTCCCTTCTCAACGAATGTCCCAGCAGGCATCTTCTCTCCCCAACCATTTCCAACACTCTTTCATTACTCACTCTTTCTATCAAGCTTATCCTCTCCATTCTCCTCCACATCTCAAATGCTTCGAAACGTTTTTCATCCTCTCGTCTCAGCATCCACGTTTCTGTACCATATAATGCCACACTCTAGACGAAACATTTGCCAAGCCTTTTCTTTAGACCTCTATCTAATTTGCAACATAGCAGTCTCCTCTTTCTATTGAATAACTCCATCGCTATAGCTATTGGAGTTTTCACCTCCTGGTGACATTTCAAGTCTTCAGTTATTGTTCTTCCAAGATATTGCCAAATCACCAAACTATCCTGACACTCTCGCCCCACTTTTCACGGTCTTCGCCAGACCGTCTAATTTCTCTACGTTTGCAAATTTTTCATTTAGGAGAGGAAGGAAGAAGGATGAGGAAGGAAGCGTGTGACTTAAACTGCACTAGGGCATTAAACTTACTCCATGGCGACAACTGAAAGTGTGAGGGCAGTGATTCGAACCCGTGTCTGCCGCTTCGGGCCAGCGGTCGCCTTAACCACTCGACTGCGCTCGCCTCTCGCCCGTCATAAACTTACACAACTCGAACACTACAGCCGTACCGCCGCTATTGTCCATGACCTCTTATAGTCGCCATTTCGGATTCTCGTACGAGTTCGAACGTTATTACCAAATCTGCGTCGAGGCAGAAAAATACTACGCCGTAATCGCATATAAATACGCGGGATACTGGATAAACAAACCAATCACTGATCAAAGGTAATAGCATAAAAGCTAAAACTACAATCAGAAAAATAGCTACAACCAGGAACTAATCAAGCAAAATCCAACTTACCGCAAATTTTATTTAACATTTTCCTGTAATTTTGTCCAATGTTATTCCCTTTAACTTCCAATAAAAAATTTCACCCAAATACCTACAATATTTCACATGCAATGTTTTTTAAGAGAATACTCATCTTTTTAAGAAAATCTTTTTGTGTTATTTATACAATAATCCATCAAAAATTGCAAAAAATTGTAAATATACCATATCTCCGAAGAGCTGTCAAAAATCGTAAGACTGCATGTTGATAACTATCTCGCGAACAACACGTAATAAAATAAATTTACGGAAGATAATATACCGCAAAAGTAATTAGTCACAATAACTACTGCAGCAGCTATTCAGAGTATTGTATGTATACTGTAACGTTAATGTTTCTGTGTATTATAATCGCACAATTACATACGAAGCATTACCATAATTTATGTATTGCAGGTATGGCGCTCTGCGAAAGGAGCCGCTTGCAATATCATATAAGTACTACAGCAAAGCGGCTACCACACCAGTCTACCCACAGTGCACTGCGCCAGGGACCGTTAACTCCCCCCACCCCTCCACTCTCGGGCACTTGCCTGGCCGCTGATCAAAAGACGCCGCCATGGATGATTGACATCGAACAGGTACTTGCACTTAGTACAACAATGATGCTCTTCAGGACGAATGACAGACAAAATGTAACTGCACTTGGGACAATGCAATTACTGGGAACAATGGCTGATAACATGAAATATGATATTGCACTTAACACACGAGTTTGAAATCTCGTAAACACCAACTAGGTGTACTCCGCTCTCGCCGTTCCAGGAACCTACCACAGTTCCGCCCCCACCACCATACCAGTCAAGTCCATCCGTCACCGCCAAGAGCCCCCAACTATTAAAAAAATCTTAATTATCATATTAATCCAATTGTGAGTACCTATGTTTGCATTATGAATTTTCCAGAAAGAACACTCGTTTTCTCTCGGAAGTCGTCATAAATAATAAATATTTATAAACAGTTGCCAGTGATATCAAGCGAACTGTACCTCTACATCTAAATGGGATCTCTGCAAATTAAGTGCCTGGCAGAGGGTTCATCGAACTATCTTTATACTATTTATCTTCCATTCCATTCACGAATAGCGCGCGGGAATAAAGAACACCTGAATCTCTCCGTTCGAGCTCCGATTCCTCGTATTTTATTCTGATGGTCATTTCTACCTATATAGGTGGGAGTCAACAATATATCTTTGCTTTCAGAGGAGAATGTTGTCGATTGGAGTTTGGTAAGTAGACCACGCCGCAGCAATAACCGCCGTTGTTGTAATTATTCCCATCCCAGATCCTGTATCATTTCCGTAACGCTGTCTCCCCTGTATCGTGACAATACGAAACGAGCTGCCCTTTTTTGGACTTTTTCGATGTCCTCCATCAAACCCACCTGATAAGGATCCCACACTGGGCGGCTATACTGAAAAAATGGACGGACAAGCGTAGTATATGCAGTTTCTTTTGTAGTTCTGTTGCATCTTTTAAGGGTTCTACCAATAAAACGCAGTCTCTGGCTCGGCTTTCCCACGACATTATCTACGTGTTCTTTCCAGTTTAAGTCTGATGCAATAGTAATTCCTAGGTATTTAGTAGAGTTTAAGGCTTTCACATTCGATTGATTTATCTTGTACACAAAGTTTAATGGATTTCTTTCCGTACTCATGTGAACGACTTTACACTTCTCATTATTTATAGTCAATTGTCAATTTTTATACCAAAGTGATATATTATTTAGATCGTTCTGCAGTTGGTTTTGATCTTCAGATGACTTTACTAGACGAGAAATGACGGAGTCATCTGCAAACAACCACGACAGCTGTTCAGCGATAAAATCTTTAAGTTGATCACCCAGACCATAGGCGGCAAGAAATGGAGGCACTGACACTGTACATAATGCAGCCCTCGCCTCACAATGTTTTCCGGAGCGTATAAATAAACGCTGTTAACGGAGCTGTCGCCAGTCGAGAAGTGTTTCCTTTTATAAATCATATTTTCGTTCGATAGTTACTACACTAGTTATTGTAACTGTGTTATACGAGGGTCGTCCACAAAGTAAGTTCCGCTTCTGTTTCTATCCGCGGCAGCGCGACGATCGCTGTTCCGTGCATGCGCGGCATTTACTCCGACTGTATGTGCATTAAATTCAAGCGTGCTTGGCGGTAGATCGATGGGAGAGGCTGAAGCGTGATGAGGGGTTCAGGTAGGGACATTGAATCAGGAGTCCAGGGTTCGAAACCTGGTCAGAACCAACCATCGCATAAATTTGTTTGGCAGGAAGTAAATAATTATAATTTTCACCACTGACTGCCATTACATTGAAATGAAAATGAAAGTGCCGATATAAAACTACGTGCATTTATTGACAATTGTTTAAAACAATTCTAAGCGAAGGCAAACGTTTGGAACTACTCACAACAAAAGTTTAGTTTTTGGAATTCGTTCACCACATTTTATGTAAGACATAAATAATTTAATCTTTAATGTCACAGGCATGTGCGCCAGTACTTACGATGCCACTAACCACACTCTCGTTATAGACGACATATGCGACAGCTTTCGGACGTGTCGAAAAAATATCTCGGCCCCGTAAAAGCACAATCCGCGCGCCTGAGATCATAGTCAGGGACAGGCTGAAGCGGTAGCGACCGCCCCAAGTCAGAGCGAGCTTCAGTCCATATTAACAAACACTTTCGATGGCCCAGTGTGTAAATCCACATCACACAACAACTACAATAACCGCAAAAGACATATTGTTTATCCAAAGAATATTCAAATTTACAGATAGGAGTACCGAAAATCGGCGGGTGAAATCATTACCTTAAACAAATTCTCTCGATGTATGCGATAGACACCACGAAAAAGGGTAATATGCAACCACGAGCAACGAATGACCTAGAACATAGTTTTAAAAATAAAACGCCTAACAGGAAGGTGAATACAGCTCAATGTCCAGCAGCCCTACATCAAGACCTATAGCGTCAGTGCAACTAAACACCTGTACAAGACTTTTAGTATCCTCCATTGGCCGGTCGCAGTGGCCGAGCGGTATGCGGCGCGCCAGTCACAGTCTTCACGGCCGCTACGGTTGGGGGTTCGAATGCCCCCTCGGGCATGGGTGTTTGTGCAGTGTTTAGTATAAGGTAGTTCATAAGTAGTTTGTAAGTTTAGGGAGTGATGACCCCGCAGTTAAGTCCCTTAAGCTTAACAAACATTTGAACATTTCTTAAAAGACACTCAAAGATTAACATTCGACAGAGCAAACATCCTATGCTTCGATAGTGTAGAATAATTCTAAACATTTCTACATCCAAATTACTATATTTCTGAGCAGAGTTCCTTAGATTCCGAACCGTAATAGAGCAACCTCTACAACTAGACACAAGGTTTTCTTTTCCAATTACGAATTTCGACGGAAGATCACTTTACACGGCAATCATCACAGGTACGTTTCTGGGATGTTTCCACCGGCATCGTAAACACCACTAACAGACGAGATGCATGCAACACCACCCTAACACACAACCACACTACTTAGTATCAATATGCATTTCTACAAATGTGGAACACCTCTGTGTTACAGCGAATTGAATCAATAACCTGTTGGAACTCTGTTTTTCGCATGCAAGACTCTAACTTGGGCACCTCCAGAGCAAACTGCCTGAAAGAGTAAGCAGTGGACATCATACCTGACACACAACACCAAAATCCGCAGGATCTCACAGCCATTAGCCCCTCATATACTTAGCATTTTATTTTATTCTAACAATCATCTGAGGCAGACTGATCAGATGTAAAGTGCAGCACCGTACTATGCAATCTAAATAAATTACAGTCTTATGTATGGAAACGTACTTTTCATCTGATCAATCTGTGTCGATATTAGATGTCTCCGAAGAATGCATCTAGAATCGAATGATGTACCAGATGGGCTTCTCTGTCTATATATTACCTATAACTAACTCAATCGCCAAAAAGTGCGCCAACGCCAACATATGTGGGTGATTTGGTCCTTCGCCTACAAATATCACTCAAATGCTTAATTTGGGAAACACCCTGCCTGGAGTCTTACAAGGTCAGGGTCCGCTGGTTGTGACGTGAATTTTGTGTTCATCGGCTTGATTTACCCTAAAAAGAGACAGAAGTTGGTCTGTTCCATTGTAAGTTTTTCGTACCTCTGCACAATTTTCATATTGCTGGATGCGATTACAAGCATTCTGGGAATCTTCTTCTGTTGACAGGTCCTTTTGCACTTCGGTGGTATGACCCTTACGATTTGTCTACTGACGTCATAAGATACCTCATGGCTTATACCGTTCCTGCAGTGTTATCGATGTGCGCTGATGCAACTGTAGTTGTTGATATGAAAACGTACAATATGCAATAGTTCGTTTTCTACTTGTTAAGCTACCTTGGTATGGACGACTGATAAAACTGTAGACTATTGCTACTATAGATAAATTCTATAAGATGAGAGCGGTATCTACGATATATAAGCGTTGAATAACGACGACATTGCTCTGTCTCTCTGTTGTGCGTTTCTTAGAGGGTTCTCAGAGATATGTTGTGTGATCGTAAACGTTTGCATCGTCTTCTATCTGGAAAACATATTTGATGATTGGTTCGATTCTATAGTTTGTACAGTATCTGGCCCTAACTAGAGACTTCATGAGTGTTGGAACTTACATAGTGGCAACAATTTATTCACAACCGATACAAAAACGTTACATGTTTGCACCTGTTACTGTCTTCAAAGTAGTCACCAGCGTTGTGTAGAACACGTTGGCAGCGATGTGGAAGGCTTAGTATACTGTTAGTGGAGCCTATTCTGTTGATGGTGCGAATGGAGCGGTCTACTGCCTGTCGAATCTCTGGAACAGTTCTGAAGCGAATGCAAGAATATGGCTCATTCATCTTAGGAGTATGGTGGATGGTACAGTACTTCCCACTCCCATTGACCAAAGAGAGAAGCCACAACTTGCGCTGTACGCGCCCTCGCCTTGTCGTGCAAAATGATGGGTGGGTTGCGCGGAAAGTGTTGCCGCTTCTTTCACAAAGCTGGTTGCAGGTGATGCTTCAAACACAAACTGTAATACTGTGCATTGGCGGTCTGCCGTGGAGGAACGCATAACATTATCACGAAAGCTATGTGATTCTCGTGTACAATAGTGATAATGTTATGCGTTCCTCATACTGGGGTTGTGACGCAGTTTCGACAGCTTTGCGAAAGAAGCGACAATACTTTCCGTTAGCAGACCTAAAAAAGGGGGAGGTCTGTATATTTTTAACTTGTTGGATACAATAATTCATCATCATCATCATTAGTGACTGATTATGCCTTTCAGCGTTCAGTCTGGAGCAAAGTACCTCTAATTAAATTCCTCCATGATCCCCTATTCAATGCTAACATTGATGCCTCGTCTGATGTTATGCCTTTTACTTCAAAATCATTCTTCACTGAATCTAAGTACTTTCTTCTTGGTCTACCTCGACTCCTCTTACCCTCCGCTGACGAGCTCATGAGTCTCTTAGGTAACCTTGCTTCTCTCATGCGTGTAACATGACCCCACCATCTCAGTCTGTTCACTCTAACTGCTTCATCTATGGTGTTCATTCCCAGTTTTCCTTTGATTTCCTCATTATGGACACCCTCCTGCCATTGTTCCCATTTATTAGTACCTGCAATCATTCTTGCTACTTTCATATCTGTAACCTCTACCTTGTGAATAAGGTACCCTGTATCCACCCAAGTTTCACCCCCATACAACAAAGTTGGTCGAAAGATAGAGCGGTGCACTGCTAACTTAGTCTTGGTACTTACTTCCTTCTCTCAGAAGAGAGTAGATCTTAGCTGAGCACTCACTGCATTAGCTTTGCTGCACCTTGATTCCATTTCTTTTGCTATGTTGCCATCCTGTGAGAAAATACATCCCAGGTACTTGAAACTGTCTACCTGTTCTAACGTTGATCCTCCTATTTGGTACTCAATCTGTTTAAATCTATTTCCCACAGACATTACTTTTGTTTTGGAGATGCTGATCTTCATATCATAATCCTTGCGCCTCAGATTGTGCTCTGAAATATTAGTTTGCAACCTTTCAATTGAATCGGCCATTACAACTAAGTCATCCGCATATGCGAGACTGCTTATTTTGTTTTCACCTATTTTAATCCCGCCTTTCCAGTCTACTGTTTTCAACATATGATCCATGAATGGTATGAACAACAGTGGTGACAGGTTACAGCCTTGTCTTACCCCTGAAACTACCCTGAACCATGAGCTTAATTTGCCATCTACTCTAACTGCTGCCTGACAGTCTATGTAAAGCCTTTTAATTGCCTGCAGAAGTTTGCCTCCTATACCATAATCTTATAGAACTGACAGTAGCTTCCTCCTAGGAACACGGTCATAAGCCTTTTCTAGATCTATGAAACAAAGATCTGGCGTAAGCTAAAGATCTGGTCCTGACAGCCTCTAAGAGGCCTAAACCCACACTGATTTTCATCTAATTTGTCCTCAATTAATACTCGCACTCTCCTTTCAACAATACCTGTTTCCATGTTTTCAAAATTGGCGTGATTACCGCTTTCGTCCAGTCAGACGGAACCTGTCCCGCTTCTCACGCCTTCTCAATTATCCTGTGTAACCATTTGATACCTGATATTCCACTGTATTTGACGAGTTCCAACTTAATTTCGTCCACCCCAGCCTCTTCATTACATTTTAATCTACTGACCATTTTCTCCACTTCCTCAAATAAGATCCTGTTTCCATCGTCGTTCCTATTCCATTCTACCTGAAAATCTGATACATCACTGAACGTTTCACCTACATTGAGCAATTCCTCAAAATATTCCCTCCATCTGCTCAAGGCATCCACAGGATTGACTAGCAGCTTTCCTGACCTGTCCAAAACACTTGTTAATTCCTTCTTCCCTCCCTTTCCAAGATTGCTAATTACGCTCCAAATGGCTTGGCCCAGAGATTCTAGCTTGTTTCCAAAGTCTTCCCATGATTTCTCCTTGGATTCTGCAATTATCTGTTTGGCTTTGTTTCTTTCTTCAATATAGCTTTCTCTGTCTGCCTGATTTCTAGTATGGAGCCATTTTTGATATGCCTTCTTTTTCTTTTTACAGGTTGCCTTGACTGTGTCATTCCACCAGGCTGTCTGCTTCTTCTTACCTTTACACACTACTGTTCCAAGACATTCTCTAGCTGTTTTCAGTAGTGTGTCCCTGTACCTTGACCATTCCTCTTCCAGTGACTGTAAATCATTACATTCAACTAACTGGTACCTTTTTGAGATCATTGTTATATATTTGTGTCTGATTTCCTTGTCTTGAAGCTTCTCCACTCTTATCCTTCTACACAGGGACCTGACTTTCTGCTCTTTTGGCCTCACAAAACCAATTTCACTGCAGATTAAATAATGATCAGTATCATCAAAGAACCCCCTGAAAACACACATGACCTTGACTGTCTTCCTGAATTCCTGGTCTGTTATTATATAGTCAATGATAGATCTGGTTACCCTTCCTTCCCACGTATAGCGGTGAATGTCCTTATGCTTAAAGAAGGAGTTTGTGATAACTAAGCTCATACTGGAACAGAAATCCAAGAGCTGTTTTCCGTTCCTGTTGGCCTCCATATCCTCTCCAAACTTACCCATAACATTTTCATAACCTTCTGTTCGATTTCCTATCCTGGCGTTGAAATCACCCATGAGGAAAACACTATACTTATCCTTCACTCTAACAACTACATCACTAAGTGCGTTGTAAAATCTGTCCATCTCATCTTGATCTGTCCCTTCACAGAGCGAATACACTGCCAAATTTTCTTGCTTTAGATGGCCAAATCTATCCACATCAGTCGTTCATTTAGATACCTTATTGAAATTATGCTGGGTTCGATTGCTTCCCTCATGTAAAATCCTACGCCCCACTGTGCTCTTCCTACTTTAACTCCTGACAGGTTGACCTTGTATTCTCCGACTTCGTCCTCTTTCTCTCCCCTTACTCTAACGTCACTAACAGCTAAAACATCTAACCCAATCTTACTTGAAGCCTCCGCCAGCTCTTCCCATTGTAATCGCCATTGATATTAAGAGCTCCCCATCTCATTCCAGATCGTTGGCCAAGTCGTATCTGAGGAGTCCCTGGTCTTTTAGTTAGAGGTGGGACTCCATCACCTCCAAACGTCCGAGGCATTTTGCTCTGATTGTTGCCAGCATGATATTGAAGTACATGGATAGCAGGTTGCTAGCCTTACTTGCCCAGGGCCCCAATGAGTTTTACCCCTAACGGTTGAGGGACTAACCGGCGAATTTGGCAGTCTATGCCGTCTGAGCACAAAGCTGGCCACGACTCAGAATATGTCCGAGATGCCCAACCTTATTCCAAAGTAACTGGTATCCCAACTGTCAGGACCACTTACTTGGCCACTCATATGTTGCCTGTGATTCATGAACTAGGACATGACTACAGGAACCCACACCATGAACCACAGATACAATAATTGACAAATAAGTAAAAAGAAGTAAAAATATTTTTTAATACTGTGAAAAAATTACTTGCCAGTTAAACGGATACAATAATTGGCAAATAATTTTTTCGCAGTATTTAAAATACTTGGAGTATATAAAAAAAGGATTTGTAAATACTTATTTGAATCAATAGTTTTTGTTACAATTTTTTCCCCAATATTAACGCACCCTAATCTTAGGAATAGTGTCATTTTCAATATACCATAGAAAAATTGTTAAATATGACAAAGATATAGAACCGAAAATGGAAAAGTACCAGAAAATAACATCGATAAATAAAACCGAGAGAAAAAAAGAAAAAAAGAAAAAAAAAACGATTTTGGCCATGAAATAATTTTTTTCCTGTCGGTAGTTAGGAATACTAGTGTATGCTGCAATCTGGAACGCAAATCGGTAAACTCTAGGTTGTTGTTGTACAAGTTGTCAATTCCAGTTTTCATGAGTAGTGAAGAGGATTGAAATGTTGTTTTTGAGTATGTGTATTGCAGTTGTATGTAAAGAGTTACAAAGTTATAGAATCGTGGTGAAGGAACCCTTTTGCCGGCCGCAGTGGTCGAGCGGTCTGCGGCTCGCCAGTCACGTTCCGCACGGCCACTACGGTCGGGGGTTCGAATCCCCCACCCCTCCTCAGGCATGGATATTTGTGCCGTCCTTAGTATTAGCTAGTCCATAAGTAGTTTGTAAGTTTAGGGACTGATGACCCCATAATTAAGTCCCTTAAGCTCTACAATCATTTTTTTAGCAACCTTCTTTTTGATGTGTGTTTAGAAAGGTTGAATGTGGGTGATAGCATGTCTTGAGGTAGGCGTTATTAATTTAATTTTATTTATTTATTATTTAATTTAATTTTATGTTTACAGAGTGTCTTGTAGACACTGTAAGAATTGAAATCATAGTTGCAGGAAGAAGCATTGGTGGGTAAAGAATTAATTAGGTGCCACTTAAAAAGCCAATGGTTGCGTAGTCTCAAAAGTGAGATCTCCCACGAGTTGGTCAGGTGTAGTGAAGTAGTGATAAATCCAAATGGAAGCTGCTCCCTCTATGTAGCACGACGTGTCACGAGGCCAACGAGAAAGACAGGTCGCGGCGCTCAAGGTAGGCCTGAGCCGGCGCGATCGCTAGCTGAGTGGCTGGCCACTATGAGACAGTGGGCTGTGCCCCAGTGGTCGGCCAATCAGCTAGCGATCGCGCCGGCTCAGGCCTGCCTCTATCACGTGACGTGACTTGCGCGCCGCGGCCTGTCTTTCTCGTTGGCCTCGGACGTGTCACCTGTGAGGTTGGGCGGTGGAAGGTGTGGCGGTCTCACGGTCACGTGACGGGGCGGGGGGTGGGGGAGGACTGTCACGACCAGCGTTGCCAGATGGCAGAGACAGAAAATACCTACAGTCTCACAAAAATGTACCTACGTTTTCCCTACTTTCTCCCTACCACCTCATTAATGCCTCTACATTAGGGTCGTAGCCAGGATTTGGATCTGGGAGGGGCTGAATCCAGGAGTCCGGCCAGCAGACGTTAACCAGTTGATTAATGTGACATGTTACAATTTTGCAAAACTTTAAAATAAATATTCGGCATCATGCTTCACATGCTAGATATTTTTTTCCAGTGACTGATCGTTACTGGTTGATGGAGTCAAGTTTATATTATGCCGCGAATTCCAAGTGCTCTATTACAAGAGGATTACTGATTTATCGATCGGACAAGGGTACATCAAGAACCTGTCAACCATGGAGAGGAACAGCATTAATTAGTTTCCCGAAATATGCCGCTAATTTCGCGTGCACTGTTACACGAGGATAACTGATTTATGACTGCACAAGGATACATCGAGACACTATCGACCATAGAGTAGGAACAGCAGTAATTATTTAGTTTACAGTCAGCACAAAAAAGGAAGTCCGTCACTCTACATGATTCGATTTTCAAAGAGTAATGCTATGTTGACAACGAATTGTTCATTTTAACGTTCGCTGTCGCAAGTGTTTTAGCGTTTTCTTGTCAGCATCTTATCATTTACAAGTACTAACTAGTATATCGTCGTTACGTAAATATTTCTACTCGAGGTAATAAAACGTCGTTCGTTCATGGAAACAATGAATTTTTCTTGTGCTGACATTTTCTAACACTATTTCCAAACCGACTCTTCATTCCACTGATATACATTGAAATCATCATACTTCGCATCAGTTTTAATGTGCCTGAAACAAAGTTTTCAAATTAATATTGTTTACTAAAGGTAAAGCAGTCAACAATCCGAAGATTGGTTTGAAGACCACTGTGCTTTACTAGGCATGGTCCTGTTTGGAGGTGGTATGCCGTTGCCTTCCTCCGACCTTCGAACTGACTTACCCAGCCAGTTATAGGGGGACCTACAGTTTAACGTGAGTTCCAAACCACGGTGCTACTCGGTATTTTTCACATGAGCAATACTGCCAGAGGTGAAAGAAGTGGAAAGTGACAGATAAAAATCCTAGGACCTGGCGGGGATCGAACCCGCGACCTTTGGGTTTGTAGTCTGGCACTCTACTGTGCAACCGAGGCACAGATTATGAACAGAAAACAACTATGCCGTCTAAAATATCATTGGCTACTTCAAACTTTGACACAATTGGTCAGCTTCATTCCCGCGTGCTGACAAGTGTTCTGCTACCAACATTACCCGCTAGGCCTGTGTCGGCGATTGTAAAATGTTATCAAAGTACCTACGCGTTATGGAGTTTTGGATGAATATTCCCTACATGATTTTAATGCTCAAAAGTACCTAGGTGTAGGGAAAATTACCTACGTCTGGCAATACCGGTCGCGACCCTCACTCGAACGCGGTAGCTTCATCTGAGCCGTCTGGGAAACTGAGTAGCGCTGCGGGCGGCTTGCAGTGTAAGCTAGCGGAGCAGGAAACAAGCTGTTTGCAAGAATCGCTTGAACGTCGCAGACCAGACAGGGATCAAGTTTAGGGAAAGCTGTACACTGTGAGTGAGTGTGTGTGAGAGAGAGACAGTGGGAGAGCGTCCACAAAAAGGCTGGTGGCTGAGTCGCTGCAGCCGAGCAGCGCGCCGCTGCCCGCGATTACTTCTTTCCCCGCGCGCCCAGTGTATCACCGACACCGCGACGCAACTTTTTGCGTTGCGCTCGCCCGGCGCGATCAAAAGGCCTCCGAAACCTGTCGCCCTCCGCCTCGCGCAGCAGATAATCTGCCGACTGGTTCTCGCCAACGGCAGCTGCGCACTGTCCCACTTAATGGAACAGCCCGCCGCGCCGCTTCCCTTTCATGTAGGCTGATGCTGTACACTTGTCGCTCTGTAAAAGATCCCGCGGTTCACTAACTTCCAGACTCTCACATCTTGTAGGTTTCATGCGAAAGATTACTGACAGCAACAAGTGTAATTAGTGCCTACCTCTTTCTGTGAAATATTATTCTCTTCAAAACGGCTGAAGAGAGCACTGTGTTTCTACATCTACACCTACATCCACACTCAACAAGCCTCCTCACGATGTGTGGCCGGGGCACTGTGCGTACTATATGTAACGTCTTTGCTGCATGATCGATAGCAGCGCGAGTTAGGTACAGCCGCGAGCGTCACTGAGCATTCAAGCGCAGGCACAGCCCGGCTCGCTCTCATCTGCTCTGCGTTCTCAGTTGGGTTAAGGGTACAGGTCACGCACTTTTTCGTGGCCCCTCTGTGATCGGCGGAGGTCGGCTGAGTTTGTGTGTCTACGGAATGTTTATGCTCTCTACCAACCTTACCTCGTTACAGCATTGTACACCGTAGACATCGACAATGTGTTGTTGATTTGCGCTTGGTACTGATTGTCTTTCACTTTGTTACTTTCTAAAATAAATACACATACCCCTACGACTTACTTTAGATATAGGAAGACTGTTCTTGAAAGTCGTATGACGAATGTTAATTCCGATTGTTATTCAGTTACGACAATAAAAGAGGCAGAGACCGTTGCTAAGTCCCTTTAAAATATTAATATTTCGTAGATACACGTTCCAGTTTTCTATTACTCAAACATTAAAGTGATACTTAATTTCGTGTTCCATCTGTGACGCTTTAACCCCGTACATGTTGTTCGTTTTAAAACATTGAAGCTATGGGCCGTAAGCTGGCGGCACTGGGAGAAAGAGGCGGGGCTTGTTTCAACAGCCAATGCGCTACGAGCTGAATGCAAGCCTCAGCTCCCAACATTCTCCGCTCAGGAGGCCACGTTTTAAGTGGGTGAACTGTACATTACACGGAGCGTATTTGGTTGCTAGTCGCTGGCGTCTGATGTTGCTCAGCGTATAGGCGAATAGCGAATGAATACGCTGACGCAATGACACACAGCGACTTCAGACGCTAGCGTCTTTGTAAAAATAATCGAAACACGACGTTGCATATGAGATATTGCTTTGGAGGTTAGGTGATACCAAACAGTTCTGTTTCCCAAGGTGCGACATGGTAGCGAATTTATATCAATGATCCATTTTGTAATTACTTTTAATATATTTACTTACGTCGATGATCACAAAATTCATCGTTGTTTTCACGACCGGTTTCAGTCAGTGATGACCATTTTCAACTCTAGAGCAAATTAGAAACAGAGGGACACATTTAGTAATAGACTACGTTGTTGTTGTTGTTGTTGTTGTGGTCTTCAGTCCGGAGACTGGTTTGATGCAGCTCTCCACAATACCCTATCCTGAGCAAGCCTCTTCATCTCCACATAAGAACGACAACCTACATCTGTCTGAATCTGCTTACTGTATCCATCTCTTGGTCTTCCCCTGCGATTTTTTCCCCACACACTTCCCTCCAACGCTAAATTAACAATTCCTTGATGTCTAAGAATGTGTCCTACCAATCTATCCCTTCTTTTAGTCAAGGTATGCCAGAAATTCCTTTTCTCCCCAATTCTGTTCAGTACCTCCTCATTAGTTACGCGATCCACCCACCTAATCTTCAGCATTCTTCTGTAGCACCATATTTCAAAAGCCTCAATCCTCTTCCTGTCCGCACTGTTTATCGTCCATGTCTCACTCCCATACAAGGCAACACTCCATACAAATGCCCTCAGAAAGGACTTCCTTAGGCCTAAATCAATATTCGATGTTAACAAATTTCTCTTTTTCAAAAACGCTTTTCTACCCATTGCCATTCTGCATTTTATATCCTCTGTACTGCGCCCATCATTTGTTATTTTATTGCCCAAGTAACAAAACTCATCTACCTCCTTTATTGCTTCGTTTCCCAATTTAATTCCTTCAGCATCACCTGATTTTCTTACACTGCACTCCATTACCCTAGTTTTGCTCTTGTTAATGTTCATCTTATATGCACCTTTCAGCACACTGTCCATTCCATTCAATTGCTCTTCCAGGTCCTTTGCTATAAAACATAAATATGGCATTACACTCAATCATATATAAAACTTGTTTAAAAATATTATACATCAAACGTGTTGTTACATTCCTTAATGAAGATACACTTATGCTGTGATGATGGAATTATGGCTTTATTCATTAAGGAATGTAACAACAGGTATGCTTATAATATGTTTCATTTTATATACTGATGACTGTAAAGCCTTATTTATGTTTTATAATGTAAATACTCTATTACTAAATGTGTTCTTCTGTTTCTGATTTGCTGTAGACTTGAAAATGCTCATCACTAACCGGAACCGGTCATTAAAACGACGAGAAATTTTTTGATCATCGACGTAACTAAAGATGTTAAAAGTTCTGCGTCCCACCAAACTAAATATGAAGTAGAATTGTAATCAAATTTCTGAAAATTTATCAAAGTTTTCCAGTATTATGGGACATTAAAAATAACGAGTATTTAAATTTTATTCTTGGTGAGACCGCCATCCTCATGATGGTATTCTATTTCCTTATTTTATTCTGTACCATATACAGTAATCTATCAAAATTTTCTTATGTGATCCTCATTATATTTCTGTAGGCAGAAGGACCTTCACACGATAATTCACCCAAAAGATTTGCAGAAGCACCATATTTATCCCTCCTCGCAATCCAACGTATCCATTTTCTTTTATTTTTCCTACTTTTCCGTTTTGCTTTTGGTTCATTAATTGTTCTTTTAAAACTGTTCCGAGAAACACAAACGCCAGCATTCACAATTTCCTTCGACTTTTTGACTCGACTGGTGGCTACTTTACACACTCCCGTATATGACACGGGCCGACCAACACTTGAAAGCGACCAAAAATGCCAGCGACCAGCGTCTAAAGTAGCCCACCGTTCAACTTCAGACGCTCGCGTTTCGGAGCAGCGACTTTGTTCGCTGTCCCCGTTTACACGGAGCGAGTTTAGCGGCTAGCGACCAAATACGCTCCGTGTAATATACCTTTTAAACCTTAACTACTGTAGACGTTGACAGGTACTCAACTACTATGGAGGGGTCTCTCAGACCGCTCTCTTATTTTCCACATATTAAACTAGTGTTTTGCTAAATATATATTTTCACGACTTCCTGTCGTTCATTACACTTCTTAGAGGAGGCATTAGTACAAATTTGACTTCTTTTAAACAATGTAGTATGAGTAACCTGACGACAAGTAAAACACAGCTCAATTTGCAGTACATTTTTATTTTTTGTGCTTCGAAAATAACAAGAAGTAATTATTTCTCTACACACCCTCAGCGTGATTAGATACAAAAATCGCATTTGAATTATAGTAAATTGTTTGCGAAATCTCATTTCCATTTACGATTCTCCCAGAAAAAAAAAAAAAAAAAATTGCCAAAGGCCATCTTCTTGTCCGCCCACTTGAAGAATAACCTGCACATCTTTGGTCGAGGCAGTCCACACCTCTTTTTGTTGTATTATAAAACTGGATGATCTCGGGTTTCCCTGATACAGGATCATTATTTTCTGAATGATGCAGAGAAGAGACCAGTATTGCAGCTTTGGCCTTTTTGAGCACAAAGGAAACCAGAGTCATGTCTACTGTAAAACCACAAACACATGTCTTCACTCGACTTTTCCTATTGGGTAAGAATTGCGGTGGAATCTCCTTTTTGTTTCTTTTCAGTGTACCAACGTATGTGAGACCTTTTTTTTGAAAGGTCATTGACTAGTTCTATAGATGAGTATCAGTTGTCACGTGTAACATATCTTCCAGTTTTTTCAATAGGTTTCACCAGACGTAGAACAGCCTGTGTGGGAACACTGTGACTTTTCTTATGGTTTGAAAGGGCGTGACTATCGCTACCTTTTCCGGAATAAATGTATGCATTATTCAAGTAACTTGAACTAACGTCGGTCAAACACTGAATTTTCACGCCATATCTTGCCGGTTTGTTTGGCATATAGATTCTAAACCCACACTTGCCACGGAAAGGTACAAGCATTTCATCGACACTTACAGAATAGCAAAGTTGACTGTTTCCGATTATACGCAGAAAGATTTGTGAAACTGCTGCTGCCTTGTCTATTTCCTTTCTTTTCTCAAATGTTCAAATGTCTGTAAATCTATCGGACCAAACTGCGTGGTCATCAGTCCGGAACTTACAAACTACTTAAATCTAGGTAAACTAACCTGAGGATAACACACACACCCATGCTCCAGGGAGGACTCGAACCTCCACGGCGAGCAACCGCGCACTCCGCAGCGAGACGCTTTAGACCGCTCGGCTACTCCACTGCGGCAATTTCTTTTCTCCCGATCATCTGGGTTGTCAAATCGTAATGTTGTTGTTGTTGTTGTGGTGGTCTTCAGTCCAGAGACTGGTTTGATGCAGCTCTCCACCCTACTCTATCCTGAGCAAGCCTTTTCATCTCCTCATAAGAACGACAACCCACATCCACTTGAATCTGCTTACTATACGCGTCTCTTGGTCTCCCTCTGCGATTTTTACCCCACACACTTCCCTCCAACGCTAAATTCACAATTCCTTGATGTCTAAGAATGTGTCCTACCAATCTATCCCTTCTTTTAGTCAAGGTATGCCAGAAATTCCTTTTCTCCCCAATTCGGTTCAGTACCTCCTCATTAGTTACGCGATCCACCCACCTAATCTTCAGCATTCTTCTGTAGCACCACATTTCAAAAGCCTCTATCCTCTTTCTGTCCACACTGCTTATCGTCCATGTTTCACTCCCATACAAGGCAACACTCCATACAAATGCCTTCAGAAAGGACTTCCTTAGGCTTAAATCAATATTCGATGTTAACAAATTTCTCTTTTTCAAAAACGCCTTTCTACCCATTGCCATTCTGCATTTTATATCATCTGTACTGCGACCATCATTTGTTATTTTACTGCCCAAGTAACAAAACTCATCTACCTCCTTTATTGTTTCGTTACCTAATCTAATTCCTTCAGCATCACCTGATTTTCTTACACTGCACTCCATTACCCTTGTTTTACTCTTGTTAATGTTCATCTTATATGCACCTTTCAGCACACTGTCCATTCCGTTCAATTGCTCTTCCAGGTCCTTTGCTGTATCTGACAGAATTACTATGTCGTCGGCAAAACGCAATGTTTTTAATTCTTCACCCTGAACTTTAATTCCTTCTCCAAATTTCTCCTTGCTTTCCTTTATAGCTTGCTCAATGTACAAATTGAACAACATTGGGGAAAGGCTACAACCCTGTCTTACTCCCTTTCCAACCAATGCATCCCTTTCATGCCCTTCAACTCTGACAACCGCTGTCTGGTTTTTGTACAAGTTGTAAATAACCTTACGTTCCCTATATTTTACTCCTGCTTGCTTCAGTACTTGAAAGAGTTTATTCCAATCAACATTGTCAAAAGCCTTCTCCAAATCTACAAAAGCTAGAAATGTTGGTTTGCCTTTTCTTAATCTATCTTCTAGGATAAGCCGTAATGTGAGTATTGCCTCCCGTGTTCCTACATTTCTCCTGAACCCAAACTGATCTTCCCCGAGGTCGGCTTCTACCAGCTTTTCCATCCTTCTGTATATAATTCTTGTTAATATTTTGCAACCATGACTTATTAAACTGATGATTCTGTAGTTTTCACACCTGTCTGCACCCGCTTTCTTTGGAATGGGGATTATAACATTTTTCTTAAAGTCTGAGGGTACTTCACCTGTCTCATACATCTTACACACAATGTGAAACAATTTTGTCATGGCTGGTTCTCCCAGAGACTTCAGTAGCTCTGACGGGATATCATCTACTCCAGGGGCCTTGTTTCGACTTAGATCATTCAGTGCTCTGTCAAATTCATCTCTCAGTATAGTATCTCCTATTTCATCATCATCTACATCCTCTTCCCTTCCTACAATAGTGTCTCGAAGTTCATTTCCTTTGTAGAGCCCCTCTATATACTCTTTCCACCTTTCAGCTTTCCCTTCTTTGCTGAGAACTGGTTTTCCATCAGTGTCCTTGATATTCATAGAGCTGTTTTTCTTATCGCCAAATGTTTCTTTTATTTTCCTGTAGGCTGTATCTATTTTTCCCCTATTTATACAGTCTTCTACATCCTTGCATTTGCCTTCTAGCCATTCCTGCTTAGCCATTTTGCACTTCCTGTCAATCTCATTTCTTAGTCGTCTGTACTCCATTTTGCCTGTTTCATTTACTGCATTTTTATACTTTCTCCTTTCATCGATTAAATTTAGTATCTCCTGTGATATCCAAGGATTCTTTGTAGGTCTTGCCTTCCTACCTACTTTGTCCTCTGCTGCCTTCACTATTTCATCTCTCAATTTTACCCATTCCTCCTCAATTGTTTTATTTTCTCCTGTTTCTGTCAATTGTTGCCTGAAGCTCCCTCTGAAATTCTTAAGAACTTCAGGTTCCTTCAATTTAAAATCGTAATGAATACAGTAAAAACAGAAATCTTTCCTTACTAATAGTGCATCTGAAAATATCTCTGCCTGTTCCATCGGTTGCAAACAGGCTGTAAACCGATTCGAGCCAGATTTGAAAACCGCTGAATACACTAACAGGCCAATTAGTGCTTTCAGTTCAATGACGTCTACATCTTGTAGATAGGACAAGCGAACATTCCCATACTGTGCTCTAAGCTGCGATATTTTCAGTTTTGTCCATAGAACGATTTCGTCTATAATATCTTTTGTAAAGAACAAATTCCATACGTCCAAAGCAGAAGGGTTTTCTCCAAGACTTTGAGTCGTCTGTCGCAGTCCAGGAAGTTGTAAGACGATGTTGTGTTGCCTTGTTCGTACGTTGGCTGCCGGCTGCTTTTTTAGCCATCGAAAACATCTGTTCTTACCGAAGAAGTAAGCTGCTTCGTTATCATCAGGTGTCACATCTTCATCACTTTCAGGTTCCTGCTGTCGTCAAAATCATCGGAGGATTCACTGAAACGTTCTTGATCATCGACATCTGCTTCACGTAAACTGCGTTGCATAGAACGTTCAGCTCTTCCTGCCAAGGAGAAACACGACACGGAACAACAGCGAGAAAGAGGCCACAGCGCTGTCGCTTAGCAGGCCGCGTCCACGAAGCCGACTGGCCAGGCGCTACGAGGCAGAGCCTGCGCCAGCGGCTTGGGGTTGGGTTGGGTTGTTTGGCTGGGCTAGGGGACTAAACTACTGAGGTTATCAGTCCCCCGGTGGGGAGCGGAAGGAGTGAGGATCGCCACGCAAACACTATGGTCGATCAGTGAGGCCGCGCAAGGCTCATAAATACGGAACAAAGAGCAGCAAAAATGTTCAAATGTTTGTAAATCTATCGGACCAAACAGCGTGGTCATCAGTCCGTAGCTTACAAACTACTTAAACCTAGGTAAACTAACCTAAGGACAACACACACACACCCATGCCCCAGGGAGGACTCGAACCTCCACGCCGAGCAACCGCGCGCTCCGCAGCGAGACGCTTTAGACCGCTCGGCAAAGAGCAGCAACACTGCAAGAATGCTGGCACGTGGACCTTGTCGGCCACCAGGAAGGTACACGGAAGAGTCCTTTTAGCTTGGCAGGGGTGCGTGGAATATCTCGACACAAAAAGTCGTAGCGGTCTGAGAGACCGCAGATAGTAGTTAAGGGTTAAGGAGGAGGCCTCACCTCCGATTTTGTGGGGCAGAGGCATCACATCTCGCTCTTGTAAACCATTCTGTGTTAGAATGAGTTGTATATGTTAGATATTTACTGCAATAGTAATGTTGCTAATACAGAATTTTTTATTTCAGTGGTATTCTACCTTATTAGGAAACTTCACATTTGATAAGGAATTGCCCTACTTAAATGTAGTATGAGGGTACGAACTTGCCAGAAATAGAGTTAAGCAGTCCCTATTCATGTAGGTTAAATGTTCATATAAAAGTTTAAAAACTTTTAGAAGAATCAGTTGTAATTTGTTATTATTATTTATTCATGTGAGACATTGTCAATTCCTCTTAGTCCAGTCGCGTATGGTTCGTGTGAAAAATGATTGTATCTTCTTTGTGAGCCCTAATCTCTCCGATCTTATACACGTGTTACTGGCCATTAAACTTGCTACACCACGAAGGTGGCGTGCTACAGACGCGAAATTTAACCGACAGGAAAAAGATGCTGTGCTATGCAAATGATCAACGAAACCTACAACGTACTGACATGAGGAAAGTTTCCAACCGATTTCTCATACACAAACTGCAGTTGACCGGCGTTGCCTGGTCAAACGTTGTTGTGATGCCTCGTGTAAGGAGGAGAAATGCGTATCATCACGTTTCCGACTTTGATAAAGGTCGGATTGTAGCCTATCGCTATTGCGGCTTATCGGATTGCGACATTCATGCTCGCGTTGGTCGCGATGGAATGACTGTTAGCAAAATATGGAATCGGTAGGTTCAGGAGGGCAATGCGGAACGCCGTGCTGTATCCCAACGACCTCGTAACACTAGCAGTCGAGATGACAGGCATCTTATCCGCATGACTGTAACGGATCATGCAGCCACGTCTCGATCCCTGAGTCAACAGATTGGGACATTTGCATGACAACAACCATCTGCACATCTAGCGGCACTTGCGGTAACCAGTCTTGTTTAATCGGTCGATAATGGGGCTAAAATATTTGTAAAGTACGTGCAATGTATGTCAAAGTGTGTTATGACTGTAACAACGTTATTTTTGTGAATTCTGTAAAGGAAACTAATATTGACGTCAACATGCAGTTTGTGGCTTTGTATTCGTGTGATAGGTAAAATTAAAAGAGCCACTGGCATCTCTGAAAGAATTCATCGACTTCGTTAATGGTAGTTAAACAGCCACAGTATCCACCAGTTTCAATTTCAGCCTCGCCTCAGAAAACTTCGAGTCTACGACCAGTGTGCTGCTTCTGGGCTGGGGACATCTACGAGAGAGAAGACATCAAGGAAGTCAAATATTAAGTGACAACCGCCTACGGGCCTCACGTGCAACGTTCCGTCTATTACAACTAGACGAGTTAGCACGCTGCTCGTGGTAACGTGAGTGAGGTAATGGGAAGACAGGAAAGTGTCAAGGAAACTGTCACACGTGGACTTGATAACATAAACTTTAAACATGACATTGAATGGTTTATAGATTTTTTTTCTATCTCACCCCCGCCGTAAGTGTGCAGAGGCTTCTCGTGCATACGATTGGCTGCATAGAAAGAATAACTGACTGAATGCACTGACCATCCAACAGGACGTCCTGGACACGAGAGCTCAGATACAAAATCTTCTCTTTACCACTGCGCTCCACCCCTCTCCGTCTACTCCTTCTGGCCTGGCTGAGGGGCTGGCAGAGTTTTGATTGACAGCGCTAGCTGAGAACACTTTACCACTGACCTGTCAGGGACTCAAACCCTGGACTCATTAATTCCACACCACTCCCCCATTGCCCTACTGGGTTGAACTTGAACTGGCAACTATATCAGCTACACTGCAGGCAACTGTGTAGTTGTTTATTTGTACAGTGTTGGCGGGAGTACACATGGCTTGACTGGATGTAAACTCACACAGTGACTGCTGATAGCTCTTTCTGCCCCGTTTACCACCCCCACCATCCCTCCCTTCCTCCCAACTCATCTTGCCACTGACCTATTTGAATCTCAAACTCGATCTACCGATTGCAGACCCCATCCGCACTCTCCTATTGGATGGAACTTCCTTAAAATCTTGATAAGTAAATAACATTGCACTCACGAGTAAACAACGACCCTGTGATTAGGCAAGGGCTGTTAAGAGTGGTGATGGGAATTTTGTAGTGCATATTGGTCACAATATGTGAGTTCAAACACACCGACAGCCATAACTAGGTCTCACTTGGAGAAACGCTAAAAATGTTATGATTCCATGGGACTCGGGCATCTGTTGAGCGACATCTACATACATACATACTCCCCAATTCACCGTAAGGTGCGTGCAAGTATTAAAACTCCAGCCCTCGCACAACAGTAAATTTGCCAGGATACCGATGGCATCGATAATGGTTAACACAACGATTTCTTAATTTGCATTTGCACAGGTCATCACAGCCATTAAGACTTTGGCACATCTGTTTCAGGCTTTCAAACTTATTCCGTACTGTATCGGTATTTACTTATTTTACAGAGTCCGCCATACCGCCACTGTAATTTTTGCGTCGCAATCTCTGCTTTCCAAAACACAAATAGCCTTAACGCTTGCGCAAACAGTTGACGTTCTTATTCCACGAACGGACCTACGCTTAGCGGTTGTCAATGAAGAGGCGCTGTTCTTTCCCGCGTGATACGACAAGCGCGGCCACAGGTGTAAAAAGCCACGCGGACGCCGCGCGCTTCAACTTGTCAGACAATAGCTTCGTTGAAGAGTTGCTTTCTGCCTACCGCGCATGCGCAGTACGAAAGTTCGCGTTTGAAGAGCGCCTGACCCCGAATGTGGCTACTTGAAGTGGGGCACTAGCTGTTCGAAGAGTAGCTTGCAAGCAGAGCCAAGTATTCAGATGCTGTCCGATGAAATTTTTTGGCTGCCAGATTCGCTCATGCACGTGGCTCTCTTTTTAATTGTAGTGGGGATACACGACGCTCCCTTGTTCAGAATGGAAGTTATCTTAGATGTGGACACATATCTACTCTGTGTTTGTTCTGTAGTTGTACGGTCTTTTTTATGTCACCTGTAGAAGATGACATAATTCAAAATTACATTTGTTCCAAATGTAGCGAGATTCAGATTTCGTATCCACTGACGCCGATTTCTACGCAATGTTGTTGCGCCGGAATAAAAGTCAGAAATCAGAATTTATTTCCCTTTTTGTTTTTTTTTTAAACTTTGTGCCACGTTTCTCAGATATGGAATGTGTCTAACATTTGTGGGTACGGCGGCTTCTGGCAGAATGATTTAGAAATTTGGTTTGTTTTAAGTACCAGGACGCGGAAATGAGGGAGTACTCCTATTACAACATTATATGATTCTTTTTGTGGTTTGCTGGCCATGAAGCTGCAAGTTTCCGTAATGTAACAACCAGGTTCAACGTTTGTTGGCTCGTTGTGTGTGAAAAAAAAAAAAAAAAATCCGAAATTTATTAGTAGCCTGGGAGTGGACGTTATAAAGAGGAAAGAGATGACATCGAGTGCCATTTGTGCAATAAAGGAATGCCAGGTGCAATAGATGAGACCAGGGGAATAATAAACAGGCCCAAAGATGATCCAGAATTTTTTTCTCGTTCACTTGCAGGTGGTTTCCGCTAGAGGCGCATCGGTCTACGAGATCAGAGTATTCAGGACGAGTACGCTGTGGAAATCACTAAAGAAAAGTGCCAAGGTTTTTATATTTTGGGTGAGAGTGCTTATCCCGGTCTGAGGCATTTGTTTATCACGGCGAGACAGTATAAATTGAACGTTGTTCTCTCAATTATTAGTTAGTTATTATTAGTGATGTTTTGTATGCCGTTAACGCCGGCCGCGGTGGCCGAACGTTCTGCGGCGCGCCAGTCACGGTGTGCACGGCCACTACGGTCAGGGTTCGAATTCCCCCTTTGGCATGGATGTTTGTGTCGTCTTTAGTATAAGGTAGTTCATAAGTAGTTTGTAAGTTTAGGGACTGATGACCCCGCAGTTAAGTCCCTTAGGTAAAGCAGTCAATAATCCGAAGATTCGTTTGAACACCACAGTGCTTTACTATGCATGGTCTTGTTTGGAGGTGGTATGCCATTGCCTTCGTCCGACCTTTGAACTGACTTACCCAGCCAGTTAGGGGAACGTACAGTTTAACGTGGGTTCCGAACAACGGTGCTACTCGGTATTTTTCACGTGAGCAATACTGCCAGAGGTGAAAGAAGTCGAAAGTGACAGATAAAAATCCTACGACCTTTGGATTTGTAGTCTGGCACCCTACAACTGTACAACCGAGGCGCCCTAAGTCGCTTAAGCTTAACAAACATGTCATTTCAGCAGTGCTGCCACTACTTAAGTTCGTGCCCTGGTACTTACTAGTCTCGGAGGCCCCGTTAGCAGCAGGGCGCTCGCTGGCGCGCCGCCGCCCCCCCCCCCCAGGCCGCGGTGCCGCCTCATCGGCAGTCCGCCCCCGCCCCCGCCCCCGCCCCCGCGGCGTTCACGCTGTGCCGCCGCCTCCACCGGACAATCGCCAATCTGCCTCCTGGCGCGAGCTCTCACACACGCGGAAGCTGGAGCTGGCGCCGTCTGTCCAAGTCACCAGTTCGCTAGCGACGACGCCGTCCGCGTACAGCACGCCTCTTCACTAAGGCGGCCACCTTTTTCAAAGTTCAACGTGAAACATTTCGAGGATGTGAACGAGGACTAAGTGGGGATGGGAAAAACCGACCGGTTAAAACCGATACCGGTATTTTAGTTTTGAATAGCCGCTCTTTTTCGGTATTTATTTGGTGTCGGTTGTAAACGTTATTTTTTCGTTACTGCCAAGAACCGGGTAAAAAAAAACCGGTACGACTACTTCCTGTAGTAATGGTTCAAAATGTGTTTTTCGTAAATAATTAAAAAAAAAATTAAAACTAGTAGACCCTAATATTTAGCGCTATTACTAAAATTTCCACTGCTGTGAAATATTAGGTCATCGCAGAAACTAAGAAAAGCTATCAGTGATAATTCAAGAACAATCCCGGCAGTCAGAAACGCGCAACAAACGCGTGGCATAAGAACTTAAGAACTGGTGCAGCTACTGAGGCATCGATGCAGCTGTTGCCGTGTGGCGTGGCGCGTGCACCGGCAGTGTACAAGGGTGTCCTGACAAAAGCACCCAGTGACAAAAGCACCCAGTGACATTAGCACCCAGTTCTGGTCGAGGGGCGGCCCGCTAATCTCCCCGTCCGGTCTCTGCTCGGCAGGTAGAAAAGCCTAGGGCTGTGAGGTGGAATTGACACAAGGCCGTACTTGACGGCAATAGCATTGCTGCAATTTATAATGGAAGCGAGCCTAAAGAACAACCAAGACATATTAATAAGATGATGCTGGATGATGTTCGTAATTCTGAGAAAAATAGGAGTAAGCTTGTAGGGAAAGCGGAAAATACATAGTTTGTATAAGAGCGAAGTCGATACAATAAGCGTCGAAAGTCAAGAAAGAAAGGCTCAGATTAAAAAGGGGGTAAGAAAAGGTTGTGGACTGTCGCCATCACTGTTCAACTTGCACAATGAAGAGACTTAATGTAGAAAATAAAGATGTTCAAGGCTCTGATTAAAGTTCTGGGTAAAAGGATATCAGTGATAAGATTTGCTAATGACATTGCTATCATCTGTGAAAGTGAAGGAAAATTACAGGGTCTGTTGAATAGAATGAAAAGACTAATGAGCACAGACCATGGACTGAAGGTAAACCAAGGAAAGATGAAAATCATAAGAAGTAACAGAAATAAAAGTAGCGAGAAAATAACGTCCGAATTGCTGATCACAATGCAGTGCTGTAGCCGGCCGCAGTGGCCGAGTGGTCTGCGGCGTGCCAGTCACGGTCGTCACGGCCGCTGCGGTCGGGGGTTCGAATGCCCCCTCGGGCATGGATGTTTGTGTCGTCTTTAGTATAAGCTAGTTCATAAGTAGTTTGTAAGTTTAGGGACTGATGACCCCTTAGTTAAGTTCCATAAGCTTTACAAACATTTGAATTTGATCACAATGTACACCAAGACAAGGAATTCCGCTACCTTTGCAGTAAACTAACTCACGACGGAAGAAGCAAGAGGGACATAAAAAGTAGATTAGCACAAGCAATGAGGGCATTCACGGGAAAGAGAAATCTACTGCTGTCAAACATCGCCCTGGACTTAGGCAGAAATTTCGCAGAACATAAGTTTGCAGTATAACATTGTATGTAACTTGGACTGCTGGGAAATGAAAACAGATGAGAATTGAAGCATTTGATATGTAGTTTATGGAGTTGTACAAAATATCACGTAATTTTTTTGTAGATACTGCTTTTAAGTTTATGTTTTAAAGCCATAAATGCCTGGGTATTTATGAATTTTGGGCATTTGCCCAAGCATTCATTCTAGGCATTTGCCCCAACTTGCAAATGTCGAGGAATTTTACATCACTAGGGGAAAAAACAGAATGGAAACATCAAGCAAATAATTGAGGATGTAGGTTGCAATGGTACTCTGAAATGAAACGGTTGGCTAAGGATTTGGTGGCAGGTCGCATCAAAGCAGTCAGAAGACTGATGACTAGGGATGCAAACGATAAATCTACGTTTTGAAAACATCGACGTTTTGCCCCAAAACATCGATGTTAACAGCGATGGTTTGAACATCGACATATCGCCTATGTATCGGTGATAGAAGTCGGGAACTATCACCACCGTTAAATTCTGGTTCTAAGCCTTTTTACTGTATATGAAAAGGATGTTCTACAGTATTGTATGTTACGTTTAGAAAACAAAGGAAGAAACAAATATTTGGGTTTTATTTCCGAAAAAGTGATAATTTGCAAATGTGTGGTTACGTTACAAAAAAAATTAACATATTCACAGAATATATGACAACTGCGAATGGGCAAAGCTGAAAATATGTACCCAGCTGGCACAAATACACAAACTGCACGAACCGAATACTACGATCTTCATAATCGTACTGACAGTTAGCAGTCATCCGCTGAGGTGGACAAGGACCTCGGGACTGCAGGCAGACTGTGTCGAGAGAGCGTTTCCGGTGAGCGGGGACTGGGCGGCCTGGCATTACCGCGAAAACAGGAACGGCTTAGGGAGGGTACGGGCTGCAGGTAGGTCGTGACGTAGTAAACAGGTCAGACTGGGTGCAAATGTCGCAGATTTGGGGTTGGGTGCAAATGTCACTGGGTGCTTTTGTCACATATCCGTGTACAAGACGTGCCTCCGTCTGGTCATGCGGCAGTTCCTTGCTGTGGTCGCCAGACATAGGTTGTGTCTTAAATGGCACCATCCCGAAGTACGGGAGCAGTGAGATAAAATGTTCCATTTGCTTTAAAAAGCTGAAAACGGGTGGAGGTACTACAAACATGCTGTGTCATTTAAGGAGAAAGCATCCAAAATGTTTCTTGGAAGAGGTAAATTCGATTCATATACCTATTATGTAAGCTTGGAATAATAACTTTTAATGTATTATATTGTTATGCTAACAAGTTTTATCAATGTGATTCCTTGAAAGTGAGGGGCTTTTTTAATAACCAATGTGGGTTTAGGTAACATTGATCATGTGGTGCCTCGCGAGGTAGCCGTGCGGTCTGAGGCTCCATGTTACGGTCTGCGCGGATGCTCCAGTCGGAGGTTCGAGTCCTCCATCATCCCTCGGTCATGGGTGTGTATTTTGTCATTACTGCAAGTTAGTTTAAGTAGTTTTTAAGTCTAGGGACCGATGACCTAAGCAGTTAGGTCTCATAAGAACTCACGCCCATTTGAACATTCTTTGATCATGTGGTACACAGCTTTCCTAGTTCAATTTGCGTAAATTTACACTGACAACAATCATACTGTTAGTCGGAACTGTGACTTTATTTTTCGAAATACTTCTGCAACACTGATTGAAGTTCATTTACTGACTGTAACTTACATCTATATTGTGTATATAACGAGATATTCGTGCCGGCCGCGGTGGCCGAGGAGACTAAGGCCTTCCAGTCAAGGTCTGCACGGCCACTACGGTCGGGGGTTCGAATCCCCCCTCGGGCATGGATATTTGTGCCGTCTTAGTTCGTAAGTAGTTCATAAGTAGTTTGTAAGTTTAGGGACTGATGACCCCGTAGTTAAGTCCCATAGACTTTACAAACATTTGATTCGAGATATTCGTATGGGCTGCCTCACAAGTCCAACTTACAGAGTGGTTGGCTCAATACTCGCAACTGCCGGATGGAAATACTAGGCTAGTAAATCTGTATGCTTCGTATATCGTCTTCTACGGACTCGTGGCTAGGCTTACACACACTCAAGAAGGCGTAGTATTGGGAGGGGATCTTGCAAAATATGGAAAGACTAGCGATTTGTCGTATAACGTAAATTTACCTAAATTTTCACTAAATTTCGTATGTTTCGGTTTCGGCCGAAACTGGAAGAACGGAAAATTCGATTACGGTTTCTGTTTCGGCCGCAAAATATGTTTCGGTCGAACTCTATTGGAAATAATAGCAATAAAAAACCGAAAACTGGTTATATAAATAACCGGTTATCTTGAGCAATTTTTACAGTGCGGTTAAACTGGAGATGAAAAGAACCGGTATAACCGAAAACCGGTTGTTTCAGCAATAACCGCCATCCCTAGGACTAAGATGACGGACTGTTTGTGCTAGTTATTATGAAACTAGGAAAGAAATTTAGGCGAGCGGAGTAGGCATATTCATTCACTTTTAAAGTAACATATCTAACGTGAGTGACATTTTATTCTTAATTTTCCATATTTATTTACAATTAATTGATATTTTCTCATGTCCTATTTTGAATTTCAGAGTCTAACAGTTTATACATTTTCTTTCTCCGTCACGTTTTTCCGATCAAATCAAATGTTTGTAAAGCTTATGGGACTTAACTGGGGGGGGGGGGGTCATCAGTCCCTGAAGTTACAAACTACTTATGAACTAGCTTACACTAAAGACAGCACAAACATCCATACCCGAGGAGGGATTCGAACCCCCGACGGGAAACGACCTCGCGCACCGCAGCATAGCGCGTCAATGCGCTCGGTCGCTCCGCCGCTGCGTTTTTCCTATCACTGTTGTCTGTACTACTTCTATTTGTTCCAGCTCTTACAGCATCGTGCTCCACAAATTTTGATAATTAGCTTACTCCCCCCGCCCAAAGAATTATGTTTTGCAATAACCTCGCATTAAATTTGATAAGAACTACTTTTTAAAACCATTTGATCTACTCTATTATAGAACTTCTTTCGATGAAGTGCAGATTTGTTTTGTGTCTTAGTACATGCAATGCTCACTCACTTTCGTTGTTGCATTTTCAGAATCTCACCACCTTTTTATTCCTCAAGGAAGTAAGATGAATGCTGATATTGTATTTGCATGTCAATTTTTAAATACGTTTATAGAAACTGTGGCAATATTATTACGTTTGACAGCTTGAGCACCGAAAAATATTCTATTACACTTATTGAAACGTACGTAATAAGGCACAGAAAGTACGCCAAAACATGATTTTTTTATAAGTCATTCTATGACCAAATGCAGTATCAGCTTAAAACGAAAAGACCTTATACTGCTAGCGAATCTGTCATTTTGAAATAGATGATGTCATCATTTTTATCTTTGTATTTAATGTAAGGAGATGATGTATTGTGAAGTTGACTTGCAAGCGGTATGCCAAAGCGTGCCGAACACAAATAGTTCCGGCTTGTACTCTTAGACCAACAATTTTTAAATTACTGGAATGCGGGAATGCGAGACGCTTTTGCCATTTTCAGTAATCGTCCAAATGCATTACAACGAGTGCGAATGCGGGACGGTTGGCCGCCTTACTCTACACTTACTAATACCAACAACTATACCGGACTTCGGCACTGGTGAAGCCGTTCTGTACTGAAAGTCACCACTTGAGGGAAACGGTGTGGTATTACTCAGTCAATGATGTCAGTTATCTGCTAAAACATTGCATTCCCCGCCATTTAACAGAAGCATATAACGTCCACAATAACTCTGTATTCTTGTTGTTGAAAAGAGTGTGAAAATCAAGTCGTTAGTTGAAGTTATTTGGAGGCCACAACTAACGATTAAAATGTGCGTTACAATTACAGTATGTAAAGGGGGGCAGATAAAACCATCTCAAAAATATAGAAAAACAATAATCGCAAAAGACACATGCAAATTATGACATGAAATATGAAACAGTAACCGAAAGTGAAAAAACCTAAGTGATAGAATCTTACCATCAGCTAATTCGTCTACATCTACATTTACATAGGATACCCTGCAACTCACATTTAAGTGCCTGGCAGAGGGTTCATCGAACCACCGTTTTACTATTTATCTCCCATTCCATTCTCAAACAGCGCGCGGGAAGAACGAACACCTGAATCTCTCCGTTCGAGCTCTGATTTCTCGTATTTTATTCTGATGATTATTTCTACCTATGTAAGTGGCAGTCAACGATATATTTTCGCATTCGGAGGAGAATGTTGGCGATTGTGGTTTCGTAAGTAGCTCACGGCGCAGCGATAAGCGCCGTTGTTCTAATGATTCCCATCCCAGAACCTGTATCATTTCCGTAACGCTGTATCCCCCTGTATTGTGACAATACGAAACGAGCTGCCCTTCTTTGGACTCTTTCGATGTCCTCCGTCAAACACACCTGATAAGGATGCCACACTGGGCAGCAATACTCCTAAAAAGGACGGACAAGCCTAGTGTATGCAGTCACTTTAGTAGTTCTGTTGCATCTTTTAAGGGTTCAAACAATAAAACGCAGTCTCTAGTTCGCCTTTCCCACGACGTTATCTATGTGTTCTTTCCAGTTTAAGTAATAATAATTCCTAGGTATTTTGTGGAGTTTGATTGATTCATCTTGTAAACAAAGTTTAATGGATTTCTTTTGGTACTCATGTGGACGATTTCACACTTTTCATTATTTAGAGTCAATTGCCAATTTTTACACCATAGTTATATCTTATTCAGATCGTTCTGCAGTTGGTTTTGATCTTCAGATGATTATACTAGACGGTAAATGACGGCGTCATCTGCAAACAGCCTAAGAGAGCTACTTAGATTTTCTCCCAAATCGTTTATGTAAATAAGGAACAGCAGAGGACCAATAACACTACCCTGTGGAACGCCCGATATGAACTATGTTTTAATCGATGCTTTACCATCGATTACTACGAACTGACAGTAAATCCCGTACCCAGTCGCAAATTTGGGGCGATATACCATAACCACGCAATTTGATTAAATGTCGTTTGTGAGGTACGGTGTCAAATATTGAAATGTGTGGAAATTATGTGATACCTTAACGCATTTTCGCTTTTACGCATCCTACATTTCTGAATAGATATTTATAGTACATTATTAGGAGACAACATGTATTTAAAAAATAATTTTAATTTATTCATCCGTTTCCTTTTGCTGTTGCTCATACCGTATCCTTTAAATCGTAGGGCAGTATTCATCCTGTCTGTTATGATGTTTTAATAGCTTTTTAAGTAATTACAGTTCATTCTACCACTTCCAAACAAGATACTTAGCTTTTCAACATTACGATGTATGGGGGTTCTGCTCGCTGCAACATTATTCTCCTGGGGCGTCGTGGTAGAAATAAATACTCGTAGGTACAATTTTCACTTCTTTAATTTCCAATCATACTGCTTCTCCCCACTCCCATGAACCACAGACATAGCCGAGGTGGGGTGGCTTGCGTGCCTCAACGATACAGATAGCCGTACCGTAGGTGCAACCACAGCGGAGGGGTATCTGTGAAGAGGCCAGACAAACGTGTGGTTCCTGAAGAGGGGCAGCAGCCTTTTCAGTAGTTACAGGGGCAACAGTCTGGATGATTGACTGAGCTGGCCTTGTAACATCAGCTAATGTGGCTTTGCCACACAGCTACTGCGAGCGGCTGAAAGCAAGGGGAAACTACAGCCGTTACTTTTCCCGAGGACATGCAGCTCTACTGTATGAACATATGATGATGGCATCCTCTCGGGTAAAATATTCCGGAGGTAAAATAGTCCCCCATTCGGATCTCCGGGCGGGGACTACTCAGGAGGATGTGATCATCAGGAAAGACAATACTGGCATTCTACGGGTCGGAGCGTGGAATGTTAGATCCCTTAATCGAGTAGGAAAATTAGAAAATTTAAAAAGGGAAATGGATAGGTTGAAGTTAGATATAGTGGGGATTAGTGAAGTTCGGTGGCAGGATGAACAGGATTCTGGTCAGGTGAGAACAGGATTATATATACAAAATCAATTGGGGGTATCACATGAGTAGGATTGATAATGAATAAGAAAATAGGAATGCGGGTAAACTACTATGACCAGCACAGTGATCGCATTATCATTGTCAAGATAGATACGAAGCCAACACCGACAACAGTAGTACAGGTTTATATGCCAACTAGCTCTGCCGATGATGAGGAAATCGAAGAAATATATGAGGAGCTAAAGGAAATTATTCAGACAATTAAGGGAGAGGAAAACCTAATTGTTATGGGAGACTGGAACTCGATAGTAGGACAAGGAAGGGAAGGGAAGATAGTAGGTGAATATGGTCTGGGCAAAAGGAATGAAAGAGGAAGCCGCCTGGTAGAATTTTGCACAGAACATAATTTAGTTATAACAAACACCTGGTTCAAGAATCACAAAAGAAGGTTGTATACGTGGAAGAGACCAGGAGACACCGGGAGATACCAGATAGATTTTATAATGGTAAGACATAGATTTCGGAACCAGGTTTTACAGTGTAAGACATACCCAGGGGCAGATATAGACTCTGACCATAACTTGTTGGTTATGAACTGTAGGCGGAAACTAAAGAAACTACAAAAAGGTAGGAAAATAAGGAGATGGGACCTGGATAAATTGAAGGAACGTGAGGTTCTTAAGAATTTCAGAGGGAGCTTTAGGCAACAGTTGACAGAAACAGGGGAAAATAAAACAGTAGAGGAGGAATGGGTAAAATTGAGTCAAGGTAGCAGAGGACAAAATAGGTAGGAAGGCAAGACCTACAAAAAAATCCTTGGATATCACAGGAGATACTAAATTTAATCGATGAAAGGAGAAAATATAAAAATGCAGTAAATGAAACAGGCAAAATGGAGTACAGACGACTAAGAAATGAGATTGACAGGAAGTGCAAAATGGCTAAGCAGGAGTGGATAGAAGGCAAATGCAAGGATGTAGAAGACTGTATAAATAGGGGAAAAATAGATACAGCCTACAGGAAAATAAAAGAAACATTTGGAGATAAGAAAAACAGATCTATGAATATCAAGGACACTTATGGAAAACCAGTTCTCAGCAAAGAAGGGAAAGCTGAATGGTGGAAAGAGTATATAGAGGGGCTCTACAAAGGAAATGAACTTCGAGACAATATTGTAGGAAGGGAAGAGGATGTAAATGAAGATGAAATAGGAGATGCTGTACTGAGAGAAGAATTTGACAGAGCCCTGAAAGACCTAAGTCGAAACAAGACCCCTGGAGTAGATGATATTCCCTCAGAGCTACTGAAGTCTCTGGGAGAACCAGCCATGACAAACCTGTTTCACCTGGTGTGTAAGATGTATGAGACGGGTGAAGTACCCTCAGACTTTAAGAAAAATGTAATAATCCCCATTCCAAAGAAAGCAGGTGCACACAGGTGTGAAAACTACAGAACCATTAGTTTAATAAGTCATGGTTGCAAAATATTAACAGGAATTATATATAGAAGGATGGAAAAGCTGGTAGAAGCCGACCTTGGGGGGGGATCAGTTTGGGTTCAGGAGAAATGTAGGAACACGGGAGACCATACTCACTTTACGGCTTATCCTAGAAGATAGATTAAGAAAAGGCAAACCTACGTTTCTAGCTTTTGTAGATTTGGAGAAGGCTTTTGACAATGTTGATTGGAATAAACTCTTTCAAGTTCTGAAGCAAGCAGGTGTACAATATAGGGAGCGTAAGGTTATTTACAACTTGTACAAAAACCAGACAGCGGTTGTCAGAGTTGAAGGGCATGAAAGGGATGCAGTGGTTGGAAAGGGAGTAAGACAGGGTTGTAGTCTTTCTCCAATGTTATTCAATTTGTACATTGAGCAAGCTATAAAGGAAAGCGAGGAGAAATTTGGAGAAGGAATTAAAGTTCAGGGTAAAGAATTAAAAACATTACGTTTTGCCGACGACATAGTAATTCTGTCAGATACAGCAAAGGACCTGGAGGAGCAGTTGAACGGAATGGACATTGTGCTGAAAGGTGCATATAAGATGAACATTAACAAGAGCAAAACTAGGGTAATGGAGTGCAGTGTAAGAAAATCAGGTGATGCTGAAGGAATTAGATTGGGAAACGAAGCAATAAAGGAGGTAGATGAGTTTTGTTACTTGGGCAGTAAAATAACAAATGATGGTCGCAGTACAGATGATATAAAATGCAGAATGGCAATGGATAGAAAAGCGTTCTTGAAAAAGAGAAATATGTTAATTTCGAATATTGATTTAAGCCTAAGGAAGTCCTTTCTGAAGGCATTTGTGTGGAATGTTGCCTTGTATGGGAGTGAGACATGGACGATAAACAGTGCGGACAGGAAGAGGATTGAGGCTTTTGAAGTATGGTGCTACAGACGAATGCTGAAGATTAGGTGGGTAGATCGCGTAACTAATGATGAGGTACTGAACAGAACTGGGGAGAAAAGAAATTTCTGGCATACCTTGACTAAAAGAAGGGATAGATTGGTAAGACACATTCTTCGACATCAAAGAATTGTGAATTTAGCATTGGAGGGAAGTGTGTGGGGAAAAAATCGCAGAGGAAGACCAAGAGATGGATACAGTAAGCAGATTCAGACAGATGTAGGTTGCGGTTTTTATGTGGAGATGAAGAGGCTTGCTCAGGATAGGGTATTGTGGAGAGCTGCATCAAACCAGTCTCCGGACTGAAGACCACAACAACAACTGCTTCTCCACCAAAACATTACAACTTCAAATTCAAAACATATGCAATGGAACAGAACTTAGCTGACAGTCCTTCCATTTTAATACAACAGACTGACATAGCTTCCAGTGCACTTTAGAAAAGCCAAAACTCGAACTCCCCCACGCAAGGCGGTGAGGCAAATATATAACATCGACAATAATGACATCACATTATGCATTGTTCATAACCATTGAATAAACTAATTTACAATTACCAAAGAGACAAGTAAAAAATTCCATGTACATAAACATAATCGATCGCCCCCTAAGGTGCCTGGCAATATAAATGTATAGACGATGCTTTCAACAGCCGACGTAAAAAATAGCGCATGTTAGAATGCGACGGTAGCAACCGCCACAAACGTGCGTGTCAAACACTCTAGACGTGTAACACATCTACCTTAAACAATTTCTCTTGATAGACACCACGGAAACGGTACAAATAGGGTTACCATATATCCAAATGAAAAACCGGGGCTATTACGAACTATCTTTATGTGAAAAGAAATAGTTTAATTTTCACACAAAAGCATACTTGTCGCTCCCTCGAACCTGATGTTAACAAATTTTTTGAACCAATATGACGATCAACCAATTCTTTAGTTTTCAAAATAAGAAGCCAAGATCGCACATTAATAATTTATTAAATGACGACCGGTTTCGGTACATTGTGTCACCATCATCTAGTCTCATATATGGTATAAGCTGGTCATCTTATTAAAAAACTGAGTATAAAATAACAACTACAACATTGCACTTAGTCACTATATAAAAATACACAAGTTAAAAACATGACAGCCATTTTGTAAGCTGTCATGTTTTTAACTTGTGTATTTTTATATAGTGACTAAGTGCAATGTTGCACTTGTTAATTTATTCCCAAGGTCCCAGGTTCGAGCCCCGTTTCTGACACACAATTTTAATCTGTCAGGAAGTTTCGCATTAGGGGAAACGTTACTTATCTAGCACAAAACGCGATTGTACTTGACAGCTCAACACAGAAGTTTTATCTCGAGTACATATAGTGTTGAGGAACAGTGGTCAAAGTTCAAAGCCATCGTACAATATGCGTTAGATGAGTATGTTCCAAGCAAGATCGTAAGAGACGGAAAGGAGCCACCGTGGTACAACAACCGAATTAGAAAACTGTTACGGAAGCAAAGGGAACTTCACTGCAGACATAAACATAGCCAAAGCCTTGTAGACAAACAAAAATTACACGAAGCGAAATGTACCGTGAGGAGGGCTTTGCGAGAGGCGTTCAACGAATTCAAAGTGAAGTTCTACGTACTGACTTCGCTGAAAATCGTAAGAAATTTTGATCTTATGTCAAAGCAGTAGGTGGATCAAAACAAAATGTCCAGATGCTCTGTGACGAAAATGGCATTGAAACGGAGCATGACACTCTAAAGGTTGAATTACTAAATGTCTTTTTCCAAAGCTGTTTCACGGAGGAAGATTGCACTGTAGTTCCTTCTCTAGATTGACACACAGATTACAAAATGGCAGACATCGAAATAATTGACAGAGGCATAGAAAAACAATTAAAATCGCACAAAAGAGGGAAGTCCGCAAGACCTGGTGGGATACCAGTTTCGTTTTACACAGAGTGCGCGAAGGAACGTGCCCCCCTCCCCCCCCCCTTCTTGCAGTGGTATACCGTAGGTCTCTAGAAGAGCGTAGCATTCCAAAAGATTGGAAAATGGCTCAGGTCATCCCCGTTTTTAAGAAAGGACGTCGAACAGATGTGCAGAACTATAGGCCTATATCTCTAACGTCGGTCAGTTGTATAATTTTGGAACATGTATTATGTTAGAGTATAATGACATTTCTGGAGACTACAAATCTGCATTGTAGGAATCAGCATGGGTTTCGAAAAAACCGTCGTTGTTATAAGGCGGACAGCCGACTTTGGTTTATTGGGAGAATTTTGGGAGGATGTGCTTCGTCTGTAAAGGAGACCGCGTATGAAACGCTTGTACGATTGTACGACCACGTCTTGAGTATTGCTCAAGTATTTGGGACCCGCAGCAAATCGCTTTAAAGGAAGACATAAAAACAGTTCGGAGGCGAGCAGCTAGGTTTGTTACTGGTGGGTTCGACCAATGCGCCAGTGTCACGGAAATGCTCCGGCAACTCTATTGGGGATTGCTGGAGGAAAGACGACGTTTTTTTTGTAAATTTATGTTGAGGAAATTTAGAGGGACGGAATTTGAAGCTGAGTGTAGTACGATATTGCTGCCTCCTACTTACATTTCGCGTAGTGATCACAATGGCAAGAGAAATTAGGGCTCGTACGGAGGCATATAGGCATTCTTTTTTTCCTCGTTCTATTTGGGAGTGGAATAGGAAAGGAAATGCCTTGTAGTGGTACAGTGTACCCTCCGCCACGCACCTTACGGTGGATTGCGGAGTATGTATGTAGATATAGATGTAGGAGTGATTTTAAATGGAACGACCACATAAAATCAATCGTTGGTAAAACAGATGGCAGATTCATTGGAAGAATCCTAAGGAAATGCAGTCCGAAAACAAAAGAAGTAGGTTACAATATACTTGTTCGCCAACTGCTTGAATACTGCTCACCGGTGTGAGATCCGTACCAGGCGGTGTTGATAGAGGAAGTAGAGAAGATCCAACGGAGAGCAGCGCGCTTCGTTACAGGATCATTTGGTAATCGTGAAAGCGTTACGGAGATGATCGATATACTCGAGTGGAAGACTCTGCAGGAGAGACGCTCTGTCGCTAGGTATGGGCTTTGGTCGAAGTTTCGAGAACATAAATTTACCGAGTAGTCTAGCAGTATATTGCTCCTTCCTACGGATATCTCGCGGAGAGAATCATGAGGATAAAATCAGAGAGATTAGAACCCACACATAGGCATACCGACAATCTTTCTTTCCGCAAACAGTAGGTGACTGGAATAGGAGGGAGAACCGATAGTGGTACTCAAGGTACCCTCCGCCACGCACCGTCGGGTGGCTTGAGAAGTATGGATGTAGATGTAGATAGTGTCCCTTAAAAGAGGAGTGATGGGCAGGGGCTTGAGACGTACATTTTGTTGCAATGATGCGGCAGACACGCTTCGAGTCGCTTTCGTGCTGACTTTGTTGTCATACAGTAGTACAGGGATGAGCCGCCCGCCATCTGAGCAGCCAGTACACGGATGGGCCACGGAGCAGCCTTCAGATGGTGCTGTGCGCCGGGCTGCCAAGTATTGTAACAGCGCCTGCAAGTTGTGTGTTTCCTGGCGTGCAATAGGGCCCAGAAAAGCAGAGGCAGTCAGCGGACCACTGATGGTGCAGCGTATATAATTCTACTATCGTCCTTCGGTGCAGCAAGAACGTGAGTCATTCCTCTTTACATGTACAAGGCAAAAGCAAGATGGGCAAAGCAGAACGATCAAATAGTGTACTACTGTCAGTTGGAAGTAGTCGTTAGGTCCGTTGAACGAGACGCGACGATCGAACTGCAATCAGCAAATGTGGCGGTGGCCATGGCACTGTGAAGTACACAAAAGACAGAGTGCTGGTAACGGTTGGTTCTGAGATAATAGAGGTGACGGTTATTGTAAGAAGCGTAAAACAAAGATTTCTTTTATCTTTTAAGACTTTTCAGTATACTGAGTAGCTGAATATATATATAAACTTGCGAAACTTGCAAGACTAGCACTCCTGGAAGAAAGGATATGGTGGAGACATGGCTTAGCCACAGCCTAAGGGATGTTTCCAGAATGAAAATTGCACTCTGCAGTGGAGTGTGCGCTGATATGAAACTTCCGCTGCATTCTGGAAACATCCCTGAGGCTGTGGCTAAGCCATGTCTCCACCATATCCTTTCTTCCAGGAGTGCTAGTCTTGCATGGTTCGCAGGAGAGCTTCTGTGAAGTTTGGCAGGTACTGGCGGAAGTAAAGTTGTGAGGCTGCATCGTGAGTCGTGTCGGGATAGCACAGTCGGTACTGCGCTTGCCCGCGAAAGGCAAAGGTCCCAGGCTCGAGTCCCGGTTCCGGCACGCAATTTTAATCTGCCAGGAAGTAACATACAAGTGGTTCGATGAACCCTCTGCGATGCACCTCAATGTGATTAGCAGAGTATCCATATAGATGTAGATATTAGTGAGGTTTGAGGTGTACTTTTGAAGTGGTGTAGGATCGAATTTAACTATGTTTGAGGGTCGTTTGAAGTGTGTGAACATTTTCTTTCTTTCTTTTTTTCCCCTATGTTTTATAAGTATTTGGTCTCTCTTTAGAATTGTGTATTGTTTCATCTCTTTAAAGTTGAATATTGGGGATTTAAAGTTAGTTAAATTGGGGTTTTGTGATCTTTATTCACCATGTTAGGCATTGATACGATGTAGATGTGATTTTAGATGGTGTACGGACTAGACTATTATAAAAATATATTAAGGGCCGTCTATTTGTTATGAGAATCTATACTGGGTTGCCTGCTTGTGATGTTATAATCTTTAGAATTGGTTGGCAGCTCCTCCCTAGTCGTTTTCTGTATCTTTTTTTTTATTTTATTTTTTTATTTTTATTTATTTATTTATTTATTTATTTTTTTTTTTTTTTTTAGTGTTGTGAAATCGGCGTCCTTTCATGCGTGGAAAACGCCAGATCAGGCGAGTAAGGGGCATGGGTTAGCGGAACGGTAGATTGTCTAGGCAGGTGCGTTGTCCTGCTGGAAGACACAGACTCCTGCCTGCGACAGATCGGGTCTTTTTGATGAATGCTGTTGCAGGATAACCCAGTCGATCAGTTGTCTGTGAGCACAAGCTCTCGAATTTTTCCAATATTTTTGTCGATTCGGGTATTTGATGGACGTCCAGAAAGTTTTGTCATCAGTTATAAACAGAGCAAACCACTCGTACACTTAACATTTTCCCAAAGCGTCATCTATGGTAAGCTGTTTTCAACATTGTCAACAGTGTCAGCAACAATTTTACAAAGTAGAACACAAAATTTCACAGTTGCGCGTTCTTCACTTAATCCCTTAAACCCTGAATTATTTTTCATGTCTGTAAGACCCTATTTATTACGTAGGACCTATTTGGGGTGTACTTGTCAACTGCATTTTTATTGCAATAAACTTTAGCGGTTAATTTATTAGAGCCCGTTTCGTAATCCGTAAGGTACCGATGCGTGATGTAGTAACTTTTACAATTTTAAAATTTGAACATTATTGTACTAAGGACTTTGGGACCTTGTAGCAATGCCATGGGAGTGGTATCGTTCTGATGAGGTATATCGGATTCCGTAGGCTGTCTATCTTACGATATACGAGGCGCGTCCAGAAAGTTCCGTTTGGTAATAAAATGAAATTGTACATAGATACAGAAGAAATTTTTATTGAACAAAATTCTCTAACTCTTAAATTACTTTTCCACATAACTGCCGAAATTTTGCAGGCATTTGTCACAGCGTGGTACCAGGTTTTGTATACCTTCTTCATAGAAATCTGCCACCTGTGTCTTCAACCAGTTGGAAACAGTTTCTTTCAGCTCGTCGTCATTGGTGAAGTGTTGACCACCAAGGAAAGCTACGGTTATCCTGGATCTGGTCATCAATCGCGTGAACCAGTTCTTCTGTATCCAAAGGTGGACGCCCACTTCGTTCTTCATCGTGCACATCACTACGCCCGCCATTGAACTGTCGGACCCATCTTCTCACCATCGAATCACTCATCGCATTTGGTCCGTAAGCATCACAAATTTGTCGATAAATTTCACTTGGTTTCACTTTCCTCGCATTCAGAAACTGAATCACCGACCTCATTTCACAGGCGGCGGGATTTTTAATCAATGCCGACATTTCAAACAAGCACAACAAAGCGTACGTAGTTGACAGCGATTTCCAAATGGCGCACGTTCTTCTCCTTGATACAAGTCGTCTACAGCGCATGTGCGGAACTACAATCACAGCGCTGCAGCGGAGATGAATTGAAACGGAACTTACTTTCTGGACGCGCCTCATAATTTGGTGGTCCGTTTTCTAACTGCTTCTATGATGGTGTCGAAGTTCAAAAATGTTCAAATGTTTATATAGCTTATGGGACTTAACTATGGGATCAGCAGTCCCTAAACTTACAAACTACTTATTAACTACCTAATACTAAGGACGGCACAAATATCCTTGCCCGAGGGGGGATTCGAATCCCCGACCGTAGTGGCCGTGCAGACAGTGACTGGCGCGCCTCGGTCCCCTCGGCCACCGCGGCCGGCATCGAAGTTCAGTGCATTGTGGAGATCCACTATCCTGGTGTAGCCACTTGCCTGTAAAGCCCATCACAGGACCATGTTCTCCAAGATTTGGGAAGAACTGGCTAATCCCCAGACTGAGCTGCCGTAGAGTATTTTAGGGAGAACTGTGATTTTGTAAAAGCGAAGCTTCGCCGTGGTGCTAAGGTCGGTGCTTCTGAAAAAGGGAAATACGCTCTTCGCCATGCCGAAAGCGCCACCACATGTTTGTGTAGGACAAAGGGTTTCTCGAGGGTGACTCCAAGATAGAGGACAGAAATTTGTTATTCTTGGTTTCAAAAATAAATAATTGTTCCATAAATTGAACCTGATATGGCACGCAGTTAAGGATTAAAATAATAAGTTAACAGTTAACCACGTTATAACGTATTTATTGTGAAACCTCTATCTCAAAGTGGAATTTGTACAAAATGCAGAAATGAATACATAAATTATGCTTCTCAACTTGCCTTGTCTAAAAACAGCAACCGTAGTAGAAGGAAAAAAGCAGCCCCACACGTTGCTTTTAAATAAAAACACATCCTGATTCCGACATCCAGGGCGTTTTCATCAGAAGTATACAATTATGACATGAGACGTAAGAAATTAGATCGTATGATGCTCAAGTCGTATAAAATAACATTGAGTTTGTCCATAAAAATACACGCCCGGTGAATACTAGCGGGTTTATAGAAATTTAAAATGGTCGCCGCTGTAGGCTGTCGTAGTGCTTGCAGTCAGGAGCGGCTTTTCTTTAAACTCACTAGGCGAGTCCGATCGAAACATGATTTGTGGCGAAACCGAATATTCGGCTCCTAGTTTCGGACGAAACCGAAATGGTAACTGAACTTGCGTAATTAAGTTAAAATTTCTGTATATTTACGTTACACCACAAATCACTAGTTTTTCCTCATTTTTCAAGATCCCCTCCCTGTACTAAGCCTTCTTGAGCGTGTGTTAGCCTAACCAGAAGTCTGTAGAAGATGACATGGGAGGCGAACAGGTTTAGACAAATAGACGGTACTTTTATTAAAGTACTTCCAAATCTGATTCTTTTCTGCTCGTTGTGACTTTTCTACTTCAAAAACTAAAGGAAGTTAGACAATAAGTAAACTGAACTCCAAACAGTGAAACAATACAAAGTACGCATAAAGTTATCATTTGTTTACTTCCGTAAGTAGCCTTTACGATTTTGTTCTTGAGAGTGTTACGTTTTATATTGCCACCTTCACTTCCGTTTTTTGCAATCAACATACAACTTTACATATCTCATTTTTGGTATTTCTGAATACGTAGCAACTTGAATCAGTGCTACAGAAAGTATTTCGAAAATAAAGACACAGTTCCGGCTGACAGTATGATTGTTATCATTGTAAATTTTCGCAAACTCAACAGGAAAAGGTATCTACCACATGATCAATATTTCCTAAACCCATACCAGTTATTAAAAAAAGCTCCTCGCTTTCAAGAAACTCATTAATAAAACTTTAGAGCATAACAATGTGATATTGTACAATACTGATTAAATTAAATTGTTACTAACACAGTATATCAGTAAATGATACGATTGCTTATATCGTGCTGAACAACAAAATACCTACAGTTTTTAAGCGGGAGGAGAGACTCCTAGAATTTAAACGGCTCACCGTCAGCTGAGGTAGAGCGTTATTGTTTACTGCATCCACCCAGATCGCGACCGGACTACATCAGGAAGTTCAAGAAAGCCGAAGATTCGGCTATTCCGAAACCGAAACCAATATTTTGGCCGAAACTGGCCGTTACCGAAACCGAAGATTCGGCCGGTCGTTACCGTTAGTATTCATCTGGCGTGTATTTTTATGAACAAACGTGACATTATTTTATATGACTTGAGCACAACGTGCTCCAATTTCTTACGTGTCATGTAATAATTTTATACTTCTGCGGAAGACACCCATACATGATATGCAAATCTTGATAATTTGTATTTACTTCAAAGTAACTTGCGGTGCTGCTTGCTTCCTTTTACAGTAAATACATAACGTGGTTTCAACTACTCCTGCGCGGAATGACCGCATGGTCTAAGGCGTTATGCTGCGGACTGGGTGGCCTTTCCCGCCGGAGGTTCGAGTCTTTCCTCGGGCATGACTTTGTGTTATGCCCTTAGTGTAAGTTTAAGTAGTTCGTATGTCTAGGGACTGATGACCATAGCGGTTTGGTCCAGCAGGTTTACAAACATTTGAATATTTGAACATTTCAATTACTGCTGTTCCTGAAGCAATCCACAATTATATTCGCCTTCGTCAATTCTTCTCATTGTAGTGCACAATTCTGGTGACTTAGGGCAGCACTAAGCGCGAAACTAAAAGCGACAATCCCAGTAAACAGGTCACTGGGTGTCAAACGTGAACGAAATCATATAGTGTAATAAAATGCATAAAATATATGTGGTCAACATTTTGGACACCAGGTCTGAAAGGCTTAAGTCCGTCCACTCCTTCCACGTAAGTCTTGTAACTAATAAATTGTGACGATACTGCTGGCCCTCTCATCTCAATGTTATCGTACGATACCGTCTGTCTGGTCCTTTCATCTCAATGTTATCGTACGATACTGTCTGCGTCGGACCCGGAATCGTGTGGTACAATAGTGATACATGTTGCGTGTTAAGTTAGTTAAAAACTAAATAGCCAGCCTAGGAATCAGTGTAGGACAATGTCTCGGTGATACTGTGATTAAAACAAGTGATAGATTTCATTAATTAAGAGATTTGTATAAGACGTTTCCAGACAGTTCTATAAACAATAGTTTTGTCATTGTATGTTATTTCAATAAATAGACAGACGAATGGAAAAAACTTTATGTAAATGAAAATAAATAGCATTGTATATATGTCAGGCTCATAAACAAGTTGTGTTGACCAGCCAATTGTGTTAATTAATGTAATAGTCGAGATTTACAATATTGAGTTCTTTGTATATATTGACTGACGTGAGATTTTGAGTATATTTTGTGAATGGCCATGAGATTTGATAGTTCAATATATGTTAGGAACATGTATGATGTACTCATTAACTAATTAATTGACATTTAACATTGCCGTTTGTTGTAAAACAAAAAGTATCGCTATTTTGTCTTAAAAAGATATGTGACATGTAAAATTATTGTATGTATAGTTTTCATTTTATATTGTGATTATTTTTATGTACATGAAATGTTTTCTTTGTGTGTCTGTTAACTGTAAATTAGTATATTCAATTGTTATGAATAATGCATGACGTAATGTCATTATTGCCGATGTTATATATTTGCCTCACCGCCTTGCGTGGGGAGTTGGAGTTTTGGCGGTTGTAAAGCACTTTGGAATCTATGTCAGTCTGTGTTGTTGTGGTAAATTGTTTATGCATGTTATAAAGTTGTGATGTTTTGGTGGAGAAGTAGTTTGATTGGAAATTAAAGTAGTGAAAAATTGTACATACGAGTATTTATTTCTACCACGACGCCCCAGGAGAATAATGTTGCAGCGAGCAGAACCGCATACATCGTAATGTTGAAAAGCTATGTATCTTGTTTGGAAGTGGTAGAAAGGAAATGTAATTACTTAAAACTCTAGTAAAACATTTTATAAAATGCAGGAGAAGTCATATGTTTAAAAAAATTCTCAGCCCTAATGTATTGTTTGGATTGTCTAGTTGGTTGATTCCACTTCTGTTTAAGACGATGGTAAAAATACTGTTGCTATGGTAGCAAATAGTATAGTATAATGTTTATCTAACTTTAGCTTCTGCAACAGATCTTAGCTGGACGCCACTTAGATGATTTTATATCAACTTCACACTAGTCACCTGAGGGGATTGATTGTGTATAAATCAGCCTCAGAAAAATTACTATTATATACTAACGAAGTCATAATGTCATCGATAGTCAACCAAAACTCTTAAGTGCTTTACAGATATTTCAATACGCCTATTCAATCCCATTGTTCAAAAAAATGGAACACTCAGCTATAATACCTTACTTGTAATCCATTGTTGAAAACTGATATGAACAAATTAAACTTGCACACTATCAGTCTTGTACTGGTACATCATATTTACAAACTGTAATACCGCTATTTGCTGTCAAATATGGTAAAAGTAACGTATCCTTTCCTTGTAGTCATTTTTCCAACCAACACCTGTTACTAACGCACCTACAATGTTGCTCTCCAGATACTTGCAGTTTTATGTAAAAGCAAAGAGCATGTAATGAAAATATCGAAAACTACACGATTAATTTCACAAATCCGGAAGCATTACACGATAGGGTGTTTAGTTTCGTACGCTAAGATAGGTAAGATCGTCTTATTGAACCATTAGGCAGACAGCTAAGATGTGGTCAGTGCAAGAAAAACAACAAAACAATCTCAAACTTCTAACATTCTTTTCCATGTAAATTTTTTTGCGTGGTTTCATATAAATTGAATTTCAGTCTGAACTCACTAGCATAATGTAAGCTTGTTTATTCGTTGTGTAATATATAAATGAGAAATATGTACTAAGAAAAATGAGTGTAAATATCAAATATTTACATTTGTTTCTCACAGCAAGGTGCCATTTTTGTAATAAATATATTGTTACAACCATGAATGTGGCATTTATGAGGTACCACTATCTAAACTTAAAACATAAGGAACTTGTATAATATTAAAATAGCGAACCTCTTTGGGATCAAATAGGTTAATAGACGTTACATATTTTAAAGGTCCGCTGATGACTTGTTTCAGTGTTCCGACTTAAATTAAAGAAGTACTTACTTAAAAAGAAGAAGAGAGAAAGAAAATTGAACTCATAGGCTACTAACTCCGTGTACAAATATTCAAGCATTCTAATCTGAAATGGCTTCAGAACATATAAAACAAAATGAACTTATCTTTCCAAGTTACAATATTTTCAAAAGTTTAAAAAGCCATAATCAGTGGCTAAAATTTTATGTTCTTCACGTTCGTCCGACATATAGACTGCTTCTCACCAGGTGTCCAGCATGCTCTATTTAAAAATAACTACTATAGCCATAGAGGAATGGTACTCGCTTTAGCAAAGTAGAAAATATCATGGTAATTGTGTTGTTTTCACGTCAGTTGTTAGATTGGCGTCTCTCAATTGCGAACAGGCGATAACATTTCACGTCACGCTGCTGCGTGAATGAACAAAACATCCGGCGTCGTCTCACAAGAACATGGCGGCTGCCTGATGTCTGGCGAGTCGCGTGCAGTGCCACCTATCAGCAATGGACGGAACTCTACATAGCGCCGCAATCCAATACTCGTACGCCACAAATGTAACAACATAACTTTGCTACTTCTTATTTGTGATTTTGATTTGCTACGAAATTCATCAGTACTTTGATAATTTGAATTAAAACATAAGAACATATACTGTATTCCTAAATATGATTAAGTTCTCAAAAGCACTTAGATTACAATATTTACATTTATATATCGTGAAAGGAAAATTGGGTGACAGGGAGGTACGATGTTGTGGAAGCCCATAGATCCTCTATACAACAGCAACAACAACAACAACAGCAATGACTGCTTCCATAGCGACGACTACCTTCCTTTTGTTTCCGTACAAAAATCGCTAATAAATGAGCTACGCGGAAACCACGCATTTTATTCCAGTCTTGCATATAGCATTAAATTTTATCATTACTTTATCAGTTTTTTTTCAACTGCTATTTATAAAGATGTCTTAAAATAAGTAATAACTAAGTTTTTGTAAATATCTACATGTCTAAACAAACCAACTGTAAAGCTTTGTTATATTTAGGACATAAATGTAAGAACTTTGTAATCTATATATTCACAAAACTTTGCTATTTGAGGACACCAATGTAAATAGCATTTGGAATCATCACAACCGTCTGACGATCAACTCAGGGCCGAAACTAGTAACTATGCAATAAATGGATTTATGAAAAACGTATGTTTGATTGTAGAATTTATTATTTACTACAGTATTATTAAATTTAGTAATTTCGCACATCTAGTCAACTTTTCCCCATGCTGAAGCTTCACACTAATCATAATATAATTTCAAAATCCCTCTTACCTTTAGAAGCTAGGCATTATTTTAATAATCAATGTTGTTGTTCCTTACTCTAATTTGTGCAAGACTCGTCATATACGATTCATAATCTGCTCACCATAATCATCTTCTACTGTAGTTTCCCTGTAGGTCTACAATTTTTACTCAATCCGTTTCCTTTCGACACTGAACTGGCGAACCCTTCATGTATCCTATCAGAATATCCCCTTCTTTTACCTCAATAGAGGCCACAAATTTCGTTTCTTCCCGGTTAATTTCAGCTGGTTATTGAACTTCTTACCTTTCGTATAATTTTACACTCCAGAAAATACTTCCAAACACTTGGATGTTAAGAAAATTCTTCAGAAACAATTTTAAGCTACGGCCTGTCCACATGATGTATCTTCACTGCTATCCTTTCGTGCCCAAGCAACAAAACTTATCTATTACTTACGTGTAGATCTGTCATCACCTCGAGGTAGAGGAAATCCATGTTAAAGGTTGAAAACAAATAAACTGTTTCTGTCCTACTAATTTAACATCACAAAAACAGCTTACTTTGTTTTCGAGGTTAAAATTATCTACTACATATACTGTTTCGTTTCCTGATCTAATTCTCTCACCACCGACAGCATCATCACCACCACCATCATCATTAGAGAATAATTATGCCTTTAAGCGTTCAGTCTGGAGCATAGACCGCCTAATCCATGATCTCCTATTCAATTCAAGCTTCGTCAGCTGTTAAGCCTTTTACTTCAAAATCATTCTTAACCGAATCTAAGTACTCCTTGGACTACCTCGGCTCTCTTTCCCTCTTCTGGTGAATCCATGACCTTCTTAAGCTAACATTGCTTCTCCCATGCGTGTAACATGCCCGCACCATCTCAGTCTGTTTGCTCCAACTGTTTCATCTATTGTGTTTTTCTTCGATTTCTTCATTGTGGACAACCTACTGCAATTGTTCCCATCTATACCTGTAATCTAGACACCAGGAGACACTGAAGGTACCAGATAGATTTTATAACGGTAAGACATAGATACAGGAACCAGGTTTTCAACTGTAGGAAAATAAAGAGATTTGACCTGGATAAATTGAAGGAACCTAAAGTACTTGAGAATTTCAGAGGAGCTTTAGACAACAATTGACAGAAATGGGGGGAAATAAAACGGTAGAAGAAGAATGGGTAAAATTGAGAGATAAAATAGTGAAGGCAGCAGAGGACAAAATAGGTAGAAAGGCAAGACATACAAAAAATACTTAGTTATCATAGGAAATACTAAACTTAATTGATGAAAGGAGAAAATATGAAAATACAGCAAATGAAACAGGCAAAATGGAGTACAGACGACTAAGAAATGAGATTGACAGAAAGTGAAAAATAGCTAAGCAGGAGTGGCTAGGAGGCAAATGCAAGTCTGTAGAAGAATGTATAAATAGGGGGAAAATATAATACCGCCTGCAGACTAATAAAAGAGACATTTGGAGACAAGAAAAGCAGCTGTATGAATATAAAGAACTTAGATGGAAAACCAGTTCTCAGCAAAGAAGGGAAAGCTGAAAGGTGGAAGAAATATATAGAGGGGCTCTACAAAGGAAATGATTGCAGTAAGGAAAGATGAAATAGATGAAGATGAAATAGGAGATACTATAATAAGAGAAGAATTTGACAGAGCTCTGAAAGACCTTAGTCGAAACAAGGCCCCTGGATTAGACGAAATTCCCTCAGAACTACTAAAGTCTCTGGGAGAACCAGCCATGACAAAACTATTTCACCTGGTGCGTAAGATGTACGAAACAGGCGACATACCCTAGGACTTTAAGAAAAATATAATAGGTGCAGGCAAGTGTGAAAATTAGAGAACCATCAGTTTAATAAGTCATGGCTGCAAAATTCTAACACGAATTATTTACAGAAGGATGGTAAACTTGGTAGAAGCTGACCTAGGGGAATATAAGTTTGGATTCAGGAGAAATGTAGGAACACGAGAGGCAATACTCACTTTACTGTTTATCTAGAAGATAGAATAAGGAAAGGGAAACCTAAATTTCTGTAGATTTTGAGGAAGCTTTTGAAAATGTTGATTGGAGTACACTCTTTCAAATTCTAAAATCGGCAGGAGTACAATATAGGGAACGGAAGGTTATTTACAACTTGTACAAAAACCAGACATCAATTATCAGAGTTGAAGGGCATGAAAGGCATGCAGAGGTTTGGAAAGGAGTAAGACATGGTTGTAGCCTTTCTCCAATGCTATTCAATTTGTACAATGAGCAAGCTATAAAGGACGGCAGGGAGAAATTTGGAGAAGGAATTAGAGTTCAGGATGTAGAAATAAAAACATTGAGTTTTGCCGATGACATTGTAATTCTGTGAGAGACAGCAAAACACCTGGGACCTCGGCGGAGTGGCCAAGCGCATTGAGGCGCTATGCTACGATGCGCGAGGCCGTTCCCCGTCGGGGTTTTGAATCCCCTCTCGGGCATGGATGTTTGTGCTGTCTTTAGTGTAAGGTAGTTCATAAGTAGTTTTTAAGTTTAAGGACTGATGAACCCACAGTTAAGTCCCATAAGCTTAACAAGCACTTGAATTTTGTTTTTTAAAGACCTGAAAGAGCAGTAGAACGGAATGGACAGTGTGTTGAAAGGTGCGTATAAAACGAAATTTAACAAGAGCAAAACAAGGGTAATGGAGTGCAGTCTAAGAAAATCGGGCGATGCTGAAGGAATTAGATTAGGTAACGAAACAGTAAAGGTGGTAAATGAGTTTTGTTACTTGGGCACCAAAATACCATGCGATGGTCGCAGTACAGAGGATATAAAATGCAGAATGGCAATGAGAAGAAAAGCGTTTTTGAAAAAGAGAATTTTGTTAACTAACACAGAATATTAATTTAAGTCTAAGGAAGTCTTTTCGAAGGCATTTGTGTAAAGTTTTACCTTGTGTGGGAGTGAAACATGGACGATAAACAGTGCGGACATGAAGAGGATAGAGGCTTTTGAAATGTGGTGCTACAGAAGAATACTGAAGATTAGGTGGGTAGAACGCATAACTAATGAAGAGGTACTGAACAGAGGGGTGAAGAGGAATTTTGGCATACCTTGACTAAAATAAGGGATCGATTGAGGACACATTCTTAGACATCAAGGAATAGTGAATTTAGCGTTGGAGGAAAGTGTGTGGAGTAAAAACCGCAGAGACCGCAGAGACGAATATAGTAAGCAAATTTCAATGGATGTAGGTTTGAGGCCTTATGAGGAGATGAAGAGGCTTGCTCAGGATAGAGTAGGGTGAAGAGCTGCATCAAACCAGTCTCCGGACTTAAGACCACAACAACAGCCTAAACCGCATGAATATGGTAACCTGTATCCACCCAGCTTTCACCCCCATAGAACAAAGTTGGTCGAAAGATAGTGCAGTGTACTGCTAACTTAATCTTGCAGAAGAAAACAGACTTTAGCTGGGCACTCACTGCATTAGCTTTGCTACACATTGATTCAAGTTCTTTCTCTATGTTGCTATCGTGTGAGTACATACAACCCAAGTACTTGAAACTGTCAACCTGTTCTAACTCGGTTCCCCCTATTTGGCACTAAGTCTGTTTAGATCTCTTTCTAGTTTTGAAAATGCTGATCTTCATATCATAACCCTTACACCTATGATTTAGCTGTGAATTACTGGACTGCAACCTTTTACTCGAATATGCCATCACAACTAAGTTGTCTGCATATGCAAGACTGCTTATTTTGTTTTCACCTACGGTACTTTAATCTCACCCTCCAATCTCTATTGTTTTCAACATATGAAAAAAATGTTCAAAAGTTTGTAAAGCTTATGGGACGTAATTGCGGGGCCATCAGTCCCTAAACTTACAAACTACTTATGAACTAGCTTATACTAAAGACGGCACAAACATCCACGCCATAGGGGGATTCGAAATCCGGACTTGGAACGGCCTCGCGCATCGTCGCATAGCGCCTCAATGCTCCCGGCCGCTCCGCTGCGGCTCAACATATGATCCATAAATAGTATGAACAACAATGGTGACATGTTACAGCCTTTTCTTACCCCTGAAACTACCCTGAACCAGGAACTCAATTTATCGACAACACTTAAGTGCTGCCTGACTGTCTATGTAAAGACTTTTAATTGCCTACAGAAGTATGCCTGGTACTCCAAAATCTTGTACAACTTACCATAGCTTCCTACTAGGAATACGGTCATAAGCCTTTTGTAGATCTATAAAACAAAGATAAAATTCCCGGTTTCACTAATAGCACTTCTCCATTATATACCGTAAGCTAAAGATCTTGTCCTGGCAACCTCTAAGAGGCCTAACACCGCACTGATTTCTATCCAACTGGTCTTCAACTAATACGCGCACTCTCCTTTTAACAGTATCCGAGAATATATTGCCCACAACGCTAATTAAAGATATACCTCTGTAGTTGAACAAACTTTCCTCTTTCCACGCTTGAAAATTGGCGTGATTACCGCTTTCGTCCAGTCAGACGGAACCTGTTCCGACTCGCACGCCTTTTCAGTTATCCTGTGTGACCATTTGAGACCTGACATTCCACTGCATTTGTTGAGTTCCAGTTTAATTTCATCTACGCCAGTCGCTTTATTGGATTGCAGTCTATTGACCATTCTCTCCATTTCCAAAAATTATTCCATCATTATTCCTATCCCATTCTGCTTCAAAATCTGACACATCACTGAATGTTTCACCTACATTGAGCAATACTTCAAAATATTCCCTCCATCTGCCCAAGGCATCCACAGGGTTCACTAGCAACTTTCCTGACCTGTCCAAAACACTTCTTAATTCTTTCGAAGATTGCTGATTACGCTGCAGAATGGTTTTCCTGCAGCTTGCCCCAAAGTTTCTAACTTAATTACAAAGTCTTCGTGTGATTTCTGCCTGGATTCTGCAATTATCCGTTTGGCTTTGTTTCTTTCTTCAACTTAACTTTCTCTGTTTGCCTGATTTCTAGTATGGAGCCATTTTTGAAATGTCCTCTTTTTCTTTTTATAAGCTCCCTTCACTGTCATTCCACCAAGCTGTCTGCTTCTTCCTGCCGTAACACACTACTGGTCCAAGACATTCTCTAGCCACTTCTAGCAATGTGTCCATGTACCCTGCCCATTCCTCTTCCAGTGACTGTAAATGACTACTTTCAACTAACTGGTACCTTTCTGATATCATTTTATGTATTTGTGCCTGATTGATGTATAAAATTGTCCACATACCATTATCATAATTTTGCCTCCCCTAAGGTTCATCTTACATACTCCATCCAGAACTCTCCGTTGCGTTCAACTGTTGTTCCAGGTCTTTTGCTGTGCCTGACAGAATTACAATGTCATCGCAATCCTCACAGTTCTTATTTCTCCTCCCTGAAATTTAACTGCTTTTCCGTATATTTCTTTGACTTTATAGACAGCTTTCTCAATGTACAAATTGAATAACATCGGGGAGAGACTACACGCCTGTCTCACTTCCGTCCCACCCACAGCTTTCCTTTCATGTTTATCGACTCATATAACTGATTTCTGTTTTCTGTGCTAGATGTATCTCAAATGAGTGTAGAAAATGAGAAGGCATGTGCAGGAGAGGAGGTAAATTACATGATAAGGAATCAACTTCTGCAAATGTCACCCAATGACACCATGACTGCTCCTTGATTGCATGTCGGACTTACACTATATGATACAATGGAATTTTTCTACTATTAATATTATTTCTCAATAACATTTATTGTTGATTATGACTGAACGTTAAGCGAAGAAGGTGAAAAACAGCGGTGGAAGATTCACTAACTATAGTAAGGCTTCATCGCTAGTAAAGCAGAGTAGATGTTTAACTGTTCCATGTTGTTGTTGTTGTTGACTTCAGTTCGAAGACTGGTTTGATGCTGTTCTCCACGCTACCCTGTCCTGTGCAAGCCTTATCAATCTGAGATAAAGAACGCCAACCTACATCCTTGGAAACTGATACGTCGACGATTCATTGATGTCTCAGAATGTGTCCCACCAATCTATTCCTTCTCTTAGTCAGGATATGCCAGAAACTACTTTTCTCCCCAATTTTGTTGCGCACTTCCTCATTAGTTACGTGATCTACCCATCCGTCACAGCTTGCTCAATGTAACAGATTGAACAACATTGGGGAAAGACTACAACCCTTCCAAGCCATGACAAAACTATTTCACCTGGTGCGTAAGATGTATGAGACAGGGCAAATACCCTCACATTTTAAGGAAAATGTAATAACCCCAATTCCAAAGAAAGCAGGTTTATACAGGTGTGAAAATTACAGAACCATCACTTTAATAAGTCATGGTTGTAAAACTTTAACACGAATTATTTACAGAAAGATGGAAAAGATGGTAAAAACCGACCTTGGGGAAGCCAGTTTGCATTCAGGAGAAATGTAGGAACACGGGAGGCAATCCTCACTTTACGGCTTACCTTAGAAGATAGATTGAGGAAAGGCAAACCTACATTTCTAGCTTTTGAGATTTGGAGAAAGCTTTTGACAATGTTGATTGGAATACACTACTTCAAATTCTGAAATCAGCAGGAGTAAAATATAGGGAACGGAAAGTCATTTACAACTTGTACAAAAGCCAGACAGCAGTTTTCAGAGTTGAAGGACATGAAAGTGATGCAGAGGTTGGAAAGGGTGTAAGACAAGGATGTAGCCTTTCTCCAATGTTATTCAATTTGTACTTTGAGCAGGCTATGAAGGAAAGCAAGAGGAAATTTGGAGAAGGAATTAGAAGTTCAAGTTAAGAAGTAAAAACCTTTCGTTTTGCTGATGACATTGTCATTCTGTCAAAGACAGCAGAGGACATGAAGGAGCAACTGAACGGAATGGACAGAGTTTTGAAAGGAGCTTATAAGATGAACATTAATAGGAGCAAAACGAGGGTAATGGAATGCAATCTTAGAAAATCAGGCGATGCTGAAGGAATTAGATTAGGTAACGAATCAATAAAGGTGGTAGATGAGTACTGTAACTTGGGCATTAAAATAACATGCTATGGTAGCAGTACAGAGGATATAAAATGCAGTATGGCAATGGGAAGAAAAGCGTTTTTGAAAAAGAGAAATTTCTTAACATCGGATATTAATTTAAGCATAAAGAAGTCCTTTCTGAAGGCGTGTGGAGTGTTCCTTATATGGGAGCGAAACATGGACGATGAACATTTCGGACAGGAAGAGGGTAGAGGTTTTGGAAATGTGGTGCTACAGAAGAGTGCTGAACATAAGGTGGTTGGATTGCGTAACTAATGAGGAGGCGCTGAACAGAATTGGGGAAAATAGGAATTTCTGGAATACCTTGACTAAAAGAAGGGATCGATTGGTAGCACACATTCTTAGACATCAAGGAATTGTGAATTTAGCGTTGGAGGGAAGTGTGTGGGGTAAAAATCGCAGAGGGAGACCAAGGGATGAATATAGTAAGCAAATTCAAATGGATGTAGGTTGCTGTTCTTATGAGATGAAGAGGTTTGCTCAGAATAGAGTAGGGTGGAGAGCTATATCAAACCAGTCTCCGGAATGAAGACCACAACAACAACAACAACACCTTCAGAATTTGAAAGAATATATTATAGTCATTATAGTCATAAACTTTCTCCAGACTACAAAGAGTAAAAAGGTAGGTTTGACTTTCCTTAATCTGTCTTCTAAGTCGTAATGTGAGTATTGCTTCCCCTGTTCCTACATTTATCCTAAATCCAAACGGATCTCCTCCAAGTTCGGATTCCACTAGTTTTTCCAATCGTCTGTAAATAATTCGTGTTAGTATTTTGCTACCACTACACTTGCTTTATTAGGAATTGGGATCACAATATTCTTCTTGAAGTCTGACGTTATTTCCCATATGTCATACGTTTTCCATACCAGATGGAACAATTTCTTCACGACTGGCTCTGCTAACATTACCAGCAGTTTAGACGAAATATCATCTATTCCAAGGGCCTTTCAGGGCTCTGTCAAATTCTTCTCGCAGAATCGTATCTCCTATCTCATCTTCTTTACTGCGTCTTTCATTTCTAGAATACTGCCTTCAAGTTTACTTCCTTTGAACAGGCCGTCTATATATTCCTTCCACCTTTCAGCTTTCCCTTCTTTGCTTAGTACGGGTTTTCCATCTGAGTTCTTGATATACATGCAGCTAGTTTTCTTGTCTCCAAATGTCTTATTTATTTTCCTGTAGTCAGTATGTATCTTTCCCCTAGTTATACATTCTTCTGCGGTCTTGCATTTCTCCTCAAGCCACTTCTGCTTAACCAGTCTGCACTTTCTATCAATCTCATTTTTCGGCTGTTTGTGCCTCCTTTTACCTGTTTCATTTGCTGTATTTTTATATTTTCTCCTTTCATCAATTAAGTTCAGTATCTCCTGTGTTATCTAAGGTTTTCTAATACTTGTTGTCTTTCTGCCTATATGATCCTCTGCGGCCTTCACTACTATTATCTTTTAGAGCTACCTATTCTTCTTCTACTGTATTACTTTCCCCCGTTTCAGTCAATTCTTGCCTAATATACCTTCTGAAACTGTTAACCATCTCTGGTTCATATTTGTCCAGATTCCATTTACTTAATTTTCTACCTTTTTGCAGTTTCTTATGTTTTAATCTACAGTTCATAGCCAATATATTCTGGTCAGAGTCTATATCTGCCCTTGGATATGTGTTGCAGTTTAAAACTTGGTTTCTAATATTGATTGTCTTACCATTATAAAGACAATCTGGTACCTTCCAGGATCTCGTTGTCTCTTCCACGTTTACAACTTTCCTTCATGATGATGAACCTAAGTGTTTGTGATGAGTAAACGGTGTTCCGCACGAAATTCCACTAGGCGATCTCCCCTTTCATTTCTTTTACCCAGTCCATATTCACCTAGTACATTTCCTTCTCTTTCATTTCCAGAACCCCATGACAATCAAGTTTTCCTCTCCCTTAATAGTTCCATAACATTTCTAAATCTGTATTTCTAAAAAGGTTTCCGTGGAGCTTAAAATATTTCATCCAAGGACAGGTTTGAGCTAAGTATCTTTGTCTCGATGCCTTATTTAATCATAAAAGCAAAGTTTTAGGTGCAATATGGCTGTGTCAGGGCTATTTTGAAACATAAAAGAATAGTGTCAAGGTTAGTATCTTTGTTCACGTAGAAACAAATGCATCGAATGATTTTAGCAGGATGGATGACATGGAGTGGAGGAATAGGTTAGGGGTTTCACGAGAATCGCAGCTATTGGGGGCACCGAGATTGAAAGGGGAAGGGGTACCTGAGTGGGGAGGGAGGGTCAAATCGAGGGGGCCCCGAGACTGATCGCTGGCAGTATTTGACTTTACGTACAGAACAGTCGGGTTCCGTGCTAAAGGAAAAATCTGCAGCCTTCACAATAGTCCTGCTGTAGAGAGAATCATAATTGTTAATTCCACTGTACCTTAAACCGGATAGCTTTGACAAATACGGGGCCCTAGTCAGAATTTTGTTTTTATAACATAATTTAGGGGAGGGGGGAAAGAAGGATGATCCCCGTCATCCCCCCACCCCCCCACCCCCCAATCGTTCGCTACGGGCCTGGACGGATACCGCAACTTCTCCAAGTGACCCATCGACAGTACAGACTTCCTTTTCTCTCCTGAAACGCTAGGCTAAGTGCGGCGTATGGCCCGAGATAGATGGGTAATATTCGTCAGTCGTTGCAATATGCGTAATGATCTGTTTTCTCTAAACTGAACTTCATGTGTTGATACATTATAAAATGGGTACATGCTTGTTGCTGTTAACTTTGCGACTTATAGAAAAAAACATTATTATTTTAGACGTTATGAGTCCCTACATACTTTTCGAGATCATTTTGCAAACGATATTGCAACACTGTAGTTATACTTCACAACATAATGTGAGGAATAGGGAACGTTGTCAGATTTTAAAACTACTTTAATAGATGGAACGAAGTCCTTTCTGAAAGATTTGGAAAAATATTGAGCAGTTATCTGCAGCAGACATAAATAAAATCAATTCGCAAATGGTTTGGTACTACTGCAGTATTAGAAGCGCCTAATAAATTACTACATTCCAATTTTTATGGTTATTTTTTGTGTAGGTGTTAACTATAGGTTAGTTCATTTTAAGATCATCCATACATCTTACAAAATTAGCTGTATGTGTGTGTTTGTATGTTCCACAGCTCTTCCTAAACTACTTGACCGATTTCAACCAAACTTGGTACACATGTTCCTTACTATCAGCCAACAATCGCTGTCGGGGTAAGAGTCATCTTCGACACATACGTCAGGAGATATGACGTCATAAACAATGACATTCGTGAAAAACGGCCACATCATGCGAAAATATTCTACATCTGTTCCTAAACTAAAGCACCGATTTCAAACAAATTTGGTAAAAATATTATTTAACGAAAGGAATAATTTGCTATGGTGGCAAAAACCACTTAATACACATAGTTCATACCATATGACGTCATAAACAATGCCCCATCTTGCGGCGCGTGATTTTAATCATCAACTATTTGACAATGAGAGCACTTAGCGACTTGCAATAAACTTTGAACATAATTTCAAAATTTTACTAAACTTTTTCTAGCACAACCCCAACAAAGTGATGAAAGAAAAAAAATTATTGCTTACTACTTTTCCGGTGTTCATGATGAACAGGGTGAGTCATAAGTGAGGAAAAATATTTCGTGTAAATTGGCACACAGTGAGCTACAAACGTAAATTCGTTTTCCGCATGTTCCTATATCAATAAATGACAATCCAATTGGACGGTAAAAATCTGGAAATGTGAAGTGGATTTTTGGGTGTTACTGTGAGCCGGCATTGGCCAAGGGTACAGATCGGCAATAGGGCAACAGGGCACAAGTTCCTTTCCCTATGCTAACTAGCCACGATACATAATGCCGGCTAGAGAAAACAGTGAGCGCTGCCAAGGAGCTGCTCTCCCCCTACGTGGGGAAATGAGCACACCATATCCGCAACTCCACAGATTTCCTGGGACGTATCAAGAACCTGACGCTCAAGGAATCTGACATACTCGTGAGTTTTGACGTGGTCTCTCTGTTCACCAGGGTGCCATTACCTGAATCTTTGGAACTCATCGGCCAGAAATTTGATGAGGAGACCACCGACCTCTTTAAGGTGGGATTCCTATGCAGCGTGTGACGCATGCGCCTGCCGCACTGCACTGCTACAGACGGTGTCCCATGTCGCATGCAGCTGACGCGGCCCAGCCGGTCTGGGAGCAGTCTAGACGCAGCCGCAAAGCAGGACGAGGGCAAAGTACTGCTCACCGTGCTGGAAGATGAGAAACTGATAGAAATGGTTTCTAAATCTCCTTGTATCTACCATGTATCGTTACCAGTATACAAGGACCAAACTGTAAAGGATAAAGCTTGGAAAGAGATAGCGGAATTCGTGGAAAGAACAAGTAAGAACTATATACTTTCTCTCTGTTTATTACTAAGTTGTCAGGTAAATAATGCATATTATAATAAACACGAATAAGTAGCATCGTCCCACATAATATTCAGTTATTATTATAATAATGAAGTGTACGTAAAGTGAATACCAAAACCTGATATATGTTATAAAAGTTCAATTTATTACAATGTGCACACAAATTTTTATTCAGAAACGCTAGGGAGTTCGAAACGTACTGAGTTCTGTTAACGTGATCACTTTGCCGCGGTGTTATCCCTGCACCTCCACGGCTGTTAAGTATTATGTAAAATGAATCTCGCATAGAAAATCCATCAGCATGTGCATAACCGCCACACCTTGCTAATGACCCAAAATTTTCAGAAGGTAGTGGTTCACTTCTGTTTAATTCAAAATGAGGCTCGTTATTTTTCTCTAAGAACTCATCTCCAAGTAAATTATCAGTCGTTTCTGGCTTCAGACTGATCGACGAATAAAATATGCGAAATACCTAACAGAACGAAGGCATTTTCAGAAACTCTACGAGCTCGTGAAATACGGTAGTTAAAAATAGATTTATTTACTTATTTATTTATTTGGTCAGTACTAGCAACTCGAAGAGAGATAGGTTTCATCATGTTTGGATGTAATCGAAATGCCTTGTCGCCTACAAAAGCATGTGGCACTGCTATGTCCGAATCTGGCAGCTTAGTAGGCGGAGGAAACATCTTACCACTTGAAAACAGTTTCCCAATATTACTTTAATCAAAAATTCCACTGCCACCTCTTTCCCATATGACCAAACATCAATGAAAATGAATTTGTTGTTGCAGTCAACCACAGAAAGAAGGTCGGTAGAGAGAAAAAAAAAAAAAAACGGTTGTACTTGTAGTACAATGAGCCTGTCAGTGCAGGGGAAAAACTTCGCACATGCCTTCCTCATTTCTTTTGAGGTGAATCGGATGTTTCAACATTTTCCTAACATAGCTGCCACTCCCATGAACCACAGACATTGCCGAGGTGGGGTGGCTTGCGTGCCTCAACGATACAGATAGCCGTACCGTAGGTGCAACCACAGCGGAGGGGTATCTGTGGAGAGGCCAGACAAACGTGTGGTTCCTGAAGAGGGGCAGCAGCCTTTTCAGTAGTTACAGTCTGGATGATTGACTGAGCTGGCCTTGTAACATCAGCTAATGTGGCTTTGCCACACAGCTACTGCGAACGGCTGAAAGCAAGGGGAAACTACAGCCGTTATTTTTCCCGAGGACATGCAGCTCTACTGTATGAACATATGATGATGGCATCCTCTCGGGTAAAATATTCCGGAGGTAAAATAGTCCCCCATTCGGATCTCCGGGCGGGGACTACTCAGGAGGATGTTGTCATCAGGAAAGACAATACTAGCATTCTACGGGTCGGAGCGTGGAATGTTAGATCCCTTAATCGAGTAGGAAAATTAGAAAATTTAAAAAGGGAGATGGATAGGTTGAGGATAGATATAGTGGGGATTAGTGAAGTTCGGTGGCAGGATGAACAGGATTTCTGGTCAGGTGAATACAGGATTATAAATACAAAATCAATTGGGGGTATCACAGGAGTAGGATTGATAATGAATAAGAAAATAGGAATGCGGGTAAACTACTATGACCAACACAGTGATCGCATTATCGTAGTCAAGATAGATACGAAGCCAACACCGACAACAGGTTTATATGCCAACTAGCTCTGCCGATGATGAGGAGATCGAAGAAATATATGAGGAGCTAAAGGAAATTATTCAGACAATTAAGGGAGAGGAAAACCTAATTGTTATGGGAGACTGGAACTCGATAGTAGGACAAGGAAGGGAAGGGAAGATAGTGGGTGAATATGGTCTGGGAAAAAGGAATGAAAGAGGAAGCCGCCTGGTAGAATTTTGCACGGAACATAATTTAGTTATAACAAACACCTGGTTTAAGAATCACAAAAGAAGGTTGTATACGTGGAAGAGACCAGGAGACACCGGGAGATACCAGATAGATTTTATAATGGTAAGACATAGATTTCGGAACCAGGTTTTGAAGTGTAGGACATACCCAGGAGCAGACATAGACTCTGACCACAACTTGTTGGTTATGAACTGTAGGCTGAAACTGAAGAAACTACAGAAAGGTAGGAAAATAAGGAGATGGGACCTAGATAAATTGAAGGAACCTGAAGTTCTTAAGAATTTCAGAGGGAGCTTCAGGCAACAATTGACAGAAACAGGGGAAAATAAAACAGTTGAGGAGGAATGGGTAAAATTGAGAGATGAAATAGTGAAGGCAGCAGAGGACAAAATAGGTAGGAAGGCAAGACCTACAAAGAATCCTTGGATATCCCAGGAGATACTAAATTTAATCGATGAAAGAAGAAAGTATAAAAATGCAGTAAATGAATCAGGCAAAATGGAGTACAGACGACTAAGAAATGAGATTGACAGAAAGTGCAAAATGGCTAAGCAGGAATGGCTAGAAGGCAAATGCAAGGATGTAGAAGAATGTATAAATAGGGGAAAAATAGATACAGCCTACCGGAAAATAAAAGAAACATTTGGCGATAAGAAAAACAGCTCTATGAATATCAAGGACACTGATGGAAAACCAGTTCTCAGCAAAGAAGGGAAAGCTGAAAGGTGGAAAGAGTATATAGAGAGGCTCTACAAAGCAAATGAACTTCGAGACAATATTGTAGGAAGGGAAGAGGATGTAGATGATGATGAAATAGGAGATACTATACTGAGAGATGAATTTGACAGAGCACTGAAAGATCTAAGTCGAAACAAGGCCCCTGGAGTAGATGATATCCCGTCAGAGCTACTGAAGTCTCTGGGAGAACCAGGCATGACAAAATTGTTTCACATTGTGCGTAAGATGTATGAGACAGGTGAAGTACCCTCAGACTTTAAGAAAAATGTTATAATCCCCATTCCAAAGAAAGCGGGTGCAGACAGGTGTGAAAACTACAGAACCATCAGTTTAATAAGTCATGGTTGCAAAATATTAACACGAATTATATACAGAAGGATGGAAAAGCTGGTAGAAGCCGACCTCGGGGAAGATCAGTTTGGGTTCAGGAGAAATGTAGGAACACGGGAGGCAATACTCACTTTACGGCTTATCCTAGAAGATAGATTAAGAAAAGGCAAACCAACATTTCTAGCTTTTGTAGATTTGGAGAAGGCTTTTGACAATGTTGATTGGAATAAACTCTAAAGTTCTGAAGCAAGCAGGAGTAAAATATAGGGAGCGTAAGGTTATTTACAACTTGTACAAAAACCAGACAGCGGTTGTCAGAGTTGAAGGGCATGAAAGGGATGCAGTGGTTGGAAAGGGAGTAAGACAGGGTTGTAGCCTTTCCCCAATGTTGTTCAATTTGTACATTGAGCAAGCTATAAAGGAAAGCAAGGAGAAATTTGGAGAAGGAATTAAAGTTCAGGGCGAAGAATTAAAAACATTGCGTTTTGCCGACGACATAGTAATTCTGTCAGATACAGCAAAGGACCTGGAAGAGCAATTGAACGGAATGGACAGTGTGCTGAAAGGTGCATATAAGATGAACATTAACAAGAGTAAAACTAGGGTAATGGAGTGCAGTGTAAGAAAATCAGGTGATGCTCAAGTAATTAGATTGGGAAACGAAGCAATAAAAGAGGTAGATGAGTTTTGTTACTTGGGCAGTAAAATAACAAATGATGGTCGCAGTACAGATGATATAAAATGCAGAATGGCAATGGGTAGAAAGGCGTTTTTGAAAAAGAGAAATTTGTTAACATCGAATATTGATTTAAGCCTAAGGAAGTCCTTTCTGAAGGCATTTGTATGGAGTGTTGCCTTATATGGGAGTGAAACATGGATGATAAGCAGTGTGGACAGAAAGAGGATAGAGGCTTTTGAAATGTGGTGCTACAGAAGAATGCTGAATATTAGGTGGGTGGATCGCGTAACTAATGAGGAGGTACTGAACAGAATTGGGGAGAAAAGAAATTTCTGGCATACCTTGACTAAAAGAAGGGATAGATTGGTAGGACACATTCTTAGACATCAAGGAATTGTGAATTTAGCGTTGGAGGGAAGTGTGTGGGGTAAAAATCGCAGAGGGAGACCAAGAGACGCGTATAGTAAGCAGATTCAAATGGATGTGGGTTGTCGTTCTTATGAGGAGATGAAAAGGCTTGCTCAGGATAGAGTAGGGTGGAGAGCTGCATCAAACCAGTCTCTGGACTGAAGACCACAACAACAACAACAACAACAGCTGAAACTGAATTTCTTCAACGTATTCTAACATCAGATAAAACAACAAATCGCGCTCACTCATCGTTTCGGCACAGACGCAGCAGACCTACTGTCTAAACACTACGGCTGCCGCTCTACAGGAATCGCCAGCTATGCGTCAGCCGCACTACGTCAAACGCTCAACGGCAGCCGCATGCGTCAAACGCGACATAGGAATCACACTTTTAGACATGTTCTTATGTCAACATACTTTCTATTTGACGGTGGATACTACGAGCAGACTGAAGTAGTTGCTATGGGGAGTCTACTCTCTCCCGTTGTCACCAACCTGTACATGGAACATTTCGAAAATGAAGTTTTGGAGTCAGCAAATCTAAAATCCACATATTTCTTCAGATTCGTGGACGATACATTTGTTGTATGGCCACATGGAAGAGATAAGCTGACAGAGTTTCTTACACATCTCAACTCCGGGCACGAGAATATTAAGTTTACCATGGAGGTCGAAACGGATGGGATGCTCCCCTTCTTATATATTTTGGTTAGAAGACGAGATGATGGCACACTGGGACACAGCGAGTATAGGAAGAAGACTCATACCGACTTGTACGTACATGCGGATAGCTGCCAGCACCCTGCACAGAGGAATGGCGTGCTAAAAACTCTTGTTCACAGAGCTCGCACCCTATCTGACAAGGACAGTCTCCAACAGGAATTGGACCATCTGAGGTCTGTGTTTTTGAAGAACGGCTACACGGAAGGGCAAATCCGGAAAGCTCTACGTCCCACAGCACAACGAACGGAAACTGATGATGAACCTGGGGAAAATACGGCCATGGCTTTCATTACGTTTTGTGGGGCCTCATCCGGTAAAATTGGACGTATTTTACGCAGATACCAAGTTAAGACCATCTTCTGCCCTCCGGTAAAAACCAGAGCACTTCTTGGCAGTGTTAACGACGACCTTGGTCTACGTAAATCAGGAGTTTACAAGATACCTTGCCAATGTGGTGAGGAATACATAGGTCAGACTATTCGCACCACTGAAGAACGCTGCCGCGAATACCAAAGGCACACGAGATTACAACAGCCAAATAAGTCGTCAATCGCCGAGCGTTGCCTGTCGAACCTCCACGGTATGGATTATGACCAAAGCAAGGTGCTAACACAAAGTTCTCAATACTGGGACTGCATAATCAAAGAGGCTGTAGAGATCAGATAAGGAAACCAAAACTGACTCGAGACAACGGCTATTTTCTTAGCAAAGCCTGGGAACCCGTAATTACACGGATTAAGACGAAGAATGAAAATTCCCACAGTGTACTGACTTTGAGGGCGGGGGGAGAAACAGATGGAACGCCACCACCGGTGGACTCCCCTGGGCGCGGATCTGGAGACCTAGGAGGGAACGCCCAGACGACGGACGAGAAGCGGCGGGATCTGAACCACGGACCGCTAGGGGCTCAGACGGAGCGCCCGCGGGAGGAGGGGTGAAACTGATATATACCCCATCCAGACCGCTCCATTGGCAGTACATCAGCACACCTGATGATGGCAACATGGGCGACTGCCGAAATATTGTGTCCTATGCACCCTACACACCAGACTGTTCGCCTGTGATCTATTTCATCAAAACAACTTACTACTTATACATTGTAAACTGTATTCGCGAGATATTTCATACTCAGTACACAGACAAACCACTGAATGTGCCTTCGATTTTATCACAGTTCGACATGTAGTTAATGAGATATGAAATCATAAACAATTTGGTTCATGAAAAACCACATCATCACGCATGAGATTTCGGTTTATTACTTCTTTACTACTAACACCATTCACGACATCTTTTGCAGTCATTAGGCACATATACCACTGAATGTACCGTCAAATTTATATGAAATTTCCGAATAACTATTGCATCATACGCTACTTTTCCACATCTCCTCCTGAAGTAATTGATCGATTTCAACAAAACGTGGCACACACATTGCTTACCATCATAGAACAAGCAGTGTGGGGTTAAAAACTACGTACGACACACAGTTCAGGAGGTATGACGAGGTGAACAATGAGTCAGAAAAATTTTCCCATCATGCGCCGTGTGATTTGCGAGACTTCATTCCTCCGCTATCCCAGACAGTTTCCTATTATTAGACTCTACAAATCTGGAAAATTATATTATTGTAGAACACATAGAGAAAGTGGGACAAGGATATGGAGAAGGAGACTGAAGAGAGACAGGTTGAAAACGTGCTCTGCGCGGAATCGCACCACTGAGCTCTGCTATACATGTCCTGGAAACTTTGTAGAGAGTCATCATTTGGATGGTGTTCAAAAGCCTCGTAACGTTTCGTTGGATGTCAGGAATATCGTCAAATCTCTTTCCTTCGAAAGCTAGTTTTAGTCTGGAAGAAGCCTGGAGGATTGCGACCCGGCTAGTGCGGTGGATTGGATGTTCAAGCTAAACGACAACACTCGCCCACACACAGCCAGCATCGTCGAACAGTTCCTGGCTAAAAAGGTGGTGGTACAGCTTGAACGTCCACCATACTCGCCGGATCTCAATCCTCCAGACTTGTTCCTATTCCCTCGACTCAAAATCACTTTGAAAGGGAATATATTTGACGATATTCCTGATACCCAACGGAAAGTAATACGTTTATTTGTTCCAGCTCGTATTAAAACCATTTGAACTACACTATTATAGTTCTTTCGATGAAGTGCAGAGTTTAATTGGTAAAAACCATTTGAGCTACTCTGTTATAGAATTTCTTCCCATTGAAGTGCAGAGTTTAAGTGTGTCTTACTACATGCAATTTTCACTCATTTTCGTTGTTTCATTTTCAGAATTTGTCCACCTTTTTATTCCTGAAGGAAGAAAGACGAATGCTGATATTGTAGTTGCATCTCAAATTTTAAATACGTTTTTACAGAGTGTAATAATATTACGTCATGTTTGCCATCTTGGGCATCGAAAATTATTCAATTACACTTATTGAAACGTACTTAAAAAGGCAGGAAAATAATCCAAAAACAGAATTTATTAATAATTCATTCTACCACCAAATGCAGTACCAGTTTAAAACAAAAACAACTTACACTGCTACCGAATTTGTTATTTTGTAATAGATAATGTGTTTTGTATTTAATGAAAGAAGACTGTCGTTTATTCGTACATGATGCATTGTGAAACTGACTTGGAAGCAGGATGACAATGCGTGCCATACACAAATAGTTTTGGCTTGTGTTCTTAGACCAACAAATTTTAAAATTACTGGAATGCGGAAATGCGGGACAGGTTTGCCATTTTGCGGGACATTTTCCGTGATTATCCCAATCCGGGACAACGAGTCCAAATGCGGGACTGTCCCGCAGAATCCGGGACGGTTGGCCTCCTTATCTTGGGGTAAAGCGCTCGACTAGAAGCCGAAGGGTCGCGGATTTGAAACCCGGTCGGACCTCTGATTTTTTCAGTCTGCGTTTTAACCCATCCTTCACCTCTCAACGATGTGAGGAGTCGCCAGAAACGACACGTGGTTCGGATTCCACGTTAAGCTGTAGGTCCCCTTTCTCCGGTTGGATAACTGGGGTAGGCTAGGGACACGCACGTCGCCGAAGTGGAGTCCAACTGAAAGACTTGCACCAGGCCAATGAGCCACACCAAATTATTATTATCTTAGCATTTCGGAAATGGCGCTCTAGCAGCTGTTGTGAATAAATAGTCTCCACAAAATGACTCTTTATGTCCTATGTAAGGAATCTCATTGCCCTTACCGGCATAAACTACAAATAAAACCGGTATTTGTATGATTACTTGCCCATGATAAATGTTAGTTATACTTAATATGCCCTCCGAATCACTGGTTGGAATCGATATACAACTAGCATAGGCATTGTAAATGGTGGGTAACCTCATTAAATTTCCTACACTGGTACACCAAATAGCCCACAACACTTTAAAAATAAACAAAAAAGTTGAACAACATGGTGGGTAACCTCATTAAATTTCCTACACTGGTACACCAAATAGCCCACAACACTTTAAACATAAACAAAAAAGTTGAACAACGCATTGAACAGAGAAATATTGTAATGTGATGTTATGGAACTTCTAAATAAACCTCGCATAGTTTGACATTTGTATTTGGCTCCGTTTACGGTGGAGAACCAATCAGACTGGCTGCTGAAAGGCATTGGTGGGCGCTCGGAAAATAATGGCTGTCGGGTCAACCCACATCGCGCGAAATACGTAACAGAATGAAAAAAAAAAGATGGTACACACCATTACTTTATATACTCCTCTCCAAAAGACACTGAAATACATGCGAATTACATTAAAAAAGAAACAAGGAAAAATGTAAAAGGAAACAGAATAATGGCAAGTTTGATAACGGCAGAATCTAATAACAATGCTCACTGATTGATATTTGCTTTGATTATTAACAAAAGAGGATAGTAACATAAGTAGTGAATAAAGTTAGAATTTCAACTTTAACTAAGGTTAATAAGTCTTTCAGTGAGAGAGAGAGCAAAAGTTAATGGTGACTTATCTGTTGATAGCCGAGGCGTAATAATGCCGGCAGCAGTTTGTACAGGTTGGCGTGTTCTTGCAATTTCCTTAATCATGAAATCTTGATGAATCCATCGTCTTGCTTGATCTACGTCTCCCGTGTCACCGAACATCTTCGTCGTAAATATCATAGGGCGCCCGGAAGCGTCAACAACAGTTCCAAGTCAAAAGTCTGGCGTGTGCGCGTTTCTAATGTCTTTGAGGATGTGACGCGATTGACACAATGTTAATACACAGGTTTTTATTTTTATAAAAACAGCAGAACGTGCATCGTAATATACATCTGTGCACTTTAGTACAGTGCGAAATGCGGCCATGAGTGTATAAGTTAGCAAGCTGATCCACAAACAAAACAGTCTTTTAAAGTCACAGTAGAAATTTTGCACACTCGGCAGATTATTAATACATGAGTAGAACCACAATTTTGGACAATATGCGAGTTCCTTCCACTCTCTTATTTATCGATTGACACTAATCCGTTCATAGCACAACAATACCGCCTCATTTGCGGCACAGTGTTCAGTGTTACTGTATGTCCATTAAAATAACGGTGTAACGTTCTGTCAGAAACAGTTCACTTGATAGATCTGAACATTACGCTGAATGCGGAGGACGCATGATTACTCTCTGTTCTGCTTCGTACAGTCCCTCACACCAGTGCCTTCATGTCTAACTGCGTTCGCGCGACCAGAGTTGCCAGGTTTTTCTATTGCTCTGTCGCCAAATTTTAAACAAAAAGTTGCCAAAATATCGCCTTCTTTTCATCAATAAGATGCCAAAATATAACTACCTTTTCATTAGTAAAAATAGCCAAATATCGCAACCTTTAATCTGTTAACATTACTATGCTATAGTAATTATGACATGTTAATCGACAATAATAATCCTGAATTGAGGGAATAAGCTGGTTGCTGAGTAAAAAGTAACACAAACTGTGGCTCTCTCACATTCACAGACATCAAACTGAATTTTCCCAGGAAACTCATACTTCGCAGAAACATTTATCTGAGTCCATCCAAGAACTGAACCCAGACATACCACCAACTGACAATGAGGGCAGTAAAAATATTGTCACATTGTAAATATAATAGAGAGACTCCGGAAATTCAGTTACATTTAACTATCACATTTATTAATTTCATAACTTATAAAAATTACAAACAAAACTGTTCGAGAATCATTCTATCAAACTTACACAAGAGATGCTCTCATGCATAGGTTCGATTACCAATCACTTTCATCTTCTTACAGATGTTAAATAGAGTTATTGACTCTTTCAAACATTTCTTTAATACACACAAAATCATTACAACATTATGAGGTGAGGTAATTTATAATAATGCACTAAGCATTTCATACTTTGAGGTGAGATGGACTTTAATTCGTAACAATGCGTCATTACACACTGAAAAATCAGCCATGAGAACGACTGGGAAATCACCGCGTGTTCTCCATCGATATTTATACTCTGTAAACCGTTGTTAACCACTGAAATGCGTAGCAAAGGGCTCGCTTCACAGTAGCAGTTGCTACGAATTTCTTTTGTGTTGTATGGAACGCGGAACAAAATACTGTTTAAATGCCTCCTTGCATACTATAATTTATGTAATCTTATCCTCATGTTCTCAGTGGGAACCATTCATACGGTGTTGTAGTATACTTCGAGATATCATTTAAAGCCTGTTCTTGAAACATCGTAAGTAGGGTACATGAGGTAGTTTACGTCTATCTTCAAGAGTCTGTAAGTTGAGTTTGTTTACATCTCTGTGACACTCTCCCGCACATCCATGATACTTGAAAACATTTGTGCTAACTTGTTTAGGTTGATTACATTTCCCCATCATTCTACCAAAGTTTAGCCGGTATCATTGACACAATGTCTAAAGAGTGATTGGTTTACATTCGTTTTATTTGAAGTAAAATAAAATAGCCATTAAGTCGCCAACCAATTCCTTTAATAGCCAAATTTAATCGCCAGTCGCCAGACTGCTAGAATGGCTACTATTATTAGAAAAACATAGCCAAGAATGCGAAAAATCGCCACACCTGGCAACCCTGCGCGCGACTCTCATACGAAGAACACCCGCGACTATCGATACCTCTCGCTGTCTCTCGACAGTCTATCATACACGCTCACGGCACTCACTTAGGGTTACCAGATGTCCGTCTTGAGAAAAGTGTACATTTGTAGAGTCATAAAAGAACCTTCTCTCTCTCTCTCAAGTACTAGTGATGTCTCTACTGTATAATCAGATTCTTGTATGTAATACATCTAACGAAATTTCTTCGTCTTACAAATTAAGAAACATGAAATGTTGAGACCCGTAGAACGAATTACATGACTACATAAGAGTGAAACCATAATATTTCACCACTTATAATTAAGTGCTGAACATTTTTTCCATACTTATACCTTGCCGATCACCCACCCCCTCCCCTCGTTTTTACCTAATTTTTTTACTTTATGATGCATAATTTACGGAAACCATAGTAGGCCTACTGTTGGCTGTAAAATCGTGACGAATAAAGGTACTGTAAAAATTTAATCAGACCGACCTGACTATATACATGATTAACATCTAGATTCTAGTAAGTGAATGGAATATGTAAGACCTAGGTGAAAAAAGCAATTAATAAAATAAACTTTTGATTTACCGTACAAACGCTCGCAATTAATTATCTAAAGCTACTCAGTTTTTGGACAAAAGCTTTAAATCGATTTTTTCAAAACGCTGTTTAAGTAGTTACGTGTCTTTGGTCCTAAACAGGCGAATGGTGACTGTGGCATCTGACCTTATCTCTATGAAGTTTTGAACAAGGTTTTAACCCACGGAAAGCGAACATTGCACTAGCTTTTGATCTTGAAAGTCATAAGTGTGGTTAAAACTTTTTCCCATTGTGTTGGAACCTGCGACTGTTTCTTGAAATAGGTTTCAGAAATTACTGCAACCAGTCTGTTTTTGAAGTGACTTGTTGATTTTATCAATCAAGACTAGAATCCTTTCCCACAGATGCAAAAGACGTAGGAATTTGAAGTAGATTTGCTTGACGAGTGCTGACGTTTCCAGGTTCCATTTGTCTTGGTTATTATCGGCCATGTCCTTCAAACTCGCATACAGTTCGTTCAGTGTTCTTTTTAAAGCGGCGACCGCTCTTCATTTGGTTGACCACCTAGTGTCACAATGACGGGTTTGCAAGATTATGTGCTCTCGTGCTCTGATAAAAAGTTCATGGAGTAAGGAGGTTCAGCTTGAGTAATATACAGGGCAATTCAAAAAGAAGAAACAGATTTCAAACATTTTTATCTTCCAGCATACAAAAGATAATAATTCCAACGTTTCTGTTCAGAGAACACTATAAAGTTTGCACAGTTCTGCTAGACGTTCCACTTACGGCCGAATTGGCACTGTTGCTTGTCATGTTGGAAGTCTGTTACACCGTTTACATGGGCTCCCAAAAACCGGATTTCGTAAACCGATTTCCCAAATCCGCTTTTGGTTGGTCATGTAAACACTCCAAAATCGATTCTGGAAATCCACTTCCGTAAAGCAGTTTTCCAGTTCCACAATCGATTTTCGTGTGCATGTAAATGCTACCGTTTTTGAAGCATTCTTGGTTGGTCACATTGTGTTTACTTGTTAAGAATTTTCGGCACATATGGACAGAGTGACATTTTCCACCTTGAAAGAGAAGTATAAATGATAATGAGAGCATGAATCTGTGTATTTAAGTAAAGGAAAATAGGGATTATGCTGACTAAATCAGGAACGGAATCAGCTGTTTTTAAACCGCCATATTAAGTGGGCTAGGAAATCCGATTCAGGTTATGACATGTAAACGAGACAGCGGAAAACGGTTTACGAAAAAAGGTTTTCGTGTTCCGAAAGATGTGTTGCATGTAAACGTAGTGTGCAGTGGGTGCAATGGAATACAACAGGAAAAAACCATTTTTGTGATACAATTATCTAAACTGGAGTATGTTATTACAGTTCAATGTGCTTTTCACTGTGAATTTAGTAAACAACCGTTTCGGTATAAGCAGATTTACCATCTGGCACCGTATTGTGAGTTAGGCAGCTAATTTTGTCAGTTTTGTCTTAGTGTGACCCCAACACATTAAAGCACGAGGCTTTTGATATTTTATTTGTATTATGACGGGCCAATAATAATGTTATGTCTTTTAAAAGTTTTTCTTTGATCTGTGGTGAATGAAATGAAAGACTCGAAGATGGCAGTTAAATCTGTCGAAACCGGTCATTTATGTGAAAAACTGTAAGCGATCTTGGCTGTTTTCCATACTCACCCCCCAAATATGACAAACCTTTATGAAAGTTCCATCTGTTCTCTTGTCAGACACGTTGGAATTGTGTGTCTATCTGTCGCAATTACGGAATATCCCCCCAATTTGTTCTGGATAGGGGATTTTATGTCAGAGAGAGGACACAGTTTGTAGTAATCGATGGTAAGGCATCGACTAAAACAGAGGCGATATCCGGCGTTCCATAGGGTAGTATTATTGGTCCTCTGCTGTTCCTTATTTACATAAACGATTTAGGAGAAAATCTGAGCAGCTCTCTTAGGTTGTTTGCAGACGACGCCGTCATTTATCGACTATTAAAGTCTTCTGAAGATCAAAACAAACTGCAGAAGGATTTAAATAAGGTATCAGTATCGTGTAAAAATTGGCAATTGACTAAATAATAAGAAGTGTGAAAACGTCCACATGAGTACGAAAAGAAATCAGTGAAACTTTAACAAGATAAATCAATGGATTGTGAAGGCCGTAAACTCCACAAAATACCTAGGAATTACTATTACATCAGACTTAAACTGGAAGAACACGTAGATAATGTCGTAGGAAAGGTGAACCAGAGACTGCGTTTTATTGGCAGAACGCTTAAAAGATGCAACAGAACTACTAAAGAGACTGCATACACTACGTTTGTCCGTGCTCGTTTAGAGTATTGCTGCCCACTATGGGATCCTTATCAGGTGGGTTTGACGGAGGACATCGAAAAAGTTCAAAGAAGGGCAGCTCGTTTTGTATTGTCAGCGTACAGGGGAGACAGCGTCACGGAAATGATACAGGACCTGGGATGGAATCTTTACAACAACGGCGTGGTGTACTTACGACACTCCAGTAGCCAAATTCTCCTCTGAATGCGAAAATATATTGTTGACTTCCTCCTACATAGGTAGAAATGATCATCAGAATAAAATACGATGAAACAGAGCTCGAACGGAGAGATTCCGATGTTCTTTTTTCTCGCGCGCTATTGGAGAATGGAGTAGGAGATGAATAGTATAAAGGTGGTCCAATGAACCCTCTGCCAGGCACTTAAATGTGATTTGTTGAGTATCCCATGTAGACGTAGTTTAGTAGCAATAAATGCTTGAAATATGTTCCTTAATTTTGAATAGCCTTGTATATTAGCTAAGCACTCCTATGAAATAAAGAATAAATTAGTAGTAGTAGGGGTGGTATTTTTGAAAAGTTTATCTAAAAAGACAACACCGTCCGCGGCGTAGCGCTATTGTTTAAGAGGGCTGCGCGGCGCTCCGTCGCGTCGGGTGAGCTTAGTGACACGCTAGGCAAGCGTAGTGTTGACGTCACAGTCACAACTCGAAAACAAAATAGATTGTGGCCACGACCGGGTCCTCACTTACTTAAAAAAAAATCTCATTTAACCTATACCAACGAGCTTGTTATTTCCATGTCATCAGAAAACATCTAGATTTGCCGTATATCTCGCAGTTCTGGTTTTATAACTCGCAGTAAGGTGTTTCAGGCTAACAGCACATCAAAGATGAATAACAACATCGTATCCGGATCAATTTGTTATGTTGTTGTTGTGGTCTTCAGTCCGCAGACTCGTTTGATGCAGCTCTCCACGCTACCCTGTCCTGTGCAAGTCTCTTTGTCTGAGAATACGTTCGGCAACCTACATCCTTTTGAATCTGCTTACTATATTCGTCCCTCGGTCTCCCTCTACGATTTTTACCCCATACGCTTCCTTCTAATGCTAAGTTGACAATTCCTTGATGTCTCAGAATGTGTCCAACCAGTCTATTCCTTCTCTTAGTCAGGATATGCCAGAAACTTCTTTTCTCCCCGATTTGGTTAAGCACCTCCTCATTAGTTACGTGATCTACCCATCTAATTTTCATCATTCGTCTGTAGCACCACATTTCAAAACCTTCTATCATCTTTTCATCTGAACTCCTAATCGTCCACGTTTCAGTCCCATACAATGCTACACTCCAGACAAATGCTTTCAGAAAGGACTTCCTAACATTGAAATTAATATTGGATGTTAACAAGTTTCGTTTCTTTAGAAACGCTTTTCTTTCCATAGCCATTCTGCATTTTATATATTCTTTACTTCGGCCATCAGAAGTTATCTTGCTACCCAAATAACAAAATTCATCTATTACTTTTATTGTCTCATTACCTAATCTAATTCCTTCAGCATCGCCTGATTTCCTGACATTGCATTCCATTACCTTCGTTTTACTCTTGTTCATCTTTTATCTTCCTTTCAAGACACTGTCTATCCCATTCAATTGCTCTTCCAGATCTTTTGCGGCCTCTGACAGAATTACTATGTCATCGGCAAACAGCAATGTTTTTATTTCTTCTCCCTGCACTTTAATGCCCTCTCCAAATTTCTCCTTCCATTCCCTCACTGCCTACTCAATGTACAGATTGAACAACATTGGGGAAAGGGTACAACCCTGTCTTACTCCCTTCCCAACGTCTGCGTCCCTTTCTTGCCCTTCGACTCTAATAACCGCTGTCTAGTTTTTGTATACGTTTAATATAACTCTTCGCTCCCTATATTTTACCCCTGTTCCTTCAGAATTTTGGAAGAGTGTATTCCAGTCGACATTGTCAAAAGCTTTCTCCAGTCGCTAAAAACGTAGGTTTCCCTTTCCTTAGCCTACCTTCTAAGATAAGTCGTAATGTGAGTATTGCCTCCCGTGTTCCTACATTTTTCCTAAATCCAAACTGATCTTCCCCGAGGTCGGATTCCACAAGTTTTTCTATTCGTCTGTAAATAATACGTGTTAGTATTTTGCAACCATGACTTATTAAACTGAGAGTTGTGTAATTTTCGCACTTGTCTGCACTTGATTTCTTTGGAATTGGAATTACAATATTCTTCTTGAAGTCGGAGGGTTTTCCCCTGTGTCATACATCTTGCATACCAGGTTATACAATTTATCCATGACTAGCTCTCCTAACGACATCTGTAGCTCTGACTGAATATCATCTACTGCAGGGGCCTTGTTTCGACTCAAGTCCTTCAGTGCTCTGTCAAATTCTTCTCGCAGTATCATATCACCTATCTTATCTTTCTCCACTTCATCTTACAGGTCTAGAATACTGCTTTCATGTTTATTTCCTTCGTATAGGCCCTCTATATATTCCTTCCACAGTTCAGCTTTCCCCTCTTTGCTTAGTACTGGTGTTCCGTTCGAGTTCTTGATATTCATACAGCTGCTTTTCTTGTCTCCAAACATCTATCTTATTTTCCTGTAGGTGGTATCTATCTTTCCCCTAGTTATGCATTCTTCTACGGTTCTGCATTTGACCTCTGGCCACTCCTGCTTACTCAGTCTGCACTTCCTGTCAATCTCATTTATCAGACGTTTGTACTCCCTTTTTCCTGTTTCACATGAAGAATTTTTGTATTTTCTCCTCTCATCAATTAAGTTCGGTATATCCTGTGTTACCCACGGATTTCTATTAGGCCTTGCCTTCTGCCTATATGGTCCTCTACAGCCTTCACTACCCTCTCTCTCAGAGCTACCCATTCTTCTTCTACTGTATTACTTTCCCCCATTTCAGCCAATCCTTGCCTAATGCTCCCTCTGAAACTCTTAACCACCTCTGGCTCCTTCAAGTTGTCCAGGTTCCGTCTCCTAACCTTTCTACCTTTCTACAGTCTCTTAAGTTTTAATCTGCAGTCCATAACCAATAAGTTATGGTCAGAGTCTATATCTGCCCCTGGATATCTTACAGTTTAGAACCTGGTTTCTAAATCTATTCCTTACCATTATAAAGTCAATCTGGTACCTTCCAGTGTCTCCTGGCCTCTTCCACGTATACAGCCTTCTTAAATGATGATTAAACCAAGTGTTGGTGATCATTAAATTGTGCTCTGTGCAAAATTCTACCAAGAAATCTCCTCTTTCATTCCTTTTTCCCAGTCCATATTCACCTACTACATTTCCTTCTCTTCCTTTTCCTACTACCAAGGTCCAGTCCCGCATCACAATCAAGTTTTCGTCTCCCTTAACTTTCTGAATTATTTCTTTTATCTCCTCATACACTTTTTCGATATCCTCATCATCAGCCGTGCTAGTTGGCATATAAACTTGCACTATTGTGGTCGGTGTTGGCTTTGTGTCTATCTTTACTACGATAATGCGTTCACTATGCTGTTCATAGTAACTTACCCGCATTCCTATTTTCTTATTCATTATCAGACCTACTCCTGCGTTACCACCTATTGATAACCCTGTACTCACCTGACCAGAAATCCTGTTCATCCTGCCACCGAACTTCACTAATCCCTACCATATCTAACTGTAACTTATCCATTTCTCTTTTCAAATTTTCTAGCTTACCTAGGTGATTAAGATTTATGATATTCCACGCTCCGACCCGTAGAATGCCTGTTTTGGTTTTCTTGATGACGACACCATCGTGAGTAGTCTCCGCCCGGAGATCCGAATGGGGGCTATTTTACCTCCGAAATATTTTACCCAAGAAGACGCCATCATCGTATAGTCATACAGTAGAGCTGCATGTCCTCGGGAGAAGTAACGACTGTAGTTTCCCCTTGCTTTCAGCCGTTCGCAGTAACTGCATGGCAAAGCCACATTAGCTGATGTTACAAGGCTAGCTCAGTCAATCATGCAGACTGTTGCCCCTGTAACTACCGAAAAGGCTGCTGCTCCTCTTCAGGAACCACACGATTGTCTGGCCTCTCCACTGATATCCCTCCACTGTGGTTGGACCTATGGTACGGATATCTGCATCGTTGAGGCACACAAGCCACCCCACCTCGGCAATGTTTGTGGTTCTTGAGGGTGGCAATTTGTTATAACTAAATGTAAATAAAAACACACATTAACAATAAAAAACATATACTAAGAGCTAATAGAGATACATCTGACATCTAGCTGTCGTAGCGTAGTGGTTAGTGTTGTAAGTCACGAAGCCAGAGGAATGGGGTTCAACTTTCTCCACCGAAAATATGTTTTAAAATCTTATTGTTTGTATCGCACTGTAGTAGTTACTTATTCATAACATATTGTGGGATTTTCTTATTCATATAACAGTAGTATGTTAAACAGTACTCGATGTTAATTGTAACAAAATGCTGTGTCAGGAATAGGTGTCATCGATTTGGAAATTTGTGTGTGACTATAATATGGAGAATGAAACTGCTGCAAGTGATAAGAGTAGCAATGATATTTCTGTTTTTCCTTCACAAAAATATTTGACCTTTGTTCCAAATATGTTACGATTTCCGAGAAAATGTTGAGTGACAAACGTATGGGAAACGCTTAAATTGCTGGTAGGCCTAAATGAAATAAGTGTCAGTGACATTTACACTATTCGCTAGTCAGAAAGATTTGGCTATTTATTTTCTAATATCTCGTAATTTCCGAGAGTACGGTTAGGCCGATATTGCTTGTTTGCCCCCAATATTTTGCAGCTTAGTTTCAAATATGTCGCGATTTTCGAGATTGTGGATTTATCGATATTCCTTACTGTGGTGTCGCACAAGTATGAAGTGCGCGCCACGTACTTACGCCGCGCGCCGCCATGCACGCACGGCGCGGCGCTATTACAACGCCAGTCACGAGCGCCCTCTGCTGCAACTCCGCTCGTGGCCACGACTGCTGCATCGTCCACTTGGGACTGAGATAGGAACCAGTTAACACTTGAGAATCAGATAGGCACCGGTTAAGACTTGGCTATCGGATAGGCACTAGGAATCATCAGTAGGCAGGCCTCTATCTAATCTATGTATCAGCATTCTGCAGTCAAGAACTATGTAAAAGTTAAGTATTACCAAGACTCCACGAAATATATATCTTGTTCTAATTTAGCATAGTGTTCTAGTTTCTGCTGTCCCACTGGCTGGTCACCTCCACACCGCACAAGCGTGCATCCTTTATTCCTGTGTCGGTCTCTTTCTACTCGGCCACCGACACCTTCAACCGGCGTAAACGAGACACAAAAGTGGCGACGAGGATGGGATACAAACAAAACTTACTTGTCACCAATATTTGGCAATTTATTTCTGAATATGTCACGATGTGGTTAACAATGATCCTAAGAGGATAACTTTAATTTCTTTTGCAAATGTATACAGCATACTCAGAACATCGTCGTCTGCTGGCATATGTTTGCCAGTATTATGGCGTAGCTCACTGGCTGAGAGCTAGCGAGTTCTCATTGGCCGGAGACAATTTCTGCGTGTCGAAATGAGGACTCGTGTCGACAGGTCGAAGTATAGCATTCAACTCGTGATGACGTCAGGCCGACGCTTGCCTAGCGTGTCACTAGGCTCGCCCCCGTCGCGGCGTCCTCCTGAATTTGCGCCACTGCTGCCGACCCCTGCAAACGTTTGGACATTTTGGCCTCGTCGTCGCAGTGTGCTCTCGACTGCCACTGTGTTGGACTGCTGGATTCCTGCGCCGCTGAGCCAGCGAGTGGCGCGTGTGTCGAGTGATTCGTTGCGGCCGCGCTGCGCCTCGCCTCAGCTCAGCCTCTTCCTTTTCCCCCTCCCCTCCCCTCCCCTGGGCGGCTCTTTTTGGTCCTGCTGCGCGCGCATCCTTGGAACAGATTGCCTCCGCGCGTTAATGCCGACCAGCGGAGCAACACCTCTGGCTCGCCCGCCCGTCAGTCACACCGCACCTTCTTCCCCTCTTCTGCTTCTCTCCTTCTTCCTCTTCTTCCTTCCTCCCAGGCTGCCCTCCCACTCCGCAACTCGCCGTACACTGCATTCCGTAGGCTACAACCTACCACTATCGCCTGTCCTCTTTCCCGTTCAATTTCCGTTAAAGGCAGGGACAATAGTGTAGCGGGACTCAGACGTACAAGAAGGGCGGTAGTCGACCGTCAAATAGCGTCGCTCTCGAGCCTTGAAATCTTCATTCTTTGCAACGAGGTCACGAGTCACTGGCTCTCCCCCTTTTTTGCAGTGACTGTCTGGAGCCATTTAATCGAACACAGAAGCTATTGGCGGTCTTTTGCGCTGCTTTTCCGCCTATTTTTTCGTCTGAGGTTTGAATTACTGGAACAATCCATTGTGTTTACATATGGCGACCGCATTTCTAGAAGCCGAAGCTACGATCGTAGGTGAATCCAGGATTTTCATGAATGTACGAGAGGTGGGGCGATCATAAACTTCACAGGCGGTTTCAGTGTTTATATCCCCCTCAGATACAGTACAAACACTTTTACATCTAAGGTAAAAGGTAAAGCAGTCAACACTCCCAAGATTGGTTTGAACACCACAGTACTTTACTAGGCATGGTCCTGTTTGGTGGTGTTATGCCGTTGCCTTCCTCCGACCTTCGAACTGACTTACCCAGCCAGTTAGAGGGGGACCTACAGTTTAACGTGGGTTCGGAACCACGGTGCTACTCGGTATTTTCCACATGAGCAATACTGCCGGAGGTGAAAGAAGTCGAAAGTGACAGATACAAATCCTAGGACTGGCGGGGATCGAACCCACGACCTTCGGATTCATAGTCTGGCACTCTACCACTACATAAAGACTCTGCAAGTCAACTGAAGTGCATGGCAGAGGCTTCATCGAACCGCTTTTACGATGTTTCTCTACAGTTCCATTCTCTAACAGCTCGCGAAAAAAAGGAACCGCTAAATCTTTCTGTTTTCCATCTGATTTCAATTGCATGATGGAGGTCGTGTCTGCCTATGTAGGTGGATGCCAGCAATATATGTTCGCTTTCTGAAGAGAAAGTTGGTGAAAGAAATTTCGCCTTGGTTTTAATGATTTTTATCCAAACTCGTGCATGACACTCTCTCCGCTATAGCGCGATAATACAAAACGAGCTGCCCTTCTCTGAATTTTCTCTAAATCGTCCGTCTGTCTGACGTGGTGTAGATCCCACAATGCGCAGCAATACTCCAAAATAGGACGCACATCTGTAGTGTAGGCATTTTCTTTAGCAGGACTGTTGCACCTCCTGCCAATGAAACGTAGTCTTCGTTTCGCATTCCTTACAATAGTTTTTTATGTGTCCTTTCCAATTTAAATTGTTCGTAATTGTTACTCCTAGGCATTTAGTAGAATTGACGGCCTACAGATTTGACTGATTTATCGTGTAATTGAAGTTTAACGGATTTCTTTTTGGGGTCATATGGATGACCTCGCACTTATCATTATTAAGGGTCAATTGCCAATTTTTTCACCATGTAGATATCCAATGTTAAAAAAGGAGTTGAAACTTCACAGGACCGGTACTTGGATTCGATTTCTAATAACTGAAACATTTAAGGGCCCCAAAAGAGCCGGTGGGGGTAAGGGGAGGGCACTGCACTAACTGGAACCATCCCAGCCAAATCAGGATGTCTGGTCACCTTAGTTCATAGCACTCTACTTTCAAAACACTAAGTCATTGTTGTTGCATTCTGAGGCCACTTATTTATCGAGGTGTGATTATGTCTGTTTCTTCTTCCGACTCAGAAATGGAGTGGAATACGGGAATTGGAGGAGAAAAAATTCAGCGCCGGAGTACAGGAAATGACAGCAAGTGTAAAAAAAGTGCAACAGAGTTTTCCTCATTTCTCTATCTTTACATCGACAAATTTCTCTCAAAAGATGTGAATGAGCTTCATGTATTCCCTGAAGGGTGAGCTGGTAACAACAAAACTCACCCAATGATTCGCTTTCGTTTAACACTCATATCAACTGCAAGATTTAGAAAGCTGAAACATTGCTACCGAAAAACGTAGGTTCCTCCCAAACGTTACTTGTAGACTATTGAAAATATTGCTGTATTACTCTTTAAAAACTGGTGGCCTGCCTATTTTAGGAAGACTTGCCTCTCTGAATCAAGCGCGGGAAAATTCCCAAGAAACATAGAGTTTCTTTTTCTTCTCCTAAATGGATAAGTTTTGAGTACGATTCAAATTGTCCTGTACAAGTGAAAACCGACCAGTTCATCAAAGAGACATTTTAGCTCTTTCAAAGCTTGAATAAGCACCCTGGATTTCCCTCTGTGAGTTGACATATCCCCCCCCCCCCAAAAAAAAAGTGCCGATCAAAGTAAAAAATTAAAAATGATATAAAATAAAAAACTACGAGATTTATTGAATGTGAAAAGGTATATTCCAGCTCAGTATGTCCAATTTTATGAGCAGCTGCAAGAATAGCCAATGAAGGGGGGGGGGACACATAATGAGCATTTTGATAAAAATTTTCAGTGTCATTTTTTTCATTTTGGTGATACTGCATATGTGTCTTCACATAGAAAAAAATAGCTCATACATTCAGAGAAGTAAGGAACAGAAACAAAAGACAGATGAAATGTTGACAACACTACACACTGTAAACAAACTGTATACATTGAAGTGGCGAAGAAAATGTGTTCATCAAGAACCAAAAAATCCATCCATATGAAGAATACACACTGAAAACCGTAAGTAATACTCAAGAATTCAATTAACTTCGCAAAAACTTGTGCTACAGAGGTAGTTTCTAACCAAGTAGGTTAGAATTTAAGAAATTTTAACATAGCAAAGGTTTATAACTGTTATACTGTGAAACAAATCAAAATATTTATTATAACTGTTCTGCAATGAAGAATTATATACAAAAAACAAAAATGTATCCCAGGAAGTGATGATTGTATGGCGTTTAGTGGCCGGGGCACCTCCAGAGGGGCGCGGTGGCCGACTACATACAAGTCTTTCTAGTGACGCCACTTGGCGAGGAAAGTGATTATGAAGACAAACACACAACACCTAGTCCGCTACTGGCAATTAAACCCGGGTCCATTGTATTGGTGGCGATAAGTAACGCTGCCACTGAACTTCGGAGGTGGACATTACAGGCACTGATGATGCTTCACAAATAAAGTAACGAAACGCATATGTCACAAAACCACTCCCATGAACCATAGACATTGCCGAGGTGGGGTGACTTGTGCGCCTCTACGATACAGATAGCCGTACCGTAGGTGCAACCACAGCGGAGGGGTATCTGTGGAGAGGCCAGACAAACGTGTGGTTCCTGAAGAGGGGCAGCAGCCTTTTCAGTAGTTACAGGGGCAACAGTCTGGATGATTGACTGAGCTGGCCTTGTAATATCAGCTAATGTGGCTTTGCCACACAGCTACTGCGAACGGCTGAAAGCAAGGGGAAACTACAGTCGTTACTTTTCCCTAGGACATGCAGCTCTACTGTATGAATATATGATGATGCCGTCTTCTTGGGTAAAATATTCCGGAGGTAAAATAGTGCCCCATTCGGATCTCCGGGCGGGGACTACTCAGGAGGATGCCCTCATCAAGAAAAACAAGACAGGCATTCTACGGATCGGAGCATGGAATGTTCTAACTCTTAATCGAGTAGGCAAATTTGAAAATCTGAAAAGAGAAATGGATAGGTTAAAGTTAGATATGGTAGGCTTTAGTGAAGTTCGGTGGCAGGATGAAAAGGATTTCTGGTCAGGTGAGTACAGGGTTATAAATACAAAATCAGTTGGTAGTAACGCAGGAGTAGGTCTAATAATGAATAAGAAAATAGGAATGCGGGTAAGTTACTATGAACAGCGTAGTGAACGCATTAACATAGTAAAGATAGACACAAAACCAACACCGACTACAATAGTACAAGCATAGATGCCAACTAGCTCTGCCGATGATGATGAGATGTATGAGGAGATAAAAGAAATTATTCAGAAAATTAAGGGAGATGAAAACTTGATTTTGATGGGGGACTGGAACTCGGTCGTAGGAAAGGGAAGAAAAGGAAATGTAGTAGGTGAATACGGACTGGGAAAAAGGAATGACGGCCACCCAAAAAAGGTTGCAATAGACGGAAATACACCTCTGCAAATTTTCTAAGCAACTAAGGACGACAGATATGTCTGTGGTGGAAAATGTAAAAAAGACGCTCTGTGTTCCATCCTAACGTATCCTGCATTGCTAGCACAAATAGCGACAGGAGCAGTATGTTATCAAAAGTATCCCGACACGTACTGTAAATCGTAAGTTCGTGGCGCCCTCCAGGTTATGTGGCGTTTCAATATACTGTTGGCACTTGATGACAGCTTCCACTCTCACAGTCGGTGCTGGAAACGGCAGGCCATTCTTGACGGAGTGCTGCACTGAGGAGTGGCATCGATGTAGGTCGGTGAGGCCTGGCAAGACGCCAGCGTTCAAACACATCACAAAGGCGTTCTCAAGGATTCAAATCAGCCCATTACAGGGGTGTTATTGTCGTGTAACCACCCCGTCACATGCTGCGCATTATGAACAGGTGCTCAATCGTGTTGAAAGATGCATTCGCCATCCCCCAATTGCTGTTCAGCTGCGGGGAGGAAGAATATCTTAAAACATCGATGTAGGGCTGTGGTGTGATAGTGCCACGCAAGCCTCCTCCATGCCACACGACCTCCGTCTCTGAATTTTACTGTTGGCACTATACACGTTGGCAGATGACGTGTAACGGACATTCGCCATTTCCACACCCTGCTATCGGGTTGTGCACCGTGATTCGTCACTTCACACAACGTTTCTGCATTGTTCAATCGTCCAATGTATACGCTCCCAACATCAAGAGAGGCAACGTTTGGCATTGACCTCATGATCTGTGGTTTATAGGCAGCCACTCGACCATGAAATCCAAGTTTTCTCACCTCCCGTCTGTCATACTACTTGGAATGAATTCTGATACAGTTTGGAAATCCTGTGTTATAGTCTGGACAGACGCCTGCCTATTACACTGTACGACCCTCTTCAACTCTCGGCGGTCTCTGTCAGTCAGCAGACGAGGTCGGCCTGTACGCTTTCGTATTATGTACGCATCCCTGCACGTTTCCACTTCACTGTCACATCAGAAACAGTGGACATAGGGATGTTTAGGAGTGTGGCAATCTCTCGTACAGTCTTCTGACACAAGTGACATCCTATCAGCCGACCACGTTAGAAGTCCGTGAGGCCCCACACTGCTCTCTCTCGATGTCTGACGACTACTGAGGTCGCTGATATGGAGTACCTGGCAGTACGGGGCAGCACAAGACACCTATTATGAAAAACGTTTTTAGCGGTTGTCCGGATACTTTTGATCACATAGTTTAAAGATAGAGAAATGATGCCAAAGATCGCTCTTTTGCAATTTATTTCATTACTCCACAACTAGTTTCTGCACTTAAGATACCATTTAAAGAAGCTTGTGGTGAGTACTGTAGTTTAAAAATGGCTTGTTACATCTTCATTTTGAATAAACATCACGAATATGTGGAGTACGCTACGAGTACGTTTTGATTTTTAAATATCTCGTAGAGTACTCCACATGTTAGTGATGTTTATTTAAAAGTAGCTGTAAACCCATCGTTGCCCGGGTGTTTATTTGTCCTACATTCTTGTAGTCCACATCCCCTTCCTCTGCATCCACCTCTTTCTCTCCCATCTCTCTGTTCGTTTCCACCTTTCCCTCTCTCGGCAAAGTTTTATGCAAGGTACCCTCTGCTACGTACTATACAAACATTTACGTACACAATAATCTTCCTCTTGGTTTAAAGGTCATGTCTGGAAAAGTTCATAAAAATTGGGGCAAAACTATGTATTTTGTAAAATTCCGTAAGTTAAGTACCCTCCATCAAGCACAGAACGAAATTTTATACAGACAGGGACATTCCTCTTGTTTTTAAGGTAGAGTGTGCAAAATTTCATCAATATTGGAACAAAACTATAGATTTCAATGCAATAGAAACGCAGAGTCACATTGAAAAACGCACTTTGTTGTTCTCAAATATTTCAGTTATATTTCATACAACCCTTGTTGTGAGAATAACGAAAACAACCAAAAAAGGGTATGTGAAATCGGTCGAGTCGTTCTCAAGTTATGACAAGACAAAGGTATTTAGGGATCCATTTTTTGCTGCAAAGTACCCTCCCACATGCACCGTATGACTCTTAAGGTAAACGGTGACCTTCCTCTTGTTTTCAAGGTCAAGCGTGCGAAATTTCATGAAGATGGGAATGAAATTGTAGATTTCGTGACTCCGTAGGAGAAGTATGCTCCGCCGAGCACCTATAACAAAATACTTTCTTAGCTGACATTTTCTACCTATAAAATACATTCCTGCCAAATTTCAGCTTCATAGGTGAAGTAGTTTCCGAGATTTCGTGTTTAGTCAGTGAATGAGCGAGTGAGTGTCCTTTTGATTTGATATACAGTGATTAAGAAAACTGATTGCTTAATTTTGGATCCAAGAGAATTAAGGCAAACTTGAAGACAAAAATAAATAGTACCATGCAAATCTGCAATGCTAACTTTATCTGATACAAGGTCATGCCTGATGCGACACTTTTATGGCATCTGCAGCGAAATTGTTGTGAGCGGTAGACTTCTTTTCGTTTCATCATTTTGTCTGTATGTGTTGGGGGGGGGGGGTCAGTTACAAAACGCGTCATAAACACTCGAAATTACATGCAAACTTAGTGGCAGGTCCCTAATTACTCCCATTTTCCAATAATTGACGCATAAATTCTCAAGCGGTAGCCTCTCATTATTTACGACGTAATATCTCCTGAGCTATGTGTCGTGCTCCTTTGTTTTTGGATCTTGAACCTTCGTGGGCGTACAGTGAACAGTTCACCAAAATTTCATTCCAATCGAATGAATGGTCGATGAACACACAGACACACGAGAGAGAGAGAGAGAGAGAGAGAGAAGATGAAAGAAGCAATTTTAAACTACAGCACTCACCACAACCGATCACAAGCTTGTAATTATCTTATATAAATAATGCATCTGAAGATGGTAGCTAGACTGCTGATACTAATTGTACAATAATAAAAAAAAGTCTCAAAAAAGCAGATCGCGCTCTGAAGATGTGCAAACTATACATAGTGTGCACGTAGGTGGTGGTAACACGTTTGAGGGAAACGGAAGAAAATAATGAGGGAAGTGCGTTTGGTGGAAACAGCCGACATAGCCGCGCGTGAGCGGCCGCGCAGTCTAAGGCGCCTTGCTGCGGACTGTCCAGCTGCTCGCCTTGAGACGTTCAAGTCCTCCATCGGGCGTATGTGTGTGTATTGTGCCCTTAGTGTTTTTTTTTTAAAGTATTCTGTTGACTACTGCAATTTGGTCCCACAGCGTTACAAACATTTGAATATTTGAACAGCCGACGTCACTAAAATATCTTTGATCTCATAAAAATATATTGTACCGAGGAGCGACGGCACGTTGTATACAGTGGCAATATCAGCCCCCTCATCATATGAAGTACAGGAGACCTTCGTCAATGGGAGGACACGATACTACTACCCAACTGCACAGATCAGTGGGTGACGGAATGTATAGTAGGGAATCTTCCGTTCACACAGACATGGTGACGATGATGAGAACAGATTATGAGTAAAGCACTACGTGCAGAATGCCACGAACTCTCTTAGCCTGTAGTATAAACATACTCTTTGGTTTGTTTACAATCTGAAAGATGTGGGAGTTGCTGTGTTGTGGTAATGTGTGTGCAGTGTTGTGAAATGTGGAAAATGTTGTCCAAAAGAGAAACACAAATGGATGTACTTAATATGAAATTCTTAGCTGTAAGTAAAATCTTGAAGACGGACTTCCATTGTAATTAACCAGTGTAACACACCACATATACTGTTTACGTTTTCTCGTTTTCTGCCCTGCCACAGGTACAGAGTTAATTGCACTGAAATGTATCTGTACCATCTAATGATGACTGCTAGGCAGCTCGAAGCCGGTCATGGTTCAAAAAATAACTTCATTGAGAAGAAAAAATGAGCTACTGATTGCAACAATTTCTGACACCTATTTCGAACTTAGTACTATTTATTTTATTTTGGAATAAACCTACCAGGTGAAAGTAAGCTGTGACAAGATTATTCCCCATCCGGACATCACGCTATAAAGATGAGTAAATGTTGTTAGTTTATATGAGGGTGAGTCAAATGAAAACTTTAAATATTTTTTAAAATATTGTTTATTGTGCAGAAGTGGTACAAAGCTGTGTCACTTTTCAACATAATCTTCTCCACGCTCAATGAAAGTCGTCCAGCGCTTTCAAAGTGCATAAATTCCTTTAGAAAAAACTTATTTTGGTATTCCGCGCAATCACTCATGCACTGTGTGGCGTACCTCTTCATCAGAACGGAACTTCTTTCCTTCCAATGTTTCTTTGAGTGGTCCAAACATATGGAAATCACTCGGGGCAAGGCCTGGTGAGTGTGGTGGATAAGGACGACACTCAAAATGCAGGTCTGTGGTTGTTGCAACTGTTGTATGGGCAGTGTGGGGCCTTGCATTGTCATGTTGCAAAAGGACACCTGCTGACGCTATCCTCGTCGTTTTGATTTGACCCGTGACTAATCTGAAACTATGCTGCTATGTCATTCAGTGTCACTCGGCGGTTTCTCTTCGCTATGACCTCAACTGCTGCGACGTTCTGTGGAGTCACAACTCATTGTGCCTGACGTGGACTCGGAGCATCTTCCACTGAAGTCACACCATTTGCGAACTTCCTACCCCATTCGTAGACTTGCTGCTGTGACAAAATGCATCACCGTGGTGAACCTTCATACGTCGACGAATTTCAATAGGTTTCCAGTGGCGGCGCTAGGCGTCGGCGACGTCGGCAACCGCCGACGGCCTCGCGTTTGTGGGGGCCTCGCAAAACATTGTTAAAATTGTGATTCTTTAGTTTCTCCCGACGTATTTGATAATCAAAATATCCACGGTTGGACACTATAGACCGGCAGTACACCCGTGGATATTTTGATTATTGTTAAAATTATTGTTTTTTTCAATATTTGTTGTTTAACGGCACTTTTCAACTGCTAGGTTATGTAGTGACGACCTACATCTAACTTACACTAGTTTAACCAAAGGACGAACACAACATCCGTACCCACGGGTGGGATTCGACCCCCGACAAGAGCGATGTCGCTCACCGTGGTATGACGCCTTAATGCGCTCGGCCATTTCCGCCTGGCAGCTATTCAATTGTCCGTATTTATTTCCGTGTGAGTGCAGCAGTAATACAACTTTTAGTTAAATACCTGGAAACAACTTCTTCAGTACATTTTAGAAAACAATTTGGAAGTAGAATATCCAGACGTTTATATAACAATCAGAATTATGTGCACAGTTCCAGTCAGTACAGCTTCGACCGAGAGAAGCTTCTCAAAGTTAAAATTGATTAAGACTTACTTGAGAAGCACAATGGGCCAAGATACACTCTCTGCATTTTCGTTACTATTATTTGAAGCCGAAATAGCGGCTAGTATTAATTAACATGTGATCTAAAAAAAATTCAGTGAGGCGAAAAGCCGAAAAGTTTCTCTATTTTAATTTGCGTTTGTTTATTGTAATTGTTTGCGATTGCAAAAATACTGTATAATTCAGCTCATTGCATTTAACATTTTCCTCCTTAAAAAATGAAAGGGGGCCTCGCAAAGACGAGTTCGCCGACGTCCAGATTTCGTCTAGCACCGCCACTGTAGGTTTCACACCTTTAGTACGCAAAAACCGAATAACAGAACGCTGTTTTTCCCTGGTGCAAGTCGCAAGTGGGGCGGCCATCTTTATACAGATACTGCGACGGTATCAGAGACTTACTAAATAAAAACTAGACCGCTCGTTGGCGCTAGTGTCGCGTCCCCACATTGAACGTGTCAGAAGCCGCCATTTGGAGGGAAACATGGTTCGTTCGTGTGTTGCTTTTAATTGTAACAGTAAGAATGGACGCAAAGACGAAGACGGAAACAGTGTTATATTTCACAGATCAGTCATTACTTGTATAGGCGTATAGTATTTTCATGGAGAAACAAGAAATCATGAGCGTTTGCTTTTGTTTAGGTTTGCTCTTACAAATGATGAGAAAAGTACTTTGTTGCATGTCAAGTACTTATATTTCATTTGCAAATAAATTACTAAAAATACTAAGTTGAATGAAGAACTAGGCGTTTAAGAGGTATTTAGATTTTGAATCACATGTATAAGTATGAAGCAGAAGCAGGTCGAATAATTGCTTTTAGACACTTAACAGGTGGTGATTGTACTTCGTAAATGGTCATTATTTGATCGAATGTTGCATACTCAACCCCTTTGAGAAGTACTATCTCTGTTAAAAAGTAATGTGCGAAAGAAATGCCTGTTTAAAGTTGTATGAGTTATTACAATTATTCATACCCAAATTCGAGGAAGTTGAAAGAAAACTTCTGTGTAATATGGAAAGGAATGTAGCCAAAAATGTGCTATACAGAAATAAGCGTGCAAAACGCATTGAGTAGTAGGCAAAAAGCAAACAGAACATGACAGAAAATTACGCGAAATAAATAATAATCACACTCTCTACTACTTTACAAGTTTCATGCAATCATCTTATGCAAATACCTGGATGCAAAATCGCTCCACTTTCTCATAAAAAAGATTTTACATTCTTAAATTCCGTGTCTGTATGCAGACGTATTTCTGAAATTAGTAAACTTAATTCATTTAAGATTACATCTAAACAGACTGCAATAATCAGTATTTTTTAAAACAAACATGCGTTTATTTTGTGCTTTATTTTGCGATTGTCGCGTCTCATACACTTCAGATCACAACCCCAGCACTAGGATTGTTCCCTGAAAATGGCGACGATCAGCTGCTTCAATTCGGGGACAGTTACCTCGCTTCTCCGCTATGGCGTGGTAGGGGCTTGGGACAGATTTGCCAGGTTTTTCTGTTGCTCTGTCGCCAAATTTTAAACAAAAGTTGCCAAAACATCGCCATCTTTTCATCAATAAAATGCCAAAATATAACTATCTTTTCATCAATAGAAATAGCCAAATATCGCAACCTTTAATCTGTCAACATTATTATGCTGTGGTAATTATGGCATGTTACTCGACAATAATAATCCTGAAATTCAGGGAGTAAGCTGGTTACCGAGTAAAAAGTAACACAAACTGTGGCACTCTCACATTCACAGACATCAGACTCAACTTTCCAGGGAAACTCATACTTCACAGAAACATTTATCTGAGTTCGTCCAAGAACTGAACCCAGACAATGAGGGCAGTCAAAATATTGTCACATTGTAAATATAATAGAGAGACTCCGGAAATTCAGTTACATTTAACTAACACGTTTATTAATTTCATAACTTATAAAAATTACAAACAAAACTGTTCAAGAATCATTCTATCAAACTTAAACAAGGGATGTTCTCATGCATCACTTTCACCTTCTTAAAAACAAATATTTACAGATGTTAAATAGTTATTGAATCTTTCAAACATTTCTTTAATACACGCAAAATCATTACACCAATTTTAGGTGAGGTAGTTTATAATAATGCAGTAAGCATTTCATACTTTGAGGTGAGATGGACTTTAATTCATAATAATTGGTCATTACACACTGAAAAATGAACCACGAGAACGACTGGGAAATCACCGCGTGTTCTCCATCGACATTTATACTCTGTAAGCCATTGTGAAGTGCGTAGCAAAGGGCTCGCTTCACAGTAGCAGTTGTTACGAATTTCTGTTGTATTGTCGTATGGAACGCGGAAAAAAAATACTGTTTAAGTGCCTCCTTGCATGCTGTAATTTGTATAATCTTATCTTCATGTTCTCAGCGGGAGCCATTCATACGGTGTTGTAGTATACTTCGAGATATCATTTAAAGCCTGTTCTTGAACCATCGTAAGTAGGGTACATGAGGTAGTTTACGTCTATCTTCAAGAGTCTGTAAGTTGAGTTTGTTTACATCTCTGTGACACTCTCCCACACATCCATGATACTTGAAAACATTTGTGCTAACTTGTGTAGGTTGATTACCTTTCCCCAGCACTCTACCGAAGTTTAGCCGGTATCATTGACACAATGTCTAAACAGTGATTGCTTTACATACGTTGTATTTGAAGTAAAATAAAATAGCCATTAAATCGTCAACCAATTCCTTCAATAGCCAAATTTAATCGCCAGTCGCCAGACTGCTAAAATGGCTACTATTATAAGAAAAAGATAGCCAAGAATGCGAAAAATCGCCACACCTGGCAACCCTGGCTTGGGACGGTATGGGTGCATCTGCTGCCACCTACAGGCCATTCTGCACGCTGTTTGTTGTGCGCTTACCAACTTACAGGATAACGGCGCGCAATTTCGATTTGTTGTTACAAATTTAAGGTTTTCATTTGACTGATGCTCGTATGTATGAAAATTTGAGGCATGTAATATTTGGGTGATTTGAAATGCTGTTAGGCAGCAGGAGGGAGCCTCGGCCAGAACAAAGCGCCGGCAGTGTGGGGTAATTGCAGGAGCGCGGCGCGGCGGTCGCACCTCGCAGCGGGCAGCAGCAGGTAGCCAACACGACCAGCACGACCGCCGGGCCGGCCGGCGGGTCGTAATAAATTTTACGGGGCGCGCGCCCGCGGCCCCAACAATAGGCCGCGAAAATTAGGGAGTCTGGGGGCCTAATGGCGCCGTAATTATAGCCCGCTCTCTGCCCTAGGCGGGGGGGGGGGCGCTCATCAAGGGCAGGGGGGGGGGGGGGAGCGGCCGTAAAGCAAATGGCTGCGACGCCAGCGGCCTGCATCATTCATGTTAGGCCAGCAATCTGCGCCGCCTTCCGCGAGAACTGCGACACCCAGAAACGGCGGAGCGAATCCCGCCGGACTGGTGGCAGCCGTAAAACACGGACTCTGCGAAGGGTCGGCGGTGCGCTACAGTGTGTGCCGGTCGCTCCCGTCTGACTGGAAACTGCCGTCTAGACCTCCTAAAAGCACAGGCTGGCGCATCCGCCATTTTCATTCATTTGTATCCCAGCCTCGTCGCCACTTTTGTGTCTCGTTTCCGCCGGTTGTCCTAGGTGTCGGTGGCCGAGTAGAAAGAGACCGACACAGGAATAAAGGATGCACGCGTGTGCAGGTACGGAGGTGACCAGCCAGTGGGACAGCAGAAACTAGAACACTATGCTAAATTAGAACAAGATATATATTTCGTGGAGTCTTGGTAATACTTAACTTTTACATAGTTCTTGACTGCAGAATGCTGATACATAGATTAGGTAGAGGCCTGCCTACTGATGATTCCTAGTGCCTATCCGATATCCAAGTCTTCACTGGTGCCTATCTGATTCCCAAGTGTTAACTGGTTCCTATCTCAGTCCCAAGTGGACGATGCAGCAGTCGTGGCCACGAGCGGAGTTGCAGCAGAGGGCGCTCGTGGCTGACGTCGTAAGAACGCCGCGCCGTGCGTGCATGGCGGCGTGCGGCGAAGTACGTGGTGCGCACTTCATACTTGTGCGACACCACAATTTCTGCGAATGATAAACACAGCACGCAACTTACACGAATAGTGTTGTTTGATTTAAGTTCAGTGAAGTGCCCGACATAGAGCCTTAGATCGTGCTACTTTCAGCTTGCATTCTGCTCTTGTTTACTTCGATATGTGGATCAGACACAAAAATCTCGCGTTTTCTTTACTTATTGCTGCTTCTGCCCAAATACAGAAAAAGAGCAAGAAACGTATATTTCTTAGGGTTACCATATGTCCGTCTTCAGAAAAGAGGACATTTCTAGATTCATAAAGAAACCTTCTTTCGCTCTCTCTCGTATTGACAACTCCAGTACTAGTAATGCCTAATGCCTCTACTGTATTAATACATCTTAGGCATCTTACGAAATTTGTTCAACTTCTTACAAATTAAGAAGCGTGAAATGTTGAGACCAGTAGAAAGAATTACATGACTACATAGCAGCGAAGCCCTAATATTTCATCACTTCACCACTTCTAATCATCGTCTTAAGTGCTGAATATTTTTTCCATGCTTATAAGATACCTTGCCGATCACCCCTGTTTTCACCTGAATTTTTTTACTTCGCATCATTTACGGAAACCATAGAACTGTTGACGGTAAAATCGTCACGAATAAAGTAACTGTAAAAATTATCTAAGCGTACCTCGATGTAGCAATGCTCCCATTTCGGATCAGACCGACATGTCAATTTACATGATTAGCATCTAGATTCTAGTGAGTGAATGGAATATGTAAGACCCAGGTTAAAAAGCAATGAATAAAATAAACTTTTAATTTACCGTACAAAGGTTCCCAATTAATTATTAAAAACTACTCAGATTTAGGACAAAAGCTTTAAATCGGTGTTTTCAAAACACTGTTTATGTACTTAGTCTCTTTGGTCCTAAACAGGCGAATGGTGAAACGGCAATGGTGACTGTGGCATCTGACCTTATTTGTATGAAATTTTGAACAAGGTTTTAACTTATGTATAACGAACATTGTAGTAGCTTGTACGAGCCTCTGGTTCCACGTACATTAACTGAAGGTGTGTAAATACGAGAGACTAGAATCTCCCCATCGTTTCCACCTTCTCAATAATAATCAAGACGTAAACTGAATTGTAATATTTAAGCATTTATTAGTAACAGTTACACAAATGTTTCGCCAGCCGCGATTACTGTGTTACAATATGAGGAGCCTACTAGCGGTAGCCCTCTGAGACGTCCGACATGCGTCCGTTAGCGACGGAGCCTCGATACAGTCTGCCGTGCCGAGTGTCGCGCACCCAGCACGAGGGCCGGGGTGGCATCGGAACAAAGGCAGTATACCTGCCGGCGGGCCCGCGGTGGTGGTCAAGCTGCCCTTGGGGTTCCAGCATTTCTCCCAGGGGGCAGACCTGACTAGGCGGCATCTCCGCCCAGCTACCAACCACCACCAGATGGCAACTGCGAGTCCAAACATAGCTTATGATCTTAAAGTCATAAGTGTGGTTGACAGACAACACACAAAACTGCCGAGTCCCAGCACGAAGACTGAACGTCTTATTTTTGGATGTCACACAACACTCCGACCAGAGAAATGATGGGAAAGTTTCATGGTATACTGTGTGTATTGCATTGTCTAGCATTGTTGCAGACGTATTTTTTTAATTGGCCGCCTCGAAGCTCGTATTCCGCGACAATTGCCACGCCAATTGTTTCAATTGTACCGAAGTAGCTTGACCTCAGAGCGGCGACGGCACAGAAAGGAGAAAATTCAAAAATCACATTGTTTCAAGAAAGGTTAAATTTTCTAGAGTTAGTGATTGTGACAGTTCAGAGAGTTATATTTACGCACTTTCAAACTGAAGCAGTTGCACATCGCAAAAAAGAAGACGTTTCCCCGTTTTGTTAACAACCCGGACGGACCATTTTTAGGGACCAAAAAAGAGGACATGTCCGGGTAAAAGAGGACCTCTGGTAACCCTAATATTTCTATGTTAAAAATCGCGTATTACGTTTAATACTGCCGAAACTGGTCATCTAGATAAAATTTTTATGTGCTCTTGGCTTCTATTTGAATAATGACTGTCAATATGCGAGGTTTGTTTGCCGTCTTGCAGTGTTTGTTGTCTGCTGTGCCAAATTCACCACATCAGATTTTTGTACTCAAATTGCTGAAAGTACTTCTATTATGTTACTGAGAAAGTATCAGTATGTATTACAAACATTAAAACTAAAAAGAATATTAGTGTACAGGAGCTAAAGTTTACAGTCGTAGAGCCTCACGGTGCTGATGTTGACAACAACCTTTGAATGCTATTTGAAAACCTAATCGCATAGAATGTGTTGACCATGAAATAAATATATAATTCTGTTCCTTCTCTAAGGTTGACAAATTTTCGTATGTAACAGTACCCTTGTCTTGTCAGTAATTTAATAATCTTTATAAAAGAAACATTTCGTTGCCAACATTAGCACACTCTACAGCCGCAGCCGTAAGTAAACTTTACCCAGTATTCGTTGCCAGTTATGTTACAGCCTCTTATAGATAAGAGTCAATATTGGCATTTGCCAATAAGAAATTGAATTGAGGGTGTATTTTGTGATAAAACAGCAGGTACTGTACTTGTTGTTGTTATGGTCTTCAGTCCGGAGACTAGTTTGATGCAGCTCTCCACCGTACTCTATCCTGAGCAAGCCTTTTCATCTCCTCATAAGAATGGCAACCCACATCCATTTGAATCTGCTTATTATATGCGTCTCTTGGTCTCCCTCTGCGATTTTTACCCCACACACTTCCCTCCAATGCTAAATTTACGATTCCTCGATGTCTAAAAATGCGACCTAACAAGCAATCCCTTCTTTTACTCAAGGTATAGCAAAAATTTCTTTTCTCACCAATTCTGTTCAGTACCTCTTCATTAGTTATGCGATTTACCCACCTAATCTTCAGCATTCTTCTGTAGCACCACATTTCAGAAGCCTCTATTCTCTTCCTGTCTGCACTGTTTGTCGTCCATGTTTCACTCCCGTACAAGGCAACACACCACACAAATGCCTTCAGAAAAGACTTCCTTACACTTAAATGAATATTCGATGTTAGCAAATTTCTCTTTTTCAAAAATGCTTTTCTACCCATTGCCATTCTGCATTTTATATCCTTTGTACGGCGTCCGTCATTTGTTATTTTACTACCCAAGTAACAGAACTCATATACCACCTCCATTATTTCGTTACCTAATCTAATTTCTTCTGCATCGCCTGATTTTGTAAGACTGCATTCCATTATCTTTGTTTTGATCTTGTTAATGTTCATTTTATACGCCCTCTTCAACCCACTGCCCATTCCATTCAACTGCTCTTCCGGATCCTCTGCTGTCTCTGACAGAATTACAATGTCATCAGCAAAACGCAATGTTTTTATTTCTTCACCCTGAAGTTTGATCCCTATTCCCAATTTTTCCTTGCTTTCCTTCACTGCCTGCTCGATGTACGAATTGAATAACATCGGAGAAACGCTACAACCTTGTCTTACTCCCTTCCCAACTGATGCTTCCCTTTCATGCCCTTCGAGTCTAATAACTGCGGTCTGGCTTTTGTACAAGTTGTAAATAACTCTCCTTTCCCTGTATTTGACCCCTGCTGACTTTAGAATTTGAAACAGTGTATTCCAGTCAACATTGTCAAAAGCTTTCTCCAAATCTACAAAAGGTAAAAATGTAGGTTTGCCTTTCCTTAATCTATCTTCTAAGATAAGCCGTAAAGCGAGTATTGCCTCCCGGGTTCCTACGTTCCTTCTGAATCCAAACTGATGTTCCCCAAGGTCAGCTTCTACAAATTTTTCCATTCTCCTGTAGATGATTCTTGTTAAAATTTTGCAACCATAACTTATCAAACTGATGGTTCTGTAATTTTCACACCTGTCTGCGCCTGATTTCTTTGGAATGGGGATTATTACATTTTTCTTAAAGTCTGAGGGTATTTCACCTGTCTCATAAATCATACACACCAGGTGAAATAGTTTTGTCATGGCTGGCTCACCCAGCGACTTTAGTTGCTCTGAGGGAATGTCATCTACTCCCGGGGCCTTGTTCCGACCTAGGTTTTTCAGGGCTCTGTCAAATTCATCTCTCAGTATAGTATCTCCATCTTGATCTACTTCCTCTTCCCTTCCTACAACATTGTCTCTAAGTTCAATTCCTTTGTAGAGCTTCTCTATGTACTCTTTCCACCTTTCAGCTATTCTTTCAAATTGCATACTACAAGTTCTGACGCTAAAACTTCGAAATACCACAAATAACATTCAACGGTAGTTGCCTGTATCAGCACAGTACGCTGCCACAGCCGTAACGAAATTTTTTGCCCAGTGTATTTATATTTTCCGTTTTAGTGTTTGTAATATTTTCTCGCAATAACGTAACAGAAGTATCTTCATCAATTTGTGCAATGTTAGTACAAAAAATTTTGATGAGGTGTAGTTTTCAATACACTATAATTATAAGACACACATATTGTGCTCTAAAAACTATGTTCTGGGATGCTTTGGTGTAATATATTTTGCGGCTGCTAAGTCCCTACAGGCAGCTTCTCTGTTAAGAGAGTTAAGTTCAAATTTCACAGACGATTTTTACTATTAAATATAATAATAATAATAATAACGATTTACTTACAATACATAACTGTGGGCTCTGTCCGGGTTCCCAGTTTTTGGGCCGACATTTAATGATCCATTTTTCTTCTCTTAGAATCTCTCGGGAAACTAAACGTTCTGTAGCCACCTCTGGAATAATTTGAGCAGTTTATGGCAACACAAGGACCCGTAATGCCGTGCTGAAGTGCCGTGACGCAAATCCTATAGCACCGCAGTGTGTTTAACTTACGAGCCACGAGAATGAAAATGGCGGATGCGTCAGCTCGTACTTCTAGGAGCCTTATTTATGCGTGTCCACTAGGTCACGGCCTAGCTGCAGACGCGCCTCGCTCAGCCGCTCCTGTGTCCCGACAGTTGGATGCCACCCTCACTCCCGGGAGTCCGCGCTCACCGGAATCATTCCCTCGACACCATCTGCCTATATCCCCGAGGTACTTGTGTGCTTACAGGTTCCATGTGGAGGGAAACCTATGTCGCCACGATGAAGGTATGGTCTTTCGGAGCTGAATGCCAACTCGTGTAGCCTTGCTCACTGCACGACACGGAACTTTACACCAAGTCTGGGTCCGTCAACACCGACACTGAAATAATGTTCAAATGTTTGTGCAGCTATGGGCCCAAACTGCAGTGGTTATCAGTACCTAGACTCACAAACTACTTAAAGTAAATTAAGCTAAGGACAACACACACACACACACACACACACACACACACACACACACACACACATGCCCGAGAGAGGACTCGAACCTCCGACAGGGAAGAGCCGCGCACTTCGCAGCAAGTCCTCTTAAGGTGGGTTGTCCAAGGCGCGATTGCTGCCTGCGACTGCGATGAGTCGGCTTAAGGCTCCTATAATCCGAGCTGAACTATCCGCCATTTTTGCCCCAATGTGCAGGACAGTTGTATGTGGGTATATACGAGTCGCGACCGGAAAGGGAGTTTATAATCGAATTTACTGAAGAATTTGTGGAAAATGTGGGTGGCTGCTCAGCTGTGAACTGCACAAATCACTGCAGAAAAGGAGTGCGCATGTTCAAATTTTCCAGCAATCCAGAACGAAGAAAAAGATGGGCTATAAACTGTCGCAGAAGCAACTGGGAACCAGGACCTGGCGCTCATTTATGTATTGTAAGTATATGTAATAAATGTAGCTATAAACATATCAGTTATGTACAATTGCATTACTTCTCCCTGTCAATGGTGCTGGAGCAGTTTGTTGCAGAATGTTTGTGCGTTAATGACGTTATTCGCAGTTTTCAAAGTGGATAGGAATATTTATTGTGGTGCATTTATACGTAGTTTTCAACATACTGAATAATACTTATATATAAGGTCAAAGCATCTCTTACGGTCGCATAACACACTCCAAAATACGGCACTGGGTAAAATTTTACGACGCTTCTCGTCGGGCTCCAGTGCTTATGCTGGCAACAGATGAACAATGAAGTGTAGAATTGCGTTAATATTTCTCACGAGCTACAGAGTAAATGTTATTGCTGCTCGTTTCATTCGCAGCAAAATTAATACTGCACTTGCTCTATGGTTGACAGGTTCTTGTATGTACCCTTATCCATTCAGAAATAAAATAATTTTCGTTTTAATTGAAGTTGTCACGGAAAAAACATTTATTGGTCATCTGAGTTGCCGTGATTACCATTGGTGCCAACATAACAACTGCAGCCAGCCGGGAAACTATGTTATATTACCGGTACGTTACGATTTTCTGTTATATTAAAAGCGCATTCTAAATCTTTATAGGCCCATACACATTAGTTACTGTTCGGACACTTAGTGTGTGCAATATTAAATACATTTTATTAGAAATATTTCTGAAAACTGCGTGAATATGTCAACCATCGCCAATATAAACATTGTCAGATGCACCCATGTTGTGGCAAAAATGGCGGACGATTTAGCCTGGGTTTTTATACAGTACTCTAGGTCGTCTCGTGAGGTCAGAGGCTGGGTGCTCGCGCATGCATTGAGTTTGGAGTGCGGCGCGCGGCTGATGCGGCGACAATCGCAGGACTGCAGCAGTGGGCAGTATCGCGATGGGAGCAACATGTCGAACCAAGCGGACCGAAGAAAAACGGGTATGAACCACTCATAAGATCTGACCTCATTTCGCCATTAAGCTACTGCCTTTGTACGTTGAACAGATTTATATTTCATGGCAATCTAGTGACATATACAAGAATAGACGGAAAATATTCGGAGAAATGAAGTCTGCTTCTAGGGTTTTGGAAATTATGAATATGAGCGGCGGTTTTTTATATAATAAAAATGTAAACTTTTTTTAACAAAAAAGAAAAGGAAAAAAAGCACACCATTGCTTTCTATCATTGGGTGCGGGCCGTCTGCCGCTGGGTTCTCGTCGCAAATGCTGATGACTGATATTTCGCATTCTTGGCACAAACTGTAGATCTTAGGATACTAAATACCCTAACGATGTCCGAAACTGAATTTCCCACTCGAAGTCTTAATACCCGCTATCACGCCGTCATACTTCCCGTACGGACCACCAGACGAGCAGTTGCACCGCCCTTATGTACCTTACCGCCTCCTGTATCTGGCTGTCACGTGACTTGTGTCGTCTCGGTGTAACATTTCCGGCCGTTAGACCCCATCTGGGGTCGTGTCCGGCCTGCTGGTGCAAGTCTTTAGGTGACGCGACTTGCGCGTCGGTGATGATGAAATGTTGATGAGGAGAACACAATACCCAGTCCCCGAGTACAGAAAATCCCCGACGCGAATGGGAAGCGAACTCAGATCCCCTGCGCGGCAACCCGCCACGTTCTCCACTGGTGTACGGAGGCGGACATTTTGTAGTTATTTTTCTCAATTTCAAAAAAGGACATCTATAGGTAACTCTACGACACTCGTTTGATATTTAATTCTTTTTCCCTATCTTAACGCATAAAAACAATTTGTACTCGAATCTAATACAAGGAAAATGTGCTGTACATATGTCGATATATTTCCACTCAACTCACGTGCTGTAGTAGAAGAAAGGAAGACGAGAATCATTTACTCGAACTATATGACGCTTTGTGTTTAGAAAAGGTTCACATGTTTGTAAAGCTTATGGGACTTAACTGCGGGGTCATCAGTCCCTAAACTTACAAACTACTTATCAAGTAGCTAATACTAAAGACGGCACAAAAAACCAGCCGGAGGGAGGATTCCAACCGTCGACAGGGAACGGCCTTGCGCATCGGTGCACAACGCCTCAATGCGCTCGGCCGCTCCGCCGCGGTTTTGTGTTTAGATCTGTGTTTCGTACGGTTCCATAGCATCCAATAGTATATTATGGCTTTTTTACGTTTTGTCAATGCAATATCATTCGATAATATATGTTGTTGTTGTTATGGTCTTCAGTCCGGAGACTGGTTTGATGCAACTCTCCACAATACCCTATCCTGAGCAAGACTTTTCATCTCCTCATAGGAACGAAAACCCACAACCACTTGAATCTGTTTACTATACGCGTCTCTTGGTCTCCCTCTCCGATTTTTACCCCACACACTTCCCTCCATGGCTAAATTTACGATTCCTCGATGTCTAAGAATGTGTCCTACCAAGCGATCCCTTCTTTTAGTCAGGGTATGCCAAAAATTCCTTTTCTCACCAATTCTGTTCAGTACCTCTTCATTAGTTATGCGATCTACCCACCTAATCTTCAGCATTCTTCTGTAGCACCACAATTCAAAAGCCTCTATCCGCTTCCTGTCCGCACAGCTTATCGTCCATGTTTCACTCCCATACAAGGCAACACTCCACACAAATGCCTTCGGAAAAGACTTCCTTACTCTTAAATTAATATTCGATGTTAGCAAATTTCTCTTTTTCAAAAATGCTTTTCTACCTATTGCCATTCTGCATTTTATATCCTCTGTACTGCGACCATCATTTGTTATTTTACTGCCCAAGTAACAAAACTCATCTACCTCCTTTATTGCTTCGTTACCTAATCTAATTCCTTCAGCATCATCCGATTTTCTTAAACTGCACTTCATTACCCTAGTTTTGCACTTGTTAATGTTCTTCTTATAAGCACCTTTCAGCACACTGTCCATTCCGTTCAATTGCTCTTCCAGGTCCTTTGCTGTATCTGAAGACGTAAAGTGAAAATTGCCTCCCGGGTTCCTATGTTCCTCCTGAATCCAAACTGATCTTCCCCGAGGTCAGCTTCTACCAGCTTTTCCATTCTCCTGTAGATAATTCGTGTTAAAATTATGCAACCATGACTTATCAAACTGATGGTTCTGTAATTTTCACACCTGTCTGCGCCTGCTTTCTTTGGAATGGGGATTATTACATTTTTCTTAAAGTCTGAGGGTATTTCGCCTGTCTCATACATCTTACATACCAGTTCAAATAGTTTTGTCATGGTTGGCTCTCCCAGAGACTTTAGTAGCTCTGAGGGTATGTCATCTACTCCTGGGGCCTTGTTCCGACCTAGGTCTTTCAGGGCTCTGTCAAATTCATCTCTCAGTATAGTACCTCCTATTTCATCTTGATCTACTTCCTCTTACCTTTCTACAACATCGTCTCTATGTTCATTTCCTTTGTAGAGCTGCTCTGGGCTCTGTCAAATTCATCTCTCAGTATAGTACCTCCTATTTCATCTTGATCTACTTCCTCTTACCTTTCTACAACATCGTCTCTATGTTCATTTCCTTTGTAGAGCTGCTCTGGGCTCTGTCAAATTCATCTCTCAGTATAGTACCTCCTATTTCATCTTGATCTACTTCCTCTTACCTTTCTACAACATCGTCTCTATGTTCATTTCCTTTGTAGAGCTGCTCTGGGCTCTGTCAAATTCATCTCTCAGTATAGTACCTCCTATTTCATCTTGATCTACTTCCTCTTACCTTTCTACAACATCGTCTCTATGTTCATTTCCTTTGTAGAGCTGCTCTGGGCTCTGTCAAATTCATCTCTCAGTATAGTACCTCCTATTTCATCTTGATCTACTTCCTCTTACCTTTCTACAACATCGTCTCTATGTTCATTTCCTTTGTAGAGCTGCTCTGGGCTCTGTCAAATTCATCTCTCAGTATAGTACCTCCTATTTCATCTTGATCTACTTCCTCTTACCTTTCTACAACATCGTCTCTATGTTCATTTCCTTTGTAGAGCTGCTCTGGGCTCTGTCAAATTCATCTCTCAGTATAGTACCTCCTATTTCATCTTGATCTACTTCCTCTTACCTTTCTACAACATCGTCTCTATGTTCATTTCCTTTGTAGAGCTGCTCTGGGCTCTGTCAAATTCATCTCTCAGTATAGTACCTCCTATTTCATCTTGATCTACTTCCTCTTACCTTTCTACAACATCGTCTCTATGTTCATTTCCTTTGTAGAGCTGCTCTGGGCTCTGTCAAATTCATCTCTCAGTATAGTACCCTCCTATTTCATCTTGATCTACTTCCTCTTACCTTTCTACAACATCGTCTCTATGTTCATTTCCTTTGTAGAGCTGCTCTATCTACTCTTTCCACCTTTCAGCTTTCCCTTCTTTGCTGAGAACTGGTTTCCAATCTGAGTTATTGATATTCGTAGAATTGCTTTTCTTGTCCCCAAATGTCTCTTTTATTTTCCTGTAGGCGGTATCTACTTTTCCCCTTCTTATACATTCTTCTACAGATTTGCATTTGGCTCCTAGCCACTCCTGCTTAGCCATTTTGCACTTCCTGTCAATCTCATTTCTTAGTCATCTGTACTCCATTTTGCCTGTTGCATTTACTGCATTTTTATATTTTCTCCTTTCGTCAATTAAATTTAGTATTTCCTGTGATATCCAAGGATTTTTTGTAGGTCTTGCCTTTCTACCTATGTTGTCCTCTGCTGCCTTCACTATTCCATCTCTCAATGTTACCCATTCCTCTTCTACTGTTTTATTTCCCCCTGTTTCTGTCAATTGATGCCTAAATCTCTGAGAGAATTTCTCCAGAACTTCACGTTCCTTCAATTTATCTAAGTCCTATCTCCTTATTTTCCTAACTTTCTGCAGTTTTTTCAGTTTCACCCTACAGTTCATGACTAAGAAGTTATGGTCAGAGTCTATATCTGCCCCTGGGTATGTCTTGCAGTTTATCACCTGGTTCTGGAATCTATATTTTACCATTATAAAATCTATCTGATACCTTCCGGTGTCTCCTGGTCTCTTCCACGTATACAACCTTCTTTTGTGATTCTTAAACCACGTGTTTGTTACGATTAAATCATGTTCCGTGCAAAATTCTACCAGGCGACTTCCTCTTTCATTCCTTCTGCCCAGTCGATATTCACCTACTATTTTTCCTTCTCTTCCTTTTCCTACTATCGAATTCCAGTCTCCCGTCACAATTAAGTTTTCCTCTCCCTTAACTGTCTGAATAATTTCCTTTAGCTCCTCATATATTTCTTTGATCTCCTCATCATCGGCAGAGCTAGTTGGCATATAAACCTGTACTACTGTTGTCGGTGTTGGCTTCGTAACTATCTTGACAATGATAATGCGATCACTGTGCTGCTCATAGTAGTTTACCCGCATTCCTATCTTTTTATTCATTATCAGTCCTACTCCTGTGATACCCCCAACTGATTAAGGGATCTAACATTCCACGCTCCGATCCGTAGAATGCCTGTATTGTCTTTTCTGATGACAACATCCTCCTGAGTAGTCCCCGCCCGGAGATCCGAATGGGGGACTATTTTACCTCCGGAATATTTTACCCGAGAGGATGCCATCGTCGTATTTTCATACAGTAGAGCTGCATGTCCTCGGGAAAAGTAACGGCTGTAGTTTCCCCTTGCTTTCAGCCGTTCGCAGTAACTGCATGGCAAAGTCACATTAGCTGATGTTACAAGGCCAGCTCAGTCAATCATCCAGACTGTTGCCCCTGTAACTACTGAAAAGGCTGCTGCCCCTCTTCAGGAACCACACGTTTGTCTGGCCTCTCCACAGATACCCCTCCGCTGTGGTTGCACATACGGTACGGCTATCTGCATCGTTGAGGCACGCAAGCCACCCCACCTCGGCAATGTCTGTGGTTCATGGGGCTGGCGATAATATATACAATTTGTAATTTGGTTTTGCAGTGTAATTTTATATGACAGAAAATTCCCAAACCCCCCCCCCCCCCCCCCCCCCCCCCCGCAAAAAAAAAAAAGAAAAAAAAATCAATAAAAGTTGTACCATCTATAGGTCTGTGGGAAACCCATAGGCTACATAAATATTGAAATAAATAAATAAATAAATAAATAAAACATAAACGCCTAAATCTTTTTTGTTTTTGTTCTTCTTATTGTATGGTCTTACCTAATTGTTCTGTAGGAGGTCATTGAAATCCAAATTGTCACCTGCAATAAGCTCAGAAAAATGTGCCCGCGAAAGGATTAAATGTGTGACTAGCCTGCCAGCCGGCGGCGTCCACGCCTCGTGTTGTTCGCAGAGGGGCCAACTGAAGGTTCGCCGCATCACTTAATACGCCTGCAGCCAGCTTGTGTCTCGTTTGCCCACGAGAGACGTGCTGATATTAAGTGCCTCGCTGGGAAACACCCTGTACTATGTAGGCAAATATAAATTTCAGCAGGAAACAATTGCTTTCACAGTATTCACTCGGAAGCAGTATCTGACATTACTTGACGTCTCGTAGTGGTTCTGCATCATCCCCGGCATACCAAAGTGATCATTCTACTCCGATAACAGCGTCGCTAATATTATTCGTCAGAACTCTATTTTCTTTAGTAGGACTGTAGCATCTTCCAAGTGTTCTGCCAGTGAAACGTACCCTTTGCATCGCCTTCCCTACAAGACTTTCTATGTGGTTTTTCTTTTTTCAATTTAAGTTGTTTCGTGAGTGTTACTCCTTTAGTTGGATTTAGGCCTGTAGCTTTGACTGATTTATCGTGTAACTGAAGTTTAACTGGCTTCTTTTAGTGCTCATATGGATGGCTTCACACTTCTCGTTATTAAGGGCCAATTTCCAATTTTTGCACCATCTTATCTAAATCATTTTACAGTTGCTAATGATCTTCTGACGACTTTACTAACTGATAAGTAACACCATCATCCGCGAACAGTCTAAGAGAGCTACTCAGATTGTCTTCTAAATCGTTTATGAAAATAAGGAACAGTAGGGTCCTTGTAACACTTCCCTGGGGAACGTGAGATATCACTTCTGCTCTTCTCGATGACTTTCCGTCAGTTACAACGTACTGTATCCTTTCTGACAGGAAATCACGAATCCAATCGCACAACTCTGAATATATTCCATAAGCTCGCAATTTGATTAGAAGACGCTTGTGAGGTACAGTGTCAAAAGCTCTTCAGAAATCTAGAAACAAGGAATCTATTTGACCTCCTTTGTCGATAGCACTCATCAACATCATGTGAGTAAAGAGCTAGCTGTATATTCACAAGAACGATACTTTCTGAATCCGTGTTGACTATAGGTTAATAGGGCGTTTTCTTCGAAAGGATGAAATACTTCCTCGAAAGAAGTTCATAATATTTGAGTAAAGTATACGTTCTAAAACACTGCTGCAAACTGATGTCAATGATACGGGCCCGTAATTCTGCAGATCACTCCTATTGCTTTTTTTGAATATTGAAGTGACCTGTGCAACTTTCCAGTCTTTGGGTACGGGTCTGTGTTTGCATCCGCATACGTATACCGGAACCAGTTTTTTTTTTTTTTGGGCTCTTCAGTGTAGCCGGCCGCGGTCGCCGAGGTGACTGAGGCGCTCCAGTCACGGTCAGCACGGCCACTACGGTAGGAGGTTAGAATCCCCCCTCGGGCATGGATATTTGTGCCGTCCTAGTTCGTAAGTAGTTCATAAGTAGTTTGTTAGTTTAGGGACTGATGACCCCGTAGTTAAGTCCCATAAGCTTAACAAACATTTGAACATTTTCTTCAGTGTATCTCGTCCTGAATTTTCAATATTCCAGCTGCAATACCAGGGGAGGAAACTATTTTTGTGCGTTACTTTCCTATCTTTGGCACTGGCCGAGGGAGGCAAGGTAGGAGTTTGACTGAAGAGGTGTGATGTGATGTAGGTGGTGGTTTGGAGCTGCGCTTTGGGTCGTCGGCGGTTAGCGGGGGGGGGGGGGGGGCGGCGGAAAGCAGAGGGCCGCGGTGTGGGCGCCCTCATCTGACATGCGGCGGTTACCTCTACTCGCCTGCTGGATGGAATACCGTGTGTTGTGGCCGGGCCAGCCAGAGAGCTGGGCTATCCACCTGCTGCCGACCCGGGCAGCCGTCCCTACAACAGGTGGACGCGCCCCAAGCCAAAGCTGCTGCGTAGCCTACTTCTTGTTAGGTGCTAGAGTCCGACCGAAACACGATTTGCGGCCGAAACGGAATATTCGGCTCCTCTTCTAGTTCCTGCGGAAATTAAGTAAATATCCGACAAATTTACGTTATATCACAAATCAGTGACGGTTTGAGGGGGGGCGGGGGACGGACTGCCCCGGGCCTTTCGTCTTGGTGGGGTGGAGCTCCAAATACCTCGAAACCACACTTTTTTTTGGAGCGCCATTGGCTTCTTGTTCTGGGGGCCTCAATACAAGTGTAATGGGGAGCCTCATTTTGTTTTCTCGTCGCCCCGGGCCTCCAAGAGCCTTAATCCGCCACTGTCACAAATCTCTAGTTTCACACATTTGGCATGATCCTTTCCCTGTACCTAAGCCTTGTTGAGTGTGTGTAAAGCCTAACGAGGAGTCCTTAGAAGGTGGTGTACAGGTTTAGACTTATGTTTCTTTTGAGAGGTAGCAATGATATTTTATTCAATTTATTCCACTTTTTATTTATTCTGTTTATTTCCTTGGGTGATAGGTTGTTTATATTCTAATTCTTCCAAATTATTTTTAATGCTAGTTGATAGGAATGGTCGCTGCATGATTTCGGTTCATTGGGAGTAACCCACCTGGGAACTTGCTGCTAGGCGCTCGCCGCCACCAGCGAAACAGCGGGACAGGCTGCCGCCCTGTTGCGGGGTGGGGGAGGGCAGAAGCCGCCCTGGCCTCGCACGGACAGCGAGCAGCCGCTGCCACCCCTGGTGGGCAGTGCACGCCTTGATAGCCTTTGGAGGGAGAAAGCCAGACCAGCAGCATTGTAAACTCTGCGCAGACCCTTACGGTCTGCCGGCGTCCAGGAGGAAGACATTGTCACAGAGTAACATATACAGAGAAGCAGCCCCCTCTAAACCACTGTCCTACGCTCCCTTCGTAGTTCCGTAAGATGCTAGCAGGTGTCGGGCGGTTCCCGGCTTAGTACCGGTAGACCACACTAGAGGCGCTTCTGAGGGTAGTGTAGAGGGGAGGCTGAGGGGAGAGCTCGTGCTGCCTGCCACGAGGCCACGGCTGTGTCCCGCTTGCTGGCGTTTGAGGGGAGGTGGTGGTGGGGGCAGCCGCTACCTGCCGCCTGCTCTGGCCAGTTTAAAGGGCTGCTTGACCGCAGCGCCATCATGGGACATCTTACGGAACCTTCCCTCCCCGCACCCCTGAGCGTTGGACCGGGCCCTTACGGAGGTTTCCCGTCTGTATATATTTGTCTGTGACATTGTCCTGGATCGTAAAGCAGGGACCTTTCCGGGGCGTAGCTGCAAACTGCGGGCAATTATAAGACTGTTCTGGACAGTCTGGAGCCTAACTTTACATTTTTTTGGCGTCACGTATGGAGACGTGGAGTGCCGAGGGTGTTTTTCAGTGGAGATGGGACGGTGCGTTCGCGACGGGGTTGATGCCTATGAGGTGATAAAATAATTTGGTTGTCTGCAGATGCTTATCGAGAGACACAAAAATTCGTGCTGTTTCTTGGAACTGTGGCCTACGTGCAGCTCATGCTGCAGAAAGTTTCGAGTGGGAGGAGCTTAAACAATAGTAGTTTGATATGACTGGCTAGACCATTAGGTTTTCTCTCCTACTGGCTTGACATTACATGTTGGTGGAATCTGTGAGCCAGAATTTTGTAAGGGTATTTCTTGGAGAGGTAAGAGGAAGTTGCGTGGAGCACTCCGAAGTGTTCACACCTCTCGATTTATGTCCAGTTGGTTCGCCAAGTGGCAACCTTCGGTGCCCACTTCACAGTGTCAGAAATCATCTGTGTGATTGCTGTTTGCATTCACATTAGTATACTTAGAAACTAGTAAATATTCCGGAGTGGGTGTTGTTCTGAACAAGCTCACTCATAATCAGGATAATTTACTGTTTCTCGGAAATCAGCATTCACCACTGGTTTGGAAAATTGCTGTATTTCGAATAGTTTTGTAATTGCCGCGCCGATCGCGTTGATGTTTTTCCATCCGCGATCGCATCCATCAGTCTGCACTACCACCAACGGGCCTTCGACTTCGCCGACGCTCTTCTACTGTATATGGTAAGGTAGCTCCAACGCATCAACTAGGTGAGAAGATTAATGAATGGTGGTTGATAGGTGGGATGTAGTGTGAGTTTGCGTGGTCGTCATAGTCGATTTTAATCGAGCGTGTCTGTTTCATACTTAACCTTCTACTGACTTCTAAATACATTTTTTTTTATAGGTTAACACACCAAATTTATGAATATAGCCAGTCGAACTAGTACTTTTTCTTTTGGTGTTATGATTTTGTCCCTTATTCTGTAAAAATCATTCCGATCATTAGATAATTTTTGTTTGCGCTATTTCAAGTCATTATTTTTTGTAAGTTTTTTTTTTCTTTAAAGGAATTGACACTTTTTCACGCATGTCGTGTTTTTGATAACTTGTCACATTATTTTTGTTAAATACTGTGACTATTTATGAACACCGTGTACCTGATTTCAACCACCTTTCACATATTTTGGAGGGGGTTATCCCTTGTCTATGTTAGGTAGGTCAGGGGATTTGTGTGCATCCAACAGTGTGTGGAAACACGCACTTTCACAAAATAAATAAATAACTGAGATTAGAGTACTGGTCACCACTACTTTCAGTTAGGCACAGTAAATTTTCAGTTTCATATTTTTAATAATTTTTTCTACTTTTTTAAATAAAAAAAGTAATGGCGACCCTTAAAAAATAATGATTGCAGTCCAGGTGATGTCATATATAATTTTTTAAAATTCAATTATAACTGCAATCAAGATTCTCTCATATATTAAAGAGCGGCTCATTTATAGAAGGTAAAGTCACAGCAACTTTAAAAGAGAAAGAATACAACTATGTCATTCACTTTATTGTTATTTCACACTGAACATGATACATATCAGTAGGCTGGCAGCAGCATTGAGTGCTGTTCTTCAGCCGAGAGAACGTAAAGTGTATGAACATGAACAATTAATACACGCAATAGAGATTTAAAATATAGACAAGACGATTAAATTGGAGAAATGACAGTTGTAACAGATGAATAAAACATACTTAGCCAGTTAAAATAATGAGCCACAGTGTCACTAAAAAACACGTAGTATGGCAGGAAAACACAGACAAGACAAAGAGTACTCGGAGACTCTGTTAAGAACATATCCATTGCGACACTTGTCTGTTTAAACACAGTGACGAGCAGTATTCCTGTTTTGTAGTTCTGAAAGGCTGTGGAGAAATTTTATTGCCTCTTTGAAACACGCTTCCTGGAAATTTGTGGAAATTCCTTACACACTGACATGCGATACTGGGCTGCAGGTGGTGCAGCAGTGTCCCCCTGTTCCAGCTGCAGTTGTACGGGAGGCCTTCTGAGACGTGGTTCTTCCGGTGATTTGGGTAACTGCAACGTTTTTGTGACCTAACGCCACTCCAACCAGGTGTAGTGATGGGAACCCCACTGATCGGAATTTAGACTGAGGCGTTAGTGTACGAATTGGACCTGACATGTTCAAACAATGGTTCATAGTCGACGACTAGCAGCCGCCAGAGACCCTCGATGATCGTCAGTACTGACAGCAGGGCATCAGAACACATCACGGCTCAATTCAACGCAAGACATGCTAGAAAAGTCCGCCACTGGAAAACCCGTAGAAATATCGCTTCTCGTAACTCAACTGGAAGAGTGCAGAAAATTGAAATGAGCAGTTAACATGATGTAGATGAAACAATTAATTTCTCTGACTGGGGAGATATCAAAAATGAGGTCCCACAAGGTCCGGTCTTCGGTCCTTCACTGTTCTTAATATATGTTAATGACTTGCCATTTTACATTTACGAAGATGCTAAGCTAGTTCTTTTTGCTGTTTGACAAACAGGAATTAACTGATGAAATTGTTAATGTTATCTTTCAGAAAGTTATTATGTGGTTCTCTACAAATTGACTCTCGTTAAACTTTGATAAAAGCCAGTATATACAGTTTCGTACAGTAAATGGCATGACACCATTAATAAATTTAGACTTTGAACATAAATCTGTAGCTAAGGTAGAATATTCAAAATTTTTAGGTATTTGCATTGAAGAGGGATTGAATTGGAAGAATCACATTGAAGATCTGCTGAAACGTTTGAGTTCAGCTACTTATGCTATCAGGGTCATTGCAAAATTTGGTGATATACAACTCAGTAAATTAGTTTACTATGCCTATTTTCATTCACTGCTTTCATATGGGATCATATTTTGGGGAAATTCAACATTAAGTAAAAAAGTAATCATTGCAAAAAAGCCTGTAATCAGAATAATTGCTGGAGCCCACCCAAGAGCATCCTGTAGACATTTTTTTTAGAGTTATATATATATATATATATATATATATATATATATATATATATATATATATATATATATATATATATATTTTTTTCTGAAGATCCATAGAACTCTAGAAAATGTCTATATATATATATATATGAAATTTGTTATTAACAATCCGACCCAATTCGAAAGTAATAGTAGTGTGCATAGCAACTACACTACGACAGAAGGTGATATTCACTATTCAAGATTAAACGTAACTTTGGCACAGAAAGGAGTGAATTGTGCTGCCACAAAAGTCTTCCGTCACTTACCAAGTAACATCAAAAGTCTGACAGATAGCCAACTAGTATTTAAAAAGAAATTAAAGGAATTTCTGAATGGGAACTCCGTCTACAATGTAGATGAATTTTTAGGTAAAACTTTTAAAAAATGTAAATAAAAAATCCTTAATATATTGATTGTCTTGTGTAGGCAATATTTACTAAACTGTCACGTTCCACATCATTACGAAATGTCGTATATATGATCTATGGAACAAATATTAGTCTAAACTAATCTAATCTGCGGTACTGGAGCGCCGTTAAGACAACGTCATTCGCCACAACGGTTTGCACAGTCACCAGGGAACAATGGCGGAACGTGATACGCTCTGAATCACCGTTTCAACTGCACCTTGCTAATGGGACACACCGTCTGTGATACAGACATCAATGGGCGGATCCCGCCTGCCAAGAAGGTTTGGTCGAAGGCGGAGGCTGCTCTGTTGTGGTCTGGGCTGCATCTTCCTGGGGCCCCAGTTGTTCTGGAAGGCAGTTTGAATGGGCCTCATTGTGTTGCGCTGGTCGGGGACCATCTGCAGCCATTTTTGGCCTTCTAACCAGCGGCGTTTCAAGGTAACAACGCGCCACCACATCATTCCCACGATGCTCGGCAATGGTGCCAGGAACATGCGCAGGATTTGGACTGCATCGAGCTTATCTCTGATGTCATGGAATGCAGTCTTGTGTGAAGGGTTTTGCGCCTACGCACCATAATTGGCCGCCGCTCTGCAAATGATTTGGTGTCGTTATTTAAATGAAAAAAAAAAAAAAATGTGCTTCTGATGCTGCTAGATATTTTTATTTATCTTGCTGTAGTTGTTTCGTACTTGACCCTGTCCAGCCCACCGTTATCTGTTACTCTCGGCGCAACCACTTGACCGAAGATTATAAAGAACACTGCAGCACTTTTCTAACTTCATTGCGTTTAGCGTGGCTACCATTACTTCGGGGAAACAGAGGGGCATTAGACTAAAACACATTGGCAAAATACATATTGTTGCTTAATGTGTAAGTTAGAGTACAAACACCAAGACTTTCAAAATATTCTATCAAGGTAAAGGAAAACAAATAATTTGAAAATTTCATTAATAAATTATTGTAAATTGTCTAAATTATTAGTAAACAATTTGAAAAAAGTGTCAGGTACGATAAAGGAAACATACCCTGCTCAATGTTGCCATATGACGTCATCTCATATTTCCCTCAAAAAATAAATAAATAAATAAAAATCTCCAAATTTCAGAAAATAATCATTATTCCGGTCATTATGAATAGAAATATGCGAAGAAATACTTTTGTTCGCAAATTAATAAAACTTGTGCTGGAAAAGGTTAATCTACTGTCAAGCAAGCCGTCAAAAATATACATAATAAATTTTGGTTATTAAATTTTATAATAAAACAGCGATCAATAAATATCACATCTCGTTGGTACATTAATCTTTCGATCCTACATGCAGTGCTCGTAAATCCTCCTCGTTTATAAAGATGTCCTTAAATCAAATTTGTCATCTTCCATCATTATCATCTTCCTTCCGACGATTATGGTGTTGCCTGTTCCGAACTCACAATCATTTCCAATTTTCCGTGATCTTTCAATATCTATTTTACCGTACGGTTTGTATTTCAGAACCTTCTGTGGGAATCTGTACTCTGGCATTCTAAGAAGGTGTTGCCTCCAGTTTTCTCGATATTGTTGAAATTTCTCGTTCATTCTGAAAATATTTTCTGATGTCTCCTCTTGTGCAGCCTTTGTCTTTCTCAGGAAACTCATCTCTGCACTTTGGATTTTATTTTCTTGTCTCTTTATAGTAACCCAGCTTTCGCTTCCGTAGGATAATACAGGATAGGGTAATATTGTGTATCTGATTTTCCGATATGTAGTATTCCAAAGTTGTTCCATTTATTTGAATATAGTATCCACCGTTGAACTTTATTCGGGAATTTCATGTTATATTTGTATATGAAAAATAGTTTCATGATTTTTTTCGCTGTACGTCGTCCTCAATTGCTTAGAAAATCCGTGGATGTATATTTTCGTCATTGCAACCAAATGAAAGTGGTTTTTGTGCCATGCGCATTTAGCTTTATTAATATTGTAAGAAGGGAAGATGAAGCAGATGAACATGAAACTAGAGATACTATACTGAGAGAAGAATTTGGCAGAGCACTGAAAGACCTTGTTTCGACAAGGCCCCTTTAGTAGACGACATTCCCTCTGAGATATTGAAGTCTCTGGCAGAACCAGCTATGACAAAACTGTTCCACCTGTTATGTAAGATGTGAGACAGGCGAAATACCCCCAGATTTCAAGAAAACTGTAATAATCTCCATTACAAAGAAAGCAGGCACATACAGGTGTAAAAATCACAGAAGAGTCAAACGTAATCTCATTTACAGAAGAATGGAAAATCAGGAGACATGTAGGAACAAGAGAGGCAATACTCACCTTACGACTTAGATTACGGAAAGGCAAACCTAAATTTCTAGCTTTTGTAGATAAGGCAAAAGCTATTGTCAATATTGATTTAATTCACTATTACAAATTCTGAAATTCAAAATGTTCAAATGGTTAAGCTTATGGGACTTAACTGTGGGGTCATCAGACCCTAAACTTACAAACTACTCATAAAGTACCTTATAGTGCGCCTCGGTTGCACAGTGGTAAAGTGCCAGACTACAAATCCAGAGGTCGCGGGTTCGATCCCCGCCAGGATTTTTATCTGTCACTTTCCACTTCTTTCACCTCTGGCAGTATTGCTTATGTGAAAAATACCGAGTAGCACCGTGGTTCGGAACCCACGTTAAACTGTAGGTCCCCCTATAACTGGCTGGGTAAGTCAGTTCGAAGGTCGGAGGAAGGCAACGGCATACCACCTCCAAACAGGACCATGCCTAGTAAAGCACTGTGGTGTTCAAACCAATCTTCGAATTGTTGACTGCTTTACCTTTTTTACTAAAGACAACACAAACATCCATGCCCGAGGGAGGATTCAACCCCCGACGGGGAACGGACTCGCGAATCGGAGCATAGCGCCTCAATGGTACAATGAGCAAGCTATAAAGGACAGCAGGGAGAAATTTGGAGAAGGAATTAGAGTTCAAGGTGTAGAAATAAAAACATTGCGTTTTGCCGATGACATTGTAATTTTCTCAGAAACAGCAAAGGACCTGGAAGAGCAACTGAACGGAGTGGACAGTGTCTTGAAAGGTGCATATAAGATGAACATTAACAAGGGCAAAGCAAGAGTAATGGAATGCAGTCTGAGAAGGAATTAGATTATGTAGCAGAACAATGAAGTTGATAGATGAGTTTTGTTGCTTGTGCAGTAAAATAACATACGGTGGTCGCTGTACAGGGGATATGAAATGCAGAATGTAATGGGAAGAAAAGCATTTTCGAAGAGAAATTTGCTAACATCGAATATCAATTTAAATCTAACGAAGTATTTTCTAAAGGCATTTCTGTGGAGTGTTGCCATGTACGGGAGTAAAATATGGATGATAAATAGTTCTTATAGGAAAAGCGTAGTGGCTTTTGAAACATGGTGCTACAAAAGAATGCTGAAGATTAGGTGGGTAGCAATGAGGAGGTACTGAACAGAATTGGGGAGAAATGGACTTTCTGGCATACTTAGATTAAAAGAAAGGCTCGATTGGTAGGACACATTCTTAGACGTAAAGGAATCGCGAATTTAGCATTGGAGGGAGACCAGGAGATGTATTCAGCTATAAATATTTTGCTATTTATCACAGTATAACAGTTACGAATCTTTGTTATGTTACAATTTCTAAAATTTGAACGTAATAGGTTAAAAAAACTTCTGTAGCACAAGTTTTTGCGAAATTAATTTAGTTTTCGTTTGCTTACTGTTTTTGGGTTATACTCCATTAGTGTCCTCATAGAGCTCTATTTATAAGCTCCAGCTGAGTGAATTTTTATTATTCTTAACGAACACACTTATTACGACACTTCACTGTGTACTGTTTTTATATATATATATATATATATATATATATATATATATATATATATATATATATATATATATATATATATATATAATGTGTTGTGTTGCAAACTGTCAGTTTTTAACTGTCTTTTGTTTGTGTTCCTTGTATGTTTGAGTGTATCAGCGAATAGTAATGCGTACACACATCTACAGAAAAAACAATACTAAAAAATAAATATAAAAGAAACAGCTGATATACTCAGCGATACAACGATCACAAACTTAAGACAGAGGAAAAGCGACAGTGTCAGCACTACGCAGTGTAAACAAATGCTCGAAAAACAAGTACGCAGTGAAGTGTCAAGAGTGTGTTCAATCCAGAACTATAAAAATTCATCCATCAGAGCATATACATAGAGCCCTATGAAGACACTTATGGAGTAAACCAGGAAATCGTATGTAACAAGAAAATTAATTTCCGAAAAATTTGTGCTACAGAAGTTTTATTTATTTATTTTTAAACATAGTAGTTTATAAATTCAGAAATTGTAACATAGCAAAGATTCTTAACTGTTATACTGTGAAAGATAGTAAAATATTTATAATCGTTCTGCAATGAAATATTATACACAAAATACGAAAATGTATTATAGGCCACTGATGATGCCTCACAAGTAAAGAAACGAAATGCGTAAAAGGACACAAAAAAGCGTTCCATTCAGTTGCAATAGACGGACATATACCTACAAACATGGAAAATAGTTTGTTTAGATTCATCATTTGCCTAAACTTATTGGATCGATAAAATTTTCAAACTAATTTCGGTGTCTAAAATCAATGTGATCATTAAGAATTTTGCTAGGGAATGCTTCTGTGTGGACAGAATATTCACATTCATGCCTTTAGGAGTTTTCGCAGAGCGGTAGCGGCTCACTTGGACGGCGTCTGACTGCATGCAGTCAGCAGGCTCAGAGGAGGCCGCACGCGGTAGTCCAAGACGTTCGCTGAGTCATTCTGCTTCTGACACGAGTCTCTTCGGGCTTATCCCCCCTTACGACGGCGCGAATAATAGTATTTTAAGTGCAAAACATTGCAGATTAAAGAAGTGTTTGGAAAAAGGAATTCGTTTCCCAAATTCGCAGTTTACATAATATGTACTAATTATTATCTCGCGTGCAGCGCGCTTTTCGAGGGAGCCTACGCGATGGTTGTGTCAGTGTCGAGTTGGAGAGCAGAACAAAACAGAAAAACGTGGGAGGGAAAAGAAGAAGAAGAAGAGAGGGGGGGGGGGGGCGCTGACGGCGAGCCTAATCACGGGTCTCTTAGGACAAGAAAAGAGGAAAAAGCGACCGGCGTCTCGCATTACTAGAGGTGTAAAAATAAGAGGCGTGCGAGGGGCCCAGGCCGAGAAGCGACCGCCGACCGCCGCCGCAAAAGGAACAAAGGGCCGCCGGCAGGGGGGGGAGGGGGGCTTCATTAGGCGGCTCCCTCCCCCACAGGGCCGCGGACAAATTCCTCACGCCAGCCGCTCCGTCCGCTACAGCGGGGGAAATATAGGACTACAGCCAGTGGCGGTTGTAGACGAAAACTGGACGTCGGCGAATTCGTCTTTGCGAGGCCCCCTTTCATTTTTTCATAAGGAGGAAAAGGTTAAATGAAATGAGCTGAATTATACATCAATAATCATTTGTTTCATCTGGTGTGTAAGATGTATGAGACAGGTGCAATACCCTCAGACTTTAAGAAAAATGTTATAATCCCCATTCCAAAGAAAGCAGGTGCAGACAGGTGTGATAACTACAGAACCATCAGTTTAATAAGTCATGGTTGCAAAATATTAACGCGAATTATATACAGAAGGATGGAAAAGCTGGTAGAAGCCGACCTCGGGGAAGATCAGTTTGGGTTCAGGAGAAATGTAGGAACACGGGAGGCAATACTCACTTTACGGCTTATCCTAGAAGATAGATTAAGGAAAGGCAAATCTACATTTCTAGCTTTTGTAGATTTGGAGAAGGCTTTTGACAATGTTGATTCGAACAAACTCTTTCAAGTTCTCAAGCAAGCAGGAGTAAAATATAGAAACGTAAGGTTATTTACAACTTGTACAAAAACCAGACAGCGGTTGTCAGAGTTGAAGGGCATGAAAGGGATGCAGTGGTTGGGAAGGGAGTAAGGCAGGGTTGTAGTCTTTCTCCATTGTTGTTCAATTTGTACATTGAGCAAGCTATAAAGGAAAGCAAGGAGAAATTTGGTGAAGGAATTAAAGTTCAGGGGGAAGAATTAAAAACATTGCGTTTTGCCGACGACCTAGTAATTCTGTCAGATACAGCAAAGGACCTGGAAGAGCAATTGAATGGAATGGACAGTGTGCTGAAAGGTGCATATAAGATGAACATTAACAAGAGCAAAACTAGGGTAATGGAGTGCAGTGTAAGAAAATCAGGTGATGCTGAAGGAATTAGATTGGGAAACGAAGCAATAAAGGAGGTAGATGAGTTTTGTTACTTTGGCAGTAAAATAACAAATGATGGTCGCAGTACAGAGGATATAAAATGCAGAATGGCAATGGGTAGAAAAGCGTTCTTGAAAAAGAGAAATTTGTTAACATCGAATATTGATTTAAACCTAAGGAAGTCCTTTCTGAAGGCATTTGTATGGAGTGTTGCCTTGTATGGGAGTGAGACATGGACGATAAACAGTGCGGACAGGAAGAGGATAGAGGCTTTTGAAATATGGTGCTACAGAAGAATGCTGAAGATTAGGTGGGTGGATCGCATAACTTATGACGAGAGTACTGAACAGAATTGGGGAGAAAAGAAATTTCTGGCATACCTTGACTAAAAGAAGGGATAGATTGGTAGGACACATTCTTAGACATCAAGGAATTGTGAATTTAGCGTTGGAGGGAAGTGTATGGGGAAAAAATCGCAGGGGAAGACCAAGAGATGGATACAGTAAGCAGATTCAGACAGATGTAGGTTGTCGCTCTTATGTGGAGATGAAGAGGCTTGCTCAGGATAGGGTATTGTGGAGAGCTGCATCAAACCAGTCTCCGGACTGAAGACCACAACACAACACAATCATTATACTAAAATTTTATTAATATAATATACAAGTGTTTTTGCAATCGCAAAAATTACAATAAACAAACGCAAATAAAAATAGAGAAATTTTTCGGCTTTTCGCCTCACTGAATTTTTTTTAAGATCGCATCTTAATTAATACTAGCCGCTATTCGGCTTCAATTAATAGTAACGAAAACGCAGATAGTGTATAATGTGCTTCTCAAGTAAGTCTTAATCAATTTTAACTTTGAGAAGCTTCTCTCGGTCGAAGCTGTGCTGACTGGAACTGTGCACATAATTCTGATTGTTATATAAACTTCTGGATATACTACTTCCAAATTGTTTTCTAAAATGTACTGAAGAAGTTGTTTCCAGGTATTTAACTAAAAATTGTATCACTGCTGCACTCACACGGAAATAAATACGGACAACTGAATAGCTGCCAGGCGGAAATGGCCGAGCGCACTAAGGCGTCATACCACGGTGAGCGACATCGCTCTTGTCGGGGCGCTCTTGTCGGGGGTCGAATCCCACCCGTGGGTACGGATGTTGTGTTCGTCCTTTGGTTAAACAAGTGTAAGTTAGATGTAGGTCGTCACTACATAACCTAGCAGTTGACAAGTGCCGTTAAACAACAAATATTTTTAAAAAAATTTAACAATGTTTTGCGAGGCCCCCACAAACGCGAGGCCGTCGGCGGTTGCCGACGTCGCCGACGCCTAACGCCGCCACTGCTCATATCTCATGAACTATGTGTCGGAATGTGGTACAACTTAGAAGCTACATTCAACTATATATATATATATATATATATATATATATATATATATATATATATATATATATATATATATATATATATACTGTCTGTAAAATTTCCTGTCGCTACAATTTGTAGTGTTCAAATTATAAATTGTAACGTCATACCGAGAGCCGTAGTTTTACTCGATAAACAGCGGAAAAGTAGTAAGATGAAATTTTTTTCCTTTCATCATTTTACTATGGTTGCCAGCGAGAAAAAGTTTAATAAAGATTTGAAATTATGTTTAAAGTTTGTTGCAAGTCGCTAAGTACTGTCATTCTCATACACTGTATTTCGAAAGTCTCGCCGCATTATATGGCATTTTTTGCGATTTCTATTGGTTATGATGTAATATCTTTTGAACCATGTACCGTATGTGATGCTTAACCATGCAGCAATTGTTACCTCACGGTAAGTAATGTGTGTACCAAATTTGGTTGAAATCGGTCCAATGGGTTAGGAGAAAATGAGCAGCATTGTCGCAAAAGCAGCAGTTTTTCGTGCATCTCATTGTTTATGACGTCATATCGCGTGAACTATATATCGTATGTGATTCTTACTCTTACGGCGACCGTCCTCATGGATTGAAGCTTACGTGTACAAAATTTCATAATGATTGGAACAAAACTGTAGAATTGTATGCAATACGTACAAACATACGGACACTCTGCTTTATATATTAGATCTTGTTCTTTTAATAAATTTCATAATTTCAGTTGTCAATAATGGATGATACATAACACCTCACCGCAAAGAGGCTCGATGATCGCTGACAGGCACGAAAAATAGACAATCACATTCACACAGCTTAAACTTTCGGCCAAGGCCTTCATGAGAAAAAGAAACGCATACAATGACACAGCCACTCAGTGAAGTACACACACACAAAACAACCATGTCCGGCCACTCCAGAGCCATCGTTGGCTACAGACGCATTGCCGGCCGCGGTGGCCGGGGAGACTGAGGCGCTTCAGTCACGGTCTGCACGGCCACTACGGTCGGGGGTTCGAATCCCTCCTCGGGCATGAATATTTGTGCCGTCTTTAGTATAAGGTAGTTCATAAGTAGTTTGTAAGTTTAGGGACTGATGATCCCGTAGTTAAGTCCCATAACCTTGCTCGCTTCACCACAAAGTTCTGTTCGACGTCGCCTTGTTACCTCTGGGTACGGTGGAACTTCTGGTAACGCAGCATCTGGATTCGCAATACTGCAGTAACATCTGGATTCCGCTGAATACGAGCAGTGGTCTCATTTACTGTGTACGCTACTGGATTGAAATTACGAAGAGCAACACCAGGTAACTTTGAAACAGAACTTCAATCGCAAACTTTAAATAAAACTTGTAACTACAACAATCACTTCTAACAATTAAATGTGCTGATGGGCATAGTAACGGCCCCGAAATCTGAATCAGAACTGCGCTCCTACGCCCGCTGCTAGCATGATTGGGCTATGGCCTGTGCAATTTGAAGGTCCTGTGGACTTTGCCTAATGCCTTCTGTGTGCCTCTGCAGGTAGCCCTTATGTACCATTCCCAACAGTGCCAGCATTGTTGGAATGGTTAAAAACATGCGAATATTTAAATTTACAGTCACGAATCTTAATCATAATAACATTTCATGTTCTGCTAATCAAGCTTAAATATTACGTCAGCTTTTAATAACATTTTAACCCTCGTAACTATTTGTAAGATCTGAAAATGTACCTAAATATGCAAATTAACGATGAAAATCACATTTATCGTAATAACGTGGAAAATATTAATAGAAAACTGCTCCTAACATTTACGTGTCTATTATTCACAAGTATGATTAATTTTATAACAGTGCTAACTGCAACGAATAGTGTATATGCAGAGTTCATCTACACAGTGGATTCACCTGTTATGACTTATTTCGTTATTCCGTCAAAAGCTAATCTAAAATTGATTATAAATAAAACATACGTACATTCTTCTTTACTTTACATAATATTAAACTGATATTCAAGCTATAATGCATGACGTCTATTTAGTCCGCCATGTGATCATTTATATTTGCAATTTCACATCAAACTATTCCATAGTTTATATTCTTACCAATGGATAGTATATTTTATATTGCTAATTAACTTTTGATAACACTTAGATGATCCATTGTGTACTCTGATATATTGTGTTTAGATTTGATTACGGTTTCCACCGGTATTAAAACATTACAGTTTGAATTTTGTCTGTTTAACTGAGAAAATGTGGCGGTAACTGTATTTAAATATTGTTATGGGTCTTGCCTGTTACATATCACGTGATGCTTCCGCTTTTTGCTAAATGAACCCCTGTCATTCGCACCTGGTACTCATCACACACTGAAGAGCAAAAATCAAGTATTGATCCAACGATTGTTTTGTAAGCTAATACCCTTCTTGATGGACTACACTTCTTGAGGGTTCTTCCAACGAGTCACAGCCTGACATCAGCCTTACTACACTGGTCGAAACAATTAGGGGATAAGTTGACACAGGGCCGGCGCAAGCCCAAGTGCCGCCCCGTGCCAGTTGCTAAATTGCCGCCCCACTTTTTTTTTCTTAAATCGTTTTGTGGTATTTTATTTAAACAAATTTGTAGGAAATCTCAGCAATCAATCGCATATTTTTTCTTTTCAGATCTTCCTTGGCCAGTCTCAAAGCTTTTAATATGTGCTTAAGTCTAAACCGTCATGTTGACAGCTACGTTCAGCATGACGGTATAGATGTAAACATAACTCAAAGCATTGAGAATAGCCACACCGTGCCCGATATCTATATAGATCTGGAAAATAAAAATAAAAATTGCGAGTGATTGGTGACATTCTCTACAGATTTGTACAAGACAGTCGCTGGGCACCAGCTCAAAACTGGAATCAAACCTGGCTGAAGAAATATAGCTAATTTTAATAAGCCTTGTGAATTAACAAAAATGTTCAAATGTATGTGAAATCTTATGGGACTTAACTGCTAAGGTCATCAGTCCCTAGCCTTACACACTACCCAACCTAAATTATCAGAAGGACAAAAACACACACCCATCCCCGACTGAGTACTCGAACCTCCGCCGGGACCAGCCGCACAATCCATGGCTGCAGCGCCTTAGACCGCTCGGCTAATCCCGCGCGGGATGAACTTACAGTTAACGTAATTAAACATTTTTCAATGGTTGTGAACAGATAATGTACTTAACAAAAAACATAATATATTCACAATTTAACGATAATTTGGTTTGAACAGTAATATTTACAATAACTATTTAATGTTGATCAAAATAAGAAGCAACACAGTAAATAACCAAGACGCTGAACATAATATAAAAATTTAAAAACATACTAGACAAATCGAACCTTCTTGGCTTTTGCTAGTGCAAACTCTTTCACACGATCTGTGTAATTTAACTCCTCTGCGAGCTCGTGCTCTATCGAAATTGTTGCAAGATCATTCAAAGAGTTTGGCTTATCGTTGATATGTCTTTATCAATTTCAGTTTTGAGAAACTCCTCTTTCCACTCGCAACTGTCACTGGGAGTGTTAAGAGAATTCTCAGAGAAACGTTGACATTAGGGCAAAAATTATGTCTTCCTATAAAATTCAGGTTTCAACAATCTTGAAAGCACTTTTAGTTCCTCCCTCAACTCTAGTGTGTCAATGTCGCTTGACTCATGATCTTGCAAAATCGTTACGAGGTTTCTACACTTTGTGTCCAGGCTGTCAGGAGGTGCATTCTTCAGCTCGCCGATGTTGTAGAGAAAATCAAAATAACCAGAGTGAGATTTCAGACGACTGAATCTCTCATCCAAAGATGTGGTTACTATATCTAAAAGATAATAGTAGAATTCAATCTTGTAACGTTTTGTTGGGTCATCTATTGTCTTATCCCCTTCATAAGTAAAGTGTATTGGCTTCTTACTTCGTCGCCGGGAAACATTAATCCGTGGTAACGCTAGATCTCCTAACTCTAATTCTGTAGCCAATTCTTTGGAATCCGTCAAGAAAGATACAAACTTTTCTTCTGTTTTGCAGGTCTCAAAATATGCTTTCGTTTTTTCAAGCATTTCCACGGCCTCAGAAACATTTATGTGAATGGTCTTACTGACTACACTGATGTGAAGCAGAACGTCGTACCATATTACCAGAGAAGTGAAAAAGGTGTAATTTTTTATTTGATTCGCAAGTGACGTTGCTTCGTGAGCGGTCATGCCATCGAATTCTTCTGATATTTGAACCAGTGCTTCAGAAACGCCTCCAATATGAAACCTCAGGGGAGTAAGTGCATCGATGTGCCTTTCCCACCTAGTATAGCTCAGTGACTTCAGTGTCAGGTTAGGCAGGTACTTCTTCAATACATCCCAACTTCGAACGGAGGACGAGAAGAAATCATACAAGCTCTTCACTGTCGAAAACATGGAAACAGCATATTTAGAAGACATAGCGGCATCGTTGACAACAAGATTCAATGAGTGACTGCTAAAAAATGTTCAAATGTTTGTAGTATTTACCGGACTTAACTACGGGGTCATCAGTCCCTAAGCTTACAAACTACTTATGAACTAGTTAAGACTAAGGACGGCACAAACATCCATGCCCGAGGGGGGATTCGAACCGTAGTGGCCGTGCAGACCGTGACTGGAGCGCCTCAGTCCCCTCGGCCACCGCGGCCGGCTGAGTGATTGCTTCATGGTACATAAAATGCTCTCTTGTTAATATCTGAACTGGAAGAAATCCCAGGAAATGCTCCCGAATTCGGACGTCGTATACCCCGTCGAGTCTTGTCTCCTGGACTAAAAGTACCACAACTGTCATCTGCTCAACTTTTGAAATATCTGGTGTGCAGTCCAGAATTATACTGCAATACTTTGCAGATTTCATCATTAATAGAATGTTGTTGATTATAGATGATCCAATAAGATTGATTATTTCATTCTGTGTTTCCTTTCCAAGATAATGATGACCCTCGTTCTCACCTTGCTTTGTTCTGTGCAGGTGCTCCATCATCACAGTGTCGCACTTTCCAAATAATTCAACGAGTTTCAAGAAGTTTCCGTTGTCAGGCTGAAAGAGTATATCTGTACTTCCTCTCAAAGGCAGACATTGCCGACCCAGGAAATGTATTATTGCTATTAAGCGCCCAAGAACATTTTTCCAATGTTCGCTTTCGGTATTCAGAAGCCTTTGATGATGGGCGTCGACAGTTCGTGACTTTCTCATCCCCTCAGAAAACACGATCCACTTTTTATGTGAATTCAAATGATCCAAGACGAAGGAAACCACATCCAAGACGAAGAAAAGTTTGATTTTCAGTACTTCGCATAATTATCGACCGATTTCGAAAAAAATAAATGCTGTCACATTCTACTCATTAAGAGGTGTAATTTCATGTAAAGCTGAAAACGGTAAGACAAGACTATATAGAAACTGTGAGTTTGTCTTGCAGCCGACGGCACTCAAATAGCCGCGCCAGAGTGGCCGAGCGCATTGAGGCGCTACGCTCCGATGCACCAGGCTATTTCCCGGCGGAGGTCGAATCCTTCGGGCATGGATGTTTGTGTTGTCTTTAGTATAAGTTACTTCATAAATAGGTGGTAAGTTAGGGACTGCTAAACCCGCAGTAAAGTCCCATAAGCTTAACAAACATTTGAGCATTTTGCACTCAAATATACAAATTTGTGCATCCATCACTAGAAAATGATAAAAGCTACGTCCAAAATACATCGAATGCAGTTTCAAACCTTTACACAACTTATTCTCGCCGACATCCCCCACAAAATTATTAAAGGAAAAATGTTTTTCACTTACCACATTTTAGCTATTAATTCGATTAAATTTATGCAAGTGCTACGGCGTTTTAATTTATTACTTTTTAACTATTAATTCTGTTTGCAACACACTTTGCAGGTAGTATCTACATATAGGACACAATGAACATACGAAATTATACCATTGTACGGCTCTTAGTTCAAGAGATACGTCATGGTAGACTCAGGCGTCGAAAATTAGCATCTGCTTACATTAGCGTTCAGTGGAACTACAGCATCAGGTGTGCCTTTTTAATTTATTACTTCCAGAATGAAGCTTCACTCTGCAGCGGAGTGTGCGCTGATATGAAACTTCCTGGCAGATTAAAATTGTGTGCCGGAACCGGGACTCGAACCTGGGACCTTTGCCTTTCGCGGGCAAGCGCACTACCGACTGTGCTATCCCGAATCTGCACACAGTTTTAATCTGCCAGGAAGTTTCATATCAGCGCACACTCCGCTGCAGAGTGAAGTTTCATTCTGGAAACATCCCTTAGGCTGTGGCTAAGCCATGTCTCCACCATATCCTTTCTTCCAGGAGTGCTAGTCTTGCGTGTTTGCAGGAGAGCTTCTGTGAAGTTTGGAAAGTAGGAGGCGAGGTACTGGCGGAAGTAAAGTTGTGGGGCGGCATCGTGAGTCGTGTCGGGATAGCACAGTCGGTAGTGCGCTTGCCCGCGAAAGGCAAAGGTCCCAGGTTCGAGACCCGGTTCCGGCACACAATTTTAATCTGCCAGGAAGTTTCAATTTATTACTTGTTTATAATTTGCTAACATTATCCATATATATCACTGAATTTAGCTCCAAAATTATATCATGGTAGTTAAGGAGATATGAAGCCATAGGCAAATAGGTTCTTCGGAAACCACCCACCATAGAAGAAGTTTTAATTAAGACGTCTTCACTACAAAACCTATTCGTGTCACATTTTGCAGACTGTATGAACATATAACACCGAATGTACCATCAAAATTATATCGTAGTAAAAAAACATAGTTCAGGATATATGACGTCATAAACAATGCGTTGTATGAAAAACCTCACTATCACGCATCAGATTTTAATTTATTTCATCTTTACTACAAACTTTTTTTGCAACACACTTCGCAGAAAATTTTCTAATATTCCACTGCACGTAAACGGAAAATTATATTACTGTGGATACACTGTTCAGGAGATGAAACCGAGCGGGGTGGCGCAGTGGTAACACACCGGACTCGCATTCGGGAGGACGGTGGTTCAAATCCACCTCTGGCCATCCAAATTTAGGTTTTCCATGATTTCCCTAAATCACTCCAGGCAAATGCCGCGATGGTTGCTTTGAAAGGGCACGGCCGATTTCCTTCCTCATCCTTACCCAAAACTCCGAGCGTGAGCTCCGTCTCTAATGACCACGCTGTCGACGGGACGTTAAGCTTCCTTCCTTCCTTCAGGAGATGAAGTCATTAGAACTGAGCCCCGTGAAATTGAATTTCAGGTCGAATTTCACTATAGACGCAGGTGAAACGGTCAAAGAGTGGGGCGGAAGACAATGGAGAGAGGAAGAAGGAGATGGAGTAACATAATAATGCAATAAATACAGAACCGTGCATCGACGGGTACTGTTGCTAGTCGAAATATATTAACTCCCTGCACTGCGTTGTTCATTGCAAACAACTGACACTCGACATGTGTCGTAATTTTCATGTATCAGTTCTTTCGTTTCTGATTATGGAATAATGGATAACAAATTAGTCATTGCCGTATCACTTCACTTTTCTTCGCTTTATTTACATTCTAGTTATTGGGACAACGGGTCTTTATTTGCCGACTTGCCAATGTTTGAAGTAACAGATCATAAGAAAAATAGTTCTATCTTATGAGTAACGTGCATGAGCAATACTAATTGTACATTATATGAAAAGCACTTACCTATTACTTCGCAAGTTGCAAGATATTCGTACGCACCAATTCTTCTGTTCTTACGAAACGCAATGAAAGTGCTTCTGACCAATCTTGACTCCCTCGGCCAACTACCGAACGAATTCTGCAGTTTTCGTTGTAGAGAACGCAACAATACCAATTGTCTGGAAAGGAGAAGTGGTGATGCGGCAGTGCACGTGACGAGTTACAGCGAGGCTACGGTTAAACTAGCGCCCAAGAAAAAGACGCAAGAAGCTCAGAATAAGTATGTGACCGATGATATGGATAAATGTATTATCAGGCAGCAGTTTCTATGGCATTACGCACAATAGAAAGAAATAGTAAATTTGCGAAAACTGCACAACTTTTGTCAAACAGAAATGAGATTGAAAGCTAGCAAGGAAACCCTTAGAAGCGATGTTCTGTCTATGGATTTTCGTTTTATAAGTTGTCAAAATTAACGTTTTGTTTTGTGCGGACGAGAGGGCATTCCGCATTGTTGCTAAAAGACCATACTTTCTCAGGTGTTCATCAGAATCAAAGCGACCAGTAGTTTACTTAGATGAAACATTGATTCACCTGCATTATACAGTAAATGATTGTTGTTCATGCAGGCGGAGACAGGTGTTTCACGGCTCAAAAACCAAAACGTCCGAGTATTACTCAGAAACGGATAGCAAAAATTTACAAAATTACGTCGAAATGTAACTTATGTCAGGCTCACTAGCAAAATCTTTATCCCTTGTAATTACTCGCAGCGTATTTAGCCATTCGGAATACTTCTAGCCATTGGAGGTATTTGACATGTTTGACTGTAGTAATGTTCAACCATTTTTTTCCATTATACGGGAAGAATAAAACACTCGGAAACTGCCATTGAAGGGCTTAGTAAAATTGCTTCAGGCTTAACATGTAACCGCAGTATCGTACATTGCATTTGAATTTCCAAATTAGATTTCGAGTTCTGCAAAATTAGTTGTGCGTAAACGCACGGCGCGTAACAGTCTGGCAGCGATCCACTCTAAGGATATTGGCGTGCAAGGTAGCTAGTCAATTTGACAGGCGTGCACGCCAGACTGCTTCCCCCACTCTGTTCCTCTGGCGTAAACACGGCGGTGCTGCCACAGTGGCGAGGAAGAAATCAGCCCTCCCTCCCCTGGTACAACAGGGGCGGCCGGCAGGTAGTCGAGGCGCCATGCCACAGTTCCCGAAGCTCTCCATCCGAGGTTTGGTATCGAATCGAATCCCCTCTTGGGCATGAATGTTAAGTTTGTCCCTTTTTTTTTAAATAAAAAATAAAAAAAATGGGGGCCGACAGATTTGCCGCCCCTCGGAAAGTGCCGCCCCGTGCGGCCGCACGTTTCGCACGTGCCTTGCGTCGGCCCTGAGTTGACATGTAGGTTCTGAAGTATTGTCATCGGCAGAATGAACTAAAATGATTCGACGTCTTTCTGTCGGTTCTACGGAGTGGAGACAACGACATTACGGGAATCGAGATAGTCGCTGCAGAAGGGGCAGGTGTTGATTTGTTTGACTCTACCAAATGAATTAGTCAAGCGTTTGGGTTCATATAGTGCGACGCAACAACAACGTAATTTACCCGAAGCTATGGCATGGAGAGCCATAGGACGGTTGGAAGTGGGGCAGACACAGAGTGAAGTGGCTGCAGCTATTGGAGTGTCCCAAAGTGTAATTTAGAGGTCCTGGACGCGATTTCAGACAACCGGATCGTTAAAAGCAGCAAGGCCAAGACAGTCTACAGGTAACATAAATAAGAGATGACCGTTATCTCCGGTTAACAGCCTGTCGACACAGGGGGTTGAATGCAACTCAGCTGCGACGCACCCTCCAGGCAGCAACGGGACGCGCAATATCCACACCAACAGTCTCCACGCACGTAGGCCTACGGTGTGTGTCTCATTAAAACCACGACCCGTTTAGCCCGCATAAACTGGGCGCAGAAACATTAGAACTGGTGTCTTAACGAATGGCGCCGGGTTCTGTTCACAGATGAGTCAAGATTTTGTGTTCAGCAGGACAATCATCGTTCCCTCTTTTAGAGAGAACGTGGAACTCGAAAGAATCTTGATTATGTGCAGGAAACACCATATCATGGTGGTGGACGAATAGTGTGGACAGGACGTACGGGCCTCTATGTCGTTCAGAATGGCGCTTTGACTGTTCAGAGGTATAGAGACGAGATCCTTCGACCTTTTGTTGTGTCCTACGCTGGCGTCATACGAGATGGGTTCCTCCTGGTGAATGATAACATTCCAACATAGCTGCACTGGTGGACAACATGACGGAAGCTGAGGAAATTGAACGAAAGGGGTGGGTAGCTTGTCCACCGGACTTAAACCCTACTGAGCACGTCTGGGCTGGCAGAAGTACTGCAATCACACCAGCAGCTCCCACGACGGTTGCAAAGCCGGATATTGCACTCGCAGAAGAATGGCAAAATAAGCCAGAAGAGCTGATTGATAACCTCATACTGTCCATACCCGACGCAAGTGTGCAACTGCTCTGGCCGTCCGAGGTGATCACACACCATGTTAGCCCCATGGTACCTCGCTCTAACTAAAAGTCATGTAAATCTCAAGTAGAGAGCTGAGACCGCAAAATATCGTACCGTACACAAATAACAGTTGTAACCAATATCTGAATAAAATACGTTACCTATATGTATTGTGTGTGATATCTCACCTGATACCCTAATTGTTTTGAGCAGTGAAATCTGTGTGGTCGTTCCACTTCAAAATCGCTCCCTTTGCATACTCCCAGATACTTAATGTTAGTAACTGCTTCCAGTGACTGCTCTGCAATCTCGTAATCTTACAATAAAAAACCTCCACATCTGCGTAATCCCAGTACGTTACAATCATTTATTTTGATGTCAATTGCCACTTGCTGCAAAAAGCGTCGATGTGCTGCAGATACACCTGAATTTCGCTTCAATAGTCCAGTGTTGCGACTTCTCCTAATTAGAATCGTCCGCGGAAACCTACTTGGAAATTCCGAGCTTACCTAATACGTCATGTAAATGAATTGTGAAGAGTAATAGTTCTATAACACATCTTTGGGGCAAGTCATAAATCATTTCACGTCGGAAGACTTCTCTCCTTTGAGGAAATCACACAATTGGTCTTATATTCCATACGCTTTTATTTCGTTATTAGGCGACTGTGCGGCACCGTATCTAACACGGCTTCTACCTGCGATCCTCTGTCTAATGCCATCTGGGTCTCGTGGATGAATAGCGTGAGCTGGGTTTCACATCATCGTTGCTTTCGGAACCCATGTTGATTCCTACAGAAGAAACTTGCGGTCTCTAGAAATGTCGTAATACACGACCATAAAAAATCTCTAAAATTCTACAACGGTGCGAAGTCAAGACAGAAACACACCTACAGTTCTGCGCATCGCGTTCGACGACCATTTTTGGGGAATGGCATGTGCTTTACATTAACTTGCTACTAAAAGGGAGGGGGGGAGGCAAGTTTCTTTGCATGCTCGGCGTAGAATCAATTTGGTATTTCGTCAACTCCAGTCGCATTTCCTCTGTTGAGCAATTTCAGTTACTTTTCTATCAGTTAGTAGTTTATTTCGACATCTAACATTTTGTCGTTCTACTATTACAGTGAAATGTTCTGTGAATCAGCTGTGGAAAAAGACATAAGTATTTCGGATTTTGGTGTTTCATCCTCTGTTTCAACGCCATTCTCGAATGTCCAGACATATGGTTCCGATGTGTTTAGGATTCTCTGCCGAGTACAAATCAGATTTTTGCTTTCGAATTCGTTGAACGCATGACAAACTGCCGTCCCTACGGTAATTTTGACATTGCTTGGAGTCTGGTTGTCTGCAAGGTTTAGGCTCCGTTTATATTTGCAGTGGAGCTCTCTTTGCTTCTGCAGCAGTTTTTTTAACTTGATAGTCGAACGACGGTGGATCTGTTCCATCTCTGGCAATATTAGTCGATAAATAATCGATGAAATTTTGCTCTTGAGCTGTCAGGTAATTTAAGATCCGACGATTGTCACTCTTGCTGAACAGAAAGATCTTCTTACGTTTCTTCGTATTCCTGTTTACTGCTAAACGGCCTCGTGATCACTGAGTCCCACTTCTGCGCTAGCTGAGTCTAAACATTCTGGCCTGCTTGTCACTCGCAGATCTAAAATGTTCCACACAAGTCGGTTTTCTGTTTAGCTGCTCAAGGTACTTTTCGGATAAATCTGTTAGAAGAAGTTCACTTTATTCTTTGTTTCTACCACCCGTCGAAACATTTGCGTTTCCCATTCCACATCTATTAAGTTAAAACCTGATCCTAAAATTGTGACACGACTAAAAAACAAAAGCATTTGGTTTCACATTACGACTTATCCTACAAGATGAACAATTTACACATGTTTCCGAGTGTGATCTCTTTTTGTACGGAACCTAGTTATTTTTTTGTCACGATCACTTCTCTATTTACCACATTAACCGGTTTCAACTGAGATTGAAGTCAAATCAGATCTATAAAGGGAAAAGGAGAAGGCAACTCAATGTACCTGCCTCTTTACTATCCATGAACGCTAAAAATCATAGCTTTATACATTTTATTTTGGATATCTACAAACCTGTGTAACTGTGATGACTTTAGTCATATCCGTAAAACTGTGTAGCTCTGTGTATACGGTGTTACGTGGGTTGGCAAGTCCATAAAATTCTATGGTGTTATAATGACACCACAATATACACGGCCGTCGACATGCGTCTATCTGACCACATTAAACACAACTGTGCGGGCTCACGTGTTGTGAGATTAGGAGTACCCCCACCACGGTTGGAAACTGATGCCGTAGGTAATGCCCGCGGCCAACGAGAAATACAGGCCCCAGCGCAGACGTCATGTCACCCACGTAAGCAAGGTAGTTCCGATCGCTAGCTCAGTGGCTGCCCGCTATGACGCAGTGGGCCTTGCTCCAGCGGCCGGCCAATCACCTAGCGATCGCGCCGGTTCGGAACTACCTTGCTTACGTGGCATGATGTGTGCGCTGAGGCATGTCTTTCTCGCCGGCCACGGTAAAGTCTTAGTGACATCACGGCCCATGAACGCCATACAGCGGTCTGTGTGGTAACTGCTTCCAGTATATTTGACTTGAGCCCGCGCAGTTGCGATTAATGTGATGAGACAGACACATGTCAACGGCTGTGTATATTGTGGAGGCTACGAATGGTTTCATTATATGACCATGGAATTTTATGGACTCGCCAACCCACATAACACACCGTATAGACAGAGCCATACAGTTTCACCAGGTATATTTAAAGTCACAATAGTTCCACAGATATGTAGATATCCAAAATAAAATGTATAAAGATATGATTTTAGCGACCATGGATAGTAAAGAGGTGGGTACATTGATTGACCTTCTCCTTTTCCCTTTATAGATCTTAAGAAGACTACAAGCTCAGTCGAAACCGGTTAATGTGGTAAACAGAGAAGCGATCTTGACAAAACAATAATAAGGTTCCCCTAGAACAGTCTGTTCCAGCTTGCGCGCTCGCCCGTGAGCGCTCACTTGCTTCTCGGCCGTGAGCTGCTGTCGCCTGGGGCACACGGCTAAGGCGGGCATATGCGCAAGTGAAGCAGCCGGATGGGCTGTGACGTCACGAGAAACTATTGACGCACTCCAATTGTTTCTGAAATAGCTAGAATTTCTGCATGAAAATGCCCGATACGAAACACCAGCTAAATCCTCCTGGATAATATAATGTCTTTCGTTATTATAATTAATGTAAAACGAATTGACTGCATGACTGGAATGCTAGGGATATTTTACATTTTAAATGCCTATTTCATTGAACCAACGTAAGGAGTTTTTCTTATAAAACATGTAACAAATTTTCCTATTATTTTTTAAAGAAGATGTCATTGATTTTAGAAGTTGTTGATAGGGCATGAAAAGAAGCCAGATTATGACTGATTTAAAACGTTGAACCGGATCCCAGTTTCACCATGTCAATCGTAAATATGGCAATACGAATTCTACAATGAATTTAATAAGTAAGATTTCTGTCTTCGAGAAAAGTACAGTCTTTGACAAAAAACATGGCCGGCGGCCTCCGCGCCGATCGCGACATGGAACAATAAACATGCTATCTGCACAATCTGGCAACACTGTAGACTGCGGTAGTTCGTGCAGTACACCGTGGTTTTAGTTACAAAAAGTTTTGGTCATCTACACCGTGGTCTTGCAGTAAAGTGCGTGACTTGCAAGTGTAGGCGATCGAAACCGCTTGTGGGTAAAATTTTTATTTCACGTCCCTTGTGAATGCTGATGCTACGAGTGTAAGGGGAACATATCGATAATACATTTCGCCGGCCGCGGTGGCCGAGGGGACTGAGGCGCTCCAGTCACGGTCTGCACGGCCACTACGGTCGGGAGTTCGAATCCCCCCTCGGGCATGGATATTTGTGCCGTCCTAGTTCGTAAGTAGTTTGTAAGTTTAGGGACTGATGACCCCGTAGTTAAGTCCCATAGACAATACAAACATTTGAACATTTGATAATACATTTCACTTTTTGAAGCACTGGTAATAACATTCGGCCCAATAACATCGCTGCCTCTGGCCGCAGCACTTGGCAGAGCTCTCCGCGGCCCACTCGCCGGCAGCAGCGGTGGCGGCGCTACACAGCGCTGCCTCGCCCTCTGCCCACAGCGCCTGCTGCCGCTCATCGCCCTGGATATGTAAAATTCTGTAGTGTTGCTGATTGATTGATTGATTTTCTCAGGGAAGCGAAAACAGTCTTGGTCCAACCCGCCACTGCCCGCACCGAAACCAAGTTTATTGTGCGGTATCGCTCCCTGTATATCTAGTAAAGCCTACCAATGCCCTTGAACAGTGCATGGAGCCCCTTTACCAGTTCTTTATTAGACACAATTTCTTCGGGCCTGGTTGTCCCAAATGTTCTGTGCCTTTTACTCTCCAATGCAATGCATTCGATGTGATGCAGTTTCATACCGTCATCACAAATCCTACATTTAGGGTCCTCTTCTGTTATTCCCATTCTATGTAGGTGGTAGTGTTGCTGAGTGATGATCCACAAAAAAGGTTGCGATGAGTATTTCACAATCCATATCAACGGAGCAGAACACCCGTTTTTGGATGATGAGCATTTTTTTACACTAATACACAATACATTAGAGAGGAAAAACTTTGTCTTAGTGTTGATCCAAACACATAGCAGTCTACGATGGTTAACACTGATATTTGTAGCTTAAATCTCGCCGTTTTCCTTATAGACAAGTTCTTCATGTTTGTTATTGTCATCAGTTCATATGTTTTCATCAAGTCACAGTGTGTAATTGTACTCTATTGTATCACTGTTGTCATTTAATTCTTTGCGGTAAATGTATGTAGTAAATTATGTGAATACCTTTCAGTGCATGCTCTAAAGCAACAAAGGTGCACTGCAAGGTCCGTGCCTCATTTCTACAGCAGATATAATTACATTCCTATCAAAGGAGATGAGTTCGAATTTCTTCAAAGGCTTTTGTATGGTGAATCAAACCAAATATCTATGACCATTTCCATAATCTGGAGTCGACCTTTCGGAAAGACCTACTGTGTAAAGGTTTTCTTCTGATTTCGTTAAAGAGTTTCTTCTTGGCATTTGCAGCGTATAAAGTAAAATAAGAAATCAGCCCTGACCATACTGTCTCCAACCAGGAATAGAACTGCCGACTCACACCATGGTTTCATCAGAACTATACAGCCAACGATATGCTGCCCCTGTTACCATCAGTGTGAGACACTGAGCCTCTAACGCATCACGGAGGATAACCTGAAATGTCACTTACACGAATGACAGAATTCCTTGAGTGCAAAAATTAAATGTCTGTCTCTCATATCACGTGAGCATTACAAAGCGTGAGTCATGGCAGTGGAAGATGAATGTCAAGTGAACATACCGAGACAGATCAGTACTACTTGCGGAAGTAACTGCACTATCACAGTGTTGCCCAATATTAGCAACGATGTTGCCAGTTCTTAGCTGTTTTTGGAAGACCCCTGTAGAGCTTATGGGACTTAACTACGGGGTCATCAGTCCCTAAACTTACAAACTACTTATCAACTAATACTAAGGACGGCACAAATATCCATGCCCGAGGGGGGATTCGAACCCCCGACCGTAGTGGCCGTGCAGACCGTGACTGAAGCGCCGCAATCCCCACGGCCACCGCGGCCGGCCCTGTAGCGATAAGCAACGCTAAATAGCACTCGTCTCATACTGGCTTCCAGAGGATTTTGGTTAGTATGCGTCGCTATCTCCTGACAGATTCCAACGTCACATGTAAGTTGCTCATATTTAATTCTACCAATTAGGCCGAAACCAGCATTTAAAATTTTGGAAGCATTTCAGCAAATGAGTAGAGAAGTTAGAAATTGTGTTCACAACATACGGCAGGTCAAATAATGGGTTTTATAATCTTCCATCAAACTTACAGTTTCCGAAAAAAAAAAAAAAAAAAAAAAAATTATATATATATATATATATATATATATATATATATATATATATATATATATATATATATATATATATATATATTATAGAGGAAAAATTCCTAACAGGAAAAATATACGTAAAAAATAGATGAAGTACACTTACCAGGCGAAGGGGCACAGGCAGTAATAGCAAAAAATAAACACACAGACACTCACACACATAAAAATGCTAGCTTTCGCAGCCTAGCTGCTTCATCAGGCAGAAGGGAAGGAGAGGGAAAAGGAAATGATGAGGGTTTTAAGGAAGGGGGTAACTTGTGTCTGTGTAAATGTGTGGGTGTATGTGCATTTACCTAAAACCTCTTTCCTTAATACCCTAGCCAGCTTCATCCTAACCCACAACTTCTTCACTTTTGAGGGCCAGACATACCAACAACTAAAGGGAACAGCCATGGGGACCAGGATGGCCCCCTCGTACGCGAACTTATTTATGGGACGCTTAGAGGAAGCCTTCCTGGATACCCAAGCCTGTCAACCCAAAGTTTGGTATAGATTCATTGACGACATCTTCATGATCTGGACTCACAGTGAAGAAGAACTCCAGAATTTCCTCTCCAACCTCAACTCCTTTGGTCCCATCAAATTCACCTGGTCCTATTCCAAATCCCATGCCACTTTCCTCGATGTCGACCTCCATCTATCCAACGGCCAACTACACACATCCGTCCACATCAAACCTACCAATAAACAACAGTACCTGCATTATGACAGCTGCCATCCTTTCCACATCAAACGTTCCCTTCCCTACAGCTTAGGTCTTCGTGGCAAACGAGTCTGCTCCAGTCCTGAATCCCTGAACCAATACACCAATAACCTGATAACAGCCTTCACATCCCGCAGCTATCCTCCTGATCTGGTACAGAAGCAAATTGCCAGAGCCACTTCCTCATCCCCCCAAATTCTTCAACGGAACCCCAGAAGTGCCCCTCTTGTCACCGGATACTTTCCGGGACTGGAGCGGACTCTGAATGTGGCTCTCCAGCAAGGATACGACTTCCTAAAATCCTGCCCCGAAATGAGATCCATCCTTCACGACATCCTCCCCACTCCTCCAAGAGTGTCTTTCCGCCGCCCACCTAACCTCCGTAACCTCCTAGTCCATCCCTATGAAATCCCCAAACCACCTTCCCTACCTTCTGGCTCCTACCCTTGTAACCGCCCCCGTTGTAAAACCTGCCCTATGCACCCTTCCACCACCACTTACTCCAGTCCCGTAACCCGGAGGGTGTACACAATCAAGGGCAGAGCCACTTGCGACAGCACCCACGTGATTTACCAACTGACATGCCAGCACTGTGAAGCGTTCTATGTGGGAATGACCAGCAACAAACTGTCTATTCGCATGAATGGTCACAGGCAGACAGTGTTTGTTGGTAATGAGGATCACCCTGTGGCTAAACACGCCTTGGTGCACGGCCAGCACATTTTGGCACAGTGTTACACCGTCCGGGTTATCTGGATACTTCCCACCGACACCAATCCTTCAGAACTCCGGAGATGGGAACTAGCCCTTCAGCATATTCTCTTTTCCCGTTACCCACCTGGTCTCAACCTCCGCTAAATTTGAATTCCCACCCACCATCTTAACATCTTTGCCTTGGTTCTCTGGACAGAGCCTCTGCCTCAAGTGGCATCTCTGTCTAACTTCTAACTTCTTTGCTTTCTACAGTTCTACAGTGTGTCTGCCTAAGTGTACTTGCGTCTGTGTAAATGTGTGGGTGTGTGTGTTTTTGTTTACCCTCTTTTTTTCCCCCCAAGGTAAGTCTTTCCTGTCCCGGGATTGGAATGACTCCTTATCCACTCCCTTGAAACCCTCATCATTTCCTTTTTCCTTTTCCCTCTCCTTCCCTTCTGCCTGACGAAGCAGCTAGGCTGCGAAAGCTTGTATGTGTGTGATTTTATTTATTTTATTTGTTTCTATCGATGAGCCGGTCCTTTTGGTAAGTCATCTGTTTTCTATTTTTATTTTTGTTTATCCCACCGGGAAAGTTTCCCTCTATAATTTTCGTTTCATCAATTTGAATCTATATATATATATATCAGATACTTTGTTAGATTGTGACAAAAGCTAATTTGGTTTCATGAAAAGTTAATGGAAATGAATGTTGCCCCATTTGTCACGAGACAGTAAGGTATCTAACACTTCGCACCTTGGGAGCGACTGTATATTTTAATGCAGACTTGTGGCAATACGAGTAAAATTTCATGTTTTCAACGCAAATACAGAAATGTTTTGATTTAGTTCAATGTCAGAAGAAACATAGTTAACAGATTATTTGTGCAACACAGTAATCAGTTCATTTGAGGATTCAGATGACAGGAAACTTAAAATATGGCAAGTAACACAGAAACTATATACATGGGCAATGTGCAATTCTGCTGTTTTTCATCTGCAGACATATACATATAATCTATACACTACGAACCAGCTTATTTATTGCTTTCGCATTGTTGGTCCAACAAATGATGATAAGAATCTGAATCCATGTCTCTGATGGATTTATTTATTTATTTCTCTTTTGTTGTTGTAGAGAACTGAATAAAATTGATCTTACTTGAATTTACCGATAGTCCGTTAGCTTTGATCTAATTAAGCACTTCAGAGAATTCTATGGTTATGGAATCCTCGTAATCATCATCAGAGCTTTCATTCATAAAGATTGTTGTATCATCGGCAAATAAAGTAAATTTACAGGGCAGGCTTGCACACAATGGTAAATCATTTATAAATATCAAAAACAACAATGGACCTACGATTGAGCCTTGTGGCACATCACAACTAATAGGAGCCCAAGTGGACTGAGGAGAGGTACATCTTAGCTTATGATAACTATTTAAAACTACTTTTTTGTTTTCTGTCCTGAAGATAAGATTGAAGCCATTGCCCTGCAACACCCTTTATACCAACTAATTCGGCTTTCTGAATGAGAATGTGGTGATCTACACAATCAAAAGCTTTTGATAGGTCACAGAAGATACCAGTTCCTGTTATTCTTTCATTCTGTGATTCAAGTATTTCATTTGCAAGTGCATACACTGCATCTTCCGTTGAACATCTTTTTTCTGAACTTCTTATCGTCCACATTTCAATACTATACAATCCTACACTCCAGACAAATGCTTTCAGAAAGGACTTCCTAACAGTTAAATTAATATTGGATGTCAACTAATTTTGCTTCTTCAGAAACGCTTTCCTTCCCATAGCCATTCTGCATTTTATATCATCTTTACTTCGGCTATCCGAAGTTATCTTGCTACCCAAATAACGAAACTCATCTACTACTTTCATTGTCTCCTTACCTAATCTAATTCCTTCAGCATCGCCTGATTTTCTGATGCTACATTCCATTATCATTGTTTTCTTCTTGTTAATTTTCATCTTATACCCTCCTTTCAAGACAATGTCCTTTCCATTCAATTGCCCTTCCAGATCATCTTCTGTCTCTAACAGAATTACTGTCATTGGCAAACCACAAGTTTTTTTTTAATTTCTTCTCCCTGAATTTTAATTCCCTCTCCAAATTTCTCCTTGGATTCCTTGCCCGATCTACTGATTGACCAACATTGGAGAAAGGCTACAACCCTGTCTTACTCCCTTCCCAACCTCTGCCCTTCGATTCTAATAACCGCTGTCTGGTTTTTGTGCAAGTTCAATATAACTTGTCGCTCCCTATATTTTACTCCTGTTACCTTCAGAATTTGAAACAGTATATTCCAGTTGACAATGTCAAAAGCTCTCTCCAAATCTACAAATGCTAAAAATGTAGGTTTGCCTTTCCTTAGCTTATCTTCTAAGATAAGTCATAATGTATTACCTCCTGTGTTCCAACATCTCTCCTAAATCCAAACTGATCTTCCCCAAGGTTAGATTCCACAAGTTTTTCCATTCATCTGTAAATAATTCATGTTAGTATTTTGCAACCATGACTTATTAAACTGATAGTTCTGTAATTTTCACATTTGTCTGCACTTGCTTTCTTTGGAATTACTATATTCTTATTGAAATCAGAGGGCATTTCCCCTGTCTCATACATCTCGTATATCTGGTGGAACAATTTCTTCATGGCTGGCTCTCCTAACAATATCAGCAGTTCAGATGGAAAATCATCTATTCCAGGAGCCTTGTTTCGACTCATATCTTTCACTGTATTGTCAAATTCTTCTTGCAGTATCATAGCTCCTAACTCCTCTTCCTCCACTTCGTCTTCCATTTCTAGAATATTATACTGAAGTTTATTTGTTTTGTACAGGCCCTCTATATATTCCTTCCACATTCCAGGTTTTCCCTCTGCTTAGTACTGGTTTTCTGTCTGAGTTCTTAAATCCATACAGCTACTTTTCTGGTCTCTAAATATCTCTTTTATTTTCCTGTAGCCGGTATCTCTTTTTCCCCTGGTTATACATTCTTCTATGGTTCTGCATTTGTCCTCTAATCACTCCTGCTTAGCCAGTCTGCACCTCCTGTCAATCTCATTTTTCAGACATTTGTAGTCCCTTTTGCCTGCTTCCTTGATGCATTTTTATATTTTCTCCTCTCATCAATTAAGTCCAGTATATCCTGTGTTATCCAGGGATTTATATTAGGCGTTGTCCTTCTGCCTATATGATCCTCTGCTGCTTTCACTACTCTATCACTCAGAACTACCCATTCTTCTTCTACCATATTACTTTCCCCAGTTTCAGCCAATCCTTGCCTAATGCTCCCTCCGAAACCCTCAACCAAATCTGGTTCCTTCAGTTTGTCCAGGTTTCATCTTCTAACTTTTCCACAGTCTCTTAAGTTTTAATCTACAGTTCATTACCAATAAGTTATGGTCAGAATCTGTATCTGACCCTGGGTATGTCTTACAGTTTAAAATCTGGTTACTAAATCTACGTCTTACCATTATAATGGTATAAAATAAAGATTTTTGACTTACCTAAAGTACAGGCTGGTCGATAGGAACACTAAACACACACAAAAACACACAACCATTCGAGCTTTCGCCACCAGTGGTGGCTTCTTCGGGAAAAAGAGGGAGGAAGGAGAGGAGAAAGGGAAGGATACGGGTTTTAAGGAAGTGGAAAAGGAGCCATTCCAATCCCAGGAGTGGAAGGACTTACCTTAGGGGACAAAAAGGAAGGTAAACAAATACACACACACTCACACATATCCACATCCAAACACACTTAGGCAGACATTTGTAGCTACAAGTGATTTATGGATTCCACCTTCTAGGAAAATGTTGAAGCCGTAGTCTTCATATGACAGATTTAATTTGTTTCAGGAAACGAGGTACAAATGAAATAATTAAATAAATAAGAGCCAAGATTTCAGGCAGAATTGAAAAATAATATCCAGAGAGCACTGTTTTCTGAGATCTTATGAGCTTTTGGTGGCAAAATTGAACAAAATGGTCTATTGATTAACTGCACAAATATTCAGAATATAGAAAGGTGAGTATAAGATGAATGAAACATCTGTGAATTGTCTCGTGTGTTTCACTCAAAATAAATCGTGATTTCATTAATCTTAAGCTAGAGACTCATGTCTCAGTTTTTGACACCCTTTAAAGTGTTAATATACTAGTAAGTTAAATCCATATGTGTGTTGAGCATCAGTAAAATGAAACACCGCTGTTTCAATACAATTCGTCTCTTCCGCCTTCCTGTATTAGTAGTCAGTTTTGAAACAGTGAAACCGACAGAATGAAACAGTTTCAGTATTGACTGAGAACATGATCCTAAACAAAGTGGAATGAAACATGACTGTTTCAAAACTGTGAAACATGGTTGTTTTGAAACACTAAAACAGTTAAGCATATCGAAACAGTGTTTTAAAAATCACAATGTTTCATAGTTGCTACAATGTGCATTTTTCAGTTCTTCAGTTTTTAGGGATTATTACTGGTCATTTCTAATCACCTTGCACTTCATCATCAGACATTTAGGTATAAAATATTTCCATTGTGTGTGGGTTGTTTATTATCTGCTCAGAACAGTTTTTGGAAAATGTGCTCAAAACTAGTTTACCAGACTGTATTTCTGTGCCACCCTCTTTGAATCTGAATATGTCCCTGTTTACACTCAGTAGATTGATGTTACTTCCAACTAGGGAATTTCTGTGTCACTGAGCACAGACTTTAATCCAAATGACTCAAGAACTATCATAATAAAACAGGGGTGGGGCAGTGGAAAAAAAAAAAAAAAAAACCCACACACCTGCCAATTAACTTGATTTCACAAAGACCTGGTATGTGTGTCCAGAAAAGTTCACCACCCCTTGACCCTTGCACTTCTCCAGCAAATCAGCACATATATTGACGTGCCACCTGAAGATAATGAACAGCTGTCTTTCTGAAATATTGTGCAGATTTCACAGCATTTAAAATTATCTAATGTGACACTCATGGACCAGTGAAGAAATTATCCTGTTGGGAAAATCTGAAACAGCACTCCTGAAAGTGTCATTCAGATCATTAGCACACAGCTAAGAGAGCACTGTGTTCTCAGAGAAAGTTACCGTGACTAATGTTATAGCTCAATAAATAATAGTTTGCACAAACTGTTAATTTCATTTACAAGTAGGAAATTACGGGGAAAATAATTTAAAGATCTTGTAACAAATACAGCCTTTCTTTATTAACATCAAAAATAGATTCAGTACAAGAACAGGAGAGTGAAACACATGAAACAGAAACAAAAGTGTAAAATATGACATTCAACTGAATATTTTGTGGTAGACTGGAACAGTTTATGGAAAGACTGCCTTCAGCTCCCTACTTCCATACAAATTTTCACGGACTGACTGGCTATTTTTCTTTCTTTTTTTAAATTTGAAACATATCATTTTCCCAGGTCTTTTCCAAGTTTATATAGGGTACTGACATTGATAAAAAAATCACACAATCATAGTGTGTCACATAAACAAAACAATGAAAATGGATGACGTAATGACAGTTTATGAAAATGGTAAAAAATAATTTATGTATTGCACTTCCTGACCATTCAACAAGATGGTAGTTTTAAAGAATGTGATCAATACATTCCTCCTCCACATCTAGTGGGCCCTATTATTTGTACCTTTCATGAGGTAAAATTCAACATTTGAAAAGAGTAAGAAACATTGACTACACTGATGCGAGCAGTCTGAATTGACATGTGATTGAAATTTTATCCGAAGGCCACCGTTAACTATGAAGCTGACACATGCCAGCTCCATATATGTCACATCACAGAAGTTATGTCCCTCAGATGATGCTGTGACGATACACAGAAAAGTAGTGTAATGAGATCAGTTCACACACGGCAGTAATGCGGTCGGTTGACAGAAGCCAGCAGGAACTGCTGCTCTAGCCGCCCCCTCCTCCCAGCTCCTCTTCATACTGCTTTCTGAAGCAGTCACCCACAGGGAAGAAGTCCCAACATCTCTGCTGGTACATATTCCATACATACGTCTCCTGGCCAGTGTATTCTGTGTCTGGTTTGTTGATTAAGTGCATCAAAAAGAACCTGGGAAAGTAGAACAAACTTCAATACAGTCTCAAGTGCAAATCATATTGGTTAATTTATTATCTATTGATCATTAATGGAGAATTTAAGAAACACTTAACATAATTCAAATTTTTTTTAATGTTTGGATTCAAACCCATATTTAATTCCTTGAAAGGAATAGTTTTTGTGCCAGAAGTTATTATTTATTAATAACAAACACTTTGTTTCATTGGAAATTAGTCAATATTACTCTCTTGGGCATTATGAAGTGGCATGGAGATAAAATTGCAACGAAAATTGTGGCAGTAATGAATGTGGTGGCCCATAACTACCAACACATAAAGTAAGATACAAACAAATACTTACATGTAATTTGCTAAGTTATGTTCTTGTTGTACATGAGTGTCAAACCCATGTGGTACTTTATCAAAGTAATCTTTTCCAATACCACAAATAAAGCAGTTTGACTCCATGTCTTCTTTTACACTTTCCAGCTGATCTCTCAACTCACCAAAAGCATCAATAATCAAACCTGTAGGAAGCAAAAATGTGTTTAGACAGCTCTTACATATTTCACTGCAAACAAGATGATGTTTTGATTTTCAGTCACTTATCAAAAAATGCTTTTGACAAGCAAACTGTGCGTAATTTCATGTGCATATGATATTTGCTACATTGTAGTCAGAATTTTTATGCTATGCATGTGAATACAAATTTCAAGCAAGTTACAAATTGTAATTTCAGAATCACACACACATACAAAAATTAATAAAAAAATAAAAAAATTAATAAACTTAAGTCAGTTAAAATGAAAGCTGAATGTAATAACACTACACATTAAAATGTATGTTGGTAAGACTATGCATAACCTATGGTACACAATTCGCCAAATGCTCAAGAAACATCCACACCTTGCTTGGGATGGGGAATGGCTCTTTTTGGATATATTCCTACCCATTGTCATTAATGACAGTCTCAGATCTAGGAGGGCAGTGGCGACAAACTGGGGTGCCTACCCCATGTGGCACTCACAGAGAAATGCCAAATGGTCTCCAAGAACTTAAACTGGTGTAGTTTTATGATTTTAACAAATATCTCGGACAAAAATAATAAAAATGTAAATAATATAAAATGAAATAATATAATAGAAAATTAAATATAATATATACTGTTTATATAGAGTTAAATATACATTACTTAATTTTTTTTTTCTCTGAAAGTGGGTCAAAAAACAGACCACTGTGATTTTTGCTTTTATATTTCCTTTTACTTTTTGAAATTTTTGGAAGACTTTTTAAAAGAATTTCAATTATGGCAATAATTCAAGCATTGGGGAGGGCATGTTTGAGAATAATGAAACCAACCACGTTAATAATGAATCATGATTATTAATTATGAATACATTATCCTGCGATAATATTCACCCGTAGATAAAATATCAACCTAAAATCATTCTTGAAACTTCTATTAAATGTCTTACAGGAAAAGAATTTGATGGTAGAGCCACATGAAGTATTATACATTTAGAAATGTGTACCAACTTTTAGAGTGAAAATACAGAAAAAATTTTCAAACAGAAGTTACTCATATAAAATTCTGAACAGCTTTTACTTAAATTTTTTCCCTGATTGACACCTATTAGCCAAGATAGGGCATAGTGCCACCCTCTAGAGGCATCCAGTTATGCTACGAGAATATGGTTCTGGTTACTGATACACCTGTAAAATTTGGTGCTGATTGGTGGACCAGTATGTATGGCCTAAGAAGTAAGAACACATCACAAACAGATACTATTAAGTTTTTTTCCCAGTTGGGAATCACGATTCAACTCATTGACAAATGTTAAAAAGGGTAGAGGGTAAAGTATGGAACCCTACAACATTCTGTGCACAAGTGTAATTTCACAAAACATTACTCTCTGCATACAAACACTCTGCCACCCCTCTCTTACATAAGATGAAAGAGACTCAGAAAAGGCACCCTTTATACCATAAGATAGTAATTTTTCTCTGATATTAGATTCTTGGGAATAAGGCATTGGCCAGGGCATAAACTGCTGCCTGACTTTTTGTCTTCGCCTGCTGAGGTCATCTTCAGAGACTTTTCAGACACAAAATGCTAGTTCATATTTAAGTTATCTCCGTTTATCTCTGTTTATGTATATCCATGCAACAGTCGCTTCACGACAGTATGAGACCATGGAGTTGTACCGATGTATACTAAGGTGTTTGTGGAGAAGAGTTTGTACTATTTATTTCATTTATCACCAAGGCTCACAATTTATCTAATTAAAACCCTTCTTAATCTATATTGCTTCTCCTAGTGTAGTAATTATTTGGTCTTGATAAAACTATGGTCTCTGAGAATTACATTTTATGGCTACCATGTCATAGTGCATGTTTGGTAATGCTGATTTATCCATGACGTTATGAACCAACCGTTGCACAGATATGCATAAATAGAATGGTTTGTCAATCTGATTTAAGTGTGGACCACCATTTTGTTTCTGAAAAGCCTTCAAAGATGTCTTCAGCAGTGGAAGACAAAATGTCTGGCAGAGGATTATGCCTTGGATCACGACCTTATTTACCAAGAATCTAATATCAGCAATAATCCAACAACCAGCTAAGAAAGCCTACATTCAATGATAAAATTTCTTTGTTAGCAGAAAGTATTTTCATGAACATTTGTAACAGCTTCTGTACAACTTTATAAATTTGTATATAATTTGTTTGGTATAGATTCATAGATGATATATTTATGGTCTGGACTCACGGTGAAGAAACCCTTCTGAACTTCCTCCACGACCTTAACTCCTTCTCCAGCCTTAAATTCACCTGGTCCTTCTCCAAAACTCAAACTACCTTCACCTTGCTGAGTCTCACATCCACACCTCAGTCCATATTAAACCCACTAACAAACAACAGTACCTCCACTTTGACAGCTGCCATCCCTTCCATATTAAACGATCCCTTCCCTACAGCCTGGGCATCCGTGGGAAACGTATCTGTTCCAGTTCCGAATCCCTCACCAGCTACAACAACAATCTATCCAATGCTTTCCTCTCCCGCAACTACCCTACAGACCTCGTCCACAAACAGATCTCACGAGCTGTCCATTCCTCTCCCTCCAAAAACAATGTTCCTAACCCCAGACCACCCAGAAGCACTCCCTTAGTCACCCAGTACCATCCTGGCCTGGAATGCCTCAACAAATTCCTCAAACAGGGCTATGACTTTCTCAAGTCATGCCCTGAAATGAGACCATCACTCCAAACTGTTCTTCCCACACCACCCAGAGTAGCCTTCCGCCGTCCTCCCAACCTCCGCAACATCCTTGTCCAACCTTACAACATCCCAAAACCACCCTCCCTACCTAATGGTTCCTACCCCTGCAACCGATCCCGCTGCAAAACCTGTCCAATGCATCCTCCCACTACCACATACTCCAGCCCCACCACAGGAAAAACCTACCCAATTCAAGGCAGGGCCACATGTGAGACAACGCATGTCATATACCAGCTGACATGTGTCCACTGTTCAGCCTTTTATGTTGGTATGACTACCAACAAATTGGCTGAGCGGATGAATGGGCATAGACGAACTGTTCGCCTGGGGGACACCCAATATCCTGTGGCAGAACATGCCCTCCAGCATAACTCCAGGGACCTGGGCACATGTTACACCACACGTGCCATTTGGATAGTACCAACCAACACCAGTCCCTCAGAGCTACGGAGGTGGGAACTTGCCCTCCAACATATCCTCTCCTCCCGCCACCCCCTGGCCTAAATCTACGCTAACCCCTCCCCTTCCTCCATCCTCAGCTCACCTATTCATTATCCGTTCCTTACCCCCCCCCCTCTCTCTCTACCGCCCTCTCGCTCTCTCTGTCATTCTCTCTATCTCTCTCCGTGTGTGTGTGTGTGTGTGTGTGTGTGTGTGTGTGTGTCCATCCATATTTCCCTGTTTATGAAAAACGTTTTAGACACCCCCACCGCCCCTCCTACACCCCTCAGCATCATTAATTTCACTCTCTTCTCTTCTCTTTACTACTTGATCTTTCCTTTTAGTTATATTTATCCTCTCTGGCTTGGCTCAGTACATACATGCAGTATCTCTGACGCCCACACTTCCGAAACACCACCTTCATGACCTAGGTCGTGAACCACCTTTCCCTTCTATTCCCATCCTTTATTCTTCCCTTCTCTCCCAACTGACGAAGGAACTCTGTTCCGAAAGCTTGTCCCTTTGTCCCTTTTTTTCTGTTTTTTCATTTTGTGTTACTATCGGCGGTACAGCACAATGGTAAGTACTGGCCAGCCATTCTATCTCATTTCAACAATATTTATTATCTCTGAGGAGAATTTTCATCATTAATCGAATATTACCTTCGTGGTCTACATCCTTCTGATTGTTTCAACTACTTTTATCTGTTTGCTTTCATTCATAACTTTCGTCTGAACTCTTTCCATCTCGCCATTGTTGTCTATATTCCTTCTGTAACGTCTTGTAATTAACTATCCTCCCATATATTTCCTACAATTGTGCAATTTTACGCCCACATCCTTTTATTTGATCATTTACTAAACAGTCATTTTTTAAAGAAACGCCTCCCTTACTGGAGATTGTTGCAACAATCCAACATTGTGGCATTGTTTACAATTTATTTCGACCATAATCCCAGCGACTTTTTCGTTATGGCTACTGTATAATGGCGTTTTTGGTTGTTTATCTGCGGTTTGACCATAAATTTTGTGCCGCTGGTAAGTTTTAGGGGCCGCCAGCGATCTTTAATGGACGGTAATTACCTTTTATGTGCAGCTAGCGATCGTTTTTCTGCCGCCTAAAACCCTTTTTTCGGCCCTCTACGATCATTTTTCACCGGCACTTGGTAATTACAATTTCGTAGTTAATTCTTTCGTTGAACTTTTTTATATATTGATTTTTTTTTAAAAATATTTTCGATAAATTTTCATCCTATTATACCCCTTTGTGTGTGCGTGTGTGTGTATGTGTATGATATATAACATATTATTATTATTATTATTATTATTATTATTATTATTATTTCAAACCTATTATCCACCATGTATCCCAACCCTATACCACAGTACCTTCAGTCATTCCGCAAACATGCATTTGCTATAGCCAAACTGCAATCCCACATTCTTTTCCTCCAGTCCTGTTTGTCATTTGGAACAATCCCCAAAGGACTCACTTTAAAAGTTCCCATCTCTGGATGCAATCCTTGTCTCCATCAGTCCCTCCTACAGTTTCAAATTCAGCAGTCCTTAGCTCTCACCCGTCTTATCCTCCAACAGTATGTTGCCTCGTGTAACCACCACTCCCAACAACTCCTCTCTCTCTCTCCAAAATACTTCTCCTCTCAGCACCTGGCTCAAATAACACACTTGGATCCATAATACAACAAGCCAACTGTAAACTTGAACTGAATGCCGCACAACACCTTCTAAAACTGTCCAAACTACTGGTCCATCATATCAGAAGTGGTATCCCTCTTCCCATAATCCACAACCACCCACCACACCACCACCCTCAAAACCCCCCACTCATTGGCAACAAACCAAGCCTGGCTTCCCTACTGAATCTTCCAATCCCAGCACACCCCCCCCCCTAGAACCTATCACAACCGTCACCACATGCAGAAACCACCCAATACCAATTCCAATTCAGTCCTTAACCTCTCATCCAAATCCCTCTCCATTCCAGAAATATCTGTCCTGTCTAAAGGCTTAACCTTCTGTCCTACACCTAAATTTAATCACACTGCCCTGGTCAAGGATCTCCTCTCATTCACCCGTAACCTCAACTGGAAATACCACTTCAGCACCCAGTCACAACCCCCAGGCAGCAGAGCCGCTGTTGAACCCTGTCTTGAACAATTCCGACCTCCCTCCCAAAAAGATCCTCCTGCTCTTCCTCAAAACCATCCCTTGCAGGCATTTCAGGAATTCCTCACATCAAGCATTGCTTCCCAATCCTTCCTGAACAACATACCAACCACTCCTAACATCAACCCAGCTGAATCCAAAGCCATCCGAGAGCTGAAAGCGGACCGCTCCATTGTAATTCTCCCAGCGGACAAGGGTTCCACAACTGTGGTACTTGATCGAGGGGAGTATGTGGCAGAAGGGCTGCGTCAACTCTCGGACACCTCTACCTACAAACCTATTCCTTATGACCCCATTCCCTCAGTCCAGGCTGAACTACAGAAAATTCTTAAAACCCTAGGTCCGTTACAAGGTCTCACCACTGCCTCCTTAGAACTTCTCTCTCCGCCTGAACCTCGCATGCCTACCTTTTACCTACTCCCTAAAATCCATAAAGAGAATCATCCTGGCCGTCCCATAGTAGCAGGATTCAAAGCTCCAACAGAACGTGTCTCAGCTCTGGTAGACCAACACCTCCAACCTATAACCTGCAGGCTCCCATCCTATATCAAAGATACAAACCACTTTCTGGAACGCCTCAAATCCATCCCTATGCCCCTCCCACGTGATAGCTTCCTTGTCACCATTGATGCTACATCCCTGTACACCAACATCCCTCATACCCATGGTCTATCAGCTCTGGAACACTATCTTTCCCAACGCCCACCTGAAAGCCTCCCAAAAACCTCATTCCTTGTCACACTTGCTAATTTCATACTCAACAATAATTACTTCACCTTTGAGGGCCAGACCTACAAACAAATCAGGGGGACAGCTATGGGTACCAGGATGGCCCCTTCCTATGCCAACCTCTTCATGGGCCGCATGGAAGAGGCATTCCTTAAGACACAGAAGTTGCCTCCACTGGTTTGGTATAGATTCATAGATGATATATTTATGGTCTGGACTCACGGTGAAGAAACCCTTCTGAACTTCCTCCACAACCTTAACTCCTTCTCCAGCCTTAAATTCACCTGGTCCTTCTCCAAAACTCAAACCACCTTCCTTGATGTTGACCTTCACCTTGCTGAGTCTCACATCCACACCTCAGTCCATATTAAACCCACTAACAAACAACAGTACCTCCACTTTGACAGCTGCCATCCCTTCCATATTAAACGATCCCTTCCCTACAGCCTGGGCATCCGTGGGAAACGTATCTGTTCCAGTTCCGAATCCCTCACCAGCTACAACAACAATCTATCCAATGCTTTCCTCTCCCGCAACTACCCTACAGACCTCGTCCACAAACAGATCTCATGAGCTGTCCATTCCTCTCCCTCCAAAAACAATGTTCCTAACCCCAGACCACCCAGAAGCACTCCCTTAGTCACCCAGTACCATCCTGGCCTGGAATGCCTCAACAAATTCCTCAAACAGGGCTATGACTTTCTCAAGTCATGCCCTGAAATGAGACCATCACTCCAAACTGTTCTTCCCACACCACCCAGAGTAGCCTTCCGCCGTCCTCCCAACCTCCGCAACATCCTTGTCCAACCTTACAACATCCCAAAACCACCCTCCCTACCTAATGGTTCCTACCCCTGCAACCGATCCCGCTGCAAAACCTGTCCAATGCATCCTCCCACTACCACATACTCCAGCCCCACCACAGGAAAAACCTACCCAATTCAAGGCAGGGCCACATGTGAGACAACGCATGTCATATACCAGCTGACATGTGTCCACTGTTCAGCCTTTTATGTTGGTATGACTACCAACAAATTGGCTGAGCGGATGAATGGGCATAGACGAACTGTTCGCCTGGGGGACACCCAATATCCTGTGGCAGAACATGCCCTCCAGCATAACTCCAGGGACCTGGGCACATGTTACACCACACGTGCCATTTGGATAGTACCAACCAACACCAGTCCCTCAGAGCTACGGAGGTGGGAACTTGCCCTCCAACATATCCTCTCCTCCCGCCACCCCCTGGCCTAAATCTACGCTAACCCCTCCCCTTCCTCAGCTCACCTATTCATTATCCGTTCCTTACCCCCCCCCCCCCTCTCTCTCTCTACCGCCGTCTCGCTCTCTCTGTCATTCTCTCTATCTCTCTCCGTGTGTGTGTGTGTGTGTGTGTGTGTGTGTGTGTGTGTGTGTGTCCATCCATATATCCATATTTCCCTGTTTATGAAAAACGTTTTAGACACCCCCACCGCCCCTCCTACACCCCTCAGCATCATTAATTTCACTCTCTTCTCTTCTCTTTACTACTTGATCTTTCCTTTTAGTTATATTTATCCTCTCTGGCTTGGCTCAGTACATACATGCAGTATCTCTGACGCCCACACTTCCGAAACACCACCTTCATGACCTAGGTCGTGAACCACCTTTCCCTTCTATTCCCATCCTTTATTCTTCCCTTCTCTCCTACCTGACGAAGGAACTCTGTTCCGAAAGCTTGTCCCTTTTTTTCTGTTTTTTCATTTTGTGTTACTATCGGCGGTACAGCACAATGGTAAGTACTGGCCAGCCATTCTATCTCATTTCAACAATATTTATTATCTCTGAGGAGAATTTTCATCATTAATCGTAAATTTGTAGTTTGTACTTTACAGTAAATTAATCAGAGCCTTGGCAACATACATAGAAATTTTAAAGGTGAACATTGGAGGAATTCAAATTTGTACTAGTCCAAGGACCAGGGTGGTGTAATAGCTAGCACATCTGCCTAGTATGCAAGAGAGTGACTTAGAATCCTGTAAATTTTGATTCAGTTCTTCACTAACTCTTATTTGAGATTAAGAAAGGGCAAGGAGAAAAAAAGGAAGGCAGCAAACTTAGGGTTTAATGTGTCATTGACAATGTTGTCATTAGAGATAGGGCAAGGAAAAAGGCAAATGTTGCATCCTCAGGAAATGTTGAAGTAACTCTTACCCTGGATGATAGCCAGCAGGATAACAATGACGAAGAAGAAGAATGTGATATCAAACATAATGCGATATACTTCATAGTCGTCACCATCTGGTGGCTCGATTTCATCACCGATGCCTCCTCCAGCCCGCACTCCCTTGTACAGGTGGAACACGAAACACTGTAACAGAGTCATTTTATTCAGAGACTTGTGCAGAAAATGTACATGGTTGCAAATTAAATAACAGATGTAATCAGTTTTACCAACTAACAGTGTAACATAAAGACATCAATTACGATAGTTCTTAGATGGAGCAATATGTAGAATAAGGGAAAGGCAACCACTCAGCTAAAGTGAGTGAATGTGTGAGCACAGCAACATGTAACAGAACCTCTGAGTATTTTGCACTTCTTCTGGCAGTATGCCACTGCTACTTGCAGTTTCTTGTTTGTGCATCTGTGCTCCACACGATCTGCTTTAGGTGAGTATAACATAAAGGCACACATTAAATGAAACATAAGAGGAAACACAAGGAAAATGAAAATAATTTCATTTTATTTATGTTGTGTAAAACCCAAATGGTATGTTGAATGTGATTAAGATAAATTGTTGGTAGTTGAGTGCCACCTCCTGGCTAGACATAAAATTAATGCAGTTTTTTATTTTTAAAAACCATGTCAACCTGCTGGAAATTAATTGTCAAAGGGGCAACAGACATCAGAATGGGCAACAGTAACTTCCACTGCATCAGAGGGTATAACCTTAGTAATGCTGGAAATGGGCTCTTGATTTAAATACAGAAAACTGTAACCAATTACTTGGAAAAAAATTTGTTTATTCCCAGATGGGGCATATGAAAGTTACCTTGAAAATTCAAATTGTTACTATAATGTAATAATAAGGATACTTTAAGCAAATTATACCTACAGTCTAGTATGAATTACACTTGTGATGAAGCTGTCTCAGAAACTATATAAAACAGCTGATTTCTCTAACATGGGATCTATCGAAAATGGGGTCCCACAAGATTTCGTCTTGGGTCCTTTGGTGTGCCTTACTATATCTGTGACAATGCTAAGCCAGTTCTTTTGCTGACAATACAAGTATAGCTATCACACCTGACTAACATGAATTAACTGATGAAATTGTAAATGATGTCTTTCAGAAAATTATTAAGTGGTTCTCTACAAATGGACTCTCATTAAACTTTGATAAAATCCAGTATATACAGTTTCATACAGTAAATGGGGACACCATTAATAAATTTAGACTTTGAACATAAATCTGTAACTAAGGTAGAATATTAAAAATTTTAGGTGTTTCCATTGATGATGGATTGAATTGGAAGAAACACATTGAAGATCTACTGAAACGCTTTAGTTCAGCAACTTATGCTGCCAGGGTCATTGCAAATTTTGGTGGTACACATCTCAGTAAATTAGTTTACTATGTCTATTTTCATTCACTGCTTTCATATGGGATTATGTGCTGGGACAATTAAACATTGAGTAAAAAGGAATTCATTGCACAAAAGTATGTAATCAGAATAATTGCTGGAGCCCACCAAAGATGATCCTGCAGACATTTATTTAAGGATGGAGAGATCTTCACAGTAACTTCACAACATATGTATTCACCTATGAAATTTGATATTAACAATCTGACGCAATTCAAAAGTAATAGTAATGTGATTAGCTACAACACTAGGAGAAATTTAATTCTCTCCATAATTAATGGACTGGGACACAACTGATTAGATTTTGTAAGTGGAAGGAAGTACCAGCAGCTGCACAGAAATTCTTTATTTAATTTTGTGCGACTGGTTTCGGTGCTTCAATTAAACCATCTTCAGGCACCCATTGGGTAACTGTCATTGATAGCACATTTGAACAGGGCACCTGGTATTAGCAGTATTAGCAGCTACCCTGTTCAAATGTGACATTAATGATAGTTACACAAAGGGGGCCTGAAGATGGTGTAACTGAAGCACTAAAACTGGTTGCACAAAATTAAATAAAGAATTTCTGTACAGGTGCTGGTACTTCTTTCCACCTACTAGGAGAAATGGTGATCTTCACTATTCAAGGTTAAATCTAACTTTGGCACAGAAAGGGGTGAATTATGCAGGTCATTTATAGGACACAATTCCACCCATTGGCGTCAATCCGTAACATCGGCGTGTTGCCATCGCTGTGCGTTAATTTCGGGGTGTGTGTGTGTTTGTAGGTGGCATTTTTGTGGTGGCTGAGTTAAAGACAATAGTTTGTTTACAAGCAGAACACAAGTTATAGATTAAGCTTTTATGTTTAAAAAGTTCACAAGTGAGAGCCAAAGCTGCAAATTTTTGGGCTAAGACCTGTGAACAATGGTAAATTATGTTGCTGTAATCTGTAATTTATAAGGATAATCACAGATTATTTATTTTCTACAATCCATAAATATTAAGATATTATCCTATATATGGATTTTGCGACATGTTGATGGTGTCATGGGTCAAAGCAGATGGATGGAATTGCGTCGTAAAATAATGCCAATTATGCTGTCACCAAAGTCTTTGTTCACTTACCAAGTAGTAACAAAAGTCTGATAGATACCAAACTAGTATTTAAAAAGAAATTAAAAGAATTTCTGAATGGCAACTCCTTCTACACCTTAGATGAATCTTTAGATTAAAATTAGTAACTTTACTAAAAATAAAAAAACTCCTTAAAATATTGAGTGCCTTGTATTTATTAACCTGACCATTTCCACATCACTGTGAAATGTAGTATTTATGTTCTATGGAACAAGTACTAATCTAAGCTTACCGTTAACATGTCATGGCATTTCTTATCGACTTCTTCATCCTCCTCTTGTACATAAAACTTTCTGAAGAAATTAAAGGCAATGACGGTATATATGTATACAACAATTGTCAGCAACATCACAGTCAGTACAAGCTGAAACAGAAAGAAAAATTAAAATGACAACATGACATAGTAAAAAATAAATTAAAAAAGGTTGCTATAAAATTTCACAGGCTTTATTTCTTTTCAATTTCAAGTGGTATTGATAATAGTTATGTCTCAAACCTACCCATGTGTTAATTATAGCATTATCTTTTTACTTATGTATTATGTGATTTTCTATTATTAAAAAGCATCACTAATTATCCAAAAACATAATGCAACAATTAATTTTTCCATATAGATTTTTTTTTTAATTATAGTCTGTTCTTTCTACTTGTGTACTTTTTTGGAACTGAGATACCTGGAAAGAAAAAGTTTTTTTTTTAAATTTATTTATTATTATTATTTTTTTTAAAGCCTTTCCTACTGTGACAAAACTATTCTTCAAAGTAATCCCTACTGTCTTATATTTCACTTTTCATTAGGTTTCCAGATAGCTTTGTTCAATGAAATTGTTGCAAAATTTTGTTAGTATTTACTGCAATGAATTTTTTTATATATAGTCAAAACAACAGCCTCATTGTATTGCACTGAATTATATCTGAAATGTGTTGAATGAATTGCAACTATTATCTCTGGTATATCTTGGGCACTGACGATCTATCTGTTTATTGCCCTAAAACAGCAATCATCATCATCACCATCATCTGGTATGTCTGCTTCAGTCTACAATGTCTGTAATTTATTATAAAGTTAACTGTGTTACAAACTTGTATTTATGCAAAGGACAAGTTAGCACTTAGAGTTAGCACAGTACCTGTTTTCCATTGTGTGTTACTGATTGCAATATCGTACGTAGCGTCTTGAAACCCACTGCAACATCTAACAGATGTGCGGCAAAGAAGAAACGGTTGAAGTTACCCAGTATCGAAAATGTGAAGTACCATAAGCTGTATAAGAATGACTGGAAAGAGAGAATTTTCATTAAAATTGATAAATAAGTACACAGTTCAGATTAAATGTGTCAACAGATTAAGAATATTAAGATGTTTCCAGAGAGAAGTAGTACTTATCTTATGTATGAAATGTTGAGTAATGGACACAAACACTGAATGGATTTATCCCCAACATCTTTATTTTTGAAATACTATAAAATCCCTATATGAATCCAAAAATCTACTTCACAATTTCATTAAAAGTAATACTTCGAAGTTCTCCAAAGTGGGTCAAGAAAGCAGGTTTTGTTAACTTTTATCAGCATAGAAGTGCACAAAGTCTTTATTCTCATGTCTTTTATTTGAGAATAGAATACAGTATATGACATCTGAGGCCTCCAGAGAGAAGCAGTCCATTTTGTGTCACATTGTAAAGCTTCTTCTCAATGAATATCCAATGCACACTCACCTGCATATTTGACCTCTAGATCTTTGTTATCAAAACATTTGTAATATACAATAAAAAGGGTACTCTTTTAAGTTGACAATTAAAAATTATGGAAGTTAAATTTTTCAATGGTCAGTAATTACCTTAAATTCTTGGTGCTGCCTATATACATATAAAAGAACAATTATTTATTCAATCTCTTGGAGCTATTAGTTACTTGCTCTGGGAGAAACAAGAGATACATGGGGATGGGTAAAAAGTTGGGAAGGTTGCTCAGGGCCCAGGATGAAGAGGAATCACTTGACAGAGGAAATTTTGATAGACTCTTTAACAATCAAATACAAGTGGAGATGTAGATGATAACTTCTGGGTCTTAAAGCATCCAGGTAGCCAAATCAATACCACCATCAGATAAGTTACTAATGATTCAACTACAATTAATCTATTCTTTGCTGCAACAATATACAGCTCATATTAACTGTGCACTTATTACAGTAACATTAGTTATGAAGCCTCTGCCAGTGCTCTCTTTTGTTGAGTTTGGAGGTAACAATACTTCATATCTTACTAAGTCAGTTTTGTTACATTTTTGTGTACATATGAATGCAGTAGATATGTCAATGAAACATAGTCTCAAAAAATAAGACTAGTTCAAATAGTTGACTCAAACAAGTCTTTGGACAGATTACCACGATAGAGAAAAGTTATATATTACTAGAACTCTACTTAATATTTGTACTTGGAATTTTAAAGTGATGTATTGAATGTTGGTGGCCTCTTCCTTCTGAGACTGCCACTGTATTTCATAGATACCTTCGTAATGCTCTGTTGCCTTACAGACACACTAGAAAATACTAAATGCCTGCAAATGTTGTCCCAAGTATATGTTCTACATCATAATGTTTATTAAAAGCTAACTAAACACAATATTCAGTACGATAACCTGAAAGAAGATATTATGTTGCCAAAGGAGAAGACAAAAAGATATTTTTCTTTGTGGAATACACGCATGACAAGAAATAATTCCGTCTTTCCTTACTGGAACTTACATAACAGTGTACACTGACTCAGCAAATGTGATGGGACATGCACCTTGGAGCTGCGTATGAGCCTGTTAATTGAAGTGAGACACCTTGGAAGTAATTAGTGAAGTCCCTGGTACTCCTCTAGATGTAAATGACACCAAACTCTTTGAAAAGCAGCTGCCAATTCTGGTCTGTTAGTGGGTACAGAATCTGTGGCATTCCTTGGCATCACAGATATTCTCAGTGAGGTTCTGATCTGCTCATTGGTGGCCATCTCAGATGTGAACCTCCACTGCGTGTTGCTGGAAGGGATGCAATATCATCTTGAAGCACTACAGAGCTATCAGTGTGTTGGAAGGCCGAAATGGGTGAAGATAATCCCCAATCAGCTCTACATATTGCAGACCATCAAAAGTCCCTTACAAATCAACTGAGGAGTGCATTACATACCAGGAAAATGTGTCCCAGATCATATGAGACACAACTGCCTTGGACCAAACAAGTGAGATAATGTTGTCTGGGCTACATCTGGAGCCTCCCATTAGCATGGTCCAGCTGAATCTTGATTTGTATGACCATGTCACTTTGTGCCATAGTTCCAGTGTCATTACCTGGTGAATGGAAACAAATCCAAGACATTGTGCATGCTTACAATGTGCGAACAGTAGTACCCTTATGTGGCATCTGTTCCCATACCCCATAGAAGCCATGTTCCTACATACTGTCTACAGAGAGCCTAATCTAACAAGTCCTGTGATGAACTGAGCTGTGATTTGTTGTGGTTTTGCCCTTCTGTTACTATTGATGAACTGTTCCAGATATTGTCGGTCACTGTCACTGAAGGTGGCTGGGCAGCTGGTTGTTCATTTGTTGTGGGCCATGACAACCTCATTCAACCATTCATAATACACCACGGCCACAGTTGACTGTGTGAAGCTGAATTCTTGTACAACTGCCAAAATTGAAATTTCTATCCATTGGGCACCAACTACTGTACTCCGTTCAAATAGTGACAGCTCATATCATGATACACAAATCACTTGCACAACCGTGTCTCAGAAGGTCTCCTATATAACACAGCTGATGAAGGGGAAGAGGTGTTCAAAAAACACATCTGAGCCATTTATGCCAAACTATGCCATAAAATTTGATACATCAGTGTACAGAATAATGGCTTTTATAGTGTGAACAGGATGTAGTTTATAATGTTTCTGCAATTAGGTGATTTTTTATATATATATATATATATATATATATATATATATATATGGTATAAAATAAAGATTTTTGACTTACCTAAAGTACAGGCTGGTCGATAGGAACACTAAACACACACAAAAACACACAACCATTCGAGCTTTCGCCACCAGTGGTGGCTTCTTCGGGAAAAAGAGGGAGGAAGGAGAGGAGAAAGGGAAGGATACGGGTTTTAAGGAAGTGGAAAAGGAGCCATTCCAATCCCAGGAGTGAAAGGACTTACCTTAGGGGACAAACCTTAAAACCCGTATCCTTCCCTTTCTCCTCTCCTTCCTCCCTCTTTTTCCCGAAGAAGCCACCACTGGTGGCGAAAGCTCGAATGGTTGTCTGTTTTTGTGTGTGTTTAGTGTTCCTATCGACCAGCCTGTACTTTAGGTAAGTCAAAAATCTTTATTTTATACCATTTTCGTACCTGGAAGGTCTCCTTCTATAATATTATATATATATATATATATATATATATATATATATATATATATATATATATATATATATATATATATATATATATATATATATATATATATAGCACACAGCCAGTTGGACATATTTCACATTACCAAAACAAATACTTACATTATCTGTTATTGTTACACCTGATTTCCAAATCTGGTACCTCCAATCAATATTTGCAATGCTGAAAAAAGAAAAATACGCCATGGATTATGGATTAACAAAATTACAAAAATGTATCTTTTTCATGTTTTGAAAAATACAACAAAACATACATCACTATATTTATGCTTCAATAGTTTTTTTTATGACGTAAGACTGCCTTACGCTTGGTGGTATAACACATGCTCTCTGCATGGATCTGTTTCCCTGGCCAGCTCTGCGAGATAAGTGTCAGTCGAAGTGGATGTTTCAGTCAGCAATGGAAAGAATGTTATAGTGACACTTCCTACAGTTAGAACCGAATGGGACTCATAATTACATTCTGTGTTTCAATAATGTACTGCAAAGTAGGAAGAGCAGATGACAAGTACAGACGTGATCCAAATTTTGACTGGACAGTAAAATGCAAAGATGCTGAGGTAAGTCCTGATCTCATACAAGTCAGGAAGTTTTACAGTATTTGCAATACTTGGCACTAATCTTAAATGTCCTTGGGAATGTAAGTCTTCTACATTCTTGTCCCTGTTATGAACAAAGTATGGTATGTAATAATTTAACTACTGATAACAGTTCCACAGATCTAGGCAGTGAGTAAATCAAATGATATGGGCCATGTCAAACTATACATAATCCAATTAAACTTACAACTAACACCAAGAATATTTAATGTCAAATTGTACACAGTTTACATAAAACACGCAATAAATTCCGTAAACAATATAATAAGACATCAATCTTTAGACAAATAGCATACAATTAACAGAAAAAAATAAGTACAGGTAACAGATCAGAGTGTGAATTTAAGTCAGAACTTCCTATAACTAAATAAAAGTATAGAAAATCTATTTTTACAAAATAAGTTGTAAAACTCAAATAAAATCAATGAAACTAATTCTAAAAAGACTATAAGTTTACTGATGACATACATTTTTTCCAAATATTCTTCAACAGTATATAAGGTAATCAACAATTTTGTTGTGGTCTTCAGTCCGCAGACTGGTTTAATGCAACTCTCCACACTACCCTGTCCTGTGCAAGCCTCTTCATCTGAGAATACGAATGCCTTTTGAATCTGCTTACTGTATTCATCCCTCGGTCTCCCACTATGATTTTTACCCCACACACTTCCTTTAATGCTAAGCTGAAGATTCCTTGATGTCTCAGAATGTGTCCCACCAACCTATCCCTCCTCTTAGTCAGGATATGACACACATTCCTTTTCTCCCCAATTCTGTTCAGCACCTCCTCATTCGTTACGTGATCTACCCATCTAATCTTCATAATTCATCTGTAGCACATTTCGGAAGCTTCTATCATCTTTTTGTCTGAACTCCTATTCTCCACATTTCACTCATATTGGATGTCAACAAAATTTTGCTTCTTTAGAAATGATTTTCTTCCTGTAGCCATTCTGCATCTTATATCTTCTTTCCTTTGGCCATCAGAAGTTATCTTGCTACCAAAATAACAAAATTGATACCACTTTTATTGTCTCATTGCCTAATGTAATTCCTTCATCACTGAATTCTGACACTACATTCCACAATCCTTCTTTTACCCTTGTTAATGTTCATCTTATATCTTCCTTTCAAGACCTGCCCATTCCATTTAATTGCTCTTCCAGGTCTTTTGCTGTCTCTGACAGTGTTACTATGTCATTAGCAAACTGCAAGATTTTTATTTCCTCTCCCTGTACTTTTTAATTCTCTCTCCAAATTTCTCTTTGCATTCCTTCACACTTGCTCAATGTACAGATTGAACAACACTGGGGAAAGGCTACAACCCTGTCTCACTTCCTTCCCAACCATTGTAACCCTTTCATGTCCTGCGACTCTAATAATTGCTGTCTGGTTTTTGTACAAGTTGAATATAACTTTTCAGTCCCTATATTTTATTCCTGCTACCTCCAGAATTTGAAAAAGTGTACTCCAGATTACATTGTCAAAACCTTTTACATATTTACAAATAATAAAAATGTAAGTTTCACTTCCCTACCTAAAACCTCTTTCCTTAATACCCTAGCCAGCTTCATCCTAACCCACAACTTCTTCACCTTTGAGGGCCAGACATACCAACAACTAAATGGAACAGCCATGGGAACTAGGATGGCCCCCTCGTATGCAAACTTATTTATGGGATGCTTAGAGGAAGCCTTCCTGGATACCCAAGCCTGTCAACCCAAATTTTGGTACAGATTCATTGATGACATCTTCCTGATCTGGACTCACAGTGGAGAAGAACTCTAGAATTTCCTCTCCAACCTGAACTCCTTTGGCCCCATCAAATTCACCTGGTCCTATTCCAAATCCCATGCCACTTTCCTTGATGTTGATCTCCATCTGTCCAACAGCCTACTTCACACATCCGTCCACATCAAACCAACCTATAAACAACAGTACCTCCATTATGACAGCTGCCATCCATTCCACATCAAACATTCCCTTCCCTACAGCCTAGGTTTTTGTGGCAAACAAGTCTGCTCCATTCCCGAATCCCTGAACTAGTACACCAATAACCTAATAACAGCTTTCACATCCCGCAGCTATCCTCCTGATCTGGTACAGAAGCAAATTGCTAGAGCCACTTCCTCATCCCCCCCCCCCCCAATCCAGAACCTTTCACAGAAGAACCCCAGAAGTGCCCCTCTTGTCACCGGATACTTTCCGGGACTGGAGCGGACTCTGAATGTGGCTCCCAGCAAGGATACGACTTCCTTAAATCCTGGCCCAAAATGAGATCCGTCCTTCCCACTCCACCAAGAGTGTCTTTCCGCTGCCACCTAACCTTCGTAACCTTCTAGTCCATCCCTATGAAATCCCCAAACCACCTTCCCTATCCTCTGGCTCCTACCTATGTAACTGCCCCCGTTGTAAAACCTGCCCTATGCACCCTTCCACCAACACTTACTCCAGTCCCGTAACCCTGAAGTTGTACATGATCAACGGCAGAGCCATTTGCGATAGCACCCACGTGATTTACCAACTGACATGCCTGCACTGTGAAGCGTTCTATGTGGGAATCACCAGCAACAAACAGTCCATTTGCATGAACGGTCACAGGCAGACAGTGTTTTTTGGTAATGAGGAACACCTTGTGGCTAAACATGCCTCGGTGCACGGCCAGCACATCTTGGCAAAGTTTTATACCCTTCGGGTTATCTGGATACTTCCCACCGACACCAATCGTTCAGAACTCCTAAGATGGGAACTTGCCCTTAAGCATATTCTCTCTTCCCCTTGCCAACCTGGTCTCAACCTCCCACCATCTTTAACATCTTTGCCTTGATTCTCTGGACAGAATCTCTGCCTCAACTGTTATGTCTGTCCAACCTCTTTGCTTTCTACAAATGTCTACCTTGTGTTTGCGTGTGTATGTGTGTGGGTGCATGTGCGCTTGTTTATTTTTCCTTTTTTCACCTTAAGGTAAGTCTTTCCTCTCCTGAGATAGGAATGACTCCTTTTCCACTTCCTTAAAACCTGTATCCTTCCCTTTCTCCCCTCCTTCCTTTCTGTTTTCTTGAAGAAGCGACCAACGGTTGCGAAAGCTTGTATGTGTGCTTGAGTGTGTTTTTATTTGTATCTGTCGATGAGCCTGTGCTAAAGGTAAGGATGCAGGTTTTAAGGGAATGGAAGAGGAGTCATTCCAAACCCGGGAGTGGAAGGACTTACCTTAGGGGAAAAAAGGAAAGGTAAACAAATGCCCACACACCCCACACACATACACACGCAAACAATAAATCTCTCAATGTCTGCCTTGGTGTGTTTGCATGTGTATGTGGGTGTCTTTGTTCACCTTTCCTTTTTTCTCCCAAGTTAAGTCCTTCTACTCCTGGGATTGGAATGACTCCTCATCCACTCCCTTAAAACCCGCATCCTTCCCCTTTTCCCCCCTACTTCCTTATGAAGGAACTAATGGTTGCGAAAGCTTGAATTTTTGTGTTTGTGTGTGTTTTTATCTGTGTGTTGTAATGATACATAATTAAATTAATATTTTTTTATCGATCAGTGATGCTTGTCACTGTGTTTCCTTCCTTCTCGTAATATTTTATCTGTGAAAAGTTTTTCTTTTCACTTATCTTTTGTTTCTTCCGGTGTGTTGAGAGGATGGAACTGCGAACAGACATTCTCTTGTTTGAGGTTGTTGAGTGTGGACTTGTACGCAGACTTCTTTGTGATATAAGTGTGAGTACTGTTACATTTTACTTTAAAATATGCCATCTAATAATGTTTTCATCTAATAATGTCCCGCCCTTTTTTAATTTTCAGCTACTCAATACCTTTTTTCCTTTTAGAACCTGCATATAGATTAACAGTTTTACTAAGTCCTATAGATTTTTGTGTTTGTTATTTGCCTTGTCAAACTTAGGCACACGGTCCGTCAACAATGACTGTCAAGGTGAACAGTCTGAACATTAATTTACTGCAGAAAGTAACAAAGTTTATCTAAACCATTCAACAGCTTAACAGTTTCGTTTCTGTGATCAACATTTCCAGAAAGAAGCTATAATGGGTACTTTCCGTAAGTTTTCTCTGTAACGTAATTGTGTGTTGCCCTCAACCCCAATCTGTATTGCGCCATTTCATTCTATTCAATCATTTCGTGTATTAATTTCATACACCCTTGTCTAAAGTATTTAATCAGATTTTTATCCAATTTTTCTGTGATTGAAATTTTAACAAAAAACCTTAATCTTTTAACTGCGGAGTTTAACATTAATGTGTACTGCCAGCAACACAAAAGTAATGTTACAGTTTCTATCAACGAGCCAGCGCTTTTTCACCTGGTAAGTTAAACCATCTCTATTTTTTATACATATGAATACATAATTACATAGAGGACTATCTTTTCCTTGCCCCATCAGATTGATACACATGAAGTAGCAGTAAAATAGGAGTTCCATGACAGGTATAAATATTAGTCAATACTGCCAATAAATGATTGAATGCCTGAATGAACATTATACTAATGAACGTTGCTGCCCTGTGCAGATGAATCTGTTGTAGCTGCATTAAATACGGCCCTGGCCACCACTAGCAGTAATAACACCACTATCACCATAAACCACGACGATACAAGGAACAACAATCAGCTCATGTTGGCCTTGTAAAATTTGACTGTATAGCATTTTGCACACTCTCCAGTAAACTATTATCAAACAGATGATTATTTTTATTGTCGTACAGATTTTGTACACTGAAATGAGACTTTTGCTTGTCTAATTGATATTTGCACATTTTTAATAATCTACTACAGAGTCAGAGCATTCACATTAACATTCTGTTTTCTCATATAAGAAACCTACCTTTGTTTCTTTTTTTATTGTTCAATAGAGTATAATACAACTTGCAGCAATCCTAAAACGCCTGTTCATTTCTTTGAAACACAACTAATTTTCCTCAAGATAATGGAAAGTCCAGGTTGGAATTAATAATATAGTAATAAGGTCAGTTTACAACTCACCGCAAAGATTTTTGTATTTAGTAAACATTTAACACCCTGATGAACGTAATCTAATCAAGTCATAACTGTAGTGGAGTGGAGATATACAAAGATGAGGACATAAACCACTACAGAAATACTTACAAGTTAACAAGGCCTGACCCTCCTTCCTCTTCCTGTGCACTAAAAGATGTCTTCTCCATTCCTAGTAAGTTGCTGATGGAATCAAAATCATAGGTCTCACTGTACTTTTGACGGACCTTTTTCTTCACAAATTTATCCCAGTAGTTAACTGGGAATGATCTGAAACAAATAAAAATTTGCAGACATAAGGATAGTTTGTAAAGTATTGAAACTGAGAAAGATCCCAATAAAATATGTAGAGAAATACAAAATGTCGACTTCCAAATTACTGCAACAAATAGTGTTGGCTGCAGCTTATAAGGATGTATATGATGTATTGTCTCAAAAATGAATGATTGGTGTACTCATTATGCTATTGATGTGTGTATAATACTAAATGGCACTCTTTTACCTGGGAAAATGTGACAACATTGTTATCTATGAAGAGAAGGAAAAAATTGTAATCAGTATGGCCCAAATAACTGTAAAACTATAAGATATTCAATGAAATTCAGAATACTTGCAGCAAAAATTACATTTGAAATGTTGAAAGATCTCAACCGTTACAGGACACTGAAATAAATTAAATGGAAAAGTTGAAAATTTGTGCTGGGTTGGGATTCAAACCTGAATTTTCTGCTACAGGCCTACTGTTGCCTTAACCAATTATGCTATTCAGACACAGTTCTCTTCCTGCTCACATTATCAACTTATCAAACACTAAGATTATAGTTCCTCCTGCAGTTACATTCTCAGCTTTAACTGTAATCCTGCAAGGAATTGGGTGTTTTTGTGCATCTTCAGAGGAATTGTCATTTACCTGATGGAAGCTAATAATGTCACTTTATTCTCCAAGTCTGAGAACAAATTTTGCACCACAAACACTGTAGTCATTATGAACAAATAGTCTTTCAATAATTGCCTTTGAACTTACATTATCTCATTAGTATAGTACACAGTTTCTATGCAACAACACTGTTGAAATCATAGCAGCAACTAATGAAACTGATCATACAGTAAATAGTTACAAATGAATAGTACATGCAAACAACAATAATAAAGTAACACCTGAACACAAAAGTCTGAACATGTAATATATGTTATTGTTTGGAACACAACATCTATGACTTTGATAAAATCTATGTTGAGACTTAAGGCTGTCACAGCTGAATTATTAACATAACAAAGTGGAAATGCAGGATATTGAAGCAGTGGGTAAAATGAGTGGAAGAGGACAAAAGCCACAGTTTACATTCAAAATCACTTTGCGCAGTGTTCTCCTCCATTTAGTTTTAGCTGATTCATTGAAATCTCACATATACACTTTGAGCAGAGAGTTTTTGGCTCTGTTGATTGAAAATGTAATGATTTACTGAATTACGTATAATTTTCCTTCTGTGGTGTGGGTTCCTAATTTTTGTTTATCCTGCCCTCTGCTGCTAAAACTGTAAATGTAACACCCCCACCCACTTTTGACAATAATAATACTGTATTACCTACAGCAAGCACCTAAAAATGCAACCGATTAACTCATTGTCTTGGTGGAAGAGGAGGGTGATTTATAGGGGAAGTAATAGTGACTTGGTGAGAAGAGGGGTTTGTCAAAGGTGAAATGAGTTATGTATGAATTTCTCTCTCGATACTGCCACATAAAGGTAGTGCATGCACCGTGTAATTATGGAAATTCAGCTGTAAACACATATTTTCCTCTGATGATATTTCGGTTACAGACTGCCTGGCTATCCTTGGAGAGAGTCTGAAGACTGATGGCAAAGTGCTCTTGTCCATCTTATATACCGTGGGGCGAACCAGTGTGCACGGTTATTGGGAAGTCATCATGACAGGCGTACCACACCGACAGCAGTTGTAGCTCCCTCTAAGTACAGTACATATAATCACATAAAGTAGTCGATATTGATGCAGTGCCCTCTATGGAGAGCATATGTAATCATATTCTGTGGTTAACAGGGTTGCAGCGCTGTTATCTTTGATTGTTTACGATTGTGAGTGCTGGACTCCAAATTTTGACAAGGTTAGAACCATCATCACAATTAACTAAATTACTCACCAGTCAAACTTCAGTCCCTTCCCAGAAGTGTGAAACAGGTATTAAAATCTGAACATTTTCATAATTTATGTTCTGGCCAGTCTGAATACTACGTTTAGCTACAGCAGATTTATCAGGTTGTAATAGGTGGGTGTAACGTTTATGCTCCACACATTGTTCATGGACTGTGCGCAAAGTGCGACCAATATATGAACGTCCTCACTGGCCAGGAGTTTCATACACACCTGTCTTTTGCAAAACAAATCATCCTTCATTGAACTGAAGAGTGCAGATAGCTTAGGTGCTGGCAAAAAAAAAAAAAAAAAAAAAAAAAAAAAAGGGTCATGCGCTAATAAATTCCTCGACTACAGCTGACTTACTAGGCTGCAATAGATGGGTGTTCAATGCACCTTTCCTGTACTGTGCGTGTTGTCCGGCCAATGTAAGCTTTGCCACACTGGGAAGGTATTCTGTATTACCAAAGGACATTCTATGGATTACTCCACCACTGAAATCTTGGCCACGACGAGATCCTTCTGGGATTCATTAATCATAGAAACTGTGGAAATACATTTAGCCCAAGATCTTATAAATCGTGACAGCAACTTTCATCTGGACAAGGCTTGGGACCTGGTGATTTCTTTAATATCATCTGAGAGGAAACATTTTATCCAGGACGACGCTTCTAGCGATAATTAACAATTTTATACATCTGACAAGTAATGTACTGAATGCGCATTCAGACAGAGGACTGGCATGTATTGTATTTCCACCTTATGCAGTACTTATGCATTCCGACAGACGGCGGACATGCAGTTCCAACTTACTGCAGACGCCCGTGCGGCACTTGTGGACTGTTTTTCGCAGAGGGCGGTAAATTCGAAAGAGGGCGCACTTGTGATGGCCACTGATGTCCTTGCACCTCTGCGTCATTTTTTTGCTATAGAGGTGTCTTTGAGAACTAACAATTAGGGTTGTGTCCGTGTGGTTCGGCCAAATCCATTATTCACCAAATCTAGCACTCTGGCTTCGGATTCGAGATTTGGTGCATAATGTTTTAATACTACCGAATCAAAAGTGTTATAAGGAAACCTTCAGTTATGAATTTGAAGTCTTATCTAAAAGCTACTATGTAAAGCCGACTGGCAAGCCTGTGTTGTGTCAATATGCCTGACCACCATTTATCACAAAGGCAGTGGCCTGACACTACAACCTCTGCCTTCGTGCTACAACTTATGTGTTTCTCTATTAGGAGCAAGGGATTGTTCCTATGAATTGTGATTCATGCATTCCATACTCTTTTCACCATAAGAATAATACAAATGTAAACATTGCGCCTTGTAATCTTCTGTGTTAGCTGTTAGCACATTTAAATTCCGTCCGTGTAACAAACCTGAAAGACAACGGTGAATGCGGAAGAATATATGTATCATGTTAATGTTTATATTTGTATTATTCTTATACTGAATGGAAGCATATAGAAATGAAGCACAGCAACTGACTTTTAGTACTGATTTTTAAATCCGCTACGAATAAAAATTCTGTGCAGACAAGTTATGTGATCTTAAATGTTTGAAAGAATAAATAAATCTACAAAATACCCTTGCTTAACCCTCCAGAATGTGCAATATACTCTTTAAGTACTTTTCACAGTTTTGAAATGTCTTCGTGGCACTAACAAGTACACACACATGGAATAAACGCGGATTTCTCTGTGTCTGAATGTCCTGTCTTTCACTCATGGAGTGCCTCATATGTCACTATAAAATTAATTAACATTTACAAATCCTATTTTTTGACTTCCAAAATATCTACTCATCTTTTCAGGTTTCATTTTTGAGTCTTCCCCTATGTAATCCTTTCCTTTCATTATTTTTTATTTCATCAAAATGAAACATTTTGTAATAGAGTGAAAAAAGTTTCTTATCTTTTAGACCATCTAAACAACATATATATCGAAATGTTTCATACAACTTTTTTTTAAGGGAACAGGGTACTGAAAATTCTTAAGATTTAAAATAAAAATCTAAATTAAATTTTCATTTCTTAAATTTTACTGTTAATATTGTCATTTGGGAGTCACCCCAGAAGGTTTTATCTTCGTCACTGGTTGTGATAGAGTAGTAATTCTTTTTAAATACTGTACTTGAATTGACAGATTATTTGGGTTTGAGATTCAGAAGATTTGATCCAGGTTCGGAATTTGGCACATGTTTTATTTAAGATTTGGTATTCGGATTCGATTTGGTAAAATTGGGGTTCAACCCATCCCTACTAACAATCTCCAGTGGAATGCACTCACCTAAAGATGGCTGAACAGTTGGCAGCCAAAATATTGTGGCAAGAAGTCGACAGAATCTGGCTGCAATCATAAAACTTTATGGAATATTCCGTAAGCCAGGAAAATTTCAAGAAACACAATTTCGACTTTGTTTTTGGAGAAGATGAGGTCAATTTTTGGTGATGAATTACCTACATATGGTAGGAAGGCCTTGGACGCGAACTTTTCTTCCTCAGATTCTTCCTGTGGAACATTTACTTTAGGTTTGAATTTCAAGGCCTTTTGAATTTTCCTCAGTGGATAACCATTTTATTCAAATAATTTTTCCAGGTCCTTGAGTACTTTCTGTAGATGGTTTTCATCTGAAATTCAGTGTGTACAGGTGTATTAAGGACACCATTAGTCTGCGCAGGATGATGACAGCTGTCTACTCGCAGATACAGATCCGTATGTGTTGTTTTATGAAAGACACTGTGTCCCAGTGTACTGTCAGTTTTACATTGAACTAAGACATCCAAGAAAGGCAGACAACTGTCTTTACAAGCTCCATTGTAAATTGGATGTTCCCATAAATAGAATTTAGACGGTTCAGAAACTGGTTACATTTTTCTTCACCATGAGCCCATACTGTGAAAAAAAATTCTTCCATAAAAATGTTGGCTACCAAAAAGGTGACAGTGGACTACCCGTAGCAACTCCATCAATTTGTTTATAAAATTCATTGTTGAATATAAAAGATGAGGCATTCAGGAGCTGGGCTGTCTTTTGAATCAACAATGTCATAGGATTCTTGCTGATCTTGCAGAATGTGGAATCATACAAAAGACTGTACAATTTAGAATTGTATACATCCCATGAAGGTAAAACAGTAGCAACTGTGTCCATGTTCTGAAATAGTCTGTGTAAATACCACCCACTCTGCACTGGAGATATTACTTTGTTGGAAGTGAGACTTGACAACCCCCCAACACGCTTCCTGCCTTATTTCATCTGCTACACCACTGGAAAGGGGTCGCACAGATTCTTCCACAGCACTAATAACAGTTGGTATGGGCACAGTTCTTGGAGATGGTGCAAAGTTTAACCCTTTACCTAGGACAGTGCACTGTCATGGGAAATATACAATTCTAAATTGTACAGTCCTTTGACAATTCCACATACTGCAAGATCAGCAACAATCCCACAACATTGTTGGTTCAAAAGACAGCCCAGCTCCTGAATGCCTTATCTTTGCCTGAAAATGTTGTGAGGCGATTAAAACTCCAGGGCGCAGTTCTACCGAGGCTGTATGAGCTCCCAAAGGTCCACAAACAAGATGTTGCTTTATGTCCCATTGTGAGTAACACTGGATCTCCCACAAATTGTGTGGGTAAGCAGTTATCTTCAGTCTTAAGATGTCTTGTTGGGAAGTGTCCATACCACATACAGAACTCAGCAGATTTTATTAGCAGGTTGAAGACCCTGAGACTCAAAACCTCTTATTTCCTAGTAAGTTTTGATGTGGTATCATTATTTACCAAAGTTCCACTTGCAGAGTCTCTATCCTTGATTGACAAACATTTTGACAAGGAGATTGTAGCCTTATTTCAACATGTGCTCTCGTCAACTTATTTTATATTCAACAATGAATTTTATGAGCAAATTGATGGAGTTGCCATGCGTAGTCCACTGTCAGCCTTGGTAGCCAACATTTTTATGGAAGAATTTGAGGAGAAGGCATTAAGCTCTGTAAGTTTCAAACCAACCATTTTTTGGAGATATATGTATGACACATTCGTAGTATGGCCTCATGGTGAAGAAAACATTAACCACTTCAGAACCATTTAAATTCTATTCACAGGAACATCCAATTTACTATGGAGCTTAAAAAATAAGGTGTCTTAGTTCAATGTAAAACTGACAATACACTGGAACATAATGTCGTTCATAAAACAACACATTCAGATTTATATCTGTGAGCAGACAGCTGTCGTCATCAAACTTCGTAGACTAGTAGCGTCCTTAATACACTTGCACAGGGCCCACACAATTTCCAGCGAAGACCATCTACAGGAAGAACTCAAGTACCTGGAAAAAGTATTTGAAGAAAATGGTTATCCACTGTGGGAAATTCTAAAAGCCTTGAAAATCAAACTTGAAGTAAATGTTCCACAGGAAGAACCTGAAGAAGAAAAGTTCGAGTCCTTGGCCTTCCTACCATGTATAGGTAGTATAATGTCAAAAATTGGCTGCACCTCTCCTAAAACAAAGTCAAAGTTTGTCTGTCAGCACCTAAGATATCCACACTCTTCAGCTCTGTGAAGAATGATTTGTTTTGTGAAGTGACTCAAAAAAGAAACACAAGGTAGTAAAGATGGAGATTTGTTGAGAAACCTATCTGGAAAGACAGGAACTTCCACAGACTGGCATGTAAACACATATAAGGCTCCAAAATCCTACTACATTGTTTTTAGGTATGTGTTACCCACAAAATATAAACATTTGGTTTTAAGTCCCAGTTTAGAGCACAGTTTTAACTTCTCACACTAAATCAACAACAGACATACTCAACAAAATACTAGAATTCTGTTGTAACCTCTGAACTTTATCCTAAGAAGTTTAACATAAATGGCCCACATTGGCCGTTACATATAAAACTGAACATGACAACATAACAGTTCGGCATTTGCTATACAACTGCCAGCACTACTCCACGCTATGTGTGCTTTCATTCATAGAGGGCGCGCTGCTTGTTTCTAGTCTCACGTGCCTCTAGTGGCGGGCACTGCAATTACATAATCAGCATACTCAATTAGAATTATGCGTGCACTATGCTACAGCATGTCTCCGTTTTCTACAGAGAAAAACTAAACTGTGACACATGATACATCCATTTTGTCCTCTTGACCAAAGCGCCTAGCCGGCACCAAGGAGTACAGGCGTGCAGACTGAGAGCGCCGTGCAACACAGCGAGCCCTGCCCATTGGTGGCCAGTGATATATAAGGGGAGAAGGTGGGTCGTAGTCCATGAGGCTGTTGTCACTCTCGCCTGGTGCCGTAGGCAGTGTAATTGCGAGTACTGATGACGGCGGAGGCGGCAAAGGTGTTGACGGCAGTGATGGATGCGGAGCCAGTACCACGGGAGGGACTGACACCGGCCAAATTGTAGATGTAGCTGGATCCCACTCGCCGGATGCTGTAAAGTGTCCACCGGGAGGAGGCTGGGTTTGGTGCTTGACCATGTCAGGAGACGGGTGAACCTTCGGGTATGTCGGGATGTCCTGCCACCCTAGGACACAGTTGATCCACATGTCGAAATGTGACGACGTCCTCCGTGAGGACCTCACAGAGACGGCAGGCAGAACAGCTCGTGATAACAGCTGCGATTCATTTGGGACGGCGGCCGAACCTGCGGGCCCATACCGCAGTGCCTGGATGGAAACGGGCTGCCACCGCCGAGTGGAGGTGATCCGGCAGGGGCCGCAGCAGGTGAAGCAACGTCTGAGGGTGTCAGCCATGTAAGAGTTCTGCTGGGCTCTTATAACCAATCAGCGTAAAATGGTAGGAAGCCAGGAATCTCTCTAATGCTGTGTCGTGTGAAGATTGAACTACGTACTTCTTCATTTGGGTCTTAAACGTTCTGACAAAACGTTCGACCTCCCCGTTAGATTGGGGGTGAAAAGGTGGCACCAACACCCGATGGATACCTCGCTGGGCACAGAAGTCTGCAAAGTCTTGAGAAGAAAACAGAGGTCCGTTATCAGTAACTAAAGTGATAGGCAGGCCTTCGAGAGCAAAGATCGTGGATAATGCTGAAACCATTACAACTGTTGACATGTAAGTGCAACGTACCAATTATGGAAACTTGGAAAATGCGTCTACCACCAAGAGCCAGAAGGAATTCAAGAGACCCCACAAAGTCTACATGAACTCGTTCCCAAGCCTTTTCCGGGTCTGGACACGGTGAAAGGGACGCACATGGAGAAGCCTGGTGAGTTGCACATTTCGAGCAGGCAGAAACAAGTCTGACAATATCCCTGTCCAGGCCTGGCCAGAACACGTGGCGGCGGGCTAATGCTTTTGTACAGTACAGTACAGTACAGTACACTTGTCCGCATGCAGAAGACGGAGGACCTTGCGACAGAGAGATGAGGGGAATGGCCATCCGAGGAGTGCGCCTGCTATGGACAGTAAGAGGACTCCATCCCTGACTGTAAACTGATACCAGAAGGAAAAGTAATTACGAAGCGGGTCCGAAAGACGGCCCGGAGGCCTCTCCGACCAGCTGTGTCGCACAAAAGAGACCACCTGTCTTAACATGGGATCGGCCACAGTCTAACATATACAGTCACGACACTCCCACAGATTTTTGTTATACACTGCGATAGCAGCGCTCCAAGCGGCCGTCAAGCTACGTTTCTGAATACGATAGTTGATGAGTGCGAGTAGTAACTTTTAGATTGACTTCAGAATACTTTTTACATTAGGGAACGTATGCAGTGCCTTATAAATATGTAATAATTTAAAAATAGCTCCCCATTTATCTTTCTTAGGTTTCATAAGATCGCTGATACGGTACGAAACGGTACATTACAGGGCAGTTAATTTACAATCATCCTGCACCATACAGGCTTCAGATGAGTAGTTTCATTTTCTATTAAAAATAAAAATGCCTAGGAAACACCAGGAGACGTCAATTTCTATGCAGGAACATTAAATATTCTTCATTACAATTCCAGTAAAATTGGTGAGGGTGGAACATAGGAAACGTGTATAGAATGCAATAAATATGGTACTTAACGTACCAAATCAACCATCACAGCCGTAGCTGAAGGAAAAACGTCACACACGTGGAAAAGCAACCAAACTGTTTTCCAACAAAGAAGAAACCAATTCCACAAACGTTGCTACATCTGAACCACAAACGGCAAGAATCATCAAAACATGTAAAAATATGAGAATCATTAGACTCGCATAAACTGGCTGTTATATTAAGAACAGACCATAATATAAATGTATTATACCATTATGTTTATATGCAACTTACTTTCAGCGGAATAAGCTGCAAATATACACATATTCGTAAGTATTTGTTCATAACAGAGTAGTTCTTTATATCGTTGTTTTATTTAAATGATGCTGTTTTTATATTAATTTCCGTCTTATGTTTGTCTGTCGATATTTTAATAATGCTTTTAATGCAAAAATTATAGTAAGTATTTTGTTAATTACGTACAAAAGTGATTATGAACAAAAATTATTCCTTTGGCAGCTTACCCACCGCTAGGAGCGCTAGTGTCGCAGCAACTATCAGTTGGTAACAATTTTTACAGCAGTGAGTGTCGCGACTGTATATGTTAGACTGTGGGATCGGCTGTCACCGCGGCTGCAATATGTGATGTGGTAAGGGGAAAACCATCCACTACCTGTTTTACACCATGTCCAGATGAAAACAGAGCAATTCGTCATTGTCAAAAACAGGGTCTGGACCTACTGGAAGATGAGACAGCGCGTCGGCATTAGCATATTGGGCCGTGGGACAAAAATGGATTTTGTGGTTGAACCTCGACAAAAACAAGGCCCATCGCCGAAGGCGGTGTGCTGCTTTATCCGGCAGGGACGCAGAAGGGTTGAACAGAGAAATCAAGGACTTATGCATTTCATTCCATTCCATGATGGTGGTGGTGGCGGCTGGTGCAGCAACAGTGTTGAATAATTAAAAATGTTCAGTCTCTGTTGCAATATTTTATTAACCAATGACGCGTTTTGCACTGTTAGCGCATCGTCAGACTGGAAAAATACAAATGTTTTGTTACAGTCTGTGTACCTGGTGGACAGTGAATCTAATGTGGCTAAGGTGAGTAAATTTGAAAATTCAGACTTACTTGGGCGGAGATGGAGCCACAGAGCTATCTATAGCTGTGTAGGAGGAATCTTAACAATTGTTGTCATTGGGCGCCTGCAAAGAGGTGAACGTAAGGGTTATTTGAACTAATGACTAGGGACTAAAGGGATGTGGTATGGAGATTAATGGAACGCTTTTATATGATAAAACTCACCATAGCAGCAGAGGAGTCGCTGTCGCAGCAGGTCCACGTTTACAACTGGTAGTAATCTATGTGCAAGAAAATACTCTTCTATTGCAGATACGTGGATGACATTCTCATCATAATTAATGCAGCCACAGCTGAAGTACCATCCCTTTCAAACGAATTTTGCAGCCTGCATCCAAAAATGATTTTCACCCATCAGATCATGTCACCCGATTGCTCCATCAACTACTTGGACCTAACTCTCACCTTATCCAACAATCACATCACATTTGCGATTTACAGAAAGCGCACAACCAGTGACGCTGTCATCCACTCAACATCCTGTCACCCGTACAGTCATAAAGTAAGATTTTTCTCATCAATGATCGACCGCTTATGCACCTCTCTTTAAACAGTGAAACAGTTGAGCAAGAACTAGCTAACCTGCGGCACATTGCTGGAACCAACGGATACCAGGCGAGCCTGGTCGACCGATCGTAAAGCAGAAAAAACTCTAAAAATAACACATCCCTGCTCCCTAGCACCATCACTACTGAATCCATCTACGTCTCCTTACCATTCATAGGAAATCTTTCTTAGAGACTCGCCGCACTTCTTAAAACCACCCACATAAAAGTAGCCTTCACTATCAATGACAAGATCCAGTATCACTTTCACCACAGTGAACTGCTAGTTAAGGACTCTTTTAGCCAGTCAGGCGTCTACAAAATACAATGTTTGCAGTGCCCCTTATCATAAATTGGCCAAACTGGACGAGCCTTCAAAACTTGGTTCCAAGAACATCTTTTAACTAAGAAAGGCGCTGCCAAAAATAATTCGGCCTTTTCCGAGCACCTCAAAAGAAGCAAACACATTCAGCCCCCCCTTAACAAATTACAAGTTCTTCACATCGCCCCCAAAGGAAAAAAACTCTCACTTCTTGAAGAATTAGAAATCACCAAGTTTGTAAAACGGTCCCCAGAACACAGTCTCAACGAACAACTCATCACAAAAAATCAAACTTTTTACGACATCATGTTATCCATCTTTTTCCAAAATGACCCCCCTTCTGACAATTCACAACATCTTTCTCCCGCCCCACCCTCAGGTCTCTAATAATTTCGTTTTCATTCATTTATTATTGTTTCATACCAACATGTTTCATTTCACAAGATTCATTCCCCCACTTCACAAATATCTCTAATAATACCAAGCTACCGCTTGGCAAGCCGCTCATTCTCGCAGGCATAACTCTGCCCATACCGCTCTGTTTAACGGTCGCATATGTTCCGCAATTATTAAAATTACTACCAGTTGTAAACGTGGACCTGCCGTGACAGCGACTCTTCTGCTGCTATGGTGAGTTTTATTATATAAAAGTGTTCCATTAATCTCCATACCACACCCCTTTAGTCCCTAGTCATTAGTTCAAATAACCCTTACGTTCACCTCTTTGCAGGCGCTCAATAACACAAATTGTTAAGAGACCTCCTACACAGCTATAGATAGCTCTGTGGCTCATCTCCGCCCAAGTAAGTCTGAATTTTCAAATACTCACCTTAGCCACATTAGATTCGCTGCCCACCAGGTACACAGCAGAGCTCGTCCAATTGCATGTAGGGTACCTCGTTCGAGATTAGGTTGACATAGTCTGAAATAGATAAGCCAAACAACTGAAATGCGTCCATACCAAAAAGATTCTCTGTGGTTGCATTGTCTACTACAACAAAGGTTAGGGCCAAATAACAGTGCAGTATGCCACCTGAGTGGTAAATTGGCCAAGCACTGAAATCCGCTGTTTGTTATAACTGAGCAACTTGCGAGTGACTGGTTGCAGGGGAGTGGAGTCCACCTCGGCATATGTTTGTGAGTTTAACAGAGTAACGGCTGCGCCCGTATCAACCTGCATACGGAGGACCTTGTTCCAAACTTTTATGTCCAGGAAAAGTTTCGGAGAACCCCCGGGTAGTGCTGCCACACAATTGACCGTATCTACATACATATCCTCATCCCGCACGGAGGGATTTGACTTGCACATGGAAAAAATATGACCTTATTTGGTGCACCAATGGCACTTGGCCCAGCACCGAGGGCAAGCGGACCGATTGTGATTGACAAAGCAAGAAGGGCAAGGGGGCACTAGAGCGGCCCTGTGTCATCTGTTGTTGTGAGCTGCGCACCCGCGGCTTCTTCTGTTGCATAGGACGCCTACTGCTCGACCGTATAGTCTTGGGTAACCGCGGAAATTTCCTCCTCAGGGGGCTCGTCTTCCTGCGGGTGGCAAGAGGGGGAAGGCTGAACAGCCGATACATCACACCAAGCTTCAATTTGATTTCTCGCCATCCTTGACGCTTTGAAAGCTTGGGAAATTTTTAAGATCTCTGACAATGAAGGGTTATCATGTTGTAAGACGCGCTCCCTCACTTCCCTGTTGGGCACCAGGCGAATAATCACATCCCTGACCATCTGATCTGCATAAGACTCCTTGTGCACGTCTGAAACAAAATTGCAACGGTGACTAAGACCGTGTAATTTGGCCGCCCACACCCGTTAAGACTGATGCGGCTGTTTACGACATCTATAGAACTCCACCCGAGCAGCTACGATATGAGTTCGCTTACAGTAGTAGGAAGAGAGTAATTGACACATATGATCAAAAGTAAGAGACATGGGGTCTTGCAGGGGGGCCAGTTGACACAATAAATGATAAATCTTACGAGAAATCCATGAAAGAAAAAGGGTGCGGCACTGCGAGGCATTTTGGACGTCGAACGCCTGAAAATGTTGCCCTAGACACTTTTTGTATGACTACCACTCTTCTGCGGCCTCGTCAAATGCAGGAAAAGGCGGCAGATATGAGACAGGGGTAGACACGGCCGACACTGCATGGACAGCGCCGAAGCTGAAGACTGAAATACCTGGGTAAGATTCTCCTAAGCTGTTGCAAAGACCTGAGTCTGGTTTTGCAACTCTGTGCCAAGGGCCATCTGTTGATCAACAAAGCAGCGTAGAAGTTTAACATAAATGGCCCACGTTGGCCGTTATGTATAAAACTGAACATGACAACTTAACAGTTCGGCATTCACTATACAACTGCCAGCGCTACTCTGCGCTATGTGGGCCTTCGTTCATAGAGGGCGTGCTGCTTGTCTCTGGTCTCGCGTGCCTCTGGTGGCAGGCACTCGATTAGAATTACACGCTAACTATGCTACAGCAAATTCCATCCCAAAAAATGCCGCAGTATGTGGAGAAGCTAAAATGCACTATATCCACTGTCATCTGATAGCATCTTGGGAGAGCTCCGATGAGTTTTGGAAGGAGTGGAAAAAACTTATATTTAGTGTAGAAGGTATATTTCAGTAGCACAATCTAGTGCACAGCCTCCAAAAGGGAGGTACTCTAGTCAGCTGCACAGTTTTAACCTGCAACTGTGTATATACCACAAAACATGGAATGATTTTAACTCCATAAGCTCTACTTCTATCAATTTCTCAATCACTGTTTATGTTCTTTTCACTTACATTCCACTGTTGTTTAAAACTTATAAAAATTCATAATTATCATGCAGACATTCAAACCAGTCTAAACTTACTTTGCTGATATCACCAGTTTGTCCCAATGAGATTTTATATCATCATCCTCAGGTTGTTCAACTATGTACAGGCCATCAAATTCCAATCTCCTTGCAATTTCTTTCTCTCTTTTGAATATAGCCAGTGGCACCTGTTGGTTTACAAGTAGAAAAGAATTACAATATATTTATATTTTGTTATATTATCTTTACACAAGATGAAGACTTTCATACAAGTTTAGAAATGGTGTAGGTACTGTATACATTAAAACATGAATTAAATTGTTGTTAACTGAATATTCAGAAAAATAATCCAAAGAAAACCAACACTAGCAAAAAATTAAGATATACTCTCATATACAAGGGAAACTATATTTAAGTCACACAATACTGGTAAAGTAAAAACAATGTAAAGAAAACAGAATAGAAAGAACTGCAACATGCATAATAGAAAACTAAAAGGTGTTCTTCACTTTCTCCAACTTATCAGATTTTCACACATATTCTGACACCTGGTTAATGCACTGAGTATGGTGTGTGACCACATCTGGCAGCAATAGGGGCCTGACAACAACGGGACATGCTGTGACTGATATCATCAATCCTAAGGTGCTTGCAAGTTTTGCAGAGTGGTTGGTGGAGGCTGACATGATGCAACCTGTCTGCCTAGTTCATGCTGAAGATGCTCTATGGGAATGAAACTTTCACTCTGCAGCGGAGTGTGTGCCGATATGTAACTTCCTGGCAGATTAAAATTGTGTGCCAGAACCGGGACTCGAACCTGGGACCTTTGCCTTTCATGGGCAAGTGCTATCCCGACATGACTCATGGTCATGCCTCACAACTTTGTTTGGAAAGTAGGAGGCAAGGTACTGGCAGAATTGAAGTTGTGGGGCGTGACCGTGAGTCCTGTTGGGATAGGTCAGTGGTAGAGTGCTTGCCTGCGAAAAGCAGAGGTCCAGGTATGAGTCCCGGTTCTGGCACACAATTTTGATCTGCCAGCAAGTTTCATGCTGTATGGGATGCAAATCAGGAGCTCCTGCCCTGTTCTTCTGTAAACTGTTGCCACCTCCAACAACCAACAGAATCATTCTCATTAAGCCATAGGGGCCACATCGGTTTGAAACCATCCTATTTCATTCCTCCTATATCCTCTCCCTCCAGCAGAGAGTACGGTAGGTGTATTTTCTCTGTGATACTGTACTGTATGTGAATGTATAAGAAGCAGTTGTAGATGTGGAACTACCTGGCAAAGACTATCATGTTTGACAGGTGCCCTGACTTCATTGTTGACATGGTTACACACCGATCAGAATACCATCTTCCACATGGAAGTCAATTTTGAGGGCAGCTGTTGCCCGTTTTTATGATTATAATCATGAATTTGAGTTTTTTGGCTATGATTAAGTGTAGAATTAACAGACATCATCATTGTCAAGTACTTCTCAATTATGATTTTACTATATGTTTAGAAATGTGTCCCAAATAAAATGAAAAACCCTTTTATCTCAATAACATTTTACTTATCTCTTCTGTAGAAAAGTATCAAAACTCTGTAATCTGTAGCATTAAGCTCTTTAAAATATGAAACTCTTATTTCAGTAGAATGTTTCTGCTTGGATATTATGATACTTATTCCCTTGTTGTGGCAATGTATTAATCACTGAAAGCCTTTAGACAGCGTCTGATGTCTGCAAAATATGATGGCACAATGACATAAAAATAACCATAATAAGCTGATTTAAAGGTGTCCATATTTCTATAAAATCAAAATATGTGTAAAGTATAAGTAGCAGATTTAAGTCTTTTGCACAGATTTAGGGTGTAATTTTACCAATTAAGTCTGCTATCAATATTTAAACTCTGGTATTACTTTTATTCTTGTTCTCTTTATTTTCTCAAAATCAACTTATCCTTTCACTTTGGGCTTGACTTCTTTCTTCCAACCATGACTCTATGACTCTTATTGGTTTTCTGCCTGAATGTAGTCCATGTTGTTGCCAGTGTGTGAATACTAATTTCTGTGTAGTCATTGTGGTCATTCATGTGAAACAACACGATATTTACCAACTGACATGTGTTCTTTGCACAAAAAAATTGGCTATATACATGATTGGTCACAGATGATCTGTTTGCCTGGGGGACAGCCAATATCTTGTGGCAGAGCATGCTGTCTGACACGGCCCCAGGGACCTCAGTATGGGGTACACCAAGCATTCAGTCTGAATACTTCCACTTAACAGCAGTCTCTCTGAGCTGCACAGATGCGAACGTTACCTCCAAGACATCCTCTGTTCTTGCCATTGCCCTGGACTCATGTTAGCCTCTCACCCTCTGCCATCTTCAACCCACTTATTCATCTTATACCCATCTTCCTTCCTATAATTCACTCTAGCCTTATCTTATGGCCTATGTTGTGAGTCACCCAAATCTACTTTCCCTTCCATCTCCTTTCTGCTTCCTCCTGTTTCCTGCCTGATGACTCCCCCCTACCCCTCCCCTAAGAGCTCATTTCTATGTTTATTTTCATCTCTTTTATGTTACTGTTGGTGGTACTGACCTGAGGTCAGTACTGGCCAACCACTCTATCTCTATTTCCATTGTGTGTGATGTAACCATTCTATTCATTCTGTCATATTTTCAAAATGTACAGGGTTCTTACCTTAATATTAAAAAAAATAGTAACTATAGTAATTTTTACCTTCAGGTGGTAATATGCAATGAGCATTGCTAGTGAAACAATGGAATGCAATAATGCCATTAATCGTAACACATGTTCCATGTAGAAAAAGTCTTCATCTACATGGACTAGCTCTAAAGGCTCTTCTTCTTCACCACTACCATTTTCTGCACTTCCCACTTCTGTAGAATTTACTTCTACTGATAGCTCTTCCATTAAATCAGCCACTTCCTCACCTGAACCATTGCCATTTTCATCATCATCGCCACCAAGGGTCGTCACCTAAACAAAATGTGGAATTTTAGTGCAGTTCAAAATCAGGAATACAAGGAAACCTTAGATAAGATGTTACCTTGTCAGGTTTTATGAATATTGTTTCAAAATAAGAACATATTTAATTTAAAACTATTAGTGAAACTGACTGAGTTGTTATTCATTCCTCATTTCAGATTAATCCTCAAACTGTTAAAATATCTTTCATAATAATCTACTGTCATAGTTTTTACACAATGATAACTGGTGTTATTCGCATACAGAACATCTTCAGAACAATAATATTTGCAGAGCCAACTAGTCAGTTTCATTTGTACACAGCATTGAGGACTAGCTCTTAAAAGCTTATCTTTCTTCTTCAGATAAATTCACACTATGAAATGATAACTCGCTTCATCATGTGAAACAAGAGGATAGCACTGTTAAATTATAACATTCAATTCTCTTGCACAATCTTGACTATCTAGCTCTATATATGCACACCATATCAGTCTCCATACCATTTCAGAAATATCTTTACAATAAATTTAGGGTAACTGTACCTACCTTATAAAATAACAGCATGAAGTTAATGCAGAAAGCAAGCACCAAGGCTACGTATTTCAAGTTGTAGAAGTTACGTGCAAGGAAACTGACAGCTCTCTTTGTATACTCACTGAAGTCAATCTGAAGATAAAAGAACACTTCTTAACAATGAGAAATTAATTTGAAAATTAGCAAGGACTTACAGATGTTGAATTAATTTGCTAATACTATTTTTATCTTAAATTGTTAGGCACAAATTAAATGCTATGATATGCGTATTGTTCAAGAAATTGTTTGCAAATGTCAAAGATATTGCATTTTAGTGCTCCAAGACAATAGTACAATTATACATTTGATATTTGACAAGTCAAAGAGATTTTGCAGATTAATTGTTACTTTTTTTTGCAACAAGGGAGCTGTGCAATTTTGCAAGAGAATAACACTCATTACATTGTACTTTACTTTTAGGTTGATTGTAACTACTTCATATTAATAAATTGAGATAGCTAATAATAATCCCAAATTTGGTTAATGTTGACAAGTAGTAAAATACGGAAAAAAATGTATACATTAACAAATCAATTAACTCAAATGTAAGCATAGAAACAGTGTAGTGTTGATTATACTTGTGGCGATCTTAAGTTTGTGTGTTCTCATAATGACAAGTACGCGTGTGAGTAATCTCTGTGGTGGATAGTAAGTTAACTGATCTTTGCCGTTATTTTTTGATGATAATTTCTATGGATTTTTACGTTGCTATATCAATAAACATGTGTTATTCTCTGTGGTTTTGATGTCGTGTGAAGTTTTAAATAAAAGTATTCTTGTTAGGCATATTAAGTTTGTTTCACTAATGTGTGGTAGAATTACGACTACATAATTGGTGACCCCGACTAAGGTTTTGAAGAAATAGGTTTTTTTTCTTTTTTTTTTTGCCTTCCGCCTAAATACTTAATATCAGGCTTTATGATGAGCGACGAAGGCATATCGGAAGAGATCAAACGGCTTCAACATGAAATAAAGAATTTGGAGTTACAGATTTCAAGAAATACGAGTAACAAGCATGTAATGATGCATAGAGAAAATGTTGATTCGACAACTCGGCCGCAATCTGGTGGAAAGGAACTTCCATACAGTACGATGGTTAATTCAAGCGAGTTACAACTTGATACAGCCAGACAAAATTCTGCCAATTTTATCAGTTCACCTACTCAACGGCTGCAATTAAGAGCACCTCCATTTATGCCTTTACAACCACGCACTTGGTTTGCAGTAATGGAGAATATATTTCGTCAGCAAAGGGTTGTAGACGATCATGAGAAATTTACCTTGGTGATTAGTAATCTTGATCAACAAAGCACGACGTTGATATCAGACGTGATAACCGACCCACCATTAGAAGGAGCCTACGGCAGATTAAAAGAAGAGCTTATCTCTCGGTGTTTGAAGTCAGCAGACATAAGAATTAAGCGAGTGCTGTACCAAGAGAGAAGAGGGGACAGAACCCCGTCTGAATTCTGGAGACATTTGCGAGGTTTAGTAGATAGTACTACTGTATCTGACAACTTATTGTTACATGTGTGGCAGCAACAGCTACCAGTACAAGTAAGATCATCGATAGCAGTACTTGAAGAGAAGTCGACGGACGAATTATTACAAGCAGCAGATAGAGTCTACCTGACACAAGAATCTACTGCAACAATGGCAATGACGTCGATAGACGCAACATGTGATAACACACGTTCTCAACACAATTCAGCCGGTGGAACCACTGCAGACTGTGCAGCAGTTAGCCCACGTCACGGATCAAGCATGTCAGATGAAATTAAAGACTTAAAAGCTTCAATAGAGGCACTGGCAGCACAGCTAAGTACCAGTGTACGACAAAATGACCGAGATGGAAACAGCAGAAGGAGAAGTTGGACAAAGCGTGAAACACGAAGCCATAAAAGAGAATTCAACGGAGTTTGCTGGTATCATAAGCGATTTGGGAGAGACGCTACAAGATGCACATCACCATGTGCTTACACCACGAACCAGAGAGCATACAATAACAGCGCAGTCTCTACGAGTCAACAGAGTCGACGGTCAATGTATGAAGACATCAATTCGAAAAGGCTGTATGTATCAGATATACGTACCGGTACAAAGTTTTTAGTTGACACAGGGTCTGATATTAGCACGCTTCCTGTCAGCTACGCACCTCACAACAAGCAAGATGGACAACCGAGATTAAAGGCCGTGAATAACTCTGCGATTAATACATATGGACGTAAAGTATGTGACGTTGATGTAGGATTTCCTAATAAATTCACCTGGTCTTTCGTGATTGCAGATTTAGGAGAGCCCATACTAGGTGCAGACTTCCTAACACATTTCAAGTTGGCAGTTGACTTGCAAGGAAAACGTTTACTGAATTTAGAGAAGAACATTGCAACATCAGGCAACAGAGAAAGACAAACTTCTGAGAAGATGCAAGGAATTGATAACGGCCTGTCGGCAAGTCAGGTTAACTTTACACAGGTTAAACATAATACAGTGCACTATATACGTACCACACCAGGACAACCCGTCGCACTCCGAGTGAGAAGAATTGCACCAGAGAAACTGACAAAAACAAAGGCTATCTTTGAAGAGATGTTACAGGCTGGAACAATCCGTCGGTCAGACAGTCCGTGGTCGTCACCTCTCCATCTGGTTCGCAAGAAGGACGGCTCATGGAGGCCATGTGGTGATTACCGGGCATTAAACTCTCGAACAATTCCTGACAGGTACCCAGTACCTAATATACAAGACTTTACATACGCACTAGCAGGCGCAAAAGTTTTCAGTGTCCTTGACTGCAAGAAAGCGTACAATCAGATTCCGGTAGCCCCGAGTGACGTACCAAAGACAGCTGTAATTACGCCTTTCGGACTATTTGAGTTCTTATTCATGCCTTTTGGTTTAAAAAACGCTGCTCAAACGTGGCAGCGTTTCATTGATGAAATACTAAAGGGACTTGCATTTTGTTTTGCTTACTTGGATGACATTTTGGTGTTCTCTCCAAACGTTCAAGTGCATGAACAACATCTACACCAGGTTCGCAACCGATTATCTGACCACGGAGTAGTTTTGAACCACGATAAGTGCATCATAAAACAGGCTGAAATCACATTTCTGGGTCATATTGTTTCAGCAGAAGGCATTATGCCGAATGCGGAGAAAATCGCAACAATACAGTCGCTACCGAAACCATCAACCTATCGAGAGCTAAGACAGTACTTAGGAATGATAAATTTTTATCGACGTCATCTGCCAGGAACCGCTAAAGTACAAGTACCACTTACTGATGCGCTAGCTGGACACGAAGCTACAGGTCGGCGCCTTGTTAATTGGACGTCAGAGATGAATAAAGCATTTAATGACTTGCAGGCGAGTTTAAGTCGTGCAGTGTTGCTTGCACACCCAGTTCCTTACGCACAGCTGGCTATTGTTGTGGACGCAAGTCAGGTAGCAATAGGGGCAGCTCTACAACAACAAGTACAAGAACATTGGCAACCACTAAAATTTTTCTCTCAGAAGTTACAACCAGCGCAGCAGAAGTGGAGTGCATACGACAGAGAACTGCTGGCTATCTATGAAGCAATTAAACACTTTCGTCCACAAATTGAGGGTAGACCAGTTACTGTGTTTACAGATCACAAGCCCATAATTGCAGCATTTAAAACTACTAGTGACAAGTGCTCTCCAAGACAGTTTCGTCATATCGAGTTTGTGAGTCAATTTACGACCGACATTAGACATGTGAATGGGGCAGATAATATAGTTGCTGACTATTTTTCACGGATTTGTGGCATATCAGAAGTTATAGACTATCATAAACTTGCAGAAGAACAAACCAGAGACCCAGAACTGCAACAACTTTTAAATGATCCATTAACTGGGCTTAAATTTAAACAGATTACCGTACCCAACTGTGATGCTAGACTGTGGTGCGACATGTCACAAGGCAAACTAAGGCCATTTGTGTCTAGTAAATTTCGTAAAACAGCGTTCAACAGTGTTCACGGTCTTGCACATACGGGAGCCAATTCGACAGTTAGGTTGCTGACAGATCGTTTTGTGTGGCCATCAATGAAAAGAGATGCACGTGTTTGGACACGTACATGCATTCCCTGTCAGAAAAGTAAAGTGGGTCGTCATGTGCACGCAGAAGTAGGAGACTTTCAAGGAAATTCAGCTAGATTCTCTCACGTCCATGTCGACTTGGTAGGACCTCTACAGCAGTCAGAAGGTTACAGGTACTTGCTTACAGTCATAGACAGGTGCACAAGGTGGGCCGAGGCGATTCCTATAGCCGATATATCAGCAGAGACGACAGCGAAGACGTTTATAGGGACATGGATTGCACGCTTTGGTTGTCCACTCCATGTTACCACTGATCAGGGAAGACAATTTGAATCTGTACTGTTCTTAGAGCTCGCAAGAATGTGTGGTTTTCAGCGGCATCACACGACCACTTACCATCCAGCCAGTAACGGGATGGTCGAACGTTGGCACCGAACTTTGAAAGCAGCATTAATGTGTCACCAAGACAAGTGGACAGAAGCATTGCCTTTGGTTCTGTTAGGGCTGCGGACAGCATTTAAACCCGACATAGGTGCATCAGTTGCAGAAATGGTTTATGGTGAGGCTATTCGCATCCCAGCAGACTATTTGATACCAGTGTCACTACCTAGCTCAGAAGAGCTTCCTCAGCTGGTGCGTCAGTTAAGACAACACTGTGCTAAAATACATTGTCCACCACCTTCTCGTCATGGCAACCGTCAGGTATTCGTGCACAAAGATTTAAACACTTGCTCACATGTGATGCTTCGTGTGGATTCTGTCAAAGCTCCTTTACAGCCACCTTATACTGGTCCATTTCAAGTACTAGCAAGAAGTAAACATACCATGGACATATTGTACAACGGTGTTCCGACGAAAGTGTCAATTGAGCGCGTTAAGCCAGCATGGGTTATACCTACAACAACAACAGACAATGAACCGATACTGCAGGAAGATGTGATCCCAGGGCACGTTGACACGTTACCTCAGACACCTCCTGTGACTTCACCACCACAGAATGAAGCAGAGGCGTCGCAGTTGGAAGTTTCTCCACCGCAAGATCGTCCGATGCACACAAGAGCTGGGCGTCAGATCAAGTTCAAGTATCAAGACATTCCAGGAGCTCCGCTCTTTAAGGGGGGAGCTGTGTGGCGATCTTAAGTTTGTGTGTTCTCATAATGACAAGTACGCGTGTGAGTAATCTCTGTGGTGGATAGTAAGTTAACTGATCTTTGCCGTTATTTTTTGATGATAATTTCTATGGATTTTTACGTTGCTATATCAATAAACATGTGTTATTCTCTGTGGTTTTGATGTCGTGTGAAGTTTTAAATAAAAGTATTCTTGTTAGGCATATTAAGTTTGTTTCACTAATGTGTGGTAGAATTACGACTACATACTATTATGTTGTTTATTAGGCATTTAGAAATTTCAAAATATGCAATATTTACTGTTTTATTAAAGATAATGGACTCAGGTGTACTACAAGAAACCACAATGACAGGTAAGAAAATTATTCTGTCTAAGAGAAATTCTAGGACAGGAAAACATATAGAAATGAAGATGACAAGTGACAGTAGATGAATGGTGGGTTTGTAGCTGCTCGTATGGTAACAATGAACAAGACAATAACAATCTTTTCCATGACTAGTTCAAGTTAACATTAATACAAATTACAGAGCAGAGTATGTTGATAGCTTTAACAGAGTTTTAGCTATGGAGAATTGGAGATTTCAACAATTCACCAGTTTTGGTCTTCCATTTGTTACTTATCACAGGATATTTCAATCTAGAACCTCCTTCATTTTGGCCATTTTCTTAAGCATAGTTATGACAGAAGCAGTTCATCCTCCAAACTTTCTTTCTTTTTTGCTGCCAAGTTGTGATATAGTTTAAGAGTTGGTGTTGAACCAGATAAAAAGACACTTGCAATGATAATTTATATATGTATAAAATAAAGATTGTTTGACTTACCACAATTACAGGCTCGCCAATAGCAACATAAATCACAAATAAAAAGGCATACAGCCTTTACACAAATGAAAATATACCTGAAAAATGGCAGATATAAATACCTGGCCAACGCCGGGTTTTCAGCTAGTATATATAAATGTATGTTTGTCTGTCCACCGTGAGAGAATACCTAGATTTATGTGTCAAGTATTGGACAATGGGAGTAGTTAGGGACCTACAACAAAGTTTACATGTAATTTTGGATGTTTATGAAACGTTTTGTAAATGCCCCCCCCCCCCCCAAAACAATGATGAAACGAAAACAAGTCTACCGCTCACAACAGTTTTGCTGTTGTATCAAATAAAGTTAGCAATTACAATTTGCATGTAACTATTTACTTTTGTCTGCAAGTCTTCCTTAATTCTCTTGCATCCAAAATTAAGCAATCTGTTTTCTTAATCTCTATCTATATAAAAGCGAAAGGGCACTCACTCACTCACTCACTGACTAAACACGAAATCTAGAGAGCTATTTCACCTTTGAATCTAAAATTTGGCAGGAATGTAGTTTATAGGTAGAAAACACCAGCTAAGAAAGTATTTTGCGATAGGTGCATGGCGGAGCATACTTCTCCTACAGACTCACGAAATTTACAGTTTCATTCCAATCTTCACTAAATTTCGCACCCTTGACTTTCAAAACAAGAAGGTCACTGTCTACCTTACGTTTCATACAGTGCATGGTGGAGGGTACTTTGCAATATAAAAATGGATCACTAAAAAGCTTGGTCGCGCTATAACTTGAGAATGGTTTGACGAATTTCACTGATCTTTTTTTTGTTGTCATCGTTATTCTCAGAATGAGGGTTGTACGAAATAAAACTGGAATACTTGAGAACAACAAACTGCATTTTTCAATGTGTTCCTGTGTTTCTATTATATAGAAATCTATAGTTTTGTTCCGATATTGATGAAATTTTGCACTGTGTATTGGAACTGTCCAGTTGTGCCCATTTTAATTTTTTGTATGATTTGTTTATTTTTGCCGATATCATGAATATGTATCTGTAACGTAATTTTTAAAAATATTTCAACATAATTTAATATTATTTTAATTTCTTTCAAAGTTGTTAATACGTAGTGTAAAAGTATATATGTAATAGTATCTTTGAGTCGGCACTTGACTCACATATTCTTTGCATCATATGATCATCTTTGGTTTTCCATGTGGTCTTGGCCACTTTCGTTTCCGCCATGTGTGAGTGAGGATGTGTTTTGTATATATGTGTACAGTTAAAGTTTAGTGCTTTTAATATTGTGTATAAAAATGCTCAAGGGTCAATAAAATTCAAGTGATTATACGAAAACTACGAAGTGTTTGCGACAACATTTTTTGTTAGTGTAGATGACCGAAAAAAACCCACACCTTTTCTGCAACCAAAGTTTGAATCAAACCCTGACAACGATGCCAAAATTTATGACTAGCACCTAGCAGCAGTGAGAACACGAAGTTAAGTACATCATTTTTTTCACTAGCTACTACATCCGATACTTTTGTGTTTTCCATTGGCCATACAGTAACAGTATCTCTATGGAACATTTAAATAACTTTCAAGAAGGATGAGAGCTGTGAAAACACTCTACCTTAAAAACAAGTGGAATGTCACTGTCTGTATAAAATTTTGTTCGGTGTATGGTGGATGGTACTTAACTTATGGAATTTTACAAAATGCATAGTTTTGCTCCATCTTTATGAATTTTTGCACACATGACCTGTAAACCAAGATGAAGATCACTGGATGCATAAATGTTTGTATGGTACATGACAGAACATACCTTGCAGAAAACTTTGCCGAGAGAAGGAAAGGTGGTGATGAACAGAGAGATGGGAGAGAAAGAGATGGATGCAGTGAGAGAGGGGGGGGGGATGTGAACTATGAGAATGTAGGATAAATAAACACCCGGGCAATACCAGGTTTACAGCTGGTGAACTAATAAAAGTTTTAAATTTTGAACACTATGGATATAAGATAAAAAGTATTTTCAAACAGAATAAATTCATAAGTTAAGCTTCAGTGAACCAGAAATTAGGACAGGGAAATTTTCCAGAATGATTAGTTTTTTTTGGGAAAGTGAACATTCTTTCTTTTCAATGAAGTTAATCTCTATACAGATAGAATTTGAGCATGTGAAAATCCTAAAGTAGCACGTGACACTTTTGGGCAGAGGATGACACAGTGGCCGGTCAGTACCCAATGGGCCTTTCGATGCTTGTGTGGGACTGAGAGAGAAAGAGAGAGAGAGATAGATAGATAGAGAGAGAGAGAAATAATGTTGCTGGTATTGCTACAAGCAAACTTTATGGCTTTTCTTTTCTATGAAGAACAACAATGAAACCAGCTATACCAAGACTTGCTAAAGAATTGTCAGTGGGCACATGACATGGTAAAGAAGATATACAGAATGAAAAGAGCTGCTACGATGGCACGACAAAATGTGAGCCCATGTTAGGTGCAGTTGAGGTGAGTGAATAATTTAGTAACAAATGGTACCAAGCCAATATCATTGATTTTACTCTAATTACAATGCTCTAATGGCATCATCATCTGATATTCAAAATTGGGTTTTAAAAGTGGAGAACCAGCACCTCTTCTTGTCTGGCAGCTTTCAGAAGCATTTAGATAAAAAATCTCGACATACTGTATTTGCGGATATGTAAAGTAGCACAATTCATATTGTCATAGCATATAACATGGCATGTCATCCAACATGACAAACAATTCATTCAAGGTTAGGCTGCTTGGATCACCATTCAATGAAATTTGCTATTGCAGATACAACTATGGTGTTAAAATTATCTACTTGCCTCATTAACAACCATCTGCACTATTTTCCCCCCCTCACCTCTACTCCTCCCCACTCCCACTCTTCCTCATTCCTAAGCTGCACCTCGTTCCACCAACCAGTACCGACAGTCTCTATAAGTAAGCACTATATCTTTTCCCAACTCACCCTGGATCCCTCCTGTTTCCCTCCCACCTCACCCTCCTCCCAGACCCACTCTGAATTGTACTCAATGAAAAGGCATTCAGATTCAGATTCTTTATTAACCGTTGACCACACGTAGCGGAATAGGCAAAAGTGCAAAGTAGGCTGTCCTGAGATATTTGTTACTCACAAAGTCAGCTAATTTCCATAGAAGATACGACACCCTTGATAATTTTTTACAGATATGATTGATATGGGCTTGCCAGTAAAGTTTGGAGTCAATGTGTATTCCTAACAGTTTCACGCTTTTATTTTCTGCCTGTTTAGCTAATCCCATCATTAATTGTTGTGTTTTCTCAGGATTGCATATTAATTTGTTAGCCGAAAACCAGTTTAATGTTTGAGACAGAGTGTCTTGTGAATTCTGGTGTAACCTTGTTAAATCCTGATCAGTGGTGATTATAGTCGTATCATCTGCATAGCAGATGACTGACTCAGGCCCAACGTATAGTGGTAGATCATTGATTGCCACAATGAAGAGGAAAGGGCCAAGAACAGAACCCTGAGGCACACCAGAAGTGACTATCTGCATGGAGGAATGTCTATGTTGAACTGACACAAATTGTCTCCTATTTTCTAAATATGACATAATTATTTCTAATGTTTTATTTTTTACTCCGTAATGCTGTAGTTTTGCTAGTAGAATATCAAAGGGGATACAGTCGAATGCTTTACTCAGATCGCATAGTTCAAGTGAGACTGTGTGTTTATTTTCATACGAAGTTAAGGTCTGGTCTACAATCTGAAGCACTGCAGAAGTTGTATTTTTATCTTTTCTAAAACCATGCTGCCTATCACTGAGAAGGTCATTTTTTTCAAAATGGTTACTAAGCTGTTTGTGTAAAATTGCTTCAAATATTTTAGAAAATATTGGAACAATGGACACCAGTCTGTAGTTTTCAAAGAGATGTTTTTCCCCCTTTTTGTATATGGGTATAACTTTAGAAACTTTGAGTTGATCAGGGAAAACTCCCACAGCTAGGCATTTATTAATAATGTAAGCAAGTGGCACACAAATCTGGTGTATTGTCCTTTTTATAATGTAATTAGATAGCCAGTAGTAATCCATGCTTTTTGAGTTTGAATTTTTTTTAACTATATTCATTATATCTGTGGGTGTGACTGTATCCCAGTGAAATTCATGTCCCCTAATAACTTGACCAGCAAGTATGTCAGTTGCTGTTAATGTTGACTGTTTAATTTTTGAACTTAATTCTTTTACTACAGTTGTAAAGTACTGATTCAGATCTTCAGGTTCAAGTAAGACATCTTGAGGTTGGGTGGAAGTGTGTTGTTTTATAATGTCCCAGGCAGCCTTGCACTTGTTTGGTGCTCCTTCTATATAGTTCTCATACATAGCTTGTTTTGCTAGTTTAAGGTTAGCTTTATAATGTTTTTTACAGACTAGGTAAGCTTTATAATCCTTATAATATTGCTCTGTGTCATGTCTGCTATTATTTTTATATATTTTATACAGTGATAGCATATTTTCCCTGATGCCAGCAAGATCATCTGTGTACCAATTTAACTTTTTACCCTTTTTGTTCCGTTTAGTACTGTTTACCTTCAAGGGTGAACAGGAGTACCATACTTCAATATATGTATTAAAAAAGTTATTAAAGAGACTTTCAGCATTTGATTTATCTGTGTCTGGACCAAAATCATAAACAAAGTCCCAGTTAACATTGCTAAGGTAGTCTACAAATAAGTTCACACATTCTTCTTTCTGACCCCTGAACCATGTATTGGTTGACTTTTCATCTGTAGCTATATAAACCTTATCTGACTGTGCAGAATGATATGTGAGGATTAGAGGATCATGATCTGCAAAACATTCTTCTACTTTGCTAATATTGTATAGATCTCTAGAAAAATTAACAATAATATTGTCCAAGCAGGCTGTTCCCCGAGTAGGACTATTATTTGTACAATATAGATTTAATGTTCTAAGTAGGTTTAAAAATGTTTTTGTGTTAATTTTATTGCTGCTTAGTAGGTCTATGTTGAAATCACCACATATTGCCACATTTGTTTTGATTTTTAAAATTTTCCTCATTAATTGTTCGAAGTTCTCAAAAAATAACTCAACATCCCCATTTGGAGATCTATACAAACTAATAATTATAATATTTTGCTCAGTCAGCCTTATACAACTAAATTCACAGTTTAGTTCAGAAGAATATGAGCTTACATCTATTTTTTCAAATTTAATATACTGTCTTGTAAATATTGCTACCCCCCATTTTTTCTGACATTTCTGCACATTATATCTGCTACAGTGAACTCATTAGGTATGAAAAAATCTACTTGGTGTTCTGAAAGCCAATGTTCTGACAGACACAATACATCACAATTTTTTATGTTACAATAGTGTTCTAACTCTAACAGTTTATTCCTAATGCTACGAATGTTGACTTGCATTATGGTCAGAGCATTACATTTGTTTTGAGTTGTCTGTTTTGTAGACATACAATGCCTATCGTCCCCTTTATTCCTTACTAGTTTCCCTTATTCCATACGATTCTACATGTATCTGTGATCATTTTACTCAATATTTTTGACCCAAACCTGTTTAAATGCAGACCGTCTTTTAACTGAAGATGCAGTAGGTGGACATGACAGTTGTTCATTAGTGAGTTTTGCCTGTGTGATTGCATGAATAAGAGTGTGTCTTCTGTACTGATGAAGGCTATCGCCAAAGGCTAAGATGTGTTTGTCTGATTGTCTTTTTGGCATGCCTCTCTGTGGCTCACTGATAGTCTTTACAGCATTTTACACACTATTGCCATTATATTTTTTAATTAAAACCTGGAATCTCATTGTTAAATATTAATGCTACTGGTGTGACTTCATTCCTGTTGTAAAAGTCCTCTGTCTGATAATTTAATATAGTTTATGCCTTTACTTTCCCCACAAAAACAGAAAAAGTAATATTAATTTTCAAATAACACACATAAATTCAACACTTGCAAGTCACTAATTTCAGAAGTGGAAAATGAAATCCCAAATACCTTGCTACCATTAAGAGTGAGTGGAGTTTCAACTTTCACTTTACATACTTATTGCTCAGTGCAGGAATCGCAGATGGGAAATATTACATTCCCTTTTACAACTAAACGTAACACATTACTGATACAACTTTTCTTCAAGAGAAATGACTGACCTGTGACACAGCTGACGGTTCAACCACAACCTCCTGCTTGGATTCTGCTTCGACTGCCGCCATTGCAGCCTGCTGCTGTACTGCTGCTTCTGCAGTTGCAGCTGCAGCTTTGCGTGCTGCGTCACCACTGTCGGACAAAACATTAACTCCTTAAAGCTTGAGACATAACCACCAAGAGAATGTACTAGTTGCCATGCAGCAAATAAGAAGCATAACAATACCATCAAACCTTGTTTAGCATACAGTCAATAATAGACATTTATGTACATAGATAAATAAAAATATGCACAAGTATGTGAAGTTAGATAACATACAAGCAAGCAGATATAATAACATATATATGCAAATGCACACACTGATACCCAAAATTGCATACAGAAATGCATAATTACTTAAAGATATGCAAAACTATGAAAGGCTGTGTACGCCAAGAACAAGTAATAATAACAGAACCATGAAAATATGTAATGGTGTGGTTGGTTGGTGTGTTGCAAGTACATAGGAAAACACTATAAATAAATAAAAACCACCCATAAACATATGGGAGGAAATATGTATGACAGATCTGACTGTTGTGTGTTAGTGGGTTGACTGTATGAAAGCATGCGCTGTGCTGATGAAGGCTGTGGCTGAAAACTAAGTTGTATGTTTATGATTGCCCTTTTTACATACGTGTCTGCAGTCAACAATCATCTTTACAGTGAGATACAATCTATTCTCATTATATTGTTGAATTGCAACCTTAACTACATGTTACTTACAGCTTGTACAGAAACCAGGTGACAGTTTCATTATATTAATATGTCAACATCAACATTGAAGTACAGTTTTTTTAATAGAAGGAGGCCAATGTAAGTTATAAAATTTTAAAGATATTATGCCATGAGATGTGCATGGGACAATAATCATATGTGTACACAGGTAGAAGATGTTTTCATATTTATAACTCTAATATTACCTTTCCTCAAAGATGCTAGCAACCTCTACCCTGTGTACCGATCATTGCTACAGTAACAATGTTTTATAAAATCACAGTCCAGGTATGTTGCTGTTTAAATAGTTCACTTCCGCTGCCCCAAAAGCTTCCAAGACACTGCCTGCCACCATGCTGCCCTTGCGTGCACTGGTGGCCTCGACTTTCCTCGGCCTCCCCAAAAACTTGCAAACCACCGCCCACTGCCGTGCTGCCCTCTCACGCAGTGCCAGCCCACGCAACTACTACTTCGGCGATTCGGCTGCCACAACTTTTGAGCCACTGCTTGTTGCTGTGCTGCCCTCACATGCAACGATGGCCAACACAGCTATGCAACGGTGGCCAACACAGTTCCTATTTCAGCACCTTGGCTTTCCTCGACTAACCCAAAAACTTGCAAACCACCTCCTGCTGCCGTGCTGCCCTCGAACGCACTGCCAGCTAACAAAGCTACTGTTTCAGTGCCTCGGCTTTCCTTGGTTGCCCTGGAAAAATGAGCACTTACCCAAGTAGGTCCACAAGACTGAGAGGCGATTCCCCTTCAGCAGCTTCTTGCTTGGCATGCTCTTCTGCTCCCTCCTCAGGAGTTGTGTCTCCACCTTCTTCAACACTCGACTGTGGAGAAGGTGGAGCACTTTCGTGTGGAACCATGTGATACCTAACAGAGAAGTAGTTTTCACTTAAGGCAGCAATATCTTGACTATAAATATGACACTGATAGTCTTAGTTACAGCAATTACACAGTATGCATAAAAACATAATAATAAATGAACACAATGTTTGTGTTCATCGAAGTAATTTCTGTTTCTCTTTATTAATTTATTAGTATATAACTTTGTTCTTTAGTTGTTGAATAATAAAAACTTTAATAATTACTTGCGTGAGTGTTCTGTTTTCTGAGGAAGGTCATGGCCGATAGCTGAAAGTGTTGTACGTGTGTGTCTTTTGTATGTGCCTGTCACAGCTTTTCACCAAGTCTTTGCGGTGAGTCGTAAACTGTCTTTACTATATTATTAATAATTACTTGGTTTTATGCAGAAATGAAGTAAAAGATTACAATGTAAATAGTTTTCTGATGGATTTGGATTACGCAGACAACTAAATTTATTATTAACATAAATCACCACCGATGCATCTTCCGTGACGCAAAACTGATAGTGACTTTTGTAAATGGAAGTGTTATAAAAGCAAAGTGGATTTCTTCATTAAAATAAAAAACCATAAAAGGATTTTGCCATATTATGACAGGATGATGCTGTAGTAAAAGAAGCAATCTATGATTGTGGGACACTCTGATGGGCCCATGTTAAAAAATTTGACATAGAGGAACCCCCAGGGATGGTCTGCTATCTGTGGAATGTATAGCAAGTGAGATGATCTCTATTTGTCAGAGGCAGAACAATGATACAGGCTGTACTGGACTCTGCTTTGGATTATGGACTTTATTTAGCTTCCACTCTTGGGTAAATAAATCAGGATGAGCCCCAGCAACCCTTTACAAAAGTGCCAAAGTTTCTCAGTAAAGAATTATGATACTCACTGCCCATTATCCTCTTTTGTAATATCCAGACCAAATGCCTGCATTTGTTGTGGTGCATTTGCTTCATCTGGTGTTGCAGGTAACGCTGGTAACACACGTAAAGGTCCCATCCGCTCTTCTTCTTTCACCTCGACAACAGGCTCTTCTATTTGCGGTCCTCTCATGAGTGACATTAAGATTCCAACCACATATCTGTTAACAAGATATTCATGCACATGAAATAATACAATATGATCAAAAAATTGAAACAACTTCAGAATGCACATCTTTCATTAAAATATTTTATGGATTAAGAACAATTTTTATCTTTGCGAAAAGTGCACAAAAAAAGTGAATCTGAAATTCATAAATGCTAATGTCTCAAGGTTACACCCTGAAAGAATATGTGTTATGGCCAAATTATGGAAGAACATTAAACTTCAACGATGAAATTGTTAAATAATTTCATTGTGATGTTAAAGGGTTACAAAACAAAACAGAGTCTTATATTTATAAGTACAGAAACAACTAATGATGAAACAAAATAGTATAAGTTTTGCAAACATAATATGATAAAACATAATTCTAGAAATTTATAAAGTGACAAATTTGTCTTTAAAGTTCCTACTTCACCTAGAAAGAAAATAGTAACATATAAATATTTTTGACTAGAAAATTACTTTCAAAGGCTTCCTTTAAGTTTGGTTCTGATATGTTTTGGGTTTATAAATGTAGTCAATTATTTCTTATTATTTCGTTTTAATAAGATAATAATATTACACAAAAGATCAGCTACCATTACAAAAATATCTTAGAAGTATTTGAGTTCTCGATCTGACTGTGCAACTGAAGCAGGATAGTTTGGAGATTCAGATGATAAAAGTTTAGAGATAGTGAGTTGAATAAATTTATATATTTTGAAAGAAAACAGAACTAACTTACACCCATAGGGAAATAACTGATCCTAGTCAGGTTAATTTCCTAGGTGTAAATAAGAAAGGAAATTTAAACTGGACTGCCAATATAGCTATTTTGAAAAATAAATTAACGACTTGCAATGACACACTGTCAACGAAGAAAAACTGTTCAATTACTTGCATACACAGCTGTTAAAATTGTATTATTTTCAGAGTGAACTCAATAACATACTATGAACAAAATTTTAGAAACCTATGTTCTCTGGTAAAAGTGGCATATCATCTATTGTTTCAAAACCTAAAAAATAACTACTATTCTACTATAAATTCTATGTTTTGAAATAGGTGCAGTTACCCAAATATGAAAGAACTCTGAATATAAAGACCCCCTTTTTAAGCAGACTCTTATACATACATAAAACCAGATATAAAGTTTGTACCTAAATTAGTTAACATTGGACCTATTCTAAACTCATACCATAATAATTGCATTAGCTAACCCACACATTTATTTTATGTGGACTTGACTTACTTGATCACCACAGAGACTCCAAATCCTGAATAGTAGAAAACATAGAAAATGAGCTTAAAGAATCCAACAAACAATTCCATGAATGACATTTGTTGTAGCTCATTAATTTTATTTTTGATGTTGGTAGGTGACAACAAGGCCAAAGAGAAATAAACTGCATCTTTTACTGCCTGGATGCCTCTGCGAATTGGATCTTTTGCAGCCCTGAAAGAATACAAGATGATGATAATTTTTACTGCTAAACATTTAGTGAAATATGGGTGGTTTGTTCCAGATCTTGGATATGGAAAGTTTAGATCTCTTAATCAGGTAGGTATGTTAGAAAATTTGAACATGGAAATTGACAGGTTGTAGTTACATATATCGGAAATTAATGAAGTTCAGTTGCATGATGAACAGAGCTTTTGGTCAGGAGAGTAGAGGGTTATCAATAAAAAATCAGCTGAAGGTGACACAGGAGTAGTTAAATAATGAATGAGAAAAACAGGAATGCGGGTAAACGACTGTGCCAATTTTGTTTTATCCGTGAGCAGAGATCTGAATATGAGACTATAAGTTAACAAGTAAACAGTATAAATGCATAAGGCACTAGTGTCTGCTTTCTAAGTCTTGATGTGTGAGTGAAATCACAAAGCAACATAATCCATTACTCTCGATTAGTGCAAATGCCTTAGAGAGTGCCATTTACTGTTTCCAAATATATAAAAATTTATGAACTGAAACCCTATGTTTACGTTAAATAATTTAAAATATTTAGTTCAGAAATGTCTGAGGAAAAATGATGATATGTGTAGCTTGAGTAGTAGGTCACATGACTCGTAGAGTTGGGAGCATGCTGTAGTGAATGCATGATCTTTTGGTTGACAGACACTGAAGGGCTCAGATTGAGTTTTAGGTGTCAAGGTGCCACTTGATTATGATCGCCAAGTAAGGCAACTTTGGAAGTATTTTGTTTCGTGGGGGTGTAAGTGTGATTTATATGCGAATAACTTCACTAGACAAGCAACCAGACTTATTGCATAACTTAATAAAACTTAATGTTGTAAAAGTGTTATATGTTTCCATTCACACTCTGTTTCTTGGTGGCCACTATAACTAAAAGCCATGAATACAACAGTGTCCAACTCCCCCCCCCCCCCCCCCCCCCAAATCCCTCACTCTCTCCCTGGAAGAACCTACAAAGTTAGGTTGTACACACACAGCAGGATGGGAAGTTGGCAACATATGGGCAATCAGTTGTATCAGAGGCTAATACTCTTGCAATTTGCAGGAATACTTTACCTTCAAAATATTTGCCCAATATTATGCAATCAACAGTTAACCATAGATTAGAGGTACACGTCTTCAGGGAGTCAACCATCCAGACTGTTGCTTCTGCAACTACTGAAGCCAAGACAAGACACTAAACCAACATCCAGCACAGTATGCCAATTACTTATGCCAATGTTGAGGAGATTGAAAAAATGCATAATGAGATAAAAGAAGTTATTAAAACAGTTAAGGGAGAGAAAAATATGAGTGTGACAGGAACTGGAATTCAGTATAGAAATAGAAGGAAAAATAGTAGGTGAATATGGACTTGGGAAAAGGAATGAAAGAGGAAGCCACATGGTAGAACTTTGGACTGAGCAAAATTTAATCATCATAAAGACTCATGACAGGAGATTGTCCATGTTCAAGAACCACTAGATACTGGAAGGTTTCAGATTGTTTTTGTAATGTAAGGAAAAGACTTCAAAGCCAGGTTCTGAACTATATGACAAATCCAAATTACATATGTACTATAACTTATTGGTTGTAGATTAAAACTGAACAAACTGCAAAAATACACTTGCCTGTGTGATTGTGTGAGTGTTCTAATTTCTATTTTCTGAAGAAGGCCATGGCCGATATCTGAAAGTGTAGTATGTGTGTGTCTTTTGTATGTGCCTGCCGCAGCTCATCACCATGTCTTTGCGGTGAGTTGTAAACTGTCCTTACTATATTATTGAGTAGAAATTGAAGCAGACAAAAGGGAATACAGTTGTCTAAAACTGAAATAGACAGGAAATGCAAAATGACTAAGCATGAGTGGTTAGAGGACAAAAGTCTGTAGATGCATGTATAACTAAGGAAAGATAGATGCTAACTACAGGAAAAAAAGAGATGTTTGAAGAAAAGAAACATAGCTGAATGAATATCAAGAGCTCAGATGGGAAACAAGTACTGAACAAGGAAATGAAGGGTGAAAGGAGTATACAGAGGGGCTATATCCAAGAAAATAAACATGAAAGTCATAACATAGAAAGAGAAGAAGAAGTAGGTGAACATGAGATAGCAGATATGAAACAGCATAAGAATTTGACAGTGAACTGAAGGGTATAAGTCGAAACAAGGCACTGGAATAGAAGATGTTATTTCCGAGTTATTGATGTTCTCAGGAGGGCCAGCTTTAATAAAACTATTCCACGTGGTGTACAGGGTATACAAGGCAGATGAACTACCATTAGACTTCAAGAAGCATGTAATTGCAATCCCAAAGGTATTTGGTGCAAACAGTTGTGAATATTACATAACTATCAGTTTAATAAGTTATTGTTGCAAAATAATATCAGCAATTATATATATCAGAGTAGGAAACTGGTAGAAGCTAACCTTGAGAATGATCAAGTTGCATATAGGAGATATGTAGGAAACACAAGGCAAAATTGAAGATGGACCAACAAAAGGCAAATCTACATTTAGAGTTTTTGTAGATTCGAGAAAGCTTTTGACAAAGTTAATTAGAATCCACTCCTTTAAATTCTAATATGTATCAGGGAAAGGTGGGGGGACAATATAGGGTACAAAAAGTGATATACAACTTGTACAGAAACCAGACAAGAGTTGTAAGAATTGAAGAGCATGAAAGGGATGCAGCATATGGTAAGGGGGTAAGACCATATTGTAGCAAGCTATGAATGAAAGCAAGGAGAAATTTTGGAAAGGGAATTAAAGTTTAAGGAGAAGAAATATAAATATACCAGTTTCTTGATGACACTGTAATTCTGTCGGAGACAGCAAAGGACTTAGAAGAGCAATAGAATGGAACTGACAGTCTCTTGAAAGTAGAGTACAAGATGAACAAGGCTAATGGAAGGTAGTCAATCAGGTGATCTGAGGTAATTAGGTTAGAATAGGAAACAATAAAAGTAGTACATGAGTTTTGTTGTTTGGTTATTGAAATAACTTATTATGGTCGAAATAGAAAAAAGTAACATACTGAATAACAGTTTCTTATAAATAACATCTTAGTGACTGGTGGGATGAGTTGGAAGATAATCATGTACTGGGGGTGGGACAGGGTCAGATACATCAATAATTAGCTGCCTGTTTCTTCCTTACCTGTTCTCTCCTTTTCCAGATTTGCTACATCACTAGTCAACTACTGTGACTGTCCTGTCTTGCTAGTAATTTGCTCAGTCACTAGAAAGTGTATCTTTCTATATTCTGAACTGAGGGATGAAAGTCATATTTTACCTTTCATTTCTATGTATTTTTGGATAACCCCAACTGCTCTGGCTTTCATACATTTGAAACTTCATGTCAGATCAGAACTGTGTGCTGGACTGGTACTCAAAGCTGGAACCTCATGTTTTATGGACAATGTTCCTAGGTGCAATTTGATCACAGTATAATTTCTACAAGTATTTATAACCTTATTTATAACACATTCTGCGTACCATGTGAACTAGATCTCTTGAATGGTTTGGTGTCTGAATCAGGATAGTTTCCAAAATGAATCTTCCCCACAGCAGCATGGAATGAGGTGTTTTAAAAATTCATGGCAGAATATGCTGGACTGGGGACTTCAGCCCAGATCAGCTCAGCAAGTTAAAGGATTCCTTGTGAAAAGTTGTTACACTATTAATTCTCAGTCTACTACAGGTTTTTAACCTGCTAGTAAGTTTTAGGATTATGGATGTTTCAATTACTTCTTCCTCTACTACTTTTAAAACAGAAAACTCCCTCATTTTTCTCTGTGGTTTTCAACATTTGCTCTGTGGATCTCTTTACCTTCTACTTTTTAAATGGCCTAACAAATGAATGCCAATCACTTTCTGTCCATACTATATCCATCCTATCTTTCAACTAAAATGCAAAGTGTATGCATAACCAGTCAATATTTTTTAAGAGATGTGGGGAATCCCAATGTGTATCAAAAACATCCAGATAAAGTGAGATATTTACATTATTTGTACATAAAAAGCTCTCATAATGTTTCAGATGAAATTGCTACTTCATATTGATTGAGTACTGTTAAAAGTTTTGAACAATATTCACAAAAATCCGAAAAGACAAGTTTGACATTCTCTGAGTTACTTAAAGCCCATAAGTTAACAATGAGAAGCTGCAGCTGTGTCAAATATTATTTTGTAGACAGGCAGTATACTCACCGTTCTTCATCTTCTTCAGTCATGTAGCTGTATGATGCTTCTCTTGCCTTTCCAATCGTAGAACTTTCCTCACTTGCCATTAAACCACTTGCATGAGTCATTTCAAAGATAGCATCTTCACAGAAGTTTACGAAGGCTTCAAGCTTTTCTTTGTCCCCACCCTCAGTGACAATTGAGTAAAAGAATGCTCTCTTTGACTCCTGTAGAATAAACAGAAACAAGGTTACAAGATGGACAAATGATTATTATATTACATCTGAAAATATCTCGATAATATTTCTTTTCAGATAAAAACAGACAAAGGCTTTCCACTTAGTTATGTTTCATAAGAAAATATATCATAGATCTGAAATAGTATTTTAATTGTATACATAAAATAGAAACCTTAATTTGGGGTTTCTCCCACTGTTCAATATTTGACTCCTTTATTTCAAAGTACACTCTTTCAATTCTCTTGCTGCCACCCAATATTTCTATGCGTCCAAGGTATGGTTCAAAGTAATTCAACACACTTCCAGCTGTTTCCAGAAAACGTGCCAACCTTAAAGGAAGATAGAAATAGAACAAATTGAGAACAGATACTGTTAAATTAATTGATACATATTACAATAGATGTAGGGTATCAAACAGATAACTAAGACAAATGAGTAATCGTGCTTGCCACCAGTTTTATTTCCACTTCCAACCAACTTAAATATTTTTGGTGCAGATATTTTTAGAGTGTAATAATCATTAAGTATAAATTTTGTTTTTCTCCAAGAAAACTGTATTGAAAATACAGTTATTTTCAGCAGAAAGCAGCAATTATTATTTCTTATACACTGAAGAGACAAAGAAACTGATATAGACATGCTTATGAAAACACAAAGATATATAAACAATCATAGCACAGCACTGCAGTCGGCAACTCCTTCATAAGACAACAGGTGTCTAGTGCAGGCTTTAGATCTGTTACTGCTGCTACAATGGCACATTATAATGATTTAAGTGAGTCTGAATGTAGTGTTATAGTTGAAGCAAGAGAGATGGGATACAGCATCTCTGAGGAGGTGATGATGTGGGGATTTTCCCATGTGACCATTTCACTACTGCAGCATGCATATCGAAAATCTGGTCAAACATAAAATCCCTCCAGCATAACTCCAGGGACCTGGGCACGTGTTACACCACACGTGCCATTTGGATAGTACCAACCAACACCAGTCCCTCAGAGCTACGGAGGTGGGAACTTTCCCTCCAACATATCCTCTCCTCCCGCCACCCCCCTGGCCTAAATCTACGCTAACCCCTCCCCTTCCTCCATCCTCAGCTCACCTATTCATTATCCGTTCCTTACCCCCCCCCCCCTCTCTCTACCGCCGTCTCGCTCTCTCTGTCATTCTCTCTATCTCTCTCCGTGTGTGTGTGTGTGTGTGTGTGTGTGTGTGTGTGTGTGTGTGTCCATCCATATTTCCCTGTTTATGAAAAACGTTTTAGACACACCCCCCGCCCCTCCTACACCCCTCAGCATCATTAATTTCACTCTCTTCTCTTCTCTTTACTACTTGATCTTTCCTTTTTAGTTATATTTATCCTCTCTGGCTTGGCTCAGTACATACATGCAGTATCTCTGACGCCCACACTTCCGAAACACCACCTTCATGACCTAGGTCGTGAACCACCTTTCCCTTCTATTCCCATCCTTTATTCTTCCCTTCTCTCCCACCTGACGAAGGAACTCTGTTCCGAAAGCTTGTCCCTTTGTCCCTTTTTTTCTGTTTTCTCATTTTGTGTTACTATCGGCGGTACAGCACAATGGTAAGTACTGGCCAGCCATTCTATCTCATTTCAACAATATTTATTATCTCTGAGGAGAATTTTCATCATTAATCAAACATAAAATCTCCAACATACTGCAAGAACGGGGCCAACGACGACTGAAGAGAATTGTTTGTGACAGAAATGCAAATAATTCGCCAAATTGCTGCAGATTTCAGTGTTGGGCCATCAACAAGTGTCAGTATGTGAATTATTAAATGAAACATAATCGATATGGACTTTCGAAGCCGAAGGCTGACTCGTGTGACTTACACGGCACAAAGATTTACAACTTGCCTGGGCCTGTCAGCACCGATTTTGGACTGTTGATGACAGGAAACATGTTGCCTTGTCTGATGAGTCTTGTCCATCCACTTGATACAAGTGAAAACATGTAAAAGTATGGAGACAACCTTATGAAACCATGGACCCTGCATGATGGAGGCTCTGTAATGGTGTGGGGCATCTGCAGTTGGAGTGATATAGGGCCCCTGAGACATCTAGATAAGACTATAACAAGCGACTCGTACATATGAATCCTGGCTGATCTGTATCCATTCAAGTCCATTGTGCATTCCGACAGACTTGGGCAATTCCAGCAAGACTCCCACATTCAGTATTACTACAGAGTGGCTCCAGGAACACTGCTGAGTTTAAACACTTCTGCCGGCCACCAAACTCCCTAGGCATGAAAATAGTTGAGCATATCTGTGAAGTTCTTTCTGAAGGCATTTTTGTTGAGTGTTGCGTTGTATGGGAGTGAAACTTGGACGATAAACAGTGCGGACAGGAAGAGGATAGAGGCTTTCGAAATGTGGTGCTGTAGAAGAATGCTGAAGATTAGGTGGGTGGATCGCGTAACTAATGAGGAGGTATTGAACAGAATTGTAGGTTGCCGTTCTTATGTGGAGTTGAAGAGGTTTGCTCAGGATAGGGTATTGTTCAGAGCTGCATCAAACCAGTCTCTGGACTGATGACCACAACAACAACAGCACCTGGGATGACTTGCAAGGTGTTGTTCAGAAGAGATCTTCACCCCTTCGTACTCTTACAGATTTAAGGACATCTCTGCAAGATGCATGATGTTAATTTCATCCAGCACAACTTTAGATATTAGTGGAGTCCATGCCACATTGTGTTGTGGCTCTTCTGCGAACTCACATGAGCCCTAGATGATATCAGTCAGATTTACCAATTTCTTTGGCTCTTCAGTGTATAAAAGTATGTACTTATTATAAACAGGAAGTGGACTAAGGATAGGTGCGACCATCAATTATTTTGACAGATGGCTATTAAAAATTGCTAGAGAAGTTATGTCCTCCCAACAGATGTCAGTTGTGGTGTACATCAGCAATGATAACAATACAGAAAAATTGAATGTTTCCCTCTTTTCTCACCTGTAACTGAAGATACACTATACCGTGAACACAAATAGTTAATGTCAATATTGTTGTTGTTGTTGTTGTTGTTAACTAGGCCTTATTTTGTTATCAATACTTTTAATAGGAAATCAATTTTGTTAAGTCATTACATAGATATTTTAGAAACCGCAATAAATACATAATTAAGTAACATACAAGACATACCTTGGCTCATTGGGCATATGCTCAGACAGGTTGGTTAAGAGCACAGCAAGGTTAAAGCCGATTTCTTTTGCAGGGTTGTGGAATCTTTCAGTGAATTCAACATAGTCTATCTTTCCATCATGATTTGTATCACAGCACATTAGCAAGAAGTTAATCTCCTCACTGCAACAAAATTACTTCACATCAACATATCAGTTCTCATTCAGGGAAAAATACATATTTTAAAAACATACTATATTTCACTGCAGAATAAGCAAACTTGTTACTGTTGTAAAACAATGATTTAACTGTAAGGGTTTTACTAACATTCTGGATGTATAGTAGAACATATATAACAATTCTATTTTGTGAACAGAATTTATGCTTTGGCAGCTGAATTGATGATTAAAATTTCCAACATATAGTTAAATTCAAATTGATGAAACGAAAATTATAGAAGGAAACTTTCCTGGTGGGATAAACAAATATAAAAAATAGAAAATGGATGACTTACCAAAAGGATGGGCTCGTCGACAGACACAAATAAAATCATACACAAACACACATACAAGCTTTCGCAACCGTTGGTCGCTTCTTCAGGAAAAGAGGAAGAAAGGAGAGGAGACAGGGAAGGATATGGGTTTTAAGGAAGTGGAAAAGGAGTCATTCCAATCCCAGGAGTGGAAGGACTTACCTTATGGGAAAAAAGGAAGGTAAACAAATACACACACACTCACTTCCTCTTTTCCTGAAGAAAGGAAAACCCATATCCTTCCCTTTCTCCTCCCCTTTTTTCCTCTTATCCTGAAGAAGCGACCAACGGTTGCGAAAGCTAGTATGTGTGTTTGTGTGTGATTTTATTTGTGTCTGTTGACGAGCCTGTCCTTTTGGTAAGTCATTCGTTTTCTATTTTTTATATTTGTTCATCACAACATATAGTTAAGTGATTTAAGAATTAATCAGGCAAGACTAGAATAACTTAAAGATAAAATTCTTATTATTAACCAAGCTGACATAAGAACAAAAAGGGCAACAATAATTTTTCAAATCAAACTCAAAATTTGCTTTCAGACAAGCCATAAATATTGTCATACAACCAATTAATAATAAAAATCAACAATAATTGCAAAATCATTAATGAAATTATATAAATAAAAAAAGAAAGATAGATTGCCTGGCCAGTACTTACCTCAGCTCAGTAATGTCGATAGTGACACTATCATCAGTACAGAGCTGAGCTAAGTACTGGCAAGTCACTCTCTCTCTCTCCAAAATATATGAAATTGAATGGACATATCTGTAGTACAGTTATTCCAAGCATGTGTGTCAATTTTAACTTTCTGCCTGCATTACTCCACATTGACTTTACAGATGTTAATTCAGCCTGTCACCATGTGCTTACTGCAAAGACGCACTATGAGCTGCGACAAGCACATAAAAAATACACTCACACATACAACACTTAATCTGTCAACCATTAGCCTTTGTTAGAAAAGAGATTATTCACACAATTACACAAGCACTTGGAGTGTGGCAGCTGGAGATGATGTGTGATTGTGTGAATGCTCTCTCTTCAGATGAAGGCTAATGGCTGATAGCTCAAGTGTTTTATATCTAAGTGTAATAATGGAAAGTCCAGGTTGGAAATAACAGTGTAGTAATAAGGACAGTTTACAACTCAATGCAAAGATGTGACGACGAGCTGTAACACGCACATAAAAAAGACACACACATACAACACTTCAGCTATAGCCTTCTTCAAATAACAGAACAGAACATGAAATCACACAGTCACACTACTGTCAGCTCTGGCTGGCACACTTCGAAGTAAGTGTCTTTTTTAAGTGCCTGACATAGCTCATTGTACCTCTTTGTCGTGATTTGTAAACAACTCTCATGATATTGTTGACTTAGAACCTGGACTTTCCATTATTAGATTTCATCATCTACTTCAGTTACTTAAAACACATGAATCATTTATAGATTCAAAGATTTGGTGGTAATGATTAAAATTGATTTCAAATAATTCTGGAACCTTATTAAAATATGTTTGATTGTAAATATGATGAGTGAAGTATTCTGAGAATTGTGGGGTGAGTCACAAAATATTTATCATAAATCAATGCTTTCAAAAAGTCTACCGAAGAGAAAATAATATCTGCTCTTTCCTGCTGAGAATGAGACACCAAGTCTTTTTTAAAGATGAGGATAAACTCATTGTGGGTACTTTGATTGGTTATAGGGAAAAAGAGAAAAACATGGCTGGATTGCAATCTTAACGACATTCCTGTTGTAAGCAGAATCAAGTTTCCTGCAATGCCTGATTCTTTGCATGGTTTATAATGATTTATTTATATACTCCTATTTATTCATCCATCATTAAACATTTGCATGCAATCAGTGTCACAGTACAATTGATATGTGAAAACATATTTACACACACTATGATTCAACATAGAAATAAGGCACATGTAATAAATGAACGTACATAAAAATCTAATAACACAGTAATAGAGGATAGAGAGCATTTCACCATAAAGATGATCACTGAGCCACAGATAGGCACGTAAAATAGACACTCACATCCACACAATTTAAATTTTCTGGCATGGCCTTAATGAAAAAAAGAAGCACATACAGTCACACACTCACTCAGACATAACTCAAACACACGTGACCACCAACTCTGGCCTCTCCAGCCCAAGAACAGCTTGACAGTGAATTTGGATGGGAGTGCAGGGCGCTGGAGAGGTAAAGATGGTGGGCAAGGTTGGGGATAAAATGTTCTATTGCATGATGTATTGTAAAACCCCTGGTAACTGGGAATGTGAGAAGCAGCTTGGAATAAAGGGAAGGGGTGGGAGAGCAAAAAAGGAGAGATGTACAGCTGTGTGTATGTGCAGAGAGTGGGGATAGGGGAGAACTGAAAAATGATAAAATTAAAGGAATATTGCAATATCAATGAGAGATAAATAAAATAAAATACTAAAAAGGTGCCACACAGCTGGAAGAGAGGCATGAATTGGAAGGAGGTACAGGATAGTAAGTGGGGGAGGGGGTGGGGTCGACTATTAGACATGGGGTGTACGGAAGATACGTTATCTTAATTTGAGGACAGGATGGTTGTGGGATGATAGAATGTCAACTCCCATCTGCACAATTCAGATGAGGTGGTGTGGAGATGAGGATACAGATGGCCTGGGCAACAAAGCAGCCACTGAAACCAAATGTGTTATGTTAATCTGCATGGTGTGCCACAGTTTGACTGTCACAGTTAATACTAATGGACAGCTGGTTTGATATCATGTCAATGCAAAAGGCTGTGCAATGATTGCAGCAGAGATGTTCCATCACATGGTTGCTTTCACAGGTAGCGCAGCCTCTAGGGTAAGCCTCAGATGGGACTGGCATAGGAAGAGCTGAGTGGGTGGATTCGACAGGTCCTGCATTGGTCTTGTGGTAAGGGGTTTGGATTGGGAGTGGAATAGGGGTGGACAATGGAACACTATTTTAGTAGGGGTGAGAAGGATATTGAGTAGGATGTCTCATGTTAGGTCATGATGACAGATCACCGACCATTTCCTTTTGTCCCACACACTCTACTTATCCATTACTGTTTCTATCCATCTAAACCCTCCCTCAACCATGCCTATCACTGCTGTAGTCATTTTATGAGGGTTGATGAAACTGGTCAATTCTACTCTTTGTGCAAGATAGCCTATGTGCATGGAGGCTTAAAATTGTTCCTTGTCCCTGATGCATAGACCAATACTATTCCCACACAACACCCTTGTCATGCAGGGCAGCTCTGTCCATATCTACACTACTGTTGGAACCAGGAGGTTTTAAACCTCATAGTGCTGATTATTGTGGGACAAGCAATATGTATAATGAATTTGGTTGAAATCGGTCAAGGAACTTAAGATGACTTCCCCAGACACACACACACACACACACACACACACACACACACACACACACACATATGCACCTTCTGATATACTTACATGGTGTAGCTTTTCTGTTGTTCCATTTTCTCCCTGAATTCCCTTGGAGTAACCCATCCATCATGATTGATGTCGATTTCCTGTATCACAAAATGTACAGTTTTAGTGCAAATAATAAGGCAAAATGAACAAATTTCATTAACACACAGACATGAAAAAGATGAACCAAATATCAAGAGTCTGAATTTGATTTTTAAAATTATATTTTCTGTTTGATTATTATTTATCATTACTGACCAGCTTCAGCTGTTATGACATTTTCAAGAGGTCGGTAAATCCTTGTTACTTTCTTGAGAAAATTATGAAATGATAACCTTTGAGTGAAATTATTATTCTACAAATACAAAATATTTACACACTTAAACCATTGTAAGGCATTGAAATAAATTCAGTGGCAAAGCTGAAAATTTGGCTGGACCTGGATTCAAACCCAGATTTCCTACTTCAAGCCAGAAGCCTTAACCAATTAGGCTAGCATGCTTCCTGCCATGCCCAAATTCTCAACTTATTGCACACTACTATGCTAGTGTCCTTTTAATAGTCATTATTATTCATTTTTCACTATTGGCCAGTTTCTGCTGTTATGTACAATTTAAATGGTTTTCTTTGGGCAGATACCACACAATTCATATTTGCTCCGAGTGAATAGAAATGATTAGTTCCATAAATTTGAAATATTAATCAACAACTAATATTTATTTCAGTTTAATTGTTTACCATTTCTAGGCAAACCACCTCCATTTCTTTTCTAGCCACATTTCAATGTAGTAACAAAACAGAACAAATGGTATTTAACCCAAATGCCCACAAATAGGAAAATAAATTGGTGAAAGCTCTTGGGTTACATATTGATTAAAAGATCCTTGAAACTTTTTGGATTCTATATCAATAAAAGTGTAAGGTGGGATACACACAAAGATGAATTATGCTCCCGACTTGTGTATGTTATTTGTCTGTGGCCTAAGCAGGTGGACTGTGTATTTTATGCGTACTTTGATTTCTTCAGTTCCTATCTCACACGCTGAATGGGACTGAATTGAAAGGGCCGAAAGGTCATATGCTGCATTATAGGACTTGCACCACAAGAGCAAAAGTCTGTCGTAGCAATAAATATCTTGGGTCTCACATATTTTATCAAGCTACCTAAAATGTTCACTCAGTGTCCCCAAATTAATTTAAAAGTGTAACAACGAAGTAGGTAAGTGAAGAAATTTGAATAATGTAAAATGGATGTCTTAAAATATGGGACTGTAAAAATTTGGAAATTAGAATATTTTATACAATTATCTGTAGAAAAATAATATTTTAAGTGGGACCTTGGCTCACTATCATTTACAGGGGACAATACCTGTGTAACCCACAAATGTGTAAACCTGTGGGAAAACAGCAAATAAGTCAGATAGTGACTGACAATGGTTCTTTGGCTGAACGGCTGGGTAGTACAGTTGTATTTATTCCTTGTGATTATGATTTGACCCAGTACTTTATTTTGAAGGTATTCATTTGCACTAAGAAATTTTCTATTTCTGAATTTTTGAGTCTCATTTTATCACTGAAAAGAATGCAGGAAGCACACCACTAACTTATTACAAACTCATACGCATAAAAAGAAACTTCATTGTTTGTAGTTGCAGCAGACAGATCATGTAGGAGTGAGCCTATTAGATAGTAGTTATGAGAAGTTTATTTACTGTGACATAAATAGTTGTTCAAAGAAAGACATAGTATGGTTGGAGGGAAAATTTTCTTTTTGTTGTACAGTGCTGAACCCAAGACCTAGATTAGTGGGAAAATATTGGTTACATTAGATTAGATAAATACTTGCTCCATAGACCATATATACGAAATTTAGTCAGTTTAGAAATTTGTCAGTTTAGTCAATGGTGTCTATACATGACAATATTTTAAGGATTTTTTTAAATTTTCATTTTTAAAAATTTAATTTATTTTTTAAATTTTATCTAAAATTTAGAAATTCCTTTAATTTCTATTTAAATACCATTTGGCTATGCTACTTGGTAAGTGACCAAAGTTGTGGCAGCATAATTCACCCCTTTCTGTGCCAAAGTTAGATTTAACCTTGAATAGTTAACATCCTTTTCTCCTAGTGTTATAGCTATGCAGACTACTATTACTTTTGAATTGGGTCAGATTGTTAATAACAAATTTCATGAGTGAATATATATATATATATATATATATATATATATATATATATATAGAAGGAGACCTTCCAGGTAGGAAAATGGTATAAAATAAAGATTTTTGACTTACCTAAAGTACAGGCTGGTCGATAGGAACACTAAACACACACAAAAACACACAACCATTCGAGCTTTCGCCACCAGTGGTGGCTTCTTCGGGAAAAAGAGGGAGGAAGGAGAGGAGAAAGGGAAGGATACGGGTTTTAAGGAAGTGGAAAAGGAGCCATTCCAATCCCAGGAGTGGAAGGACTTACCTTAGGGGACAAAAAGGAAGGTAAACAAATACACACACACTCACACATATCCACATCCAAACACACTTAGGCAGACATTTGTAGAAACCAAAGAAGTTGGACAGAGATGCCACTTCAGGCAGAGGCTCTGTCCACAGAACCGAGGCAAAGATGTTAAAGATGGCGGGCGGGAATTAGAATTTAGCAGAGGTTGAGACCAGGCGGGCAACGGGAAGAGAGAATGTGTTGAAGGGCAAGTTCCCATCTCCGGAGTTCTGAAAGATTGGTGTTGGTGGGAAGTATCCAGATAACCCGGACGGTGTAACACTGTGCCAAGATGTGCTGGCCGTGCACCAAGGCATGTTTAGCCACAGGGTGATCCTCATTACCAACAAACACTGTCTGCCTGTGACCGTTCATGCGAATGGACAGTTTGTTGCTGGTCATTCCCACATAGAACGCTTCACAGTGCAGGCATGTCAGTTGGTAAATCACGTGGGTGCTATCGCAAGTGGCTCTGCCCTTGATCGTGTACACCCTCCGGGTTACGGGACTGGAGTAAGTGGTGGTGGAAGGGTGCATAGGGCAGGTTTTACAACGGGGGCGGTTACAAGGGTAGGAGCCAGAGGGTAGGGAAGGTGGTTTGGGGATTTCATATGGATGGACTAGGAGGTTACGGAGGTTAGGTGGGCGGCGGAAAGACACTCTTGGTGGAGTGGGAAGGATGTCATGAAGGATGGATCTCATTTCGGGGCAGGATTTAAGGAAGTCGTATCCTTGCTGGAGAGCCACATTCAGAGTCCGCTCCAGTCCCGGAAAGTATCCGGTGACAAGAGGGGCACTTCTGGGGTTCTTCTGTGGAAGGTTCTGAATTTGGGGGGATGAGGAAGTGGCTCTGGAAATTTGTTTCTGTACCAGATCAGGAGGATAGCCGCGGGATGTGAAAGCTGATATTAGGTTGTTGGTGTACTGGTTCAGGGATTCGGGACTGGAGCAGACTCGTTTGCCACGAAGACCTAAGCTGTAGGGAAGGGAACGTTTGATGTGGAATGGATGGCAGCTGTCATAGTGTAGGTACTGTTGTTTGTTGGTTGGTCTGATGTGGACGGATGTGTGAAGTTGGCCGTTGGACAGATGGAGGTCGACATCAAGGAAAGTGGCATGGGATTTGGAATAGGACCAGGTGAATTTGATGGGATCCTTCCCACTCCACCAAGAGTGTCTTTCCGCCGCCCACCTAACCTCCGTAACCTCCTAGTCCATCCATATGAAATCCCCAAACCACCTTCCCTACCCTCTGGCTCCTACCCTTGTAACCGCCCCCGTTGTAAAACCTGCCCTATGCACCCTTCCACCACCACTTACTCCAGTCCCGTAACCCGGAGGGTGTACACGATCAAGGGCAGAGCCACTTGCGATAGCACCCACGTGATTTACCAACTGACATGCCTGCACTGTGAAGCGTTCTATGTGGGAATGACCAGCAACAAACTGTCCATTCGCATGAACGGTCACAGGCAGACAGTGTTTGTTGGTAATGAGGATCACCCTGTGGCTAAACATGCCTTGGTGCACGGCCAGCACATCTTGGCACAGTGTTACACCGTCCGGGTTATCTGGATACTTCCCACCAACACCAATCTTTCAGAACTCCGGAGATGGGAACTTGCCCTTCAACACATTCTCTCTTCCCGTTGCCCGCCTGGTCTCAACCTCCGCTAAATTCTAATTCCCGCCCGCCATCTTTAACATCTTTGCCTCGGTTCTGTGGACAGAGCCTCTGCCTGAAGTGGCATCTCTGTCCAACTTCTTTGGTTTCTACAAATGTCTGCCTAAGTGTGTTTGGATGTGGATATGTGTGAGTGTGTGTGTATTTGTTTACCTTCCTTTTTGTCCCCTAAGGTAAGTCCTTCCACTCCTGGGATTGGAATGGCTCCTTTTCCACTTCCTTAAAACCCGTATCCTTCCCTTTCTCCTCTCCTTCCTCCCTCTTTTTCCCGAAGAAGCCACCACTGGTGGCGAAAGCTCGAATGGTTGTGTGTTTTTGTGTGTGTTTAGTGTTCCTATCGACCAGCCTGTACTTTAGGTAAGTCAAAAATCTTTATTTTATACCATTTATATATATATATATATATATATATATATATATATATATATATATATATATATATATATATATATATAGTAAGCTAATTTACTGAGATGTATATCACCAAATTTTGCAATGACCCTGATAAGTTGCTGAACTCAAACTTTTCAGCAGATCTTCAGTGTGTTTCTTCCAATTCAATCCATCATCAATGGAAACACCTAAATTTTTTAAATATTCTACCTTAGTTACGGGTTTAAGTTCAAAGTCTAAATTTATTAATGGTGTCACGCCATTTACTGTATGAAACTTTATACTGGATTTTATCAAAGTTTAATGAGAGTCCATTTCTAGAGAACCACTTAATAATTTTCTGAAAAACATCATTTACAATTTCATCAGTTAATTCCTGTTTGTCAAGAGTGATAGCTATACTTGTATCATCAACAAAAGGAAGTAGCTTAGTATCTTCATGAATATAGAATGGCAAGTCATTAATAGCTGGAAGATCGATGCGCGAAGCATACAATAATTAACACAGCCATACCTTAGCAAAAGATCTTTCCGAGAACCCAAAAAAATTCTGGTCCTATGTAAAATCGATAAGCAGGTCAAAGCCCACTGTCCAGTCACTCGTTGATCATTCTGGGGCAGTAATAGAAGAAAGCAAACGGAAAGCTGAAGTTCTAAAATTAATCTTTAAGAAATCTTTCACGTAGGAGGACCACACAAATGTACCATCATTTGATCAACATACTAATTCCGAAATGGGGGATATAGCAATAGGTATTTCCGGTGTAGAGAAGCAGCTGAGAGAGCTAAATACGAAAAAGTCTGCTGGTCCGGATGGAATACCAGTTCGGTTTTACAAAGACTATCTGTGGCATTGGCCCCCTACTTAGCTTGCATTTATCACGAATCTTTAATTCAGGTCAAAGTTCCTAGTGATTGGAAAGAAGCGCAGGTGACTCCTATTTATAAGAAAGGAAAGAGAACTGACCCACACAGGCCAATATCGTTAACATCAGTTTCATGTACAATTTTGGAGCATATTCTCAGTTCGAATATAGTAAATTTCCTTGAAACGGAAAAGCTTCTTTCCATGAATCAGCATGGGTTTAGGAAACATTGTTCATGTGAAACTCAGCTTGCCCTTTTCTCACATGACATCTTGCGAGCCATGGATGAAGGGCAATAGGTGGATTGTGTTTTTCTCGACTTGAAAAAGGCATTCGACACGGTGCCACACTGCAGACTGCTAACAAAGATACGAGCTTATGGAATAGGTTCACAGATTTGTGACTGGCTGGAATACTTCCTAAGTAATAGAACGCAGTACATTGTTCTCGACGGCGAGTGTTCATCAGAGACGAGTGTATCGTCCGGCATGCCCCAGGGGAGTGTGATAGGACCGCTATTATTTTCTATCTATATAAATGATCTGAATATTATAGAGGAAAAATTCCTAACAGGAAAAAAATATACGTAAAAAATAGATGAAGAACACTTACCAGGCGAAGGGGCACAGGCAGTAATAGCAACAAATAAACACACAGACACACACACACTCAAAAATGCTAGCTTTCGCAGCCTAGCTGCTTCATCAGGCAGAAGGGAAGGAGAGGGAAAAGGAAATGATGAGGGATTTAAGGAAGGGGGTAAGGAGCCATTCCAATCCCGGGACAGGAAAGACTTACCTTGGGGGAAAAAATGGAAGGTAAATAAATGCACATACACCCACACATTTACACAGACACAAGTACACTTAGGCAGACATACTGTAGAACTGTCTGCCTAAGTGTACTTGTGTCTGTGTAAATGTGTGGGTGTATGTGCATTTATTTACCTTCCATTTTTTCCCCCAAGGTAAGTCTTTCCTGTCCCGGGATTGGAATGGCTCCTTACCCCCTTCCTTAAATCCCTCGTCATTTCCTTTTCCCTCTCCTTCCCTTCTGCCTGATGAAGCAGCTAGGCTGCGAAAGCTAGCATTTTTGAGTGTGTGTGTGTCTGTGTGTTTATTTGTTGCTATTACTGCCTGTGCCCCTTCGCCTGGTAAGTGTTCTTCATCTATTTTTTACGTATATAAATGATCTGATGGACAGAGTAAGTTGTAATTTGCGGCTGTTTGCTGATGATGCTGTGGTGTATGGGAGGGTGTCATCTGTAACTGACTGTAATAGCATACAGGTTGACTTAGACAAAATGTTTAGTAGGTGCGAAGAATGGCAGCTAGCTCTCAATGCAGAAAAATGTAAGGTGAGGCGCATGAGTAGAAAAAACAATCCCATAATGTTCGAATACAGCTTTAGTAGTGAGCTTCTTGAAGCTGTCGCGTCGTTCAAATATCTAGGCGTAACATTGCAGAGCGATATGAAATGGAACGAGCATGTAAGGACAGTTGTGAGTAAGGCGGACAGCCGACTTCGGTTTATTGGGACAATTTTGGGAAGATGTATTTCACCTGTAAAGGAGACCGCATATAAAATGCTTGTACGACAATGTCTTGAGTATTGCTCAAGTGTTTGGGACCCGCAGCAGATCAGTTTAAAGGAAGACATAGAGGCGGTTCAGAGATGAGCAGCTAGATTTGTTACCGGTAGGTTCGACCAATACGTGAGTGTCACGGAAATGCTCCGGCAACTCAATTGGGGATCGCTGGAAGAAAGACGACATTCTTTTCGTGAAATTCTGTTGAGTAAATTTAGAGGGCTGGAATTTGGAGCTGAGTGTAGCACGATCTTGCTGCCGCCTACTTACATTTCGCGTAAAGATCACAAAGACAAGATAAGAGAAATTAGGGCTCGTACGGAGGCATATAGGCATTCTTTTTTTACTTGTTCAATTTGGGAGTGGAATAGGAAAGGAAATGCCTAGTAGTGGTACAGTGTTCCCTCCGCCACGCACCTTACGGTGAATTGCGGAGTATGTATGTAGATGTAGATATTAAGAACAAAAAAGGACCCAAGACTGAACCTTGTGGGACCTCTTTTCTGATAACTCCCCAGTAAGAGGAATTGGTTGTTTCTTCTGTTTTATGTGATCTGCTTATTTCAACTTTTTCACTCTCCAGTTAAGTATGATTTAAACCATTTGTGCACTGTCCCATTCATATGATAAAACTTAAGCTTATCTGGAACATGCTTTATCTGAAACATGCTTAGCAAAATGTTGAATGGGTCAAACATTGTGTTGTTTTCACTGCATGGCACTGTGTGCTGAAACTCTTACAGAAGCCTAATATTACGGCATAATTATTTGTATCTGTCTAAAATATCAATTGTCTCCACTTAACCAATAACATTTTGCTAGAAACCAATGTCTTTCTCTCACTGACTTCAACTCGAATTCTTTATAGTATCTGCAACACTTCATATAATAGTAAACCGTACAGTCGTAGCAGTATAAGAATGTCTCAGATTTCCCTCAACTTCCTGTAACTTGACTTATTGTGAGTCTCAAACATTTTAACCTTATGCAGTAATAGTGTGTGTGTGTGTGTGTGTGTGTGTGTGTGTTGTCATACAAAGCTTCTTTATATCTCACAGCTTTGGTGTAAATTACCATGTGTCAGTCATCTTAAAACATATAAAACTCACCTGGAAACTTGCAGAACTAGTAAGGTCCTTCAGTTTCAGGAACATGTCAAAGTATTTTAGGATCAACTGAAACAGAAATTCACAGATGAGTTATTTAAGTCACTGATGCAATGCAGAAAACCTAAACTTAACATATATGACAAGTAGCACATAATTATAACTATCATTATAGCTCACCTCCACGTTCGATGCAGACTCCACAAGTGTGTCAACCATCTGTTTACCAATTGTGCCATTCACAACATTTCCTGAGAGACAAAACAATTTAGTGAATCAGCTAATGCAATTTTTTAGAAATATGGACATTATTCTTTCCACAAATAAACAAATTAATTGTAAGACACATGCATCAAAGCTTCAGTACCTTCAAGCATGGACAGCATCATAGTTATCATGTCCTTCTGCAAGTTCAGTAGTTCCTTCAGGAGGTCCACCTGACTGGAATGTTTAGAGAGTTTATCCTGCATATGTGAAAACAGGAAGAGGAAACCTCCAACAGCATCCCAGAGCCTACAAAGTGAGTGTATGCCATGAATCTACAAACAAGGCATCTATAGCTTACATTCTTTTAATGTGTTAAAAATAAATTTATAACATAATAAAGTGGACACCTGAATAACTTCTGCATGTAATGGTGGCTATATGTAAATGCTTCTCTTACATTATAACTATTGTCAAAACTAAATCTGAAAAGAAAAGAGGTATGATACATACCTTGAATGAGCCAGAGCCTGCTGGTTCTGGGTGCAGGGCCCTTGGATTACTTCAGTTAGCGTGTTAAATACCTGACTCGCTACCCCAATGGCTTTGAAGAAATTTGCCTTGCCAGCAGGATCTATAATTTCCTTACTTGAGTAGTGCCAATAGAAATCCATGATAGATTCCTAGAAGCAGTACAAGTTTTTTAGGGTAAACAAAAACACTAAGATGTTTCAGACAACATTAAAAATAATAAATTAGAAGAGGATAAAAAATATGAAAAGGACAGATTGCTACTTGCCCCACAGAACACATACACAGGGCTACTGACTCCAGTCACTGGAGCCTGACTGCAGACTGGGACAGTGTCTGATAAGAGTAGTAAATTAGGTAAAGTTACGGAAAGTAGCAGAAATGGGGCAGAAGCTGCTCCCATCTGCTTAGCTCATGGTTCATATGTTTGCAAAAAACTTAGTTGTAAAAAATGTCTTCCATACAACCTCCCACTACCACCTATTACAGTCATGTCACAAGAATCTCCTGTTCCATAAAAAGCAGAGGGAAAGGATACCTTGAAAGTTGTGCACACTAAGCTACAATCACCATGTTGCTTCCTATGTAGGCTTGACAGCTGACAAACTGACAGCCTAAATCAATGGCTACTGCCAAGCAGTATCAAATAAATAGACCTTTAGTGACAACTTCACATTCTGTGCCATTTGGACCCTCTTAATTCCCATGCCTGCTTGCACACTCCCACAAGAAGTATGACATTTTCCCCTTATTCCTAATCTGTTACCCTACCTCTCCCTGTCTCAGAATCTCCTTGTTACCCCCACTACTCACCCCAGACTGCTGCTAACAGTTACAATCTTTAGTCAGACTCCAGCAGCCAGAAGTAGTAGCAATTGGAACGTTAGTTGTATTTCTATTTCAGGTGAAGGACATTTTTGTTGGAAAGCTTAAACATGTTGTAGTTTTTTTAATTATATTTGTCCATGACTCAATGCCTCTTCTATGTGGTGAGTAACTATCAATAAATTGTTTTCATATTTTTGTTATAAGTTATTGTAATTTTCTTGATAAATATTTATACCTGTAATCGCAACAGATAGTCAACAGTGCAGATGACAACATTCACTGTTGTAGTATTTCCAGCCTGTGTCCTCAAGTAATTCTGCCACTCTGTGGAAGAAAATAGAATTGCATTTTAAATTATATAACATCTGGTAAGTTACATTAACATGGTCATGGAACAGACAGGGTTATTAAATAGCTAATATTGGCCCAATTTAATTAATTTGCATTTCACAATATATACACGGGACAGTACTACATACAGAAGGGAAGAGGAAGGTCAAACGTTTAATGTTGTTAACCACTAGAACCATAAATGACTTCTTGGTTGGTGACAGTTATGTAAATGGCCACTAAAGTGCTCACATCAATATGTAGTTGTGAGAAAGATGGCTACGACACAACAGAAGGTAGTCTGCTTTCTTCATATTGCAAGAAGGGTGTCAGCAGTTTTAGTGCTGCAGGCATTTCATCTCCAATTTGACACTGAAGCACCAACTAGGAAAAGGGGAACCCATTTGTTTAAGCAATTTGAACAAAATAAATGACTCTGGAAAAGAAAAAGTTCAGGACTTCATGTGTTAGCAGACGGCAACACACAAATACACACATGGAATATTTGTAGCCTATTTTAGGAATACATTCAAATCTTACTCCTTTCATTGGTATGTAGTTTGTCATTCAAAGGTACAAACTGGAAATAAAAAGTTTAAATATCAAAAGGAGGACTCATATCAAAACACAGTCAACAATAAAAAGACTTTACTGATGCACTGGAACATCAATGACTTAACAGCAGATAAATCAATCTTAAATATGATAAAAATATAGTAATAAGGACAGTTTACAACTCACTCTAGGACGTGGCGACAAGCTCCAACAGGCACATACTTCGAAGTGTGGCAGCCAGAGGTGATGCTTGTATGACTGTGTTGTGTGCCTGTGTGATTGCGTGAGTGTTCTATGTTCTGAAGAAGGCTATGGCCGATAGCTGAAAGTGTTGTATGTGTGTGTCTTTTGTATGTGCCTGTAGCAGCTCGTCGCCATGTCTTTGCGGTGAGTTGTAAAGTGTCCTTATTACTATATTATTAATTCCAACCTGGACTTTTCATCATTAAATATAATAAAATTTTACTTTCAAAATGTGTAACTATCAAAATAATCTGCCTGAATCAACACTGGTTTACCGAAGACTATATAAATGTTATAAATATTATTAATAATTTTAAGGTTGCTAGTAGTTTCTGTAGAAAAAACAAATGTCGTGGAGGCTCCTGTGTTCTTGTTCATTCCTCACTAAATTATGAAGCAAGAGAAAATTTTAATTATTTAAATGAAAAATCTGTGTTTAAGAGTTGCTGTGTAGAGTTAAGTGAACTGCATAAAGTGATTATCGCAATCTACAAAATCCCTAGATATGCCATAGCAAAAGTGTTATTAACTAAACTCCACTATCTTTTAGAAAAACTTCAGAAAGAAAGTAAGGAACAAATCACTGCAGATTTCAACATAGGTGTGTCAGTTGAAACCAGTGAAGCCACAAACTTTCAAGACTTGATCCACAAATTTGGTTCATATTAAACTTTCATGAGTGTCTTGGTGTGTTTGCGAGTATATGTGTGTGTGGGTGTGTTTGTTTACATGTCCTTTTTACCACTCCCGGGATTGGAATGACTCCTCATCCACTCCTTTAAAACCCGCATCCTTTCCTTTTCCCCCTCCGAAGCTACTAACGGTTGCAAGAGCTTGAACTTTTGTGTTTGTGTGTGTTTTTATTTGTGTGTCTGTCAACGAGCCTGTGTTTTGGTAAGTTAAACCATCTCAATTTTTTGTACATATTTTTCCTACCAGGAATGTAAAAAATAGAGGTCGTTTAACTTACCCAAAGTGCAGGCTCGTTGACAGGCACAAAAACAAATAAAAAAACACACACAAAAACACAGATTCAGACTTTTGCAACCGTTGGCCGCTTCATCAGGGAAAGAGAAAAGGAGGGGAAAAAGGGAAGGATGTGGGTTTTAAGAGTGTGGATGAGGAGTCTTTCCAATACCGGAAGAGGAAGGACTTACTTTAGGAGAAAAAAGGAAAGGTAAACAAGCACATATACACTCACACATATACACACACAAGGCAGACATTTGTAGAAAGCAAAGAAGTTGGACAGAGATACCAGTTGAGACAGAGGCTCTGTCCGGAGAACCAAGGCAAAGATGTTATAGAATGGCGGGTGGGAATTTCAATTTAGCACAGGTTGAGACCAGGTGGGCAATGGGCAGAGAGAATATGTTGAAGGGCAAGTTCCCATATCCGGAGTTCTGAAAGGTTGGTGTCAGTGGGAAGTATCCAGATAACCCAGACGGTGTAACACTGTGCCAATATGTGCTGTCTGTGCACCAAGACATGTTCAGCCACAGGGTGATCCTCATTACCAATAAATAAACACTATCTGCCTGTGACTGTTCATGTGAATGGACAGTTTGTTGCTGGTCATTCCCATGTAGAACACTTCACTGTACAGGCATGTCAGCTGGTAGATTTAGTGGGTGGTATTGCAAGTATCTGTGCCCTTGATTGTGTACACCTTCCGGATTACGGGACTGGAGTAAGTGGTGGTGGTGGTAGGATGCATAGGGCAGGTTTTACAACGGAGGCAGTTACATGAGTAGAAGCTGGAGGGTAGGGAAGGTGGTTTGGGGATTTAATAGGGATGGACTAGGAGGTTACAAAGTTTAGGTGGGTGGCGGAAAGTCACTCTTGGTGGAGAGGGAAGGATGTCATGAAGGATGACTCTCATTTCGGGGCAGGATTTATGGAAGTTGTATCCTTGCTGGAGAACTACATTCAGAGTCTGATCCAGACCCGGAAAGTATTCGGTGACAAAAGGGGCACTTTTGGGGTTCTTCTGTGAAAGGTTCTGGGTTTGGAGGGATGAGGAAGTGGCCCTGGCAATTTGCTTCTGTACCAGATCAGGAGGCTAGCTGCGGGATGTGAAAGTTGTTATTAGGTTATTGGTGTACTGGTTCAAGGATTCGGTCCTGGAGCAGACTTGTTTGCCACGAACACCTAAGCTGTAGGGAAGAGAACGTTTGATGTGGAATGGATGGCAGCTGTCATCATGGAGGTACTTTTGTTTATTAGTGGGTTTGATGTGGACGGATATGTGAAGTAGGTCGTTGGACAGATGGAGGTCGACATCGAGGAAAGTGGCATGGGATTTGGAATAGGACCAGATGAACCTGATGGGACCAAAGGAGTTGAGGTTGGAGAGCAAAATTCTGGGGTCTTTCTTCATTGTGAATCCAGATCATGAATATGTCATCAATGAATCTATACCAAACTTTGGGTTGACAGGCTTGGGTATCCAAGAAGGCTTCCTCTAAGGGCCCCATAAATAAGTTTGCATACGAGGGGGCCATCCTGGTTCCCACGGCTGTTCCCTTTAGTTATTGGTATGTTTGGCCCTCAAAGGTGAAGAAGTTGTGGGTTAGGATGAAGCTGGCTAGGGTAATAAGGAAAGAAGTTTTAGGTAGGGTTGCAGGTGGTCGGTGTGAAAGGAAGTACTCCATCGCAGCAAGGCCCTGGGCATGCGGGATGTTTTGTGTTTAAGGAAGTAGAATCAATGGTTACAAGGATGGTTTTCGGAGGTAACAGGTTGGGTAAGGATTCCAGGCAGTTGAGAAAGTGGTAGGTGTTTTTTGATGAAGGATGGGAGACTGCACATAATGGTTGAAGATGTTGGTCTATGTAGGCAGAGTTTCATTCTGTGGGGGCTTGGTAACCAGTCAGAATGGGGAAGCCTGGATGATTAGGTTTGTGAATCTTAGGAACTAGGTAGAAGGTAGGGGTGCGGGGTGTCAGTGGGGTCACGAGGTTGATGAACTAAGGTGAAAGGTTTTGTAGGGGGCCTAAGGCTTTGAGGATTCCTTGAAGCTCTGCCTGGACATCAGGAATGGTATTGTCGATCAAGTACCACGGTCATGGATCCCTTGTCGGCTGGGAGAATGACGATGGAATGGTCAACCTTCAGATCATGGATTGCCCAGGATTCAGCTGCAGTAATGTTGAGAGTTGAAATGATGCATCTTCAGTCTCCAGGTCAAAAAGTGCTATTATTCTGTTGATGACTTTGTTAAAGGCAATTTTACCATTTGAACAAGGGAATTATATTTTCATTCTTTGCAATAACAACCCTTACAAATATTTTGGAATTACAACTGATATATGTATATAAAAATGTGTGTAACTTGACATGTCTCCTGTACACAAATCAAATGATTTGAAAATTGTATGTAATGAGATGGATAAGCACATTTCACATTTCATGTTATACAAATCAATTAAATCAGGTCAGGAATTTGGAAATATTTTGTATCATCTTCTACTTTATCGAAGCCACATGTGATACAAACTGAATAGTAAAACAAGACAAAAATGCAATTATTTTACATATGCTTTACATTCTATGTCTTTGTGTAAACTTTTATGTGCATATATAAATATGTATTTTAGACCTTAAAACTAATTTTCAAATATAGTCACAAAAGGCCAAGAAGAATACATGAAATTTCTGTCTGTTTTAAGTCAAACCAAGCCATAGTATTTTTACATCACTAATTACTCCATAATTATGTGATTGAATGACTGTTGAATGAGAATGGCAAAGCATTTTCAACATCAGTAAGTATGTGCGAGGAAACCAAATGTATGAGACCTAGCAAAGATGTTGATGATGTTGATCTGTGTACCTGCTATATATACGGCATCAGTAGGCACTTATCCTAAGGTCCCAGAAGGTAAACTCGAACTGTCTGCAAATATTATTTTTCTCTCACATCTTTGTGTCTCCAGCATAAAAGTGTCATTTTAACTGTATTTTTATGAAGGATAGGCTGCTAGTCACCACAGAAAGATCTTGATGAGCTGTAGAAAGGCTGCCACAATATACTAAAAAGCTTCAGGCTGTTACGGATAGAGAAACTCTCTCTCTCTCTCTTTCTCTCTCTCTCTCTCTCTCTCTCTCTCTCTCACACACACACACACACACACACACACACACACACACACAACTGCCATCTTCTTCCACTGTGCCCAGACTGTGGGCCACAGGATAGCCAAGGTGAAAGCAACCAGTGTTAGGGGTGAGGAGGCAGTATGGAGAAGAAAGCACAAAGTGAGGGGATGAATGCATGGCGGGGGTGAGGGAATATACCAGCGCTGTCTGCAGGACATGGAGGAAGGGAAGGAGAGAGACTGGAATGTGTGGTGGAATGGAAGACATATTAAGGCTAGAGTGTGGGAAGGGAAGGGTACGGAAGGGTGGTGGGGATAGGAACTAGTGAAGTTTTAAGTGTGAGGGATTGCAGGGGAAGAGGATATATTGTAGGGAGAGTTCCCAGTTGTGCAATTCAGAAAAGCCAGACTGGCTGTGGAATATATGAGTAGGCAAGCTACCTGCATTAGAAGAAATGGATCCCAACACTAAAGACTACTGGAGTATACTGAGAAAATGGCCAGAACATCCCATAGGAATAATGACAACAAGAGTAGAGTAATTAAAGCCTCCACACTGCATTTAAAAAGTTGTTCTTCTTACCCTACATATGTGAAAGTTGGCTGAAGCCGGAAATAAGTTCGGCCAAAGTCTAACTGTGTTAAAAAAAGGTAGATTAAAGAAAATAGGTGGAGTTGTGTTTGTCACTGTCAAAAGTAGTATATTGTGTAGCAATGTTGAAGTTGATAGTTCCTGTGATCTATTATGGGTAGAGACTGTACCTAAAAATCGTAAAAAGTTAATAATTGGATCCTTTCACCAGCATCCCGACTCTGATGGTACAATGGCAGAAAGGTTCAAAGGAAACCTTTGTCAAATTGTGAACACACACCCAACTCATACAATAATAGTAGGGGGTAATTTCAATTGACCTTCAATCTGTTGGTGAAATTATTTGTTCAAATCAGGAGGTATGCATAAAAAATCATACAAAATTGTACTCAACACATTCTCTGAAAATTACTCTGAACAGCTAGTTCATGAGCCAACCAGTATTGTAAATGGATGTCCAAACCGTCTTGACATCTTTGCAACAAATAATCCTGAGCTCATAATGAGCATCAAAACAGATGCAGGTATCAGTGAACACAGAGCTGTCATAGTGAGATTGACTATCAAAAGTCCCAAAGTTACCAAAAATAAACGAAAAGTATATTTGTTCAGAAAAGCAGATACAAATACACTAAATTGCTTCTTGAAAGGCAGCTTCGACTCATTCCAAATCCTAACTGTAAGTGCAGACTAGAGGTGGCTCCAATTCAAAGAAGTAGTATCAAAGCAATTGACAGTTTTATACCAAAAAAAGTAATAAAAGAAGTTGGTGATCCCCCTTGGTACACAATACAGGTCAGGAAACTGTTGGAAAACAATGAAAAAGGCATGCTAAATTTAAATGAACCCAAAAAATTCCCCAGGATTGGCGAACCTACACAGAAGCTCAAAATTTTACGAGGCCTTTAATGTGAGATGCTTACAATACTTTTCACAATGAAACTCTTTCTCGAAATTAGACTGAGAACCCAAAGAGATTTTGGTCATATGTCAAATACACTAGAGGAAAACACGAACAATACCCTCACTTCATGATAGAAATGGTGATCCTGCTGATGCTAACAGTACTAAGGCAGAGTTACTAAACACAGCTTTTCAAAACTCATTCACCAAAGAAGACAAAACCAATATTCCATTTCTCAAATTACAAACAGAGGCCAGAATGAGTAGTGTAGAAGTAGATATCATCGGAGTCATGAACCAACCGAAATCTCTTAACATGTACAAGTCTTCTGGTCCGGAATGTATACCTATTAGATTTCTAATTGATTATCCTTATGTGATAACCCCTTTCTTAACAGTCATATACAACCACTCGTTCAATGAAGGATCTGTACCAAAAGACTGGAAAGTTACATAGATCACACCAATATTCAAGAAAGGCAGTAGGAGTAACCCCCTATAGTACAGGCCCATTTCACTTACGTCAATATGCAGCAGGGTTTTGGAACATATCCTGTGTTCAAGTATTACAAATTATTTCGAACAGAATGATCTATTGACCGAAGGTCACATGGATTTAGAAAATATCATTCATGTGAAACACAACTAGCTCTTTACTCACACAATGTGATGAGTCCTAGTGACAAAGGATCTCACATCGATTCCATATTTCTAGATTTCTAGAAGGCTTTTGATATCATACCTCACAAATGGCTTTTTATCAAATTGCCTGGTTATGGAATTTCACCCCAGATTTGTGCCTGGGTAGGGGATTTCCTGTCAGAGAGGACATACTTTGTAGTAATTGATGGTAAGGCATTGACTAAAACAGAGGTGATACCTGGCGCTCCACAGGATAGTGTTATTGATCCTCTATTGTTTCTTAGCTACATCAATGATCTGGGATAAAATCTGAGCAGCCCTCTTACTTTGTTTGCAGATGATGCCATCATTTATCGTCTACCAAAGTCATCTGAAGATCAAAACTAGCTGCAGCTATGGTGTAAAAATTGGCAATTGACTCTAAATAACGAGAAGTGTGAAGATGTCCTCATGAGTACAAAAAGAAATCGATTAAAATTTGTTTACAAGATAAATCAATCAAATGTGAAGGCTGTAAACTCCACTAAATACCTAGGAATTACTATTACATTAGACTTAAACAGGAAAGAACACGTAGACAATGTCATAGGAAAGACGAACCAGAGACTGTGTTTTATTGGCAGAACACTTAAACGATGCAACAGAACTACTAAAGAGACTGCATACACCACGCTTGTCCATCCTCATTTGGAGTATTTCTGTCCAGTGTGGGATCATTATCAAGTGGGTTTGACGGAAGCCATCGAAAAGTCCAAAGAAGGGCAGTATGTTTTGTTTTGCCATGGAAATGATGCAGGATCTGGGATGGGAATCATTACAACAACAGCATTTATTGCTTTTGCGTGGTCTACTTATGAAAATTCAATCACCAGCATTCTCCTCCGAATGCAAAGAAATATAGTTAACTCCAACCTACATAGGTAGAAATGATCATCAGAATAAAATACGAGAAATCATAGCTAGAATGGAGAGATTTAGTTGTTCTTTCTTCCTACGCTATTCGAGAATAGAATGGTAGATGAAAAGTATAAAGGTGGTTTGATGAACCCTCTGCCAGATCTTAAATGTGATTTGCAGAGTATCCCAGGTAGATGTAGATAAATTAATCAATTAAAGACTTGTAAATGGCTAGCAAACACAAAATTCTCTTTGCATATCATTTGTTGAACGGACATGTTCCACATCATAATCTTTATCACGAATATGATCTACAAAAGATGGAACTACCAACCTAACTAAATAGCAGAGCATAAATACTGAAAGCTATACTAACAAAACAATCACAAATTCTTATTAGTAATCTATACAATCAGATAAATGACAGCTGTCATTTATCATCACAGTGCCTATTTCAATTAACTTATGTTAACCTCACATCAAATAGATGATATATGTTCAGAGAGATACTGTAAATATAGTAAAGATAATTTCTGCACTTCTAAAAATTCAATACAAATGACTATTTAAAAAAAATTAATAGTATCAGTAATAAAATGCAGCTAATGTTGACAGTATCCAGTTATGAAAACATCTTTAAGCCAGACCTACCAAGATTGTGCCCCTCACAGGTCAGTTGGATGAATCGGAAGAGGGCACATGTGAACTCTGCATCATGCATGTTCTTTTCTCCTGCAGCTCCTTCAGATCCTACTCCTAGCCCTTCAGCTTTAGTGTTGCGTTCAAAGGCATCCAAATCCAGAACACTGCAGGAGTTCATGAGACCAGCAATTGAAGTGAAGAAGCCGACATCCTTCTTTTCCTTGAGGTGGTTAAGCATTCCCTAAAAACATAAAATGAAATGTGTTTATTGCACTGACCACTTCCAGCATTCATCTGAAAAGAAGATTGGGAAGTAATCCACCAGATAATCCACAACAAAAGAAATGATTTCCAATCCATGGTGTACAGCAGCAATCAGTTAGAATAAATATTCCTTCAAACCGTCTTGATTGCAAATTTTTTATTTTTTATTAGTTAATGACGCATTTCGCCCTTTAGCAGGGAATCTTCAGATTATAATGCGCTCTCCGTGGTGTGACACCGTAAGTTGTCATTGCGGTGTTTATATTTTTCTGGAATGTTTTTTGGATTTCCTTGTGGCCCTTAATCGAAGCGGTGGTCTCTGATGACACAAGATAAGCCCATGTTTACAATTGCGCTCACGGGCGGCGGAGCAGCACACCATGCCCGAGATGCAGCTTAGGAATGGAGTGGGGAGGCTGCATCTCGTTATTCCCATCTAACCCATCCCCACCTCCGTGACATAACCTTCCTATCCCCTCCCCTCCCGTCCCCGATTCGCTGCAGAGCGTGATTCGAAGTGCGGCAGTTGTAGACTGGTTGTAAGACTGTGTTGTGTGCCTGTGTGATTGCGTGAGTGTTCTATTTTCTGAAGATGGCCATGGTCGATAGCTGAATGTGTTGTATGTGTGTGTCTTTTGTATGTGCCTGTCGCAGCTCATCGCCACGTCTTTGCGGTGAGTTGTAAACTGTCCTCACTATATTATCAATATCATTTTGTTTCATGATTCGATTTTGATAAAATTATGCCTATATGTCGACCCAAACTTTTCTCATGTTTCCTGTGAAAACCGCATGAAGATTCATCCAGTAGTTTTGAAGATTGAAGTGAACAGTGACAGGCCTGCATTTGCAGATTTATTATTAGTATAGACGTCACCACATCATCAGTACTCATTTCTATTATCTTCAATTTTTCTGACACAAGAAGGAGCCAATCACTCCAAAAGCTTGCACATTTCCCTATATTTTTTTGTTTCTGTTTTCTCTTGGTACTGCTACGTCAACAGAATTCTTATCTTTCATATTATAAGATATTTATACAGTTATGTAATACTTTTGAATAGGAAATACAAACATTAAAGCTAAAACAGTTAATGATATTTCAATAGTGATTGATGACTTAATTTGTTTGATGAACAACCCAGACTCTCACCATTTGTATATCGCTGTTTCCTCCTCTCAGAATTGATATACCAAGCTGCAAAGTCTTCATAACCATTTCACTTGGTACTCCTTTACATGCTGATATATGCAGAAGAACCATCTCTGCAACACCACGATTTGCTAATCGTGCTTGATGGAACAAGAGCTTTTGTTTTTCCATTTCTTGCTCCTGTAAAATGTACATTATGTGATTAGTAGTGTACCAAGCACAGAACAAACTACGTAGTAAGTTTATGGAAAGCTGAATTTTGTATAAAAGTTTACATCTCTGTTATATTAAAAGTCTTATCATAGTTACAAACAATTACCTATATTAAAATAAAATTCACTACATTTTTCATTCTTTTTTAAATTTGGCTATCTGTTGTGATTTTTTGGGTTATATTAACAGGATTTTTAAAACATTCAAAATTCAGCCTTTTATAACAAAAAACAGGAGGAGGAATATACAAAAGCGACTTAATTTTTGAAGAAATGAACACATATTGCTATAAAAATATGTATACCATGATAGACTATTTCAGAAGCTATTATAGTATGATTAAATTTATTTTATTTTCATATAAATGTGTTATGTGAATGCAAAATCACTTGAGTCACACCATTTATGAAAAGAAATCAAAAGTGTCAATGAAACACTACATCTCTTTTGGCTGTAGATTATGATTTTGGCTGACTGTGCTTCTTTTCCCTCTTCTGACCATTTGCAGGCAGGATGTAGAACAGGCATAGTAAACAGAATAAGGTTTTTTGTAATTTGGTCTTTTTGCAGAAAAATGGTCAAATATGAATGTCCTCAAATGAAAATTCAGTTTCCTGGAAATCCTTTTTAACTTGGATTGTCCATTTGGAATACAATTTTGTTTTTGAAATTGATGAGTGTATGCAATGAGTAAGTCTTTGAGGGTTCATTCTCTCCAGATGTCCAAAAAACATCACTCTCAACTTCCTCATATGGTAGCAATGTCTTTTGTATGTTTGTATAATTTATAATTGTGCCTTCGGTGGAATTCTCCATTATCTTCGATAAGGCCAAGGATTTTCCTCAAAATTTTCTGGTCTTTTATTTCAAGTTTTTGTAGTGGATCTTTCTTCATCATGTTTAAACATTCTGATGCATATAAAGCTAATGGTCTAATTACACTCTTATAATGACAAAGTTTTAGGTTTAAAGATAGGCTTTTGCTTTTCTAGAGGCCTTTGCGCACATTTACAAGTTTATTACTGTTGACTTCACACTGGAAAACTTTGCTACCAAGGAAGTAACTACATTATGTGATCAAAAGTATCTGGACACCACCAAAAACATACGTTTTTCATATTAGGCAGATTATGCTGCCACCTACTGTGAAGTACTCCATACCAACAACCTCAGTAGTCATTAGAGAGCAGAAAGGTGCGCTCTGCAGAACTCATGGACTTCGAATGTGGTCGGAAGTCTGTATGCAAGATTTGCACATGCCTAAACATCCCTAGATCCATCGCTTCTTATGTGATACTGAAGTGAAAACAAGAAAGGGCATGTAAAGCACGAAAGTGTACAAGCCAACTTCCTCTGTTGACTGACAGAATCCACCGACAGTTGAAGAGGGTTGTACAGTCTAATAGGCAGGCATCTATCCGGACCATCACAACACAGGAATTACAAACTGCATCAGGATCTACTCCCAAGTACTATGACAGTTAAGTAGGAGGTGAGAAATCCTGGATGTTATGGTTGAGCAGTTGTCCATAAGCCACACATCATGTAGGTCAATGCCAAACAACACCTCACTTGGTTTAAGGAGTATAAACAATTGACGATTAAACAGTGGAAAAACGTTGTGTGGAGTACACAATGTGTCGATCCAGTGGCAGGGTGTGGGTATGGCAAATGCCCAGTGAAAGCCATCTGCCAGAGAGTGTAGTACCAACAGTAAAATTTAGTAGAGGTGGTGTTATGGTGTGGTTGTGTTTTTCATGGAGGGGGCTTGTACTCCTTGTTGCTTTGCATGGTACTATCACAACACAGGCCGACATTGATGTTGTAAGCACCTACATCCTTCTCACTGTTGAAGAGCAATTCAGGGGTAGCGATTGCATTTTTCAACATGATCAATCGCCTGTTCATAATGCACGCCCTGTTGCAGAGTGGTTACATAACAATAACATTCCCGTAAAGGACTTGCCTGCACAGAGTCCTGACTTCAATCCTATAGAACACCTTGGGATGTTCTGAAATGCCATCTACATACCTACAATGATACCTCTCCTCAGTGCAGCACTCCTTGAAGAATGGGTTGCCATTCCCCAAGCAACCTTACAGCACCTTGTGGAATGTACGCCTTTGAGAGTGGAAGCTGTCATCAAAGCTAAGGATGGACCAACACCATATTGAGAGGGTGCCATGAACTTGTAAGCCATCTTCAGCCAGTTGTCCAGATACTTTTGAGCACAAAGTGTATACTACGAGAATCAGTTTCAGCAGTATACTTTACCATTTTCAGACACGGAACACTGAACCACTTTATTTAAGTGAATGGTTATTTAGTGTCTGCCTTCTTATAATGCAACACACCTGTTTTTCTTCTCTAAACTAGTTTTTAGTGCTAAAACAAACAGAGACTGCCGAATGCTATTATCTGTCACTCACCTGATGTGAATGAAACTGCCAGCATGAAAAATGATATCAAATTATAGTCCTTATCTGATATTCCCAAATTTTATTGTTTATTGTGTTACTTTGCTAAGCCAGGCAGACATAGTATCTTCTTATTCTTATCAGAATATGAAACCCATCTTTACACTTTTCTCTCCTCCACTAAATGCTCTTGTAGCTCAATATTTAAAGCTGCTACAGTGCCACTTTCTCTATAACCCTGAATAAAATGCAAGCAGTTGACTGTCTCCTGTAATATTACGTCTCCTTTATATATTTAAATTACCAAAATTTCCCTATTCAGTCCTCCAGAATATTTGAACTGATCATATATGTTGAATTAACTGAGGAACGAGTCTTGATCATATTCTGGATATATTCAACATGAGTAAAAATGTATTCAATGCACAAAAGCATGTAATCAGAATAATTGCTGGAGACCACTCAAGATCATCCTGCAGACATTTATTTAAAGACTAGCTTAAACCCGCAGCTCCGCTCGCGTGTTGGTTGATTATGATAGATAGCTATCTTTCAGTAGTGTGTTATGAGAGCGAATAGCAAGTAGTGTAGATCAAATCACACATAGAAATGCACTATTTCGAAGAATCCAATCACGAAATTCAACAATAATGATTGTAATGATATTACAGATTGATCACTTGATGTAATGTGCTAAACGTCAAATCGATTTTTTAAAAGAGATATATTAAAAGAAATATCTTTTTTACCGCTTTATTTTTTTACTCTTACATTCCCTTATTCCTACGCTTATCCTTACAGAGAAAGAGCTGAAGACATTGTAGCACGCATAGACCAAAGATATGGTCTGTGGCATCACGTTTCACTGTATTTAACCTCCTTGCTATAGAGTCGCGAACGTCATCCCTGGACTTCAGTCCCAATTTTTTTTATAATTTGACGATGTTCAACCACCATATCTTCCACCCTATCGGAATGGAACTGCTATGGTGTACAACGGGAGACTTCGGACAACAATTACGTACAGACTATTCGTTTGCGTTCTGTAGTTTTTGCTGCAGAGCGAAATATTAACACACACACACACACACACACACACACACACACACACACACACACACACGTAGAATTTTATATACACCGATAACTTTCCATCCCAATATATTCCACCCTTTTATCATTATCAACCCTCAAGCAACAATGCAACCAATAAAACCATTTTCAAAGAGTAAATATAAATTATTGTTCTGCGTATCGCGTTATATTCTTATCTATCAGATCGCTATAAAACCGTGTCTAAAACCTTCCTCAGGTATAAATTAGTAACTGTACAAATATTTAAGTCTCTGCGTCTTGTCGTTCAGACGTGATAACCGTACACCAAACAGACATTCACATTAATATATATACAAATAAAAAATAGAAAAGAGATGACTTACCAAAAGGACCGGCTCGTCGATAGAAACAAATAAAATCACACACAAACACACATACAAGCTTTCGCAACCCAGTTGCTTCTTCAGGCAGAAGGGAAGGAGAGGGAAAAGGAAATGATGAGGGTTTCAAGGAAGGGGGTAAGGAGCCATTCCAATCCCGGGAGAGGAAAGACTTACCTTGGAGGAAATAGTGGAGGGTAAACAAATGCACACACACCCACACATTCACACAGACACAAGCACACCTAGCAGGTGCTAGGTGCTAGAATCGTTGAAACCAGCTGCTTCCAAATCAATTTAAACTACATTCCTATCACTGTTAGTTTGGGAGCTACAACCCTTCAAAGTTTCAGGGGCAGATACCACAAGCGCTGCGCATAATGCAATGCACCTTCTAAATGTGGTGCGGCCGCGTTGTAACGTCGCCGGTGTCACGGAGCGAGGAACTTCCTCGATGCGCTGTTAGACTGCCGACTGTCGCTGCACACGGCCGCATACCCTACAGTTGGAGCCACACAAACAACCGAGGCTCAATATACCAGTTACTGACATCGGATGATGATGGCATACACGAACGTGTACGTTGACATGTTGCTGATGCTCGGCGAGTGCCGACACGATACCACTGAAGCTTCTCGCTCCGTGACACAGGCGACGTTACAATTCGGCCGCACCACATTTAGAAGGCGCATTGCATTATGCGCAGCACCTAGCACCTAGCAGGTGTACTTGTGTCTGTGTGAATGTGTGGGTGTGTGTGCATTTGTTTACCCTCCATTTTTTCCCTCAAGGTAAGTCTTTCCTCTCCCGGGATTGGAATGGCTCCTTACCCCCTTCCTTGAAACCCTTATTTCCTTTTCCCTCTCCTTCCCTTCTGCCTGAAGAAGCAACTGGGTTGTGAAAGCTTGTATGTGTGTTTGTGTGTGATTTTATTTGTTTCTATCGATGAGCCGGTCCTTTTGGTAAGTCATCTCTTTTCTATTTTTTATTTTTGTTATCCCACCGGGAAATTTTCCCTCTATAATTTTAATATATATACAGATAAATAGCTATCCGATCGCCATAAAACCATGCCTAAAGCCTTCCCTGGGTTGACATTAGTAACTGTACAAATTTTTAGCTCTTTATGTCTTGTGGTTCAGATGTGATAAACGTAGATAGAACAGACATTCACATCTATAGATATAGATCTATGGATATATATTCACTTACAGAATTTGTTATTAACAATCTGACCCAATTCAAAAGTAATAGCAGTGTGCATAGCTACAACACTAAGAGAAAGGGTGCTATTCACTATTCAAGGTTAAATCTAACTTTGGCACAGAAATGGGTGAGTGATGCTGCCACAAAAGTCTTTGGTCACTTAACAAGTCTGACAGATATCCAACTAGTGTATAAAAAGAATTTAAAGGATTTCTGAATGGCAACTCCTTCTACACTTTAGAAACTTAGTAATTTTGCTTAAAAAAGTTGCACACTTGTATTTCAAAATGAGAGGAACAGAAATAGAGGATGGACCAAATACAGTATGGAATAAATAATTAATCATGCAACATCAGCTCTTCAGTTAGTCACTCATAAAAGGAACCTCTGTTTAGTAATTACAGATAAATATTTACTTAATCATTAAGAGATACATACCATTAGCTTGTCCATTGTACGCTATGGACATCAGAAGGAGTTGTAGTTAGTAATAGTAATCAAGAAAAAAATTGATAATTTTAAGTCTGTATGAGGAAAGTTATTGTATGTTATATTTCTGTTAATGTATCAAAAGATATTGGTTACAAGAAGCTGATAATTACATAAATAATAGTGAAAGTGCCAGTATTTGCTTACATGGATAGAAGCAGCTCCCTCTTCATCACCACCTTCTTCCTCACCTTCTTCTTCTTCCTCCCCACAAGACCTGGTGAACATTAAAGGTCAAGTGAATCTTGAATACAAACTTAATTACTACATAAAGTCTTATCTGTAGTTTGAGACTGCATGCATGTGCACACCGCCCCCCCCCCCCACTCCGCCCCACACACACCTGCAGAGAGAGAGAGAGAGAGAGAGAGAGAGAGAGAGAGAGAGAGAGAGAGAGAGTGAGGCAGAAGACTTATATACATACCCAGTATATATATAAATAACTAAGAGTTGTAATTACTTCTGAGCCATAGAATGGTCTCCAAGAATGGATTAATGGAATTCCTGTTCATTGTTTCAGGCTGTGTAGGGTTTATATGGGCATAAGTAGTGTTAGATGTTGAGAGTGTTTACTGTGATTTACATGCAATTGCTATATGTACATGTAAGGCAATGTTACCAGAACCCAACACAGCCAGAAAGGGACCTCATTCTGCTTGTCCATTTAGCTGCATGTTCAAATTGTGCAATATTCATATTTACGTGGCAGTGAGACAGTGGTTCAAAGTTTCAACTGCATGATAATCTAAGGTCAAACATACTTGTTGCTATTATTCCACTAAATTAGGTCTGCCCACTGCAAAGGAGTTGTGGTTTGTGCAAGAAGCACATCATAACAGCTCCCAGAAGATGATTTTTTTTTTGGTTTTGTTTTTGGCTTTCACAAAGCATTTGGTACAGTCTCGCACTGTCGACATAATGAACAAATTATAAGCATATGGAATACCAAATCAAATATGTGTATGGATTGAAGAGTTTCAATGGACAGCAGTCATCCAAAGTAAAAGTGATTTCTGGCATGCCACAAGAAAGTGTTATAGGATCCTATTGATAGATGTGAAGCATTGAATTAAAATTTGTGGTGCGGCCGGGAATCGAACCCGGACCTCCATGCTTACTAGGCAGACGTCTTAACCGTTAGACTACCACACCACTAACGATTAAGGCGCCTTGGAATAGTCTATGTACGATTTCCCTCCACAACGCAATCGTTAGTGGTGTGGTAGTCTAACGGTTAAGACGTCTGCCTAGTAAGCATGGAGGTCCGGGTTCGATTCCCGGCCGCACCACAAATTTTAATTCAATGCTTCACATCTATCAATAGTGTCTTTGACATATTTGAGACGAAAATCCGTCTCAGGGATCATTTATTCATATTAATTGATATTTATATATCACCATAACGGGTTTGTTCCACCATGTCCATTGCTGAGGTGCTATTCCGCTGCATGGAGAGCCTTGGCAGTAGTGACAATTATCTTTGGAACAAAGAAGCTGAATTAAAGTTTGCGTTGTGGAGGGAAATCGTACATAGACTATTCCGAGGCGCCTTAATCGTTAGTGGTGTGGTAGTCTAACGGTTAAGACGTCTGCCTAGTAAGCATGGAGGTCCGGGTTCGATTCCCGGCCGCACCACAAATTTTAATTCAATGCTTCACATCTATCAATAGTGTCTTTGACATATTTGAGACGAAAATCCGTCTCAGGGATCATTTATTCATATTAATTGATATTTATATATCACCATAACGGGTTTGTTCCACCATGTCCATTGCTGAGGTGCTATTCCGCTGCATGGAGAGCCTTGGCAGTAGTGACAATTATCTTTGGAACAAAGAAGCTGAATTAAAGTTTGCGTTGTGGAGGGAAATCGTACATAGACTATTCCGAGGCGCCTTAATCGTTAGTGGTGTGGTAGTCTAACGGTTAAGACGTCTGCCTAGTAAGCATGGAGGTCCGGGTTCGATTCCCGGCCGCACCACAAATTTTAATTCAATGCTTCACATCTATCAATAGTGTCTTTGACATATTTGAGACGAAAATCCGTCTCAGGGATCATTTATTCATATTAATTGATATTTATATATCACCATAACGGGTTTGTTCCACCATGTCCATTGCTGAGGTGCTATTCCGCTGCATGGAGAGCCTTGGCAGTAGTGACAATTATCTTTGGAACAAAGAAGCTGAATTAAAGTTTGCGTTGTGGAGGGAAATCGTACATAGACTATTCCGAGGCGCCTTAATCGTTAGTGGTGTGGTAGTCTAACGGTTAAGACGTCTGCCTAGTAAGCATGGAGGTGCGGGTTCGATTCCCGGCCGCACCACAAATTTTAATTCAATGCTTCACATCTATCAATAGTGTCTTTGACATATTTGAGACGAAAATCCGTCTCAGGGATCATTTATTCATATTAATTGATATTTATATATCACCATAACGGGTTTGTTCCACCATGTCCATTGCTGAGGTGCTATTCCGCTGCATGGAGAGCCTTGGCAGTAGTGACAATTATCTTTGAAACAAAGAAGCTGAATTAAAGTTTGCGTTGTGGAGGGAAATCGTACATAGACTATTCCGTAGGCGCCTTAATCGTTAGTGGTGTGGTAGTCTAACGGTTAAGACGTCTGCCTAGTAAGCATGGAGGTCCGGGTTCGATTCCCGGCCGCACCACAAATTTTAATTCAATGCTTCACATCTATCAATAGTGTCTTTGACATATTTGAGACGAAAATCCGTCTCAGGGATCATTTATTCATATTAATTGATATTTATATATCACCATAACGGGTTTGTTCCACCATGTCCATTGCTGAGGTGCTATTCCGCTGCATGGAGAGCCTTGGCAGTAGTGACAATTATCTTTGGAACAAAGAAGCTGAATTAAAGTTTGCGTTGTGGAGGGAAATCGTACATAGACTATTCCGAGGCGCCTTAATCGTTAGTGGTGTGGTAGTCTAACGGTTAAGACGTCTGCCTAGTAAGCATGGAGGTCCGGGTTCGATTCCCGGCCGCACCACAAATTTTAATTCAATGCTTCACATCTATCAATAGTGTCTTTGACATATTTGAGACGAAAATCCGTCTCAGGGATCATTTATTCATATTAATTGATATTTATATATCACCATAACGGGTTTGTTCCACCATGTCCATTGCTGAGGTGCTATTCCGCTGCATGGAGAGCCTTGGCAGTAGTGACAATTATCTTTGGAACAAAGAAGCTGAATTAAAGTTTGCGTTGTGGAGGGAAATCGTACATAGACTATTCCGAGGCGCCTTAATCGTTAGTGGTGTGGTAGTCTAACGGTTAAGACGTCTGCCTAGTAAGCATGGAGGTCCGGGTTCGATTCCCGGCCGCACCACAAATTTTAATTCAATGCTTCACATCTATCAATAGTGTCTTTGACATATTTGAGACGAAAATCCGTCTCAGGGATCATTTATTCTTATTAATTGATATTTATATATCACCATAACGGGTTTGTTCCACCATGTCCATTGCTGAGGTGCTATTCCGCTGCATGGAGAGCCTTGGCAGTAGTGACAATTATCTTTGGAACAAAGAAGCTGAATTAAAGTTTGCGTTGTGGAGGGAAATCGTACATAGACTATTCCGAGGCGCCTTAATCGTTAGTGGTGTGGTAGTCTAACGGTTAAGACGTCTGCCTAGTAAGCATGGAGGTGCGGGTTCGATTCCCGGCCGCACCACAAATTTTAATTCAATGCTTCACATCTATCAATAGTGTCTTTGACATATTTGAGACGAAAATCCGTCTCAGGGATCATTTATTCATATTAATTGATATTTATATATCACCATAACGGGTTTGTTCCACCATGTCCATTGCTGAGGTGCTATTCCGCTGCATGGAGAGCCTTGGCAGTAGTGACAATTATCTTTGAAACAAAGAAGCTGAATTAAAGTTTGCGTTGTGGAGGGAAATCGTACATAGACTATTCCGTAGGCGCCTTAATCGTTAGTGGTGTGGTAGTCTAACGGTTAAGACGTCTGCCTAGTAAGCATGGAGGTCCGGGTTCGATTCCCGGCCGCACCACAAATTTTAATTCAATGCTTCACATCTATCAATAGTGTCTTTGACATATTTGAGACGAAAATCCGTCTCAGGGATCATTTATTCATATTAATTGATATTTATATATCACCATAACGGGTTTGTTCCACCATGTCCATTGCTGAGGTGCTATTCCGCTGCATGGAGAGCCTTGGCAGTAGTGACAATTATCTTTGGAACAAAGAAGCTGAATTAAAGTTTGCGTTGTGGAGGGAAATCGTACATAGACTATTCCGAGGCGCCTTAATCGTTAGTGGTGTGGTAGTCTAACGGTTAAGACGTCTGCCTAGTAAGCATGGAGGTCCGGGTTCGATTCCCGGCCGCACCACAAATTTTAATTCAATGCTTCACATCTATCAATAGTGTCTTTGACATATTTGAGACGAAAATCCGTCTCAGGGATCATTTATTCATATTAATTGATATTTATATATCACCATAACGGGTTTGTTCCACCATGTCCATTGCTGAGGTGCTATTCCGCTGCATGGAGAGCCTTGGCAGTAGTGACAATTATCTTTGGAACAAAGAAGCTGAATTAAAGTTTGCGTTGTGGAGGGAAATCGTACATAGACTATTCCGAGGCGCCTTAATCGTTAGTGGTGTGGTAGTCTAACGGTTAAGACGTCTGCCTAGTAAGCATGGAGGTGCGGGTTCGATTCCCGGCCGCACCACAAATTTTAATTCAATGCTTCACATCTATCAATAGTGTCTTTGACATATTTGAGACGAAAATCCGTCTCAGGGATCATTTATTCATATTAATTGTTATAGGATCATTTCTTTCCTCAATATATGCAAATGACCTCATAGATAACATCAGAAGTTCAATGAAGCTTTTTGTGGATGATGCTGTAACATAATGAGAAGACCCCACACCAGAGGTGTGCAGCGGGCTAGCACTTCCCGCCCGGGCTCAGAGCCACGCCTCCCGGGTGGGCTTCGGCACGCGCTGCCCGGCCTGCCGGCACGAGCCGCATCGGACGTCGTCGGGTAGCGCGGGTACCCGCCTACCTTGCCGAGTCCCGGTCCGCCCGGCCGCCCTTGGCGCTCTGCTGCTAGCAGGGACACGCGTCCGCCAGCCGCTACACTCTTAGTGGGAAATACACTATTCCAATTTTCACGCTGCAAAGACTGTTCACGGTACATACAACCAGCCCACATCGGTTTGTGAAATTATTTTTTCCTTACAAGTATTACTTTGCAGGTGAAAAAAATGTCTACTTTTCATTCCGCGTGAGTTTTTAGATTCATAATGTTTATCACTCGATTCTGAAGAAACTATTGGGTTAAAAAATCTAATTTTTGAACATTTGATAGTACAGAATCTTATCTTTGTAACAAAGCATTCAACTTCCCATAATTTGTAAATGACGTTTTAAAATGACGCTACTAGTGAAGCATGTGCACGTCATTTACAAATCGTGTATTGAAAAAGATAGCAGGCAGCTTAAGTGACCTATGCATTTTAGACCATACATTACCGCGAGTGAAATAGAGCTGTCTCATTTCACGAGTAATTGCGAGTTAAGGAGCATCAGGGCCGCGATAGCAAGTGTACGTATTCAGCACATGTTCTAACAGCGTTTCTGTCGACATTTCGATAAATTGCTTGGTGTATCCTTGCTGAAACAAAAAAGGAAGATCGGATTGTTACATTCAGTTGCAATCGAGGTCATTAGAAACAATTAACTGGTAGAATGTTGGAAGGTTCAGCTTACACTCAAGCATGTAAAAACTTGCACATTGGTACGATCTGCCCTGTTCGTTATTTATTTCAGACATAGCAATAACATATAAAATGCTATGTAGATAATCAAAAATGTGCGCGATGCCTATGCTCTGATTAATACAATGTGTTGCGCAGCGCTGCATTCCCGCTGTCTGTAGCACTGTTGCACCGAGACCAGAGGGCACGGGCCCGGCGGGTACCCACTCGCCTGGCAAGTGTCGGGACTCGACGGTGCACCGCGGCTCGCTGTGTACTGTAGGCGGTGCAGTGGGGCTCGATTACCCGTGGAGCGGGCAGCAGAGCGTAGCGGTCGGACGCAGGCGAGCTCGGGCGGGTAAATGCGGCGTGCTGCACGGCTCTGTCCCACACTAGAAAATTGTAGTGAAATGCACGAGTATCTGTGGCAGATATTAAAGTGATCTCAGGTGTGCCCCAGGGGAGTTTTATAGGACTGTTGCTTTTGTCAATATATATAAATGACCTAGTAAATAATATGGGAAGTTCAATAACGCTTTTTGCTGTAGTTTAAAGAGAAGTTGCAATACTGGAAAAGGGTAGTGAAACGCAGGAGCATTTTGCGGTGTATTGATGCATGGTCCAGGGAATGACAATTGAGCATAAACATAAACAATTGTAAAGTACTACATCTTTTGGAAGAACCCTCAGTAAATGTAGGCTGTCAAGAAAGGAAGTAGGTTACGAAACTCTTGTTTGGCGAGTGCTTAAGTATTGCTTATCAGTGTCAAATACCAGGTAGGGTTAATAGAAGACATAGAGAAGATGCAACAGAGAGCAGCACACTTAATTACAGGCTCATTTAGTAAGTGTGATAGCTCCACAGAGATGATTAAGAAACTCCAATGGCAGACGCTGGAAGAGAGATGTTCTGTATCACGGTACGGGGTTCTGCCAAAGTTCCTAGAGTGTTCATTTCGAAAGAGTCAAACAAATACTGCTTACTCCTATGTATACCTCGTAAAGCAATAAGGATAAGATCAGAGAGATTAGGGCCCTTAAGGAAGTATAAAGACAATAATTTTCCCCACAAACCATACACAACTGGAATAGGAGACAGTGACAATGCTACACAACATACCTTCTGCCTCACACTGTCAGGTGGCTTGTGGAATATGGATGTAGGTGTAAATGTACATATTGATACTTGGTACAGGTAACTGACTCTTGACTTACGGAAATTTAACATACAGTATATTATAATATGTCTAGAAAGAAAGATCATTTATTATATTGCTACACAATTGTAGAAAAACACTGGAAATATGTATATTTTGTGAAAAGACCACAAAGATAAAATCAGAGAGATTAGAGCCCATATAGAAGCACACCTGCAGTCATTTTTTCTTGCAAATCATGTGTGACTGGGACAAGAAAGGGAGGAAGTGACAGGGGTATGCAAAGTACTCACTGCCACACACATTGAGGGGGCTTGAGATGTATGTGTGAAAATGTAGCTGTAAAACCACTTCACATCTGTGCCTACCATCTAGAAATACATAAAGGATATCATGTAACTTTCTGTGATGTGCCACACCATAAGTTGGACACTAGCAGTGGGTGCATTAGGACGTTACTGTCCAAGTGATGGCTGCCACTGACACCACAACACAAATGACAGTTTCTGGAGCAGTGCTGTGACTGAACAGCATGGTACACTGATGCAGTGCAGTGCTGCACTTCTTGGAACATGATTTTTGATGGTGTTTGGTGAACTTTGGAGAGGTCCCATTCTTTCACTGCTTAGGAGAGCCACTGTGGTCTTACATAATGTGAGGATCCAATCAGAGAAGACTCCGGATCACGGCTGGTATATACTGAAGATAACTCTGATGGCATAACGGTATGTGACATGTGCATCTTCATGTGGTCCCTCTCATCTGACAGTACATATTAGGGCCATTTTTTCATTAATACAATGCTTGGCCACATATTGCATGTGGCCAGCTCTGTGTAACCTGACACGACAGTGCTCCGGGAAGAGGACACACACTGTGAAGCTTTAGTCTACAGTGGATACCTGCAGAAATTAAGAAATAAATCACATGCACTTGTTGAATCCCCCACTTGCAATGCCTGGATGCAATGAAAATGAAAAAGGCACAGTCTTTCATCTTGTACAATGCACAAGATGGAGGCTTCAGGAATATAAGTGGCATGGGGTACACCTCAGGTAGTTGTTGATGGCATAGGCTGCACCCATTCAAGAATCGTGAATGTTTCTTCCATCACAACTGTCTCTGTTGTTCATTAGTGACCAGCATCCAATTTGTGTGATATGGTTTTCCACAATCTAAGATGTAGGGTGGTGATTCAATCACACAACTTCTCATCCATTACAGTTGGCTGCTCCATAAATAAAATTCCTATCAGCAATTTCTCAGACTTCCACAGCTCAAATACTGACAGCCTTCTTTATCAATATGATTACTAATCCATTTTGTATGCTTAATGTGTCATGTCAGTTTGTAAACATTGTTTTGAATCATGCTGCATAAGAGTTATTTTGGGTGGATCAGCTAAGCCGATAAACTGGTTTTTGTGCACAATATTTTTACCATTTCAAAGTTGTTTTTATTCATTATTGGACAAATTAGATTGTGAGCAGTTGTAGAGGATGACCAGCCAGTCTAAAACAGGTTAGAAAAATAATTCAAAAAATTTATTTCAAAACCTCGCCTAAGTTTTACAAGAGTTCTTCCACTGCAACATACGCCTTGACAACGTGACCAAGCCTGTCCACCTTGCAGGACAGAGCTGGCCAGAACCAGTATTGAGTGCTGATTTTAAAATCACGCCACCCTTCTGGCGTCCGTGCTACCGTGGAGCCAATAGCAGACACCCACGTTTGATCACGTGTGCTACTGCTGGAGGACTCAGAGGTGCGAGAATCAGTTTCTTCGCTCTCTTCAGTTTGAGTTCTCGTACAGAACAGATGCACTCCAGAGGCTCAGCGTCTGTGCGGGGCGAACGGCCGCATGCCATCCGCTCCCACCTAGCAGCTGTTCGGTATCAGCCACCAACTATGTGAATCATAACCATTACCATAACCATTCCCATTTTCTAATCCTCTAACTTAGACTGGCACTCATTCATTACATCCATACCCAGGGCAAGTCCCGATATGTATCCCATATTTCAGAATATACTAAATATTAACTTGCACCCTATCTTTTATTTGCCATTCAGCCACCCTTTCCTAGGGCGCCCACAAGCCTTCACCGCTCCGCCTTCCATCCTGACAATGCTTCCAACCCATTTTATTTATGCAGCACTGGGATGGGTTGTATAATTTTCCTATCATCCGTAGACAAAGATCAAGTGCTGTACACAGTAATGAAGAAGACATAAGTAAAACCAGAAATATCAATTCCTCAGCGAAAGCGGTATTTGAAAACATGAGATTGGTAATAAGTGGAATTCTGTGACAAACTTACTACAGTTTTCACTGATCCAAACAAACTTTTGGATGAAAAGTGTCTGGGAAAGGATGGTGTGTCATTTGAACAAACTAGCTCAATGAAGTTTAGTAAACAGATTGCTGACTTATGTAAAATAATCAAGAACAAGGGAAGTTATCACATGCAGAGGCTTCAATATTGATAGTGCAGAAGAGTCCAAGCATAAAACTGATTTATTAAACCTACTATTGACTTTAAACTTACAAGCTACCATAAAAAACACCAACATGTATAACAAAAGCCTCAGCCACAACCCTTAACCAAATACTTAACAATGTCTCCATGGAATACAAACTTGTAACACAGAACCACACAGCCCAAGAAATTAAAATTAAATAAAGAAACAGCTTAGTATAGCTCAACCCCGAACTACTACTCATAGGGTGTATAATGATCAGACAATATTTATAATTTCTGTCACTATTTACCTGTCAGAATGGTTCTGCCAACTCTCTGACTCCTCCACTTAAAAGTTGTGCCTGAATGACCCCACCCCAAAAGTCCAACAAGATCTCCAGTCCCTGTTGAAATCATATGTCCCCTCCCAGAAGCTCTCTCTTGAATTCATCTCCTTGCTCAGCCCAACAGCACTCTGCACACCCACATTATACACGCTCCCAAAAATCTACAAACCAGATAATTATGGATGCCCGATTGTGGCTGGTTAAATTTCTAAGCCTTGTTGACCAACACCTTCAACCAACTGTCTAAAATCTTTCCTCCCATATCAAGATTGCCAACCACTTCCTTCACCAATTCTCCACCATCCCCACCACTTTACTTCCTGGAGCCTACTTGTCACAGTGGATGCCATCTCCCTATACACTAACATTCCATATGCCCATGGCTTTGCCAGTCTCAAACACTACCTCTCGCAACATCCCTCTTAACTGGATTCCGATACCTCACTTCATTCCTAATAAGCCCCATCATCAACAACAACAACAACCTGCTTTTCCTTTGAGGAGAAATTTTACCGTCAAATTGATGCACAACCATGGGAACGCGGATGGCACCCTCCAGTGTCAACATGTTAACGGGCTGTCTGGAGGAAACCTTTTTAGCATCCCAAGACCTCCAACCTTTGGGCTGGTTCAGGTTTATTGACAATATATTCATGATCTAGACTCAATGTCATGGCACCTTATACTCCTTCCCCATCTGCTTTAGCTGGTCTTCCTCCACTCACCATTTGTGTGTGGTTAACCTCCACCTCACTGATGACCCCATCCTCACTTCGGTCCATATTAAACCCACCAGACACCAACATTACCTACACTTTGACAGATGTCATCCTTTCCCCATCAAAATCTCTCTCCCTTACAGCATAGCCACCCATGGATGGTGTGTATGTAGTGACAAGAACTCGATTTCTCAATAAGCTGAAGGTTTTCGCAGACTGAAACTATCCCACAGATGTGGTCCGCAAACAGGCTGAATGGCCACTGGCAATTGTGGTCAAAAACAAGGTGGATCACCCTGCAGCACAATATGTGGTACAGCATATGCTTGATTTTTATGGCTGTTACACAACTTGGGCCAGGTGGAAACTTCAACCAACTTTCCTGAACTACACAGATGGATGTTATCCTTACAGTACATTCTCCTATCATGAAATTATCCAGACCTCAACCTTAGATTACCCCCTTTTTCTCCACACCCAACAGTTCGTATCCCACTACTGTAAACCTCTTCAATTTCATCTGTGTATGTGTATGTGTGTGTGTGTGTGTGTGTGTGTGTGTGCATGTGTGTGTGTGTGTGTGTGTGCGCGCGCGCAAGCACATGCGTGTTTGGTTTGCTTTCCTCCCCTCCCTAGCCTCCCCACTCTATTCGTAAGTAGCATGTCGTTCCACCCAGATAGTACTTACATGCTCTTTAATTCCATGCTGTATCCATCCCACCCCTGTGGCGCAACACATCCATCCTGTCCCCCTCCCCTCTCCTCTGATTCCCTCTGGCAGCTGGAGATGATGGTTGTATGACTGTGAAGTGTGTCTGTGTGAATACTCTCTATTCAGAAAAATGACTATGGCCAATAGCTTAAAAGTTGTATGTTTGTTTCTTTTTTATGTGCCTGCTGTAGCTCATCGTACATCTTTGCAGTGAGTTGTAAACTGGCGTAATTATATTGTTGAGATTAATAAGTAACTAAAATTGTAAATTTGTATTCTTCAGTATTAAAATAAATAAATAAAACCAATGTAATAAAAAAGAAAAATGTTAATAACACATTTCACAGATGTGAGTTCCAATTTATGTAACTTACTTAGATGAAATTTCAGCATATGACATGTACAGTGGATCTTCTTGGAGAGCTCCAGTTCGTTCAGTCATGGCTCCTCGGCAGAAGGTTGTCACAAGCTGATTAAGAGGATCTGGTTTTCCTTCTTCTTCCTGTTCATCACGCTTTTTCAGTTCTGCATCCTCGAAGGATTGCTGCATTTCAACAATAAAAAACAATATTAATCCATTTTCAACATTGGAAAAGTCCAACATCTTTGTTTATGAAGCACCACTATCATATAAGGACACTAAAAGGATTTTATAAAATGCTTGGAATCTCATGCAGGTAATAATTTTGTTCTCTACAGTGAGAAGAGTATAGTGCATGATTCTTCAACCTTGCACAGAACTAGTAATATGGCACAATTTTATCATAGAACTTCATTAATGTTTTTTGTTCACAATCAATCGTGTATTATTTGGCTCATTTTTCCTGAAAATTTCTTATGTTCTTGGTTGTAAAACATCTGATAGATTGTGAAATTTTTCTCTTGTATTTCTTTTGCCATAAAAGCATAGTATTTGTTTATTTCAATGCACGTTTTACCTACAAAAGTTACACAAAGAAAAAGTCTATGGCTGGCGTGTCTTTTGCAAAATTAGAAATCATTACTTGGGTTTCGAAAACATGCTGTCTTACTGTAATATATATTCTATCTGATTCAGTTTCCATACTCTCAATCAATGAACTTTTCATAGAAAATACAGGATAATAAATATTATGTTTAAAAACAGAAGCACCTCCTCTGAGCACATGAGAGTGAGATGATTCGACTCCACTCCCAGTCATTATCTTTTACAAAGATGGAAGAAAGCCATTACATAGTCTTAGTATACCTCCCACAGACACTTGTAGAAGTCAGTTTATATTACGTAATATAATAACAGTCCATCTGTAAACAGATGTAATTAATTTATCAATATGGTTAAAGTGCAGTTTATGTGCTTGACAAAGTGACGTTGGCAATGTCAGAATAAATGACGGAAATTGCATTTGGGGAGCCAACAAGCTTGTGTATATGATGTCTAGTAAATTTGGTATCACTTTTAAAATTTGTTCTGTCATTTGTGTACAGCATTTTCGGCAATAAAATACAAATACAAACTAAAGGTTTTTTTTTTCCCTTTAAATCAGTTTTTACAATATATATAGTCGTGTATACATAAACAGCACTTTAACCATAAATATTAGTCATCAGTGTACCATAGATATTAAACAGTATTTTTGAGTAGGGGAGGTTGCTACTAACCACAGAGATGTGGTTGGCACATATAACAGATACAACTTACTACAAAGCTTTTGGCTGTTATGGCTTTTGTCAGATGGAGAAACATCCATCCACTTACACAAGCATAACCGCCATCTCCAGTCACTGTAGTGTGTGTGTGTGTGTGTGTGTGTGTGTGTGTGTGTGTGTGTGTGTTTTCCCCTCCATCTGATGAAGGTCATGATGGCTGAAAACTTGTAGTAATTGTATCTGTTGTGTGTGCCTTTCTGCAGCTCATTGAGACATCTCTGTGGTGAGTAGCAACCTATCCTCCTAAAAAATATTATTGAATCCTTCCTGGAATTTCTATTGTTATTAAACATTTCAATATAGAGGGTGATCAAAAAGTCGATATAAATTTGAAAACTTGATAAATCATGGAATAATGTAGATAGAGAGATAAAAATTGACACACATATTTGGAATGACATGGGGTTTTATTAGAAGAAGGAAACAAAAAATGTCCGACAGATGGCGTTTCATCTGATCAGAAAAGCAATAATTAGCATAACAAATTAAGACAAAGCAAAGATGATGTTCTTTGTAGGAAATGCTCAGTATGTTCACCATCATTCCTCAACAATAGCTGTTGAGGAATAATGTTGTGAACAGCACTGTAAAGCATGTCCGGAGTTATGGTGAGGCATTGACGTCTGATGTCTTTCAGCATCCCTACACTTGCGACTTCAGGTAACCCCAAAGCCAATAATCACACAGACTGAGGTCTGAGGACCTGGGAGGCCAAGCATGACGAAAGTGGTGGCTGAGCACATGATCATCACCAAACGATGTGTGTAAGAGATCTTTCACGTGTCTAGGAGTACTCTTTTTTTTTTTTTTTTTTTTCCAAATTTATACTGACTTTTTGGTCAATCGGTATGTGAACAAGTGTGCTAGTAGCTCCATAAGAGTGTATTAATCATATCAGAGCCCTGCATTGTACTATACTTATGCACTCATGTTCAGAAAAATGGAACACTTTAATGTTTATGTATTGGAAGTTTATATTCACAAAGCATGTACATTAGTATGTTCTGCACAAATGATTAGCACGTGAACCACGACAGCCCACAGGTTGAAGGTGAACATCAATATCACCTACCAGTAAAATATGGCTGCAGATTGTAGCGTATCAAACACTACATGCTCTCTGTGGTTCTACAAGATGCCCAAATTAAGTAGTTTTTTTGTATATTTAGGGAGGCCTTTTGGGACTGTTACTGTCCTGGGCTTTTTTATTCTGCAGGTGAAGGCCCAGACAGGAACCTTCCTTATAAAGGGCGTGGAATGCGGAGGTGCAAAATACTCTCCACAATATAGATTCTGTGAACACTCAGAGAAGAGACTGAAAAAAAAAAAAAAAAAAAAAAAAAAAAAAAAAAAACTGTGGTTGATAGTGTTTTGTTTTATAAATAAATACCTTTCTTGAGTTGACCTGAGCAGAATAAGGTCCAGTCGGTAATGTTATTTGGTTGTACTTATGTAAATCAGATGCTTGAAATTGATTAACTATTGTATAAGGGCCAAATAAACCCATGTTATTGGTGTTCATTTATAATGGAACAGTCTTCTGATTTTATTAGTGAGAAAGTTGGAGTTTAGATATCTCTCTCTTCTGATCTTAATTGATATGGAAAAGAAACCTGAACAATTTTAAAACTGGAAGGATCTTATTTAGAGGCACTGAAAGCAGTACCTCTATCTACAAATATCAATGACCTTGAAGAGCACATACAAAAAAACTCAATAACAAAATCAAATATGTGATGGTATTCCCGAAATAGGTGAAACTGCACGGTCCCATCACAAGCTCTCATTGTCGATATAAACCAAATGTAATGGGTCAGTGTGACTTGAGCAGATGTGCAGGATGCCTCACAGACATATGAGTGAACAATACCATCAAATTAATGAGTTTGGAGTTTGAAATTGGGTGCATTATTGTGGCATGATATGAGGGCTATTCAGAAAGTAGGGAATATTTTATCATTAAGAGAAAACTAAGTACCAGACAAACATTTTATATATACATCTGAAAGAGTGACTGCAATACTTCTTTTCACATAATCACTACAAAAATTTATGAACTTATCATAGCAGTGGACAAACTTTGAAATTCCTTCGTCATAAAATTCTGCTGCCTGAGACTTCAACCAGTGAGTCACACCAGCCAGGAGTTCTGCGTTGTCATGAAACAAGTGGAAAAGAAAGCAAAAGCTCCATTATTGTGAAGCAATGGTTTGCAGGAATTGTTTCATCAACTTTAGTGCCTAGATCGTCAGTCACAATGCTTGGGTGTCCACTCTTCTCTTAATTATGAATGTTAGTACGGCCACTTTTAAACTGAATGCACCATTTCTGGACGGCACATTCACTCATTACACTGTTTCTGTACACTTCACACAGTTCACAATAAATTGCTATAGGTTTTAGGTTTTTTCCAACAAAAACCTTATCACGGACCACACCTCACAACTGGCGGGATTTTCAATTCCAGCGGACATTTCAAATTTGAATATTGAAAAAATCAGAAGTGCAGAGATCTTCTTGTTATGGTTGGATGCTGACTGACCTGCCAAGCACACACATACCAAAATATCTGCATGTGCCTAGACAGCATCAGACGGAAACATTCCCTACTTTCTTAATAGCCATCATAGAACGTGATCCATCCATCTGGAAAATTGATGGTCATATGGGATGAAGTGTTTTGGAAGTGCAACAGGTGTGTTCAGAATAATTCATGGAAGGCTGTAAAACATGATGAAATGGCTCAGGTCACTCCATGCAGTGATGCAAACCATCCTTCATGAAGGTTAACATCTCCTCCAAACGGCACTGCAGACCCAATCTGTGTCCTCCTCAACTCTGGTGTAACAGTGACAATGTAACACAGTGTATGCTATCAGGGGTGACACTTCATTGCTGTTTCTTATGGCACAAGTTACGTGTGCATCGTCCACTTAACTGTCTGCCTTCGACTAATGTGCAGAAATACGGTAGATGGCAATGATGTATGGAACAACTTCAATGGGGACAGAAATGGCATTAGATAGTGTTTTCAGATGAATCCAGGTCCTGTTTATTTGAAAATGATGGTGACATTTTGATTTACCATATCACAGTGACTGCATTTACATATTGCATTAATTGCCAACTCAAGGTGTGGGGTATTATTAGGTACAACTACAAACCGAAATAGGTGTGTGTCTAGGGCACTGTGGCCAGTTTGACCTACGTGAGTGACATCCTGAGACCCATAGCTGTACCCATAACAACCCAGACACCAATTTCATCAAGACAATCCACAACAACATGCTGCTGCATTAACCATGGCTTCCACATCAGCAGCCTTGTCACCAATCGAAAATTTGTGGGATACGATGACAGGACAGGTGCGGTGCTATGACCCAATTCCAACCACTACAGATGACTTATACACTTCAATGGCATCACACATGGAACAAGTTATCACTGCCTACGTGGACCCTGTGTCTACTAGGCAACAGGACAAATGTTGACTGAGGTGACTGAAATGCTAGTCAGTTTTCAGAACAAGCAAATTAATATCTATTTTGTTTGGAAATTAAAAAAAAAAAAAAAAATCATACAAATTTTTTCTTGGTTTGTTTGTTTTATGAAATAAATGAAAATTCATCCATGCTGCATTAGCTGTAATATGATCCTTTATTAGGTTCATAGCTGGTTTTGCACCGTTACAAGTCAGGGACATGGCCAAGAGGGTGATGAAGAGGATACACCCCCCCACCTTGAAATTATGTTGTGATACCAACAGCTATGTTATAAGTGCAGTTTCAGAGGGGTTGTTGTTATTTACAAAGCCCCAATAACCTAGCTGTAGTTGTTAACTGATAATATCATTAGAGTCGCTGATAAAAATGTTATGTAACAGGGCAATTTACTGAATGATTTTTGAAAATTTCTGAACAAAAAATCATTATTTAATCTGTAATTAACATGTTATTTCGAATATGAACTTCCTCTTTCTAGTCTTTCAAGGTGTCCTGCTTTTTTCCCTTCTTTTTTTTCTGAGCATGAGTGTGCAAATGTTTAGATATTCATAAAGCTGTACTAATAACTGTACATGTTGACAAAGCCAATTGTATCAATAAACACCTAATAGATGATAATGATAAACATTCTACACAAATAATTTATGAAGTATTTACAGAATTCAACAGACAAAACTGAAAAAAAATTATGCAAAAAAAAAGCTAGTTTATTAATGTTTACTTACGGTCAGATCTTCAATCATTATCTCCTGGCCAACATTCTCATCCTGCAGCCACAGATCGCAATAGGAGCGCACAAAGATGTTGATGGCTCTGTGCCTGTAATAATATTTTTTCTTTATAAAAGTTGTGAAAATAAAGACTGAAGGTTGATTTTTAATTTTCTATGTTTCATTAGAATTTATTCTTGTCTGTTTAAGAGATAGACAAAGGAAATTTCACTACTGTAAGTCAAACAAGAATTATACTGAGAGTAGTGGATCATTTGTATAACTGAAATATTTAGTACAACTGATCGACACAAGGCTTATAACAATGTGTGTATTGTCTGTAAATTGATACAGTATCACTGACTTTCACACACCACCCATTATCAGCTCTTGGCCTAAGTTGAGTAACCTTTCCATTCTGTTCCCTTCTTCTTTCCCCCTCTCCTACCTGATGGAGGAATGCAGTTCTCAAAGCCAGTGTCTCCTTTCTTAGTCTTAATTTGTGTTTTTTGTGTGACTATCAGCAGAACAGAACTAAGGTAAGTCAATTTATCTCTTCTGAAGAATATTTTAGCATCTCAGTGGAGAATTTCCATCAGTAATTGGCCATTCTATAAATTAATATTCATCTTCTTTCACATCATTTCAATAACAAATAAAACAATTAATGAGGATAGGTTGGAACTATAACGGTAATTGTTGAGATGCAGACAAGAAAACAGGAAAGACACACACAGACACACAGACACACACACACACACACACACACACACACACACACACACACACACAAAAGCTTCCCACCACAGAAATCATAAAAAAAAGTTCATTTATGACTTGTCCTACGTCTCTATGTGAGGAGAAAGAAATCTTTTAATGCATTAACAATATTTTTGAGAAGGATAGGTTGCTTACTCACCAGAGATGTCCGATGAGCTGCAGGTAGGCCATTTAGGCCTTCATCAATTAGAGACACAAACATACACTCACATGCACACATAGACATGATCGCCGTGTGAGTGAGTGTATGTTTGTGTCTCTAACTGATGAAGCCTAAACGGCCGAAAGCTACAATGTCATATTCTGTTATTTGTGTCTTTCTGTGGCTCATCAAACACCTCTGTGGTGAGTAAGCAACCTATCCTTCTAAAAAATATTGTTCAATCCTTCCTGGAATTTCCATTTTTTATACATGAATTGTGCTTGTGTCATTGCATGAACATGTGTGTGCTCTCCTTATTGATGAAAATTAAATAGATTCATGGCAGCATTTTAGTAGATTAATAAGAGGATTATGATCAAAATATATTAAAAACATATAAACCAACAGCCATAACACTGATGATTTTATTAACTGACAACTAGTTTCAGCACCTCATTAATACTATCTTCAGGACCTAATCAGCAGAAAATCTCTAAATCCCATTACATATTGTATCATACAAAAAGTGAAGAACAAGCAATAGCAAAAATGGCCTAATGAATGGCATACAATACTTAAATGGCATTGAGATAAAATTACAGGATGTAACTTCTACCAGGAAAGGTGTTGATTGCCATATGTTCAAATTTTTAGTTATTTATTTTTATTTTTATAATTTATTTTTAAATAAATTAGGACAAAATTAAACTATGAAACAAAACACCAGCACATAGAAAAATGAAATGGTGAGGATAGGTACCAAACTGCATTGCTCACTTGGAATGAAATGCAGTTTGGCACCTATCATCACCATTTCACTTTTCTATGTGTTGGTGTTGCTGTTTTGTTTCATAGATTAGTTATTTTGTCCTAATTTATTAAAAATAAGATATAAAAAATAAATTAAAATTAAAGGAAATAAAAATTTGAATATATGGTAATCAACACTATTCCTGGTAGAAGTTACATCCTTCTGCAATTTTATCTATACACTATTTCAGTATATTCGTGTATTTACTGTATGCCATTCATTAGGCCATTATATTACGCCAGGACCATCTACGTCTTCAATTATATATATTTTTGACAACGTTATAGTGTTCATTTAATGAAATAAATCGCAATTTGCGATCAGTTGTGGCTTCACTGTACTAGGTTTAGATGGGATACCAAAGTGGGGCAAATGAAAATTTGTGCCCGGCCAGGATTCGAACCTGAGATCTCCTGCTTACTAGGCAGACGCGTTACCACTCTGCCACCGAGGACACAGTGACCAGCCTGACTGCAGAGGACTCTTCCCTGCATGTCTGCCGCCACACCCAAATCTCCATTCACCACACTGTCTCTTTCCTGTTACACAGCCTATTTGTTCTGTAATGCTCGCAGCCACAATACTGTATTTCCGCATCAGGGAGAACAGACCATGAGGTATTGAGACACAATTAATTGTCGTTAGGAACCCAGCCTTGGCTTGTATACAATTATATATATTTTTGACGACGTTACAGCGTTGATTTAATGAAACACAATTTGCGATCAGTTGTGACTTCACTCTACTAGGTTTAGATGGGATACCAAAGTACTGTGAATGAAAATTTTTGCAGCACTTTGGTAGCTGAAAGTCCTGTCCATCACTCATGGAATGCCTGATATGTCACTATAAAAATATTTAAAATTTACATGTGATATTTTTTAAGAATCTATTTTTTGACTTCCAAAATATCTACTCATCTTTTTGGGTTTTATTTTCAAGTCTTCCCCTTTGAAAAAAGAAGAAAATATGTAATCCTTTTATTATTTTTTTATTTCATCAAAATGAAACATTTTGTATTAGAGCGAAGAAAGTTTCTTATTATCTTTTAGAACATCTAAACAACATATATATCAAAATGTTTCATACAACTTTCTTTTCAGGGTAGGGGGTATTAACAATTCTGAAGATTTAAAATAAAAATCTAAATGAAATTTTAATTTCTTAAATTTTACTGTTAATATTGTCATTTGGGATTCACTTCAGAAGGCTTTATCTTCAGCACTGGCTGTGTTAGAGTAGTAATTCTTTTGAAATATATGTACTTGAGTTGACAGATTATTTGGGTTTGAGATTCGGAAGATTCGATTCGGGGTCGGAATTTGGCACTTATTTTATTTAAGATTTGGTATTCGGATTCGATTTGGTAAAACTGGGGTTTGACCCATCCCTAGTTAAAACAAAGTGAAGAAGCATCAAAATTGACAAATATAATGGAAAAACACAATATGGAGAAAGTAGAAAATGATGTGCCAGCTATTATGGCTAAAACTAAACAGAGCAATAGCACAAATCTCACACAAAACAAAAATAGAAGACTGGAATGTATCAGAGAAACAGCACCAGTCTCTATCAACAATCATAGCAGAAATAAAAATATTATACAATTAGCAATTGGTGACTCTGCAATCAGAAATTACGTCAATAATATTGCTGCAGTGGCATCACGCTTCAGTATAAACAAAGTATGCATCCACAAATGAAAATCCAGTGTTGAAAACAAACCAGTTACAAATGCAAACAATCTGAGGGACAAAAACTCTTCAGTCAGCTGCCAGGAGGTGAACACGAAGCAAGAATGTAGAACATATGTCACTGTACTTAAATCACATAACTTTCGAAATCACTACAGGCACAACATGTGGTAATAAGCTGTCAAACAGGATTGTACTACAAAAGGGAAAATTTGAGGAACAGTGTACTTTAATGCCTACTATACAAACATCAGCAAATATCAGTACTAAAACCAGACGTAAAATCAAAGTGGGCACTAGAAACACTGTAATAGGTACTGGTGATGAGAAAGGAATGATATATGGCGACAAAGAAATATTGCAAGTTGATTCTTCCAAATTCCTGGGATTATATATACACAACACTCTAAACTGGGCAGTCCACATCACTGACCTATGTAAAAACTTAGCTCAGCAGCATTTTACATTTTATCAATCGCATCAGTTTTCGACAGGGAAGCAACCAAAGCATCTTAGTTTGGATACTTCCATTCACTTATGATGTATGACATCATATTCTGAGGAAACCAGGCACAAGCAAATAAAGTTTTATTGAACAGAAAAAGGTAATCAGAATTATGAGTAGAGTGCATCCCAGATCCTCTTGTAGAAATTTATTTAAGCAGCTAGGGATCCTCGCCATGACATGCCAATACATTTTTGCTCTGATGTGCTTTGTTAATAAAAATCCTACAATATTCAAAACAAATAGTGCATATCATGGGCATGATACAAGAAATAAACAAGATTTTCACAAGGGTCTAAAAAATCTCAGTATGGTGCAGAAAGGAGTGCATTATTCAAGCAAAAAAGTCTTCAATAAACTTCCCTCTCATATCAAGTCAGCCATTGGGGACACAACCAAATTCAAAAACCATCTAAAACATTATCTGTTATTACTTGTCACAAAAATTTTCAAGCTTCTTTATGTTATATTGTTGTGTTATTATCTGCATTATTATGAGTTATCCATATTATTACCAATCATGTATATATGCCCTTTGAGTGCCAGACCTACAAACAAATCAGGGGGACAGCTATGGGTACCAGGATGGCCCCTTCCTTTCCTTAAGACACAGAAGTTGCTTCCCCTGGTTTGGTATAAATTCATAGATGATATCTTTGTGGTCTGGACTCACGGTGAAGAAACCCTTCTGAACTTCCTCCAAGACCTTAACTCCTTCTCTAACTTTAAATTCACCTGGTCCTTCTCCAAAACTCAAACTACCTTCACCTTGCTGAGTCTCACATCCACACCTCAGTCCATATTAAACCCACTAACAAACAACAGTACCTCCACTTTGACAGCTGCCATCCCTTCCATATTAAACGATCCCTTCCCTACAGCCTGGGCATCCGTGGGAAACGTATCTGTTCCAGTTCCGAATCCCTCACCAGCTACAACAACAATCTATCCAATGCTTTCCTCTCCCGCAACTAGCCTAAAGACCTCGTCCACAAACAGATTTCCCAAGCTGTCCATTTCTCTCCCTCCAACAACAATGTTCCTAACCCCAGACCACCCAGAAGCACCCCCTTAGTCACCCAGTACCATCCTGGCCTGGAATGCCTCAACAAATTCCTCAAACAGGGCTATGACTTTCTCAAGTCATGCCCTGAGATGAGATCATCACTCCAAACTGTTCTTTCCACACCACCCAGAGTAGCCTTTCGCCGTCCTCCCAACCTCCGCAACATCCTTGTCCAACCTTACAACATCCCAAAACCACCCTCCCTACCTAATGGTTCCTACCCCTGCAACCGATCCCGCTGCAAAACCTGTCCAATGCATCCTCCCACTACCACATACTCCAGCCCCATCACAGGAAAAACCTACCCGATTCAAGGCAGGGCCACATGCGAGACAACACATGTCATATACCAGCTGACATGTGTCCACTGTTCAGCCTTTTATGTTGGTATGACTACTAACAAATTGGCTGAGTGGATGAATGGGCACAGACGGACTGTTCGCCTGGGGGACACCCAATATCCTGTGGCAGAACATGCCCTCCAGCATAACTCCAGGGACCTGGGCACGTGTTACACCACACGTGCCATTTGGATTCTGCCACCTAACACCAATCCTTCAGAGCTAAAGAGATGGGAACTTGCCCTCCAACATATCCTCTCCTCCCGCCACCCCCTGGCCTAAATCTATGCTAACCCCTCCCCTTCCTCCATCCTCAGCTCACCTATTCATTATCCCTTCCTCTCTCTCTCTCTTCCTCTCCCTTTCCTCTCTCTCTCTCTTCCTCTCCCTCCCACCCTCTCGCTCTCTCTGTCATTCTCTCTCTCTCTCTCTCTCTCTCTCTCTCTCTCTCTCTCTCTCTCTCTCTCTCTGTGTGTGTGTGTGTGTGTGTGTGTGTGTCCGTCCATCCATCTTTCCCTGTTAATGAAAAACGTTTTAGACAACCCCCCCACCCCTCCTACACCCCTCAGCATCATTCATTTCACTCATCTTCTCTTCTCTTTGCTACTTGGTCTTTCCTCTTTGGTAATATTTATCCTCTCTGGCTTGGCTTAGTACATACATGCAGTATCTCTGACGTCCACACTCCCGAAACACCACCTTCATGACCTAGGTCATGAACTACCTTTCCCTTCTGTTCCCATCCTTTCTTCTTCCCTTCTCTCCCACCTGATGAAGGAACTGTGTTCCGAAAGCTTGTCCTTTTTGTCCCCTTTTTTCTGTTTCTTCTTTTGTGTTATCATCGGCGGTACAGCACAAAGCCATTCTATCTTGTTTCAACAATATTTATATTATATATTATTTTGATTGTAAGTCACATGATTAACTTAATGTGGATATTTAAGTAATTATCTTACCTGACATCTTCTAGATCCTTGAGATTCACTCGCGTAGAGGATCCATGGAACGCAAAGATAAATAAATAAATAACAAAAAGCCTGGTTCCACCTAGGTAAACTGAGACGTGGCACTACAAGTGAAACTGAGAGTGAATTCTTACAGAATATTTTCCCAAACCACAGCAGTTTTACAGTAGAAAAACTAGAAATGAAAGGAATACATGATAGCTTCAAGACTGGTGTTGATGGACAGCAGGATATGACCCAAAAACATTGTAATATGATGTTTTTATTTTTTTAATTTTAATTTTATTTTTTTATTCCGGGGGATGCCCAGTGCACCAGTGCAATAAACCAAGGACATTCCAGTAAAGAACAAGTGAGCTAATTACATCCATTGTAAATGTGCAGTGTCTCAGCACAAAACTTGATGAATAGTCACTCTTTTTTGAGGAAGTGAGACCTGATGTTCTATGTATAGTGAACACTGACTAATCCAATCAGAAATATAATATTACAGGTGTACTGAATACATGGAAATAGTGAATGTATGGTGTAGAGCAACTACTATCCATGGTGGTGTGTCTGCGTATTTTAACAGTGCACTCAGTACCAAGAAAATTGATTTAAGTAACTTCTGAGTAGATAAGGACCTAGAAGTGACTGCCTTGGAGCTAACAGATGCTAAACTAATTGTTGTTTCTGTATATCGTTCCCCAGATGGCGATTTTGATAACTTTATTAACCTACTAGAAAGCTGTGTTACCTAGTGCACTTAGTAGCAAAAGTTGTCCTCTGTGGAGACTTCAACATTCATATTGGACAAGGTAGTACACAGGAGTTGGCCTTCAAGAACCGGCTAAGCAGCTGTGGACTGTTTGTGGCAAATTATCTACCAACAAGAGAAGACAGTTGTCATGACTCCATTGTCATAAATCTAAACAGCTGGGACTACACGGTAAGTGAAGTAGACCCTACAACTGCAGACCACAGTGCAGTGACCATCAAACTACCTACAAACTCAGTGAGTACACCACAGATTTCTAGCTGTCATTCAAATTATGTGTTCAGAAATAAGACCATTACAAAGAAAGGTTTAGATACCAAATATACGATGAAATGGCACCAAATGATGCATTCAGCTGCATGTTCCAGGCTTTCAGAGGTACATTTGATGAGCATTTTCCACTAAAACCCAAGAGATGTCATAATACTAAATTATATTCCAGACAGAAAACTGCCAAAGTAAAGAGATGGTGCACACCTAAACTAACCAAAATAAAATGTATTGTTCAACTGCTAAATGACAAAGGAAAAACAACTAAAGACATTGACACATAGGAAAGACTGTACAGTACTTATTTACAGGCTAAAAGGATTTACATAAAATAAATAGAAAAAGCAAAGAAGGAAAGCAATGTAAAATTCATTGAGGAGGCCCAAAGTTGCATGGGATTTAGTTAATGAGCACAGGGAAAAGCCCACCTCTTGCACAAATTCTTGCAGTCCAGATGAATTTAATGAGTAACATAGTGGAAAGAACAGTAGTTGCAATTCCTGACCTTGGAATAGATCCTACAGTTACCTTAAAAATTGAGAATAGTTGCAGTATGGTAAGATGGAAGAGAGTGTATGCAAAAGACATTAATAAAATTGTAAAAAGCTATAAACCTTCAGTAAGCTCAGATATCTATGGCATGTCCTGTAATGTACTAAGACCTATAATATATGAAATTGAAAAACCATTGACAATAAAATTGTAAAAAGCTATAAACCTTCAGTGAGCTCAGATATCTATGGCATGTCCTGTAATGCACTAAGAACTATAATATATGAAATTGAAAAACCATTGACAGTAGTGATAAACAAATGTTTCCATGCTGGGAAATTTCCAAATTTCTTAAATGTTGCCTGCACAGTACCTGTTTACAAAACAGGAAGTCCACATGAATTGTCAATTTACAGGCTCACTTCCATAATACCAGTACTAGCTAAAGTGATGGAGTCAATACTGAAAGAGCAACTTGTAAGTTACTCCGAAGGAAATAATTTCTTGTATGATTCACAGCATGGCTTTCGAAAGGGAAAGTCAACAACAGAAATAAGTCATGGATTTGAAGACAAAGAGTCTATAGCCCTGGTTCTCTGTGACCTTAGAAAGCCATTTGACTGCATCCCACATAAGATTTTACTCAACAAGCTGAAATCACATGGTATTGGAGGAACTATCCTGAAAACACTTGAATCATACCCAAAGAACAGACGGCAGGTTGTATCAGTGCAGGGAGCAGTCTCAGGTGAAAAGAACGTAAAACACGAAGTGCTGCAGGGATTTGTCATAGGGCCCCTGTTGTTTCTTACAATGTTTCTTGTTAATGACCTAGGCTCCAATGGATACACACTGCAGTTTGCAAATGGAGAAAATATTGTTCAGGCTGTACAGCAGGCAGATGTTCTGTTCAGTGAAACCATGGCCTGGATTGAAATGAACAGAATGAAAAATAAAAGAAGACAAAACACAGAGGTTAACCTGGCTACAACACTGTAAACATGTTTGCTCCAAACTTTCATGGACCCTGTACCTCTTGAGAAAACTAAAAAAATATACTTGCTTATAGCAATGTTCCACAGCCACATCAGTTATGGACTGTTGCTGTGTGGCCACTCCACAGGATCTAAGGATGTGCTCTTACTGCAAAAGAAAGCTATGAGGATCATTACCTTGTGGCGGCGTGTCCACATCGATATATATACTAATGTATCTTTGGGCCAATATATTTGGAGCCAGCTTCTCAGAGCTCCGTCAGCCATTTAGTTGTTCAGTCTGGATTTGTACTTGAAGCAATAAGAATAAAGTGCATTTCTAGCTCATAAACATGTGGTATCTCGGGGCTCAAACCCCTCACGATCCCCATAACCTAAAGCAAAAAAGACTGACCATTGCAAACCTATTTTCTCTAGATTGGGTGTGCTCGCTGCATTCAGCCAGTATATATTTAACTGCCTCATGTACATAAAGAAGAACCAAGAGACCTACAGGAAGAGAAGCCACATTCATGAACACTGCACTCACAGTAAAGACAGTCTAGACTGACCAAGATGTCATTTAACGAAGACACAAAACAGCTTCCCAATGCTAGCTACAAAATTATTTAATGCACTACCCAAGGAACTACAGTCCTTACCACTGAAGCAATTTAGAGAAACTATCCTATATAAATGAAAAGAGAAATCAATGTACAGCATTGAAGAATTTTTCTGTGGTGATATCACAGTACCTACCACAACTTCAAACTCGATATCAAGAATAGACCATTTGTTTTTTATTTGTTCTTGTATTCATATTATTGTAGTTATTGTTAAGTGCATATACATATCCAATTTGTCTTGAAACATCTGTAATTCCTGAACACAGTTGTTGGATTCATTTTATGTGTTGTAAATATTGTATTTTTGACACTGTCTGTCCAACCATGGCTGGTGAATGACAAAGATTGGTAATAAATTGATAATAATGAGGTGCTGAAACTGGTTGCCAGATAATAAAATAAAATAATAATTATTACAGCTGTTGGCTTATATATTTTTAATATACCAGGTGATCAAAAAGTCAGTATAAATTTGAAAACTTAATAAATTACAGAATAATGTAGATAGAGAGGTAAAAATTGACACATGTGCTTAGAATGACATGGCCCCTATCTAGGCCATGCTGTACCCAGCTCCACCCCTGTAACGCAATCTTCCTTTCCCCTCTCCCATCCCCTCCCCAATTTACACAATGCAGATCATGATTCAAAGTGCAGCAGCCAGAGGTGATGGTTGTATGACTGTTTTGCGTGCCTGTGCAGTTGCGTGAATGATATATTTTCTGAAGGAGGCCATGGCCAATAGCTGAAAGTGTTGTAGGTGTGTGTATTTTGTTTGTGCCTGTCACAGCTCATTGCCATGTCTTTGTAGTGAGTTGTAAACTGTCCTTATTACTACATTATTAATATTGTTGTTGTTGTGGTTTTCAGTCTGGAGATTGGTTTGATGCAGTTCTCCACAATACCCTATCCTGAGCAAGCCTCTTCAAATCTACATAAGAATGGCAACCTACATCTGTCTGAATCTGCTTACTGTATCCATTTCTTGCCTTCCTCTTCGGTTTTTACCCCAAATACTTCCCTCCAATACTGAATTCATGATTCCTTGATGTCTAAGAATGTGTCCTACCGACATATGCCAGAATTTCTTTTCTTCCCAATTCTGTTCAGTACCTCCTCATTAGTTACACGATCCACCCACCTGGCAACACCAATACAAGGCAACACTCCACACAAATGCCTTCAGAAAGGACTTACTAAGGCTTAAGTCAATATTCAGCATTCTTCTGTAGTGCCACATTTCAAAAGCCTCTATCCTCTCCCTGTCCACACTGTTTATCGTCCATGTTTCACTCCCATACATGACAACACTCCACACAAATGCCTTCAGAAAGGATTTCCTTAGGCTTAAATCAATATTCGGTGTTAACAAATTTCTCTTTTTTTTAAGAACGCTTTTCTACCCATTGCCATTCTGCATTTTACATCCTCTGTACTGCGACCATCATTTGTTATTTTACTGCCCAAGTAACAAAACTCATCTACCTCCTTTATTGTTTCCTTACCTAATCTTATTCCTGATTTTCTTAGACTGCACTCCATTACCCTTGTTAATGTTCAAGGTACAAATTGAATAACATTGGAGAAAGGCTACAACCCTGTCTTATGCCCTTCCCAACCACTGCATCCCTTTTATGCTCTTCAACTCTGACAACTGCTGTCTGGTTTTCGTACAAGTTGTAAATAACCATAAAGGTAAAGCAGTCAACAATCCGAAGATTGATTTGAACACCACAGTGCTTTACTAGGCATGGTCCTGTTTGGAGGTGGTATGCCGTTGCCTTCCTCCGACCTTCGAACTGACTTACCCAGCCAGTTATAGGAGGACCTACAGTTTAACGTGTTCCGAACCACGGTGCTACTCGGTATTTTTCACATGAGCAGTACTGCCAGAGGTGAAAGAAGTGGAAAGTGACAGATAAAAATCCTAGGACCTGGCGGGAATCGAAACCGCGACCTTTGGATTTGTAGTCTGGCACTCTACCACTGTGCAACCGTGGTGCCCATCCCCATATTTTACTCCTGCTTGCTTCAGAACTTGAAAGAGTTTATTCCAATCAACATTGTCAAAAGCCTTCTCCAAATCTACAAAAACTAGAAATGTAGGTTTGCCTTTCCTTAATCTGTCTTCTAGGATAAGCCGTAAAGTGAGTATTGCCTCCCGTGTTCTTACATTTCTCCTGAACCCAAACTGATCTTCCCTAAGGTCAGCTTCTGTCAGCTTTTCCATCCTTCTGTAAATAATTCATGTAAATATTTTGCAACCATGACTTATTAAACTGATAGTTCTGTAGTTATCACACTTGTCTGCACCTGTTTTCTTTGGAATGGGGATTATTAAATTTTTCTTAAAGTCTGAGGGTACTTCACCAGTCTCATACATCTTACACACGACGTGAAACAGTTTTGTCATGGCTGGTTCTCCCAGAGACTTCAGTAGCTCTGAGGGAATATCATCTACTCCAGGGGCCTTTTTCGACTTAGGTCTTTCAGTGCTCTGTCAAATTCATCTCTCAGTATAGTATCTCCTATTTCATCCTCAACTACATCTTCTCCCCTTCCTACAATATTGCCTCTTATGTTCATTTCCTTCGTAGAGCCTCTCTATATACTCTTTCCACCTTCCGGCTTTCCCTTCTTTGCTGAGGACTGCTTTTCCATCTGTGTTCTTGATATTCATAGAGCTGTTTTTCTTATCTCCAAGCTGTATCTATTTTTCTCCTATTTATACATTCTTCTACATCCTTGCATTTGTCTTCTAGCCACTCCTACTTAGCCATTTTGCACTCCCTGACAATCTCATTTCTTCGTCGTCTGTACTCCATTTTGTCTGTTTCATTTACTGCATTTTTATATTTTCTCCTTTCATCGGTTAAATTTAGTATGTCCTGTGATTCCATGATTTTTGTAGGTGTTGCCTTCCTACCTATTTTGTCCTCTGCTGCCTTCATTGTTTCATCTCTCAACGCTACCCATTCCTCCTCTAATGTTTTATTTACCCCCATTTCTGTCAATTGTTGTCTAAAGCTCCCTTTGAAATTCTCAAGAACTTCAGGTTCCTTCAGTTTATCCAGGTCCCGTCTCCTTATTTTCCTACCTTTCTGCAGTTTTTCAGTTTCAGCCTACAATTCATGACCAATAAGTTATGGTCAGAGTTTATATCTGCCCCTGGGTAAGTCTTACAGTTTAAAACCTGGTTCCGAAATCTATGTCTTACCATTATTAAATCTATCTGGTATCTCCCAGTGTCTCCTGGTCTCTTCCACATATAGTACCTTCTTTTCTGATTCTTAAACCAGGTGTTTGTTATAACTAAATTATTTTGTGTTCAAAATTGTACCAGGTGGCTTCCTCTTTCATTCCTTTTGCCCAGACCATATTCACCTACTATCTTCCCTTCCCTTGCTTGTCCTACTGCCGAATTCCAGTCTACCATAACAATTAAGTTTTCCTCTCCCTTAATTGTCTGAATAATTTCCTTCAGCTCTTCATATATTTCATAAAACTCCTCATCATCGGCAGGACTAGTTGGCATATATACCTGTACTACTGTGGCGGTGTTGGCTTCATATCTATCTTGACTACAATAATGCGATCACTGGGTTGCTCATAGTAGTTTACCAGCATTCCTAGTTTCTTATCCATTATCAGACCTACTCCTGTAATACCCCCAACTGATTTTGTATTTATAATCCTGTACTCACCTGACCAGAAATCCTGTTCCTCTTTCACCGAACTTCACTAATTCCGCTATATCTAACTTCAACGTATCCATTTCTCATTTTAAATTTTCTAACTTCCCTACCCAATTAAAGGGTTCTAACATTTCATGCTCCGATCCGTAAAATTCCAGTGTTGTCTTTCCTGATGATCACATTGTCATGAGTAGTCCCTGCCTGGATATCCGATTGAGGGACTATTTTACCCAAGAGGATGCCATCATCATATGTTCATACAGTAGAGCTGCATGTCCTCAGGAAAAGTAATGGTTGTAGTTTTCCTTTGCTTTCAGTCATTTGCAGTAACTGTGTAACACATTAGTTGATGTTGCAAGGCCAACTCATTCAGCTCCTGTAACTACTGAAAAGGCTGCTGCCCCTCTTCAGTAACCACATGTTTGTCTGGCCTCTCCATAGATACCCCTCCGCTATGGTTGCATCTATGGTACGGCTTTTTGTATCGTTGAGGCACACAAGCCACCCCACCTCGGCAATGTCTGTGGTTCATGGTAGTATTAATAAAATTAAATTCTGTCTAGAGCAGCATTTAGAAGCATGTGCAACAAAAGTAGAGTTCCATAACAGAGGCTATATGATTTATTTATGAAATTTCTTTTAACAACTTTCTCTTCCGGATGCAAACATATATTGTTAGTGCTCACCTACATAGGAAGACATGATAATCATAAAAAAATAAGAGAAATCAGATAAAAATGGAAAGATTTGCCTGAAGACTATTAGAGAGTGGAATGGTAGAGAAATATCATAAAAGCATTTCAGTGAACACTATTTCATGCACTTGAATGTGATTTGCAGAGTATTTATGTAGATGCAGATTGGCAGATGATGCTGAAACCATTAGCAGTACATCTACTAAAGCTCAACTGGCATCTGCCATCATTGACTCAAAATCAACTTTGTTTTTCCAGGTGTTCTATTTTTTTTTCTAGCAGGGTATTAATTTATAAATGTATTACTAATTTTATTCTATACATAACTATCCATGCACCTACAATTATAGAATCATTAAGTACAAAAATAAATAATGCGGAGTGTGAAGTTTCAAATCTGACCTTTATAATGTATACAATGCATTAACCAATCTTCAATGTAATATAGGCTTAAAGACACTTTTGTATAGATTAAAAATGTGTGTTGGAATGGGAATTTGAGACCAGATCTTGCTTATGAAACAGTGCCTTCAACAGCAACAGATTATCTACATAGTTTGGAGAGTGAAATAGGCACCGCCAAATTGAAGTTTTAAATTGAAGCAAGCAACTGGTTTTCAAAATTCAAACAGTACAACCAATTGTGATGAAAGTGAAGACTCTGGATTTTCATTTCAAACCAACACACAGTTTTAAACTGGGTTCTCAGATTGTTAGAAAGTGTATGTATGAATAAAATATTCTCATTTTTAAGCTGCTCTACTTGCACTACTTCAATATCTTTAGCTTTAACTAGCTGTCACTACTATCATCATCAGATGCCAATATCTGGCTGATGAAATTACTGTGTTCCTTCACAAACCAAAAACAGAACATTCAAGAAAAGACATTTCAAACTTTTGTAGTATGTACTTTGTGCTGTGTGATGAATGAATTTACATAAATATATACTGTATCTGTCAGACATCAAGCCTGCCAACATACAGTTTTATGGCAAGAAAAAAAAGCAGTTGAGAGCTAACACATTGCAGATTTCTTGCACAAAGAAAACATGAAAACAAGGAAAGCAGCAACACATACACAACATGCTGGAAACTTCTATTTTCCTGAGTGTAAATATTTACAAAATGACTATTCTAGACCTCATCTGAGGTGTTTTTATCGCTCAATAGTGGGTGCAATGATGTTTGTTAACATTCAAATATCATTAAGTATGAAGAAGGTAAGTAACTGGTAAACTCTAATTTTTAATAACAATAGAATTCCTTTCTGATATACCACATACAATAAATAAAAGATTAGCACTCACTATATTTGACACATGTGGACACACACACACAGTTAAATACAGCTGTTGCACCAGGTTATCAAGTCAGGTTCATTCTATGGTGGGGGTATACACATTCACTTTGGGCCACGGACAAACTGACTGTTGATTATTTATAGTTATTGCTAGGCTGATGGAAAGGGGATGGGGTAGGGAACGATATATGAAGCGAGGACCCTCGGCAGCTACACAACAAGATGTAAGGAGTTGAGAGAGTACAGCATATATGAGTTAAAGAGAGGAGAGAGAGGGTGGAAATGGAGAGGAGAAAAGGATTAAAGTACAGCAGAGAGATGGGGAGTGTAGAAAGAAAAGGAGAAGGATGGAGAAAAGGAGGAGAGATGGGAACAGAAGAGAGAGGAGAGCAGGGTCAGGGAGCATGGTCTGGAGAGGGAGTGAATGTTGTAAGTAGAAGAGGTAAAAGGTAAAGGGAAGCAATGAGAAACCAGGTAAGTGGAGGTTTAGGCCAAGGGGATGAAGAGTGCCTGATATGCTAGACAGCGGCATATTTGGCAACTGGATGGTCAAGTTTGCCATAGTTTGTCTTGGGAATTCAAAACAAGTAGAAAGTTTATAAAGTGTCTTGCCCACAGACTCCTGCAAAATAACTGTAACATAGCTGGTACAAAACATGGTTGCTTTCAAAAGTGTCTCTTTCTTTTATAGGTTTGAGATGCTCATGATTGTATGGGACAGGTCTTGCAACTGTGTGTGACCTCTGTAGGATTGGAACAGGGATAGATAAGGATATCCTCTAGGTTCATCATATAATGGAACACAACTAAAAGTGATGTTGATAGGATTTTGGGAAGGATATACCTCATGTCAGGTCGCAATGAGAGGGAAGCCTGGATGAAGGATATGGTTGAGTTTTTAGTGGTACAAGCCACTTCCCCCACTTCTCCAATACTCTGAGATACCCAAATAGTTATCAATTTATTTTAGTGAATTGATTAGGCATGATAGGAACAGCAGCTGCCACCAGAATCTGTTTGTTTCAGATTCTGGAGGTGGTGGCAGCAGCAAGTGGCCTAAGATATTATGTCTGCCCAGTTAAAGATATATGTTGGAGTTCCTTGGAGAAAGTGTGTGCTTAGACTGTTGCTAAAAATAAAAAGTGGTTGATTCTGTTTTGTATTCCGTGTCTGACATCTGTCAAGATATTTGTGTCATATTCCTATGTACTAGTTGATAGAATAACTCCTTCAATATAAATAAATATGGAGTTAAATGTATAAACGAGAGGTTTATTCTATAAAGTACATAGATGAATGAGAAATGACAAATTCATTTGGTAATTAATTAATGACTAAAAGCACTTAGAGGCATAGCTATTGCTGGACCTCATTGTTTCAAGACTTTCATATTTTGAATCTGAAAGGAAGCTTTACTAGCTGAATTTCACTCTTCAAAAAGAAGAACTGTCAGCTTGGAATTCATTAACTGGTGAATTACTAAACATCTACAAAAGTAACTATCACACTGCTTATGTTGAAAATTATTCAAATCAGGGTCAGGCAGCTGTGATAGTTCAGGCTTAAAGGTCAAGTGATACTGAGTGGTCAGAGGAGTTGTGGTCAGTGGTTAGCTAAGAAGTTTACTGGTGTTACAGGAAGGAATGAGCTGGGTAGCATAATATCTACTGATAACAATTCTGGTAAGGGAATCAGTACTTGCTTACCACAGCAGATGTGTTATCAATGGGTGATGAGGTAAAATGAAAGAGTTTTTCACATGGAGAAGGTGGCAGCTATCAATCTGGAGGTGCAGATGATGGTTGATGCACTTGATATGAACATTTGTACAGTATTCATGGTGATGTGAGAGGTGGAGGTCAACATCTAGAAAGGTGACTTGTTGAGTTCGGAAGGACCAGACAAAGCAGATTAAAAACCATTTGTTGAGTTTATGGAGGAAAGAGAAAATGTTTTCCCTACCTTCAGTCCAGATTATGAAAATGTTATCAATGAACCTGAACCAGACAAGGACTTGATAGGAAAGATTCCTCCATATAGTCCATAAGTAAGTTGAGGTATTGCATTTGTTAACAGGAGGCTGCAAGGTCATAGGCATTGGGCATGTTGCTGTAAAAGGATGTCGTATATATAAGGGCCATCGAGGTGTCTGATGGTAATGGGCAGAAACTTTTCAAAGCTGGTGAAGGAAGTGAGAAATGCCTTCAATGTAGGATGGGAGGTTATGGACAATTCTCTAGAGGTGTTAGACTTGTGCATCAATGGCAGATGTTCATTCTGTGAAAGATCTGTACCAAACCACAATAGGACAACAAGTAGGAAGACCTGTTGGTTTGTGGAGCTGAAAAAATAGATAAAAGGTAGGTATGTTTGTGTGCTTCGGAGAGAGTGACAGAGTATGTGTGTGTGTGTGTGTGTGTGTGTGTGTGTGTGTGAGAGAGAGAGAGAGAGAGAGAGAGAGAGAGAGTGAGAGAGAGAGAGAGAGGGGAAGGGGATGTACATTTGCTGGAGTGTTAAGGGAGACAGATACACATGTCACGAATGGGGATGGACATATGACCTTGAGGAACTGCAGAAGGTCTTATTGGATTTGTAGGATGGGATCACTGTTTATAGGTTTGTATATTGAAGTATCAGAAAACTGACATAGATCCTCAGCCATGTAGTCACTATGATTCCAACCATTGTTTGGGAGCTCTTTTTTTGTGGATGTCAGGAATAGTTTTCAGAGTAGGGAAAGCCTTGTATTTTCTGGGAGTGATTTTAGATCCACTGGAGAGAATTTAGGAAAGGAAGGCAAAACTAGGTTAGAGAAGTGGAATTCCTTAAAGGTTTTGAGCAGGTGAAAGGGGAGGAGGATCACAGTCGCAGGGAGTTTAGAGCTGTTAACCTAGTTATAAGTGGGTTTTCAACTGGCTGTTGTGTGATGTGGTGAAGAAATGTTTCCACTGTAGAGAGCAACCAAATAAAAGGTCTGTCGTGAATGAAAATAGATTAAGGGCTAAATGTGAAACTTTTAAAAGGTATAGGATTTCTATAGAGGCAGCCTGGACAGAAAGGTTGGCATTAATTACACAACAGTGTGTTTCAAGGAGTGTAGAGGAAGTTTTTGTTGATGTTGAAGATGGAAAAAATTGACAATAATATGGATGGAGAGGTATGAGGTGGGATGGGAGAGCTAAAAGGCGATAGGTTTTCTCTTGGCTTCAGTTAATCACATGTGGGCTTAGGACAGGAGTGGCTGCGACAAGCTTCCTCAGATGAGGATGAGAGTGCTGTTCCAACTGTTGAAGTCTGAGAGTTTCTATTGCAGAAATAGTAGTGAGGAGGTGGTAGTCACACAATAAAAATATTTTGTGATAAGATTAGAGACTCTAACACAAAATCAATTTACTCCATGACTACTACTTCCTGACTGCCATTTGTGCAATATAAACTATTGCCTTTCAACAGATGGAACATTCCCAACACTATCTGAGAAAGGTGACCCTGTGACTCCTGCCCTATGCCTACATGGAATTAACTATAGTCAAGAAAGAGACTTATCCCTTGGCTCCAATGCCTCCCACCTCCTCCTTTAATTGCTCTGACTAAGCCTTCTTGACTTCTTTCATTGTCTACATTCACAAAAACTTCATCTACTTTCCATGATACACTCTGCTCTGGACACCCATCCTGTGACATTTTTCTCAAATTTTCTGAAAAACTCTCACCCCTGCAGAATTCTCAGTACTTTCAAAAGGCATAACTTTTGGTCTTAAACAGAAGTACAACCATGCCACATTTGTAAACAACCTGTTTTTTCCTCACTCTCAATAATGGAAACATTTATTCACCATTCACCCCAGTACAACAGACAACCCAAACCCACTGAAAACTTTGTTTACAATTCCAGTGTACCTACAACTGTGATTCTTGCCCCTTCAATATGGCCACTTTTCAGCATATCTTCACCTTTACCTAACCTCACCTTTCTTACCTAAGTCCATCCCCAAGAACATCTTACCTAAGACCATCATCACTCACAAGGAACACAAAGCTATCAGTAACCTGAAAACAAATCCTGAACTTATCACCTTCAATGCAGACAAAGGCTGGACCACAACAATTGATTTGAATTGTAGTGATTACATGTTTGAGGGTCTACGCCAACTTTCTGATATGTCAGCACATAAACCCAACAACAATGATACTATCCCAGAAGTCCTACAGTCTCTCCAAAAGCTCTTTAAGGCTTTAGATTAATCTCAAAATCTGACAGGTGAATTCACTTACCTCGTCAAACCAGTAACACATCCACACACATACCTTTCACATACTCCCAATCTGCATAAACCTAACCCTACAGATTTCTTGCTGTCCTATTATGGCTGTGTACAATGCTCTTACATTTTGAATCTCTCAACTTATAATGGGCTATTTAGATACATTCTCTCTCTCCAGTTAAAGGGGGAAAAAAAAAAAAAAACCACCTTGCTAGATATTGAATATAAGGAGACTTGCCGAATTAAAAATTATTTTGTGGCCGTGTTTCTAACCTGGGATGTCATGCTCACTAGGCAGATGCTTTAACCACTCAGCTAATGCAGCGTTATGGATAATGTGGTTATACGGACTAGAGCAGATATCCCCCTACAACGCATACTTTAATTCTGTCTCAATTTATTCCTATGAAATATTTACGTATTGTACTGTGTGTAGTTCACTCTCGCAAGTGATGAGGAAGGAGGAGGGGGAGGAGTAACACCTCGTTAAACAACCTGGGTCCATCTGGCTCTGCATGGTAGCACACGGCGAGGGTTCCTGCCTAGGGTTACAGGCGAACCCCAAACTCCAGACACATCTGTGTGGTAACCACTAGTACTCTGGTCAGTGTCTGTTGGCTCAGTGAGCTCAGCTGTGATTGAATCTTCTGGAACTCAAAACTCCAGTCGAAATTATGTGAGATCCTTTGTGATTTGACCATCAAAACCTCAACACAAACCAATAATCATGACAGAACAATGAGAAAGAATCCACAACCCTGCACCCCAGTCAGTAGAACTGGGTAATAGACCTGATCATCGGATTCCAGGGGATCAGGCATGTCATGAAGAGAAGAGTCGGAGCTTCTCAAACACTCAAGAAAAAGAGAATATCTTACATGGGAACACTCAAAATAAACACACTACTGAAGCCAGGTAAATTGAAACAATTGACAAACATGATGGATAAATTCAACATCAAAATTATGGCAATTCAGGAAACACGATTTGAAGATGAGAACTACTTTGATTCAGAAAATAACAGAATATATTAAGGGGAAACCAGCCCATAACCATTCCAGAAAGTATTTGCAAACAGGATTTATAGTGCATAAATCGATACTGGACTTTGTAATAGATTTCACCTCAAAATCAGAAAAAATGTCAACCCTCACAATACAATCTGGAAACAAAGTCTATACACTAATCAGTTCACATGTCCACAAAAATAATTATAACATGAAGAACCCAGAGATGATAGAAGAATTCTGGAAAGATCTGGAAGAAAATACCAACAAAATTGCAAAGAATCATGTTAAAGTGTTACAAGGGGATTTCAATGCCCAGTTAGGGAAGGAAAAAAAATTCCGAGACATGACAGGGAAACACACAGCCCACAAGAAGACAAACAAAAATGGAGAGAACTTTGATAAATTTCTGCAGGAATTTTGAACTGAAAATCGTGTCAACACAATTCCAGAAACCACACAGAAAACTAGTAACTTGGAAATCCCCGAACAACACTCTAGGAGAATTTCAGATAGACCACGTGGCAATAGACATGAAAAATGCCAGAGAAATAATGAATGTAAGAACTAGGAAAGGAGTTTTCGATTCTGATCATCACCTTCTACAAATCAAAGCAAAATTTATACCCAACAGACAAATAAAGAGAACCAAGAGACCTTTCAGAACAGATCCAGAGTACCTACAACTAAACAAGAAAGAAATAATAGAAGAAATTACAAAAATCAACAGCAACAACTGGACAGAACTGTCAGAAAAAATGAGAGAACTGATAAAATTGGGGCAGCCACGGAGGAAAAGGAAACACCAATGGTGGAACATGACATGTGACAGACCCATAGAAGAGAGAATACAATCCTGGAAAAAATTTAACAGCCACAGAACACAGGAAAAATGAGAAGAATTCAACAGGATACAGAAAAATACTTCAAAAATAATTTGCAGAGAAAAAAAAGAAGTCACGAAAACAACAGGTAGAAAGAGATAGAAGAGGACTTCACCAGAAACAACACATGAAATTTCTACAGAATATTCCGAGAAAATATGCAGATGAACGTGTCTCCGGAAATTGCTATACTGATCAGGATAAGAGTGGGTGCTCACGGACATATCTATTGTGACTTTGATGGGACGGCTCAAGATCCTAGCGACAGTGTTAGACAGTATATTGTGTATAATTGTGTTAGTAGTCATAACACAGACCCTAATAACTATAGAGGAATTTTGTTACTGCATGTGACATACAAAATTCTATCCAAAGCTCTGTAAAATCGCCTAGAACCTCAGATAGATCTACATATCGGAGAGTACCAAGCTGGGTTCAGGAAGCGGAGATTGTGCAGTGAGCAGATCTGGTGTCTGAGAACAATATTAACAATGATAAAGTCCAGAAACACCGCAATAACATTTGTTGATTTCAAGAAGGCCTACAATTGCATAGACAGAGAAACACTTTTCAGTACACTAGAAGAAATGAAGGTAGACAACAAGACCAGAAAAATAATCCAGGAAACATTAACAAATAAAAAATCTAAGGTCATGTTCATGGGGGAGATTTCAGAACCAGTCGACATCAAGACAGTTTTAGAGAAAATAATCAGAACATGGGACAAAGGAGTCAAGGGGGTAAAGATGGGAAGACACAAAAATAGAACCATCAACATAAAATGTCTGGCTTTCGCCGATGATATAGCCATCATAATGAATAAGAGAAAAGAAGCCAAAGAAGCCCTAGATACACTACATAAAATTGTAACCAGTACAGGACTACAAATTTCGTATGAAAAAAACCCAGTACATGGACATGAAATCTACAGACAGAAACCCATTGGTAACAAAGTATAGAGAGATAGCACAAGTAGAATGTTTCAAATACCTGGGAGAGATTACACAGAAAACAGGACTAAATTCGACAGCCAATGAAGAAAGAGTTACAAAGCTACAAAAAGCTTACAGACTTACATAGAACCATTACAATAAAAGAAGTATCTCTGTTAATGCTACATTAAGACATTACAAAACAATAGTCTTACCAGAAGCCTTGTACACCGCAAGAACGAAAGTAATTAGAGGAAGAAAGAAAATCAAGGAAATGAAAAAGCAAGAGAGGAAAATTCTAAGGAAAATCTATGGGCCAGTTAAGAGACAGGGGATCTGGATAAAGAAACTGACAAAAGGACAGTACAAACAGACAGAGACAATTACAGACAACATCAGAAAAAGAAGGGCGAAGTTCTATGGCCACATTTATAGGATGAATGAAAATAGGCTGATCAAGAAAATCTTTAACATTGTGATGAGTAATATGATAAAAACTAACTGGGTAAAAGAAACCATGGAAGACCTCAAGAAACTAAATATCTCTAGAGAAGAAATAGTAAATAGAGAAAAATATGAGAAAAAAGCAGAAAACAGAAATTTGAAGAAACACTGAAAGAGAAGAAACCAGGAAAGAAGTGGACAGAAGAGAGGAAGAAGAAACACAGTGAATATATGAGGGGTTTTTGGGAAGAGAAAAGAAATAGACAGAAAAAAGTGCTATGAAAATTGATTGTGTTTAAAAGCTCTCCTAAAGGAGGAATTAATGATAATGATAATAATAATAATAAAATAAACAAAATAAATAAAGATATAAAAATAAACGCACACACACACACACACATACACACACATGCATAGACGCACACAGCTTGAAATAGGAGATGTTTAGAATAGAGAGGTAGGAGCTGTAAGGAATGGAGAAAAGGGAGGTTACGTTGATTGAGGCCTGGATGATTTTGGGATCAGAGAATGTAATGTAGGGATAACTCCCACTTGTGCTCCGAAAAGCTGGTGATGGGTTGGCGGATTCAGATGGCCCGGGTTGTGAAGCAACCATTGAAATCAAGCATGTTATCTCCTGCATGCTGTGCCACAGGGTGGTCCACCTTGTTTTTGGCCACAGTTTACTCCCATCTAGGCCATGCTATATCCATCCCCAATACCGCGAAGCAACCTTCCTATCCCCTCTCCTACTTACACACCGCAGAGTGTGATTCAAAGTGTGGCAGCCGGAGGTGATGGTTGTGTGACTTTGTTGTGTGCCTGAGTATTTGCGTGAATGTTCTATTTCCTGAAGAAGGCTATGGCTGACAGCTGAAAGTGTTGTATGCGTGTGTCTTTTTTATGTGCCTGTCACAGCTCATCGCCACGTCTTTGCAGTAAGTTGTAAATTGTCCTTATTACTATATTATTAATTCCAACCTGGACTTTCCATCTGGACTTACATCTAATTTTTATCATTTGTCTGTAAAACCACATTTCGAAAGCTTCTATCATCTTTTCGTCTGAACTTCTTATCATCCACATTTCACTCCAATACAATGCTACACTCCCGGCAAGTGCTTCCAAAAAGGACTTCCTAACATTTGAACTAATATTGGATGTCAACAAATTTCGATTCTTGAGAATCGCTTTTCTTATCTTCTTTACATTGGCCATCAGAAGTTTATGTTCATATTATACCCTCCTTTCAAGACACTGTCCATTCCATTTAACTGCTCTTCCAGGTCCTTTGCTGTCTCTGACAGAATTACTATGACATAAGCAAACCGCAAGGTTTTAATTCCCTCTCCCTGGACTTTAATTCCCTCTCCAAATTTCTTCTTGCATTCCTTCATAGCTTGCTCAATGTACAGATTGAACAACAATGGGGAAAGGCTACAACCCTGTATTACTCCCTTTCCAACCACTGTGACCCTTTCATGACCTTCGACTTTAATAATTTCTGTCTGGTTTTTGTACAAGTTGAATATAGCACTTTGCTCTCTATATTTTACCCCTGGTATCTTCAGAATCTGAAAAATTGTATTCCAGTCAATATCGTCAAAAGCTTTCTCCAGATCCACAAATGCTAAATACATAGGTTTCCATTTCCTTAATATATTTTCTAAGACACATTGAAATATGAGTATTGCCTCACTTGTTCCTATATTTCTCCTAAATACAAAATTGATCTTCCCCAAAGTTGGATTCCACCAGTTTTTCCATTTGCCTGTAAATAATTTGTGTTAGTATTCTGCATTTCACATTTGTCTGTACTTGCTTTCTTAGGTATTGGAAGCACTATATTCTTCTTGAAGTCTGAGGGAATTTCCCCTGTCTCATTCATCTTGCATAGCAGGTGGAACGATTTATTCATGACTGGCTTTCCTAACGATAACAGCAGTTCAGACGGTACATCATCTACTTCAGGGGTCTTGTTTCGACTCAAATCTTTTCGTACTCTGTCACATTCTTCTCGCAGTATAGTATCTCCTATCTCATCCTCATCTGCTTTGTCTTCCATTTGTAGAATACCCCCTTCAAGTTATTTCCTTTGTACAGACCTATATATTCCTTCCACCTTTCAGCTTTCCCTTCTTTGCTCAGTACTGGTTTTCCATCTGAGTTCTTGATATTTACACTGCTGCTTTTCTTGTCTCCAAATGTCTCTTTTATTTTCCTGTAGGCAGTATCTACCTTCCCCTAGTTACACATTCCTCGACTATCTTGCATTTCTCTTTAAGCCCTCCTGCTTAGCCAGTTTGCACTTTCTGTCAACCACATTTTTCAGACATCTGTATACCCTTTTTCTTGCTTCGCTTGATGCATTTTTATATTTTCTTCTTTCATCTATTAGTTCAGTATCTTCTGTGTTATCCAAGGATTTCTATTGGACCTTGTCCTTCTGCGTACATGATTCCCTGTGATCCTCACTACTCTATCGCTCAGAGCTACCCATTCTTTTTCTACTGTATTACTTTTCTCCATTTCAGTCAATCCTTGCCTAATGCTACTTCTGAAACTCTCAACCACCCCTGGTTCCTTCAATTTGTCCAGGTACCATCTCCTTTATTTTCTAACATTTTGCAGTCTCCTAAGTTTTAATCTACCATTCATAAGCAATAAGTTATGGTCAGAGTCTATATCTGCCCCTGGATATGTCTTACAATTCAAAACCTGGTTTCTAAATCTTTACCTTACCATTATAAAGTTGCAACCTATCCTTCCGAAAATAAACTTGAATACAAATAATTTGTAATTGATGAATACTTATTGGCTGCCATACAAATAGAGGCATTGATAATAATATGTAGATAGGGAACAACTTTTCATAAAGACGAACGTTGAGCCGCCGACAGGCACAAATAAAAGACACACAAACACACACACAATTCTAAATTTTTGGCCGCAGCCTTCCTCAGAAAGACAACACTCATCCACACAATCACTCAGGCACACTCATCCACACATGTCAGCCATTTCTGGCCATCCAACACAGTCTGACTACAATGGAAAGGGAGGGAGGGGGGAGTGGAGGAGGGGGGCAAGTGGACAGGGTGGATAAGGGTGGGGATACAACAAGAAGAGGCTATGTCAGGAGGAAAATGAGATGCAGTATCACCGCAGCTGAATCCCAGGCTATCTGTGATCTGAAGGCTGACCGTTCCATCGTCATTCTCCCGGCCAACAAGGGATCCACAGCCGTGGTACTTGATTGGCGGGAGTATGTGGCTGAGGGACTGAATCAGCTTTCAGACAAAACTACATACAAAGTGTTTGTCAAAGCAATTCCATTCTGCCTACATAGACCAACACCTTCCACCCATTATGTGGAGTCTCCCATGCTTCATCAAGGTCACCAACCACTTTCTCGAGTGCCTGAAATCCTTATCCAACCTGTTACCTCCAGAAACCATCCTTGTAACGATTGATGCTACTTCCTTATACACAAACATCTCGCACACCCAGGGCCTCGCTGCAATGCAGTATTTCCTTTCATGCCGACCACCTGCAACCCAACCTCTTTCCTTATTATGTTAGCCAGCTTCATCCTAAATCACAAGTTCTTCACCTTTGAGGGCCAGACATACCAACAACTAAAGGGAACAGCCACCTCATATGCAGACTTATTTATGGAACACCTAGAGGAAGCCTTCTTGGATACCCAATCCTGTCAACCCAAGGTTTGGTATAGATTCATTGATGACATATTCATGATATGCACTCACAGTGAAAAAGAACTCCAGAATTTGCTCTCCAACCTCAACTCCTTTGGTCCCATCAAAGTCACCAAGTTCTATTCCAAATCCCATGACTCTTTCCTCAATGTTGACCTCCATCTGTCAAACGGCCAACTTCACACATCTGTCCACATAAAACCCACCAATAAACAACAGTACCTTACATTATGGCAGCTGCCATCCATTCCACATCAAACATTCCCTTTTCTACAGCTTAGGTCTTCGTGGCAAACGAGCCTGCTCCAGCCCCGAATCTCTGAACCAGTACACCAATAGCCTAATAACAGCTTTCATGTCCCACAGCTATCCACCTGATCTGGTAAAGAAGAAAATTGCCAGGGCCACTTCCTCATCCCCACAAACCCAGAACCTTTCACAGAAGAACCCCAAAAGTGCCCCTCTTGTCACCAAATACTTTCTGCGACTGGATCAGACTTTAAATGTGGCTCTCCAGCAAGGGTATAACTTCCTTAACTCCTGCTGCGAAATCAGATCCATCCTTCATGACATCCTTCTCACTCCACCAAGAGTGTCTTTCCACCACCCACTGAACCTTTTTCACTTCCTAGTCAATCCCTATGAAATCCCCAAACCACCTTCCCTACCCTCCAGCTCCTAACCATGTAATTGTCCCCGTTGTAAAACCTGCCCTATGCACCCTTCCACAAACACTTACTCCAGTCCCGTAACTCGGAAGGTGTACACGATCAAGGGCAGAGCCACTTGCGATAGCATGCATGTGATTTACCAACTGACATGCCTGCACTGTGAAGCGTTCTATGTGGGAATGGCCAGCAACAAACTCTCCATCCATATGAACGGTCACAGGCAGATGGTGTTTGTTGGTAATGAGGATCACCCTGTGGCTAAACATGCCTTGGTGCATTGGCACAGTGTTACACTGTCCAGTTTATCTGGATACTTCCCACCGACACCAATCTTTCAGAACTCTGGAGATGGGAACTTGTCCTTCAGCATATTCTCTCTTCCCATTGCCCACCTGGTCTCAGCCTCTGCTAAATTCAAATTCCCGCCTACCATTCTATAATATCCTTGCCTCAGCTCTCTGGACAGAGCTTATGCCTCAACTGGTATCTCTGTCCAACTTTTTTTCCTTTCTACAAATGTCTGCCTTGGTGTGTTTGCATGTTTATATGTGTGGGTGTGCTTGTTTACCTTTCCTTTTTATCCCCTAAGGTAAGTCCTTCCACCCCCAGGATTGGAATGACTCCTCATTCACTCCCTTAAAACCCGCATCCTTCCCTTTTCCCCCTCCTTCCTTTCTCTTTTCCTGATGAAGTGGCCAACGGTTGCGAAAGCTTGAATCTTTCTGTATGTGTGTGTGTTTTTATTTGTGTTTTTGTGTCTCTCAACGTGTTGTCTTTAGGTAAGTTAAGCAATCTCTATTTTTAAGAAAAAATTGCTAGCAGGAAACAATATAGATGTGGTTTACTTACCAGGCGAAAGAGCACCAGTACGTAGACAAAAACATAAATACAAAAATAAAAATAAATAAATAAAAATAAACATAAATAAAAAAATTGTAATAATTTTTTTTTTTTTTTTTTTTTTTTTTTTTTTTTTTTTTTTTTTTTTTTTTTTTTTAAATTTGTCAAAATGTTTGTAAAGCTTATGGGACTTAACTACGGGGTCATCAGTCCCTAAACTTACAAACTACTTATGAACTAGCTAATCCTAAGGACGGCACAAATATCCATGCCCGAGGGGGGATTCGAACCCCCCGGCCGTAGTGGCCGTGCGGACCATGACTGAAGCGCCTCAGTCCCCTCGGCCGGCTTTAAAATTTGTGTTTCTGTCTATGTATCGGTGCTTTTTTGCCTGATAAGTAAACCACATATATATATTTCAATACTGTATCAGTAGTTCCTCTAAACTTCATATAGATCAAGTGTCCTATGTGAGGAATGGCAAGTGGGGGGGGGGGGGGGGGCACAACAATTTTATGAGGCACTGTACATTTCAACAGCCAATGATATTTGCCACCTGTAAATGTTTGTTCTACAGCAAAGCCTCAACTATTGAAGTGTAATAACTGCCAGAGATGGTCCTCTTAATCTTGCCTAAAGAGTCAAAATGATATCTTTAATGGGTATTTACCATGGAGTGAAATATTTAAAGGCTATGATTTGATGAGAAGTTTACAGCAAACATTATTTGAATTATGGGGCTTGGCACAATAATACTTTTAACATTAAGGAACATACCATTTGAGAGAATCATAGTATAATATGCGACAGTAATATATATAATCACTGTTCTAGTTTTAGATTTATGTATCACTCTTTTTGCTGTGTGTTGAAGTCAGTATAAAGTATAGTAGACTCTCTCTAATGCAGCTATTCCTGGTACTTATGGATGCAGGATTAGCAGAAGTGGCAGAACATTGAGAGTACAGATATAAATATGAGTCTGTATATAGTATATATCTGAAGGGGGGAAACACCACAGATCATTTCCGTTTTCTGTTTTCAAGGAGGATCATCGAAGAGATTGGCTGTATTTCCTCATCACAGTCTGATTGTTATGGTGGCAGTGTGGAACTCTGCTGAACGCCTGCCAGTACGAAGAAACAAACAGCTTCCACCCAGAAGCCCCCATATCTATTGGTTTCTATGTCTCATTTTTGAAAAGAGAGAGCTGTGTTCAACATTATCCTTGTCTTCAGAATCCTCATTCATTTCTGAATATTACATTTTCTCTACTGAAATGTCAGAGTACATGAGCATTATGATGCAAAATGTGTTTCCTTTTGAAAGAAAAATTATACAGAACTGTAAAGAATGCCACAATTTGAAATACAGTTTGTATAGAATTTGTTTAACTACAATGTTACACATGATAATTAATCGTTATGTGTGTGTCTTTTCTAGTGTGTGCCGAATTACTAAGAAGCCTGACTAGTGACGGTCAGGCTTGCGAGAGGCCCGACTAGTGAGGACAAGATTAGTGAGGATACAGTGTACTTATATCTTCAAAATTAATGTTTTGCATTTAAAACATATTGGTTCTCGTTAACATGTTATTGTAGACGAAGTCAAATAATTTTTCAGTTATTGTTTAATGTAATTGTTATGTTATATCTCAGTTTTAGTATAACAACAATGAATAAGGTTTCAGTCACTGGCTATTACCATTACTGCTTGTCAACTATTTAATCTATTTTGATTGTTTTAATTGTCTGATATTTGTGACTATTTCAGATTATTAAGAATTTTTTGTCTTTCATACTTATAAAGCTCTCTGGAATAACCTTGTGTAAAACAAATCATCATGATTTTGTTTGGTCACAGTCTTTACTGATAAACCTGTTACTTCTCAAGTTGTTTCAGCTGTGGTTTGAGGAGCTTCGAAATAAAACTGCAGTATATTTGATTGGTTGACTATTCTACTGTTATGACTTACTGCAATTAAATATTCTCATAATATGTGTACTGTGACAGTAGAATACAACAAGCTGTTGAAGATCTTAATATGGTAATTGTTAACAAGTTAAAGAAAATTACAGTGCTGTCATTATTTGCACACTGTGACTGGAGTTTGTAGTGAAAAATAAGACTATGCTTTCTGAAGTCATATCTGGTTTTGCTTCACTGTAGTATTCATAATGCCTGTAGTCCGAGTTCCATGTTGAATCTGAGAGGTTTGTTTTCTTTCCTCGAAGTATACCACAGTCTCATTAAGAATGAAAGGTTTAAATTGTGTAGCATGTATGATTAATGTTAAAATACAATAATGTTACCTCCTAAGCTTATGCAGAGGTTCACTGTGCAGACATGCTATGGCTGCCCTCTTACGAGCTGCAGATAACACTCTTTTCCATCCGTCACGACTGGGTTTTGGTTTGTTGGCTTGCTGGTAAATTAGCACAAATCACACAAAATGCATGCTGGTTAGATTCAAGCTACTATATTACAGTAAAACACAGTAAAAGGCCTTATCTATGGTACACTTATTGCCCTTAATTCTTTGTATTACCAGTATTTAAAGCAGTTGTGGATGGGAAAAATTACATCATTTAGCTAAAGTGTAACTGCCAAATAAGCCAAAAGCAATATTTTATAATCTGCAAATTGCCACAACGATTTTCTTATGAAATTAATATAAACATATATATCTATACACAAAAAGTACTGATTAGTGAGTAAACTGAATCTAAGAAAATCATTGCTGTTAATAGTAGTGTGTTGCAATAATGAGCAAAAGCACACTCACAAAATGACATTTTCTGTTAAAATGAATACAAAACTTTATTTCTCCCACATTGCTCAGACTCTTTAGAGGTGCACAGGATGGACACATTCATGACATAAAATGTTCTGGCATTTGATATGAGGTGTTACTAAAGATCTTAATCTGGCATGTACCATGCATTCCCTCATTAGTTTCAAATTAAAGAGAAACAGCATGCAATCCACTACAATACACACATAAACAGATGTGGAGAAAACTGAAAATGATGGCTGTGTAGCAACACATATTAGCATAATAGCTGATCTAGTGTATGGCATTATTTGCCATTGGACTAGTTTCTAGAAAATGTACATGCAACACTGATATAAACAACATTGACTGACAATACCAAAAATTATATTCACATCACCACAGCAAAAAAATCTGAATTTGTGTAGACCATGTACAGATAGGGAAGACAGATATTACACTACACACTTATACACAGAAAAAAAAAAATTATCTGCTCAGTACCTCATTATCTATAAAGTAAGAAGTACAACAAACTTTTAAATCAATTAGATAAGTATTTGGGAATCTATAAACCAATCTTGATATGTAAACAATCTACAAATGGCAATCTACAAATAGAACCTGGCAGTTAACATTAGCACAGAAAGCTGTAATGAAATGCTTCACTGCAATTAAAAATGGTAATAACACGGTCTTTAATTTCTCTGAAGTACTGTACTCTACTGCACAAAACAAATGTGTTGTATATATAATCCACCCCTCTTGCAACAACTCAAAAAACTGAAGATACAATACATGCACATTAAAAAAAAAACTGGGCACTGTTGCATAGTAAAGAAAAAAACCCAATAAATTTGAGTTTAAATGTTCAAATTGTTGGTTATCATTCCAAAAATTTTGAGATTTAAACTCAAATTAATATAATATTTGTTCAAATCTCATTTTTGTTTTATATTATTCTTGCATATTTGGTATCAATATATAGTCATTCAAATATCTTTGAAAAATCATCTTTGTGTACCTGTGTGCTTTCATAGTTGTTGGATGGACTACCTGATCAATATTAAGTTATCTGATGATGGCCTAAAAAGCCAAAAGCTGATTCATAATAAAATAATAAATAAATGAATATTATTGTGGAACATAAATACAATGTATTCAAGTTTTTAATATACTTGTTCCTCCTAGTACCTATGGGATATCACATTGAGGGTTACATGCAGTTCAGCTATGAAAGCGGTATCCACTCTTAATACATTCATTACTCTATATCCGTACACATGATGTTAACACTTCAGATACAAGAGACCACCAAAGATAACATACCGCAGCTTTCGATCACGGGATAGATGCCACATAGCGCCCCCCCCCCCCCCTTGCAGTATGGAGTACATCCCTCTGGGGGGTCAAATTTCCAAAAAACACCACACTAAGTTCTTTGGCATCGTTAGGCACAGGCCAACACGGTGGTGACCAGGGGGCGAATCCCAGTATGTTGCCGACGAAGTTGGCGAGGTGTGCCGGCTGATGAAGACGCCGACCGGTGGCAGACTGCAGGCCAACGTCAGAAGGAACATGCAGGAACACTTTGCCATTTGGACGCACAAAGGCACAAATGTTACCACCCACAGCACTTTTTGACAGGTGAAACTTTTGCACCACACGCAGAGAAGCACTACCTCCCTGCTCATAGTCACACGCAATGCACACGAAAGCAGTTGAGCCGTCGACTAACACCGAGAGCTTATGGATGTCGTCAGGGTGGATAAAAGTATATAGCTCGATGGTGGGCACTGCGGATGAAAGTGCGTGTTGGTGAGGAGGGGTAGGAAACCCATAACAAGGCTGAGAGCCAGGCGAGGAGGGGGTGGTCGACGAAGCAGGTGGTGTGGGCGATGGCCCTGGGCATTCAGCTGACGGCTGAGGGGAAATGACCCGATGCTGGGTGGAGCCATGAGGGCTCGAAGCGAGGGAGGGGTTACTGCCGCAGGATGAAGGGACGTCTACAGTAGACTCTAGAGAGTGATCAGCTTTACTTTGGGGGCTGCAAGCGGAAAAACCTCTAAATGATTGACCGCTTGAATTGAAGCTGAGGGGTGAAGAAGCAGTGCTCGAGGGTTGAACACACCTAAAAGACTCGGTGCCCGAATATGTGGCACGAGCAGCTGACTGGCTACTCGAAGCCAGAGTGGCCGGAGAAGCAATACTCGAATAGTGAGTACGCTGAGAACAATCTGTGCCCAATTGTGTGGCATTATAAGAGGACTGGCTGCTCGATGGAGGAGAGGCATGAGAGGAAACCATGTCACAGGAAGTCTCTGAAGGCTCAATGAAGGCTGGCTTGGCACGGTTGAGAGAAACAGTAAAGACAGAGTCATTCACGCAAATGTCCATGGTGTTTTTGGAGCGGCTGCTGATGACATAAGGGCCGGTATAAGGAGGCATGAGAGGGACCTTAATGGTGTCGTCGCAGCGAAAAACATGCTCACACTTGTCTAGCTCACGGGGTACATACACGCGCAGATGAGTGTGGGCTGTCGGAGGGGGCGGCCGAATGTTTTTGCAATGTGTGTGTACCCGATCTACCAGAGAATGGAGCTCAGAGGGCATGATAGGTGGGGAGGGAGAAACTAGCTCGCCAGGGAACACAAGAGGTTGTCCATAAACAAACTCCGCCACCGACCCCTTAAGATTTTTATAAGCTGAGCGTAGGCCGAGAAGCACCCAAGGTAATGCCTCGGTCCACAGGGCACCAAGACATTGAAGAGCAGTTTTTAAGGTGTGATGCCAGCACACGACTAGCCCATTACTTTGTGGGTGATAAGTGGTAGGGAGTATTTTTGTGATACCACAAATATTGCATAATTCAGAAAACGTGGCCGATTCAAATTGCTGACCTTGGTTGGTTGTGAGGAAAACGGGGAGCTAAAGCGGGAGACTCAAGCATCCATAAAGGCGCATGAAACAGTGTCTGAAGTAATGTTCAGTATGGGGAAAGCTTCTGTCCAGCGAATAGTCCTGTCGATAGCTGTGAGCAGATAGCGGAACCCTTCAGACTGTGGGAGGAGACCAACGAAATCTACATGGATATGTTGGAATCGGCCCAATGGCTGCAAAAATTTACCCATAGGTGGGGAAGTATGGCGATTAGTTTTGCTGGCAAGGAACTCATGTGCGAGCCCATGACGCAATCACGGCGCATGTCTCTCCACACAAAATGTTCAGAAACAAGGCGTGTTGATGCCTTAACACCCAGGTGAGCCAAACCATGAAGTTTCTCAAACACAAGACGTTGTAACCCTTTAGGGATGAAGGGGCAAAGTGTGCCTGTAGAACTGTCATACCAGACTTCACCAGAAACTTCCGGAAAGGTTGTTTTCACGGGTCGAAGAGAAGAAGATTGGTTCGATAACAGCTGTAAAATGTCTGGGTCAGCCAATTGTAGCCTGGCTAAGTCCAACAAGTCTATCAGGCTAGATATTGCGCCGGCGAGTGGTAGGAAATTGGCCACAACATTATCTGCCCCTTTTATGTACCGAATGTCATTCGTAAACTGCAGTATGTAATCAATGTGATGAAAACGATGAGGCGGGGGGGGGGGGGGGAGAGGGGGCAGATGGAGGGTTTTTAATAGCCGACACCAAGGGTTTATGGTCCATCTGAACGTAGAAGTCCCTACCCTCCAAATCAGTACTGAAATGCTTGATGGCTTCGTAGACGACAAGCAACTCCCTATCGAAGGCAGAGTATTTTTTCTTAGAAAAGAACTGAAGCATAGTAGCAACGTCATTATAGGTCTGACTGAGCATGCCACAGACAGCATTGTCACTTGCATTGTTATAATATACAGTGTGGCATCAGAACGCGGGTGAGTGATGGTAACAGCCAAGGCGAGTAGCTGTTTCAACTTGGTGAAGGCCTTCTCCATAATAGGCGTCCAAGGAATAGCACTATTACCTGATGTATTAGTGCCGGTAAGAGTGTCAGTGAGCAGGGCCTGAATGTCCGAAGCATGTAGGATTTTCCTGACAGCATCAGCGTCTTTGCGACCCAAATGGTGTAGAATAGTAGCCTTAGCATGGTTGTACCGGTGTGGGCGAGAAGGCTGGCTGACGAGGTCGCAGATCTAATCATCAAATTCTTACAGATGTGACATAATTCATTGAAACTTGGTTGCATCATCAAACCCACAATGCTCAAAGATGTCTTCAGCCACTTTAAACCACATAACAGCTTGTTGGGGTTTGAATAGCGCAGGTGGGCAAGCGTGAGTAAGTTACTTACTGCATCGACCGGACCGGGTTGATATCTTGCAGATGCACCTGAAAATCCACTCAGCGATCAGGAAGAGAGGAGTACACCGTTGGAGTAACAGGCTGTGGCGTAGCGAGAGTATGTGAAGTGCATGGTGTCGTGGGGCGTTGGACCTGTTTTTGCGGCGGGAGTATATGTTGAACACCTGATGTGTCGGAAACAGGCCGAGGTGAGCCTTAGTAAATGTCCAAAACAAAATTGTCCTGAGGCGCCAAATATTGATGGTGAGCACAGATCGTGGAATTATTGAAGGCATTATGCGAAGGAGCACTCGACGAAACGTATATGCCATGCGCATAGCCATCACTGGCTGCGGAGGGATACATCCGCGGCGTATTTGAAATTAAACCGCCGACTGGGGCATGTGAAAACTGATTATGAAGGTTAATGTTCACATGCTCCTGATTAATGGAATGCAGAGCTGGAGTCGATGCAATTCTGGCAGGCACTGAATTTGACGATTTGGACAAGTTGGGGCTCTTGAATCGAGAATCAATGTGCAGGACGTGCTGTGGTGGTATGGCTGATGCAGTGCCGAACTGAGGCTGAATTGAGTACATCTGACGATTCTCAGCCACGGTAAAGTTGGCTGGTCCATTGTGGGGACTCTGGGCAGCGATTGGAGTGATGAAACAGCCGATGGCAGCAGATAGCTTGGAGCCATGGCTGCGGTATACCCGGCCTTCACGGTGAGGACAAATTGCGAAATACAGACGCGAAACTTTCGAAACAAAGTTGTTCATGTCGAAATTGAAACAAAATCGGGGTCACCAATGAGGAAATAGGTGCAGTTCAGTTAAGAATGCGGAATCCACTCTTAATACATTTATTACTCTATATCAGTACAGATGATGTTAACACTTCAGATACAAGAGACCGACTGCCGGAAATCCCGGTCAGTCGAAAGAACATCCACCAAAGATAACATAATGCGGCTATCGATCGCGGGATTGATAAATATGCAAATAAAACTGTTCATCTCATTGAATTCTGTAACCTTCAGGTGTGTTATAGAAGGAAGAGCTCTGTGTGGCACAACATGCAGCTGAGCATAACACAGCTGATTTCAATGGCTGCTTCACAATTTGGGCGATATGAATTTCTAAACTGCAAAGATGGGAGTAATCCTTACAGTACACCTGCCAGGCTCAAAACTATCCAGGCCTCAACCTAAGGTAATGTACTGCTCCACCAACCCCACAACATTATTCTATTTATACATGCATTTTATTCTTTATTTATTTATTTATTCACACTAGTGATCAGTTGGAACCTTATTATGTATCACATACATCGGAATAATGCTACTTATGATTATAATCATGAATTTTTGATCTTTATTTAATATCTAATGGTTACAACTTTATGGTTTGTCAATAATTATTTACTAGTTGTTAATAATAGCCATGTACGAGGCTGTTTCTACTTGCCACCAAGAAATCGGTGATACTTCTGGTGTCTTGGAGTTAGGTGCCACAGAGTATGACTTTATGCCTTGGCTGTTAGTCACTGAGGAAACTCAGACAGCACTATGAGCATTACAGACATCCTGCATCTTCAGCTGCCTTATTTATCAAGAGGACAATGCTTATCCAACATGGTCTATTTTTATACGAAGTGTCTTAGTTAGGTGACATGTTCCCATGACAATAATATCTCCAGATCTGTCCATGATAGGACATGTTAGTGAACGAACCAGACAACAACACTGTCAGTATTAGTATCCAGTACATCTATGGCCCATTACAAGAGTTGTGGGGTAGCTTGCTTTAGGAGAGAATACAAGAGCTTCATTACATCCTTCCCTCCCAGATCTGTGCACACATCCAAGACAAACATTACACTGTTTTTTTTTTTTTATTAAAATTAACTGAAACAACATCACATTGGAATTGTTAGTCCTCTTCCCTGGGTGTCCTCTCTTCCTGGGGTATGAGTGATCTGGCGAGTGACGTGCGACAGGGTGTCAAATTTCACAATCTTGCAACAGTGGCTAGAGATGGTGGTCATGTGTGAGTGAGAGGCTGAGAGTATGTCTGTATCTGACAAAGGCTCTAGTGTGCCTTTCTGCAACTCATCTTGAGTAGCAATCTATCCTCTTCAAAATATTGCTATCATTCATATGGCACACACATGCAATACATTTATAATGTCATTGCAGAAAAATTATATTCACTAAATATAAACATCTAGGTTTTCGATTCATTCCACCGCTGCGGCATTGGCATTCATATGCCCATATAGCATTGTCATATGCACTTCTCTCTTATATGTCTCACTGATTGTTCCAGTGTACTGTAGTCACATTTCAAGTGAGTCAGAGCACTGGCTGCATCTATTGTGAATTCTATTTAAGTTGACCCACAAGACCACATTTATCTCACTTGAACAATTCTCAGCCCAGATCAGAACAGCTGTAGACTACAGTCAAGTGTGCACCAGTGTGCCCGAGTGCTACTGTGAATATGTGCATGCTCCATCTTTCCGATGAAGGCTGTAACCAAAATTTAAGTGGACTTTTCATTGTCAGATTATAATGTGAAATATGTAATGGCCAAAATTGAGCAACTACTTATGACTGAAGTCCAATACTACTTATTTTTACTGTTACTGACAGTGTCATGAGTCCTGTATGTTGCTCCAATTGTTCTTGGTGACATATCATGTGTATATTGTTTTTTGTGTAGTATATAAAATTTGTACACTAATAAAATCATGGTAAATCCCAAACAGATTACAAACAAAGGAATTACTAAGGAAAAATAACTCATCATGTAGTGCAGGCATTTAGTGGTAATAGGCTTCTGTATGAACAGTGTATGAACCTGTGTTCTGCTTCTGAGCACAAAGCCATGATACAGTAATTAATTACATGCCTTGGTCATATGTTGTATTTTGGTCCTTCATACATTCTTAATTTATGAACTGATTATAATAAATGGGTGGCTGAAACAAACTGGGATACTCTGATGCATGTATTTGGATTCTGGCTGAATAACATTAACAACAGATAAACTAAATATAAATTTTCTATCACACTTTTTCAGTGTCTCTGTGTCCTTAAGAAGTAAGGGTATTCTATGGTAAAAATGTACCAGTGAAAATAAACTGTGAAAATAACACTCAAGAATGCCATAGAATATGTTAGTTATTATTGTAAAAAGTATAAAACACTCATTACCTTAACTTCAAGGCAACTAGCAGACACTTATATAAAGACTGCTTGTCTTATAAACAGAAAGCTGAACACATGCATAATACTATTGCTTTCCATACATGCTTAATTTCAAGACAAGCAGGTTTCACAGTAAACACTATAGGAAACAATGAAGAAAACCACTCTAAGAGTTCAGGCAGTACAATATCCAGGAGAGTAAACAGATATGCCGTAAGCAGTCAACACGGGGCACAAAATTCCTGTAACAATGGTAATACTGATCTGTTTTTCCAAACTCTGTATATCATCATATCAAAATGAAGTGATTTTATGTGTTCAAAGCACTCCAGAAAAAGTGCTATGTTTTCTGTTTTATAATGTTTAAATCAGAAATTCTTTCAATTCAGGAAGATGCAGAAAAATTGTTCATGGATTTTATCTTAGTGTTAACATTGAGGGGAATAACCCAAAATGCAGTGTTCGTGAAGGAACAAGTAGAAATTGTAATAAGGATAACTGGCTCAGCATTTGAACCAATCTTTTTCCAGTGATCTGACATTAGTGTAACATTAAATATCTTAATTGAGTCAATACGAAGGTCCTGAATAATTTATAACACATCAACACAAAACTAAGTCCAATGGTGGCTAGCAGTAGAGGATGCACTATTCTTTTAACTTAATGAAGCAAAACATATTCCTTATTCATTGGAAAAAAGAAAAGTGTATGCAGTTAATTTGTTAATAATGTTTGTCACTGGTCTAATACTACAACACTACTAAAATAATGAGAATTTCATCTTTTTTCTGCCTGCTCTCTTCAAGTGACATTATATGGTGCACATTTGAAAAGACACAAACAAAAATACTGGAGAGAAACCCCACTTACTTTACTACACAAACATTTAGTACTGTGAATGCAATTCAAAGTGAGATTTTAGGTTTAAGGAAGTTTATGTTATGCTAAAATACACACATATTTCCAAAACACAAGGGTGACAGCAATGGATACCAAACATTGAGAAATGACACACAGGGTGAACATACGAATAACGTTCAGTTAGAATTCTAACAATGAAGTCCCAAGATAATTTTAACCCTATGGGATGTATCATAGGTTTTAGCTAGTACCTTGGTAGAGAATGCAGTGACGTTTGTCGGAAGCAGGCAATGACAGCGCGCTTCCTCTGCGTGGAAACAACTGAACGATAGCTGCCCTTACTTAGTTGTTGAGGGTGGTCAATCTATACAGGGAAATAATAAAGTGGCGCCGTGCTTAGGTGTCTATCTGTTCAGGCCAAATACCACTTGCACAAATAGCTGCTACATTCATTCACATGCTACCATTCCAGGACTTTAGAGAATCTTTGTTTCATCAAACAATTTAGTTCTAAAAATAAATATAATGGTCAGCATTTGTACTATGTAAAACTTGCATTATAATCCGAAACCAGGTCTCAAAAATTTTACCTTTATCAAATTTAAACAAATGAATGAAGATAGTGCTTTGCTTTATTAAATAGTAAATAATTATTACAATCTGAGCAATGGGAAGCCATATACAATGGAGGCACCATTGAATGAATGCATTCAATAGCTAAATGTGTAAGTGGCTTTTAGTTTTAAGGCAACTAACATCAAATGAAATGGATAGCCACTTTTTTCTTAGATCTGTATTAAGAAATAAAATATAATGGAAGTGCAGAAGTAAATATATAAAAAGCAAAACTATAAAATACATAAGAATGCTAAGGATCATTAATCAAATATGAGCAAATAACTCTGTTATCTTACATGGCTGAATAGTAGGTAGGAGCTGCAATCCAGTTTGCAGAGAAAATACTTAATGAATGTAGCAGTTACAATTTATGACACTACCAAGCCAGCTTACCATATGAAGTCCGTATAGAACTTTTGACATGGCAACTATCCTTTCAACAACATCTTCCACTTTTGTTGGTTTCCCTTCTTCACCATCTTTCTTCTGTCCGAGCTTGGAGTAAAGGTAATGCTGCCAAGACATTTCGTCAGCTGGATCAATTTTATCTGGAAGTGTAAGCTGTATCTTGGCAAACTCCAATATCTCACTTTCAGGGAGTCTCTGTAATTGACAGACTAATATAAATATATTTTGCCATAGAACAAAGTAACTAATGCAACTTAAACCTAGAAATAATAAGGTAATGTACATTTTAACTTCTTTATGTTGTGGGTAGTTTGTTCTTCATTTTTAAGAAACTGAACTTAAATGACACAAAATTACCCCCTGGTTTATTCATTCTCTTTCTGTAGTTAAGTTGAGAACAAAGGGCTCCGCAACCTTTTACCTTTTGAAATCTAGTACCCACAATGAAGATCTTCCAGAAAGAAATAGTAACAAGAATTACATATGTGCTGTTTCAGGCTTTCTCAACGTAATATATTCTTGAATGGTTGATGGGAGTATCATCGGATTGTATTGTAATAACACACAATATTTCTGCGAGACAGCTGCTCGCCATCTTCAGGCATAATGCCACTGTTGCTTCTCTGCTCACAATATACATGGTGGCTTGTTACCAAGGCGCAGGCGCTGCTGCTGTGACATCGTTCCAGACCAGAACGTCAATGGCGTAAACATGAAGAGTCCCCTACCGGAGGGGCATTGAACAGGCCGCGGTGGTCTTGCCCGCGCCGTGCCTGCACACACCACCAGCGGCCTGTTCAACGGCCATGTTTACGCCATTGACGTTCTGGCCTGGAATGACGTCACAGCGGCAGTGCCCGCGCCATGGTAACAAGCCACCATGTATATTGTGAGCAGAGGACCAGTTGTCTCACAGAAATATTGTGTGAATATTACAATACAATCCAATGGTACTCCTGTGAACCATTCAAGAAGAATTACATAATCCAAAATGGAAATAGAGCTTCTACTTTCATTGCTGCTACAGTCTTTGACTGAAAAGACAACCAATAGTCCTGCAAACGACTGTGAAAATATAAACTAAAACAGACTGTAGAGAATGGTATTCTTTTCAGGCTGTTCTAAGACAACATATATCATTTTTCTGGGAAAGTTAACTAACAAGGAAAGTACATGGGATCGAACAAACACATCTGTATGAACGTTTCGTTACAGGATCTTTACGTACACCTCACTGTGCTGGTGGGTGTCACTTTTCTGCAAAGCTCTGCAACCACGCTCTAGATAGCACTGTAGATGTAATTGTAGACGTCATACGTAATGCAGATATCTTAACTATAACTTATGTAATAATTATTTTACATGTTCTCTAGCAAATTGTCATCAAAAGCCGTGATGATAGTTGCAACTTAAACCTTCTTCCCGAAAGACTGTTGGTATTCACTGCCATTGCTTCCACCACCTCTTCCCGCACTTACCGTAGCACTACCACTTGCAATGAGTTGTTTGTCATTATCATCCCTATTATCATTATTGTGAGTTTGTAACAACAGTATCTAACTTATGCTCATATTTCTGTAGCATAACAGATACGAGAAAGCATGCAAATGATTCATCTTCTACACTAATACCATCTTCATGAAGAAGGGTTCTTCGTAACTTCATCTCAACTAATCGCAATACATTAGCAGGATTGATTAGCAATTGCCACACCATCTGACGCTTCACCAAACAAATAACATCACAAAACGCAACTTTGGAGGCACACTGCACCATCCCTACTGGCGAACTGACAGGTCAAAGTGCAATGTGGCATGGCACACGCAGAGGCCTCTAACGGACGACTGCAGAGTTTTGCAGATTCCGGAGTATCACTAGTGCAATAAGGGATCTTTAGATTATCTCTCATACGATTTTGGTGTATATGTGTTTGTTCAAGCCCAAGTACTTTCCTTGTAAGTCACAAGCTGTACAGAAAATACCTATACAGATAGAGAAACCAGAAAACAGAAACATGCAAGAAATAGCCTGTTAATGCACATTCAGAAATATAGTAATGGAATATAATAATAGGCTGGAATTATGAAGAAACAGGCAGTTACCTATAACACTTTAAATGAAGAGCATGAAAAATTTTGACGATCAAATCATAATTCAAAATCTACAAATATAAATGTGAATGTCTGTTCAATGTATGCTTATCACATCCAAACTACAAGATGCAAAGACTTAAAAATTCGTAGTTACTAATTTATACCTGGGGAAGGCTTAAGACATGGTATTATGTGTGAATGTATGTTCAGTGTACACTTATCACGTCTGAACCACAAGACGCAGAGACTTAAAAATTTGTACAGTTACTAATTTATACCCAGGGAAGGCTTTAAGCTTGGTTTTACAGCAGTTGGATAGATACTTAGAGATTTGAAAAATATAATGTGAAATACAGAACAATAATTACTGTTTGAAAATTTTATTTACTTTTGACTTTCCATTTCTACCACATATCTGAAAGGTTTCTTGCTTATACTATCTTCAATGTGTTTAATCAATATTTTTAAACAAATATTACACTGTAACATATAAATATAGATGTGACTGTCAATGTTATGAAAGTTTATGTTGGACACTTGAGCGACAGTAGCACCTGTAGTGGAGTTTTTGCTTTTCAGGCCTCAGTAAATTATCAAGAGATGTAAATGATCATGAAATAAATGTAGAAAGTGGCAAATGTCACTGATTCTAAGGATGTTGAGAAAGGTAGTGGTCGGGAGCAGCTAGACCATGGGCATGTTGGATATTGGTGTATCAGTAGGTGGCATCAACAGTGACAAGTAAGAATCTAGGAGGTAAAGGGGTGGGGATGGCGGAGAGGCAGTAAAGGAAGTGGTTGATACCTTCGTTGTGGTGGGTGGGGTTGGGGGCTAGGTTTCAAACAATATGTTGGAGATGCTGGTCAACAATGGCTGAAATACTTTCGTTGGGAGCAGAATAACCAGCCACAATTGGGCATCCAGGATTGTTAGGTATATGGATTTTTGAGAGCATGTAAAAGGTTGTGTGGGTTGGGGGGGGGGGGAGGGGGGGTGCTGCTGTTTGGAGCTGTTTGGGTGAGGAGGGAGATGAATTCTGTAGAGAGGTTCTGGGGAGGGACATATGATTTTAGCAGGTATTGTAGGCCATGTAGGACTTTTGGGGGTTGGGGCTATCCTGGAACAACTTATATGAGGAAGAATGAGACAACTGATGTATGCCTTCTGCCACATAATCATTGTGATTCATCACAACAATAGTGGAACCTTTGTTTGCAAGGTCGTGATCTGTTTTGAGATTGTGTAAGGCTGTCCTTTCTTCTCTTGAAGGTTGGTATTTTTAAGGGAAAGATGGTGGTGCCAAGTCAGGAATGAAGAATTCCAGGAAAGTGACTAGAGGATGATTAGGTGGGATTGAGGTAGGGTCATTGTTGGATGGTGGTATGAATTCGAGGAGGCAGGATTCAATGTTGAAATTTGATTGACTTTGGTTGGAGGGATTGGTGGCAAAGTAATTTTCCAATATAGGCATTGGCAGAAGGAGAAAATCTGCTTGACAAGTCCAACATGGTTAAATTTGGAGAGGATTGGAACTTCTATTGGGTTGAGGTTTTTAGCAGAAAGGTTAAAAACATTGTTCTGGTATTGTTTAGACTTTGGCTGTTGCCAATTGTTGGCAGGGAGTTTTGGGGGATGTGGCAAGTGCAAAAGGTCTGTAAGGCAAGGTCTAGGTGCTATAAGGTGTTCATGAGGAGGAATGTTTTGGGAGGGATTAGGGTTGGCTGGTGGTGCACCAAGGTGACAGTAGGATGCCAGCAGGTTGGATAACTTATGGAGATGATGTCCAGAATGCTCCGAAGTGCACTCCAGCCTATCAAAGTCTTTACAATCCATCATGCAACATGGAACTCTACATCCCCACTCTTACCCGACATCCTTTCCTCTCCACTCCCCTCCTCACTCACTGTCAAGATCCTTGTAGCACTGGAGCAGCTAGAGATGGTGGTTGTGTGTGTATAGTTATGTCTGAGTGATTGTTTGAATGTATGTGTTTCTTTTTCTGACGAAGGTCATGGCTGAAAGTTTGTGTGAATGTGATTATCTATTTTATGTGCCTGTTAGCTGCTCAGCGAACATCTTTATGGTGAGTTGTTATATATCCTTCTCTTATTGATAATCTTACAATGATGTTCAAGTGTGTGGCACCTATACGAAATGGAACTAACAAGGGATATTGAAAAACATAAATAATACCAGCATGAATGATCAGCATTTTGTTTGACTTCCAGGAGAGAATAACCGAGATGCTGAAAAAAAAACAGATGATGAAAAGACTTAAATGGCAGACACCCAAAGATAGATACCTATCCTCCCACAAAACCTGCTTATGAAATTTCGCGGAACAGTAGAAGCGAGATAAGTGAGAAATCAAGTAATGCACCACATTTTCCTATGTATTGCTTTTGTAGGGGCTGCAAAGACAAGGTTACACCAATTGCAGGGTACACATGGACAAATAAAATTTATTCTATCCACATACCACATGCGAATAGAAAGGAAAAAAAGAAATATTCTGCCATGTACTTTACTGTCAATTGCATGGAACAGACAAATATAGATACAAAGAGCAAGGAGAAGAAATGTATAAATAATAAGACTAACACCAATCTCAATATATGTACTCACTACCATTGAACTCTTCATGTAGATGGAAGGTTATAAACATAAAAGATTTTGAATAAAATTCTAGACTTTCAGATAACTCCCTTCTTTGGACTTAATGGTACACCTCTTTAAGAGACATTACCCAAAGTATAGCAACATTATCACTCTTATTTATGCTTGTCAAACGCTCAGTACCTCAACTAAACACACTTTTGATTATCAGTATTTGACCTAGGAATTTCTGGTATTATATTTAACATACAGCCAAAAATTTAAGTACGGTAGTGTGATAACCTTTTCTACATGCCTCTCTGAAGCTCAGCACTCATGTTTACAGTGCAATTCTACCTACTGATATTAGTATCATACTTATTAATAGGGTGTCCAGTTGTGCAACTCTAATAGAAAAAATTCTGTGCTGAATATAAATAAATAGAAGGGACATGTTTATGAATGCCACAGACATGAATTCCTAACAAAATCCTGATCACTATGTTCCACAGAACAAACCAGTGAGAAGGCAGATGGCAAGGTGGTGAAACCAGAACAATTTGTCCCTGCCAGAATCTCATATGTAAGAAGAAGAAGAAGATTGCTAAAGCTGCAACATCACATTAGAACTTTTGTGTAATTTAGAGAGGAACAAGTTATCAGTTAAATTTTGGACAAGACTATAAAGTGGGTGGAGAATGGACTGACCACATAGGTAGGTTTCCATTTGTCTGTCCTGGTCCAGTATATGATTGTTATCTCATCTATGTCTATGTTTAATACTTCAATAACATATTAAGAAACTTACCTTCAAGAACCTGTCTTTACAGTGCTGCACTAATTCTTGCTCCCTTCCAGCAAAAAGGTTCAAGCCAACTGGAAGCAAGCGTTTCAGGCAGGCAACCATTAGACTAGCCTGAAGTTCCTTATCTTTGTCTCGCTTCTTATCACGGTGCTTCTTCTTTTTCTGTTTATAATATTACTCAGTAAATTCACATGTTATGAACCAGTCACACATGTAGTACAGCTTGACAAATACATGATAGTTACTTACCTTGCTACCACCACCAAGCTGTGACACATCAGAAACTACTGCAGACCGCCTGCTGGCTGTGGGCATGATGAGTACCATGTTGTCTATCTCATTTGCTGAGATGAAGTTCTGCTCCTCACGCATGAAGTACTGTAAGGAATCAGACAGATAATTAAGCAATGAACATTAATCTGCACATCAGTTTTGAAAAATATTTGTACTGTAAACAAATTTGAGTTAAAATAGCATCCCCAAACTAATTCTTCATTTAAACTTTCCACATTGCTTAATAAATCTCCACCTTGTTCCTTTTTATATGATGAAAGATCTCACAATCTGAAAAATTAATGTAATCTTAGTACTTGTTTGCAGACAAAATCTATGCATTAATTATCAGTTCACAATTCCCAATCCCAGCATTGTGTGGTCAACTTACCCAATTTAGCTGTTGTAACACTGCACCACAATCGTGGCAGTAGGACTATACTTTTTCTAAATCATTTTGCAAGGCAGAAAGGCAGAGTTCATTTTCCCAAAATAAATAAAAATGAAATTAAAATTATTTGCAGAATGTCATGAAGGACATAGAGAAAACTGGTCACAGCACCCTAAATAAGAACTATGTTTAGTTTAGAAAAATGTATAAATAGAGATGCATTTGGATCTCTGTCTCTTTTTGAATCACTAGCTAGCATTTCCCTGTATTGTGATCACAAATGGTTTATCAGAATTATATTTAAATGTTTAACAAATTTCAATCTGCTTCATACTGAGTCTTGGCAGTTAGTGGTGTGGCATGCTTTATGAAGCTATCAATAGTTTATTAAGATCTGTAACTGTAATATTTCATTCATTATAAAATATACTGAATGTGCAGGAAACTCTTTTTGAACTCACTGTCTATCAGCATTAAAGTGTAATAAAAATGTTATCTGTGAGAATTAACTGCCTTTGAAAATATATTAATATTTATAGTGCTATATATTTCAGAACTTTCATTTAATAGTTAAACCTAATACCAAGATCTGTGAAGTATTCTGAGAAGTGTGGACAAATAATATTAGTGAATTTTACGAAATATTTTCATATGTAATTATGACAGAAGGATTAACTTTTGAAGTTCATTTTAATCCCAGACTATGGCTAAAATGCACTGGAGGGTAATATTTAGACAGGACAGTATTTTAATTCTATAAAATGTGACTGGTTTTGAATTAGAATTTCAAGCATATCTGAGACAAGGAGTATATTTTATCATGTTATTTGGTGAATTAATTTGAACACATAATACTAATTTTCAAGTGAAAATTATGTGTGGTTAAAAAACTAATCAGAAGAAAAGGAAACAATACACTTTGGAGCTTAAGGGTTGCCATACCTGATTAAACACCAATATTCGGTATTTAATTTTCATGTTAAAATGAAATCAAGTACCTGGGCGGAAAGAGTCTTTAATGCTCATAAATAATATTTGTTTCAAATAGACAGAAATAGGTAGCAGCAAGGCAGTAATTTCATCATCAGGACATATTCTGCTTTGAAAATTGAAACATCTAATGCTTGTTAACAATTCCGCAGTGTTAAAATCCAAAATCTAATATTAAAAAAATAATTCACAATAAACAATAGCATACAAGAGACCTTGTTACTATAGCCAACAGCAATATTCTAAATAAGAAGACAAGATTATCAGCAAGCAGAAAACAGAAAGCAAGCAAGATTCTAAATTACCATACAGATGGAAATGGAAGCCTCTTACACTGTGGAGGCAGGTGTTCTCTAGTTTGTCAAAGCATTCATCCAACCAAAGACTAGCTAGTTTTGATTCTTTTTCTTGTAACTAAATGGCTCAAAATCGCTGCTATTCTTTGTGTGTCTCCTTTGCTCCTAAAGTATACTTTGTATTAAGGTGCCTTGTAGCATTCATAGAGTTAATGAATGACACACTATTTGTATATATAAGATAGGTGATGCTTTTCAATTTTTTTAATTTACTGGACTGGTGCCAACCACATGCTCATCATAAGTGGTCCAATGAATGATACATAAAAATAATACAAATAAACAGATTCAATTTTTGACAGTAAAATATACCCAAATAGATAAAAAATTACTCATTGATTGATGGCCAGACAGAAAAACAAATAAAAGATATTATGAATACCACACTTTCCATCTTTAAGCTCTCATGTGTGAAAACTTCCCAGTGTAGTCCTCAAGTTCAGTCAACCTGTCCAGCAAATCTCCATTGACATAAGATTTTGAGGAACTTTTACATAACCCTCCCCATTTCCTAAAGCAGTGGCTCTGAAAGCTTGAGGATTTTCAAATATATTTTTTATGGATTCACTCCTGACATTGCTTGCTTTGTTGAGTACCTATTGCATTTTATGTTTTCATCTTCATGGACGTTTTTTTAAGCTATTATATGGATTTAATACACTCTCTAGCACATTCCAATATTAACATAGATTAGGAATAGTGTGCTGCATAGTAGCCATGACAAATGTGCTGCCAGACTGCCACAATGCCTTGAGTCAGTGGCTGTGTGTGGGTGAGTAGTGTTTGTGTTAATGAGTGTGTGTATATTCTATTTCTGAAGAAGGCTCTCAGCATTGACAACTAAACTGTTTAGCAGTCTTTTCGTTGTTCGTGTCTGTAGCTCATCATGACCTGATGACCAATGTAACCTTTTCATAATATCATTGTTAAAGCAGCTTATGCATTTTACATTTGAAGTGCTGTACAAATCTGATTTACGGGAAATAAATAAATATAAGATAGCTTGCTATAAAATACAACAAGTAGCTTCTATAATAACAACTAAGTTGTATAAACTAAGACAGGATGTGAATTTTTAAATACATCACTGAAAGTCTGCCAAAATCGTATAATCAATCATTTCCCATTATTTGATAAAATCTGAATACAGGTGCTAGTTACCTGAGATTTTGACCATGTGTTAAATATCTCAGCAACATGGTTATATAAATCTTCAGCTTCAGCGACATTGTGTCTAAGCCAATGATTTCTTTGCAGATCAACATACTTTATAAGAAGAGGGTAAAAAGCATATATGTCTCGCACAAGTAGATGCCAGTCTTCTTGAATTTGAGACTCAATCTGAAAGAAAAGTTGTAATCAGTAATAAACTTACTAGAATCTCTAGGGATTTTTCATCTGTAGCTTCTGGAATTAAATGATTAAATGAAGGATAACCTCTTTACAGGGACAGAATGCAGTCAATACAGAATCAACAAGTTGCTTAAACTGCTATGATTACACAATTATCAGGACTCCATATAGATTACCAATGCAGGCAGACTGAAACAGTAACACAATCACTTTGTACTCTTTAATCGGTTAAGAATAAAGGAGATGTGTATATCATGAGAACTAAATACACTAAAAAGTAATAAGTTACAGAATGTCTCGACTGTGACAACATTTATGAATACAAATTGTAATCTATTGCAAACACAAACAAACATTTAGTTCTAACAACGGAAAGTCTAGGAAGGATTACAGTATTCAACATATTATTTTAAACATTTAGTTCTTTGTTTTCCTGTGAAGGCACAGAAAGATACTACAGTGGAAACCATCTAAACTTAATAAATTTTGAACAGCACATGGCAGTAAGCGCCAAATGGATAATATTGGTAATTTATGAAGTTGTGTGACATCAAAACACCTTCTATGATGGTGTCATATATTTAAAGTTATTTAACAAATAACCTACCATTGCATCTAGCTGGCGATAAATTCAAGAGAGGTAATTAGAAAATCAGAATATTTGCAGGAGAAAAATTATATCCACTCATATTTCACAACTTTATTTTTCTTGATTAGGACAGATGTAAACAGAAACATCATAGAATAGAATAAAAGGCTTACTGTCAGTGTCCACACAGTGGTCTTCCCTCCCCCCTCTCTCTTTAAAGTGTGCAGACCTTGAGATGTAGGGATACTTGATTTTTATATGTCTTTCAGCTCTTCTACAAATGATGGGTTGTTGTGTGATGTGTCAGTGTAAATGCAGTGAGAATGTCTGCTGCCTTTACACCTTTGATGTACACACTGATGAAATTATGATTTTGCAAAATGTCTATTGTATGGACATCACAACATTGTACTTGGGTAATGGCCAGTATACAGTAGTTGTAGTGGGACCCTAACAATGTCTGTATGCAGCATGATGTACAAACAATCTGCCAACACTTTATGCATGAAGACTGGATGCTTCACATGGTGTTACATAGGCAGCTGTTTTTTCTTTGCTATGTGGTCTCCAATTTAGGGTACCAGCAGTGTGTCTGTACTGACAGTAGTGCACTTGTGAGTCAGCCTGCCAGAATTCTAAGTGCCTCAATGTAAATAATCTCCATCACTGATGCGGTTATATCCACTGTGTACACAGTCCTTAATCATAGAAGTACTAACAGTAGAACCTCCATGCAACTCTCTTGGTGACATGTGCCTTCAATGTTCTGTGCTACCTATACAACATTTAAATGCTTGTCAGACATAACTGTTTTGCTGGTGGTACTGCATCCCACATTGTGGACAGTTCATTGAACAGTTTAAATTCATACTTCTGACCCTGAGGCAGTGGGAATCTGAAACACATTAACTAATACGCGATGAATGCCATTGCTATCATCTTGGATTCTACCACTGGTACTGGAATGATCTTTCCCATCTTATGTACCTGTCTACTGCCATGAGCAAGTTTCTATAATCATATGACGATGAAAGTGGGCTCAATAAGTCACGATGTGTGACCAGCTCTTGCCAGTGATCCTATAAAACTTTTGACTACCCTACTTTACGATGCTGGCACTGAAGGCTTGAACAAGTACAATTCCTGGGATCCTTTTTAACAGATTGCCACATAAACTGCTCAGATAGAAATTTGATAGTGGCATTAGTTCCTGGTTGTGCTATGCTGTGGATGCTGCCTCTTTGTAGCATTGTTACATAAAGTAGGGCCATGGCCTCTTTGTGAGATGACACACTATATCCTGACCTGACTTCCGGGTCTTCAGTTTGCTCCAGTGAAGAACCTATGGGGGCAATCTCTCAGTAAGTGCTGCTGCTCTATTACTTATACTGCGGCGAGGTTGCCATAATTTCAGGTGATAACTAAAGTGCATACTCATGAATGAAAAGTCAGAAACTATGTTCCCTCTGCCTCTAATATCATGTATGACCATTTGTTAGCTGTCTGAAGAATCCTATGTGCCAGAATTGCTATAGTGGATATTTTATCACTGATGTTTTAAAGACCAATGCAACAGGCTTATAATTCATGTGGACTGTGATTTCTCAGGCTACATAATTTGCAGCTTTATGAAAACTACAGAAATTCAAACATATTATTAATGTTTTGATGTCATAAAGCCAATGAGAAGTGTCATACCATGAAGTTTATTTTTCCTTTCTAAATATTTCTCTTTAGCACAAAATAGAGCCATCTCTCCTTTTCACTGTTATACATGTTTAATAATTCTTGTGTTACATTTGACATGATAATCTGAAGATGTCCTACTGTTAGAGGTAAATGTGTCATTAAGGATTAATAAATTTCTGTGCAATAAACATACGATTTCTTTCAAAATAAATTTTCACTGGTTACTGTAAAGGCACACAAAGGTTTGGAAATGTTTTTTATATGATGTATTTCTTGTATGTGTCTTCATGAATTTGTGAGTCTGTTATTAACACTAATCTGTCATCATGATATGAGATGCAAAATGGTAATTATTTTTTAAAGTTTGGAATGAGAACTCCACAACTGTTTATGTAATAATACAGTAGTAAATAAATAGGTACAAACAGCCAGGCATTCTTTTATGAATGCATTTATTGCACCATTACTAGTTTTGTGATAGAGCCCATGATCGAATGGTAATGTTGACTTCAAATGAGATTTACACTGGCATATTCAGAGAAAGCTCATATTTAGATATTGCAAGAGAAAGAAATAATTTTTGTTTCACTTATTGTTTGTCTCTGAGCTACATTAAATTCAAGATATCTTGTGAGCATGCCACCGTGGAACTTACCATTACTGTCTGTGTCCAATCTTGAGTGTCTCTGCTTTTTGGTTACTCATGCAGCATCTTAAAATTTGTAGCTCAGAAGGCAAACTGTCCATGGTACCACCAGATGTTTGTTATATGTGTTAGTTTGACCTTGACTAGGGTCTGATAGATGTAGGTTAAGTACATAATGTGGCTTCGTCCTCTTGACTGAATCTGGATGGCAATTACAAGTTCTGTAGCTGCATGGAAAGTTTTCTGACTTGAAGTTCCTCCTCAATAGATGTTCTGTGATTGTTGGCGGATGCTGTGGCACAATCTGGCATAAGCTCCTCTAGTGCATATTTGGCACCTTCTGGTATGTAGATAGTTATTGCCACTGCAGATTCTCCAATGTGGCATACACTCCATCACTTACTTGAATTGTGTTGTTGTGGTCTTCAGTCCAGAGACTGGTTTGATGCAGCTCTCCACCGTACTCTATCCTGAGCAAGCCTTTTCATCTCCTCATAAGAACGACAACCCACATCCACTTGAATCTGCTTACTATACGCGTCTCTTTGTCTCCCTCTGCCATTTTTACCCCACACACTTCCCTCCAACGCTAAATGCACAATTCCTTGATGTCTAAGAATGTGTCCTACCAATCTATCCCTTCTTTTAGTCAAAGTATGCCAGAAATTTCTTTTCTCCCCAATTCGGTTCAGTACCTCCTCATTAATTACGCGATCCACCCACCTAATCTTCAGCATTCTTCTGTAGCACCACATTTCAAAAGCCTCTATCCTCTTTCTGTCCACACTGCTTATCGTCCATGTTTCACTCCCATACAAGGTAACACTCCATACAAATGCCTTCAGAAAGGACTTCCTTAGGCTTAAATCAATATTCGATGTCAATAAATTTCTCTTTTTCAAAAACGCCTTTCTACCCATTGCCATTTTGCATTTTATATCCTCTGTACTGCGACCATCATTTGTTATTTTACTGCCCAATTAGCTTATCCTAAGTACATTTAGTGTATATCCCTAGTACACAATTAATGTCAACTGCATATGAGGTGGCCAGATATCTACCAGCAGCTTTTTAGATATTATGCTAATGTCCACTATTGACTACAATGCCTTTAAAAGTCTGATGGATTCCTGTATGCATGTTTCTCCTGATAAAGAACTTGTGGAAGCATGTTAAGTGAGCATTAGTGAAGTCTTCAGAACCAGATATCATTGCAGGTGAGGAAAATGTAGAATTATGCTGGAGACTGTCATCACTCTCTGCTGCTTGCCAGTGTAAACTGTTTATGGTCTTCCTGGGTCCATTTCCATGTGAAAATATTCTCCAAGGTTGGAAACCCATGTACAGTTGTGAGGTCATAAACAGTAGTGCGCATAGTTCTATAAATGAATATTATAGAGGAAAAATTCCTAACAGGAAAAATATACGTAAAAAATAGATAAGGTACACTTACCAGGCGAAGGGGCACAGGCAGTAATAGCAACAAATAAACACACAGACACACACACACACAAAAATGCTAGCTTTCGCAGCCTAGCTGCTTCATCAGGCAGAAGGGAAGGAGAGGGAAAAGGAAATGATGAGGGTTTTAAGGAAGGGGGTAAGGAGTCATTCCAATCCCGGGACAGGAAAGACTTACCTTGGGGGAAAAATTGGAAGGTAAATAAATGCACATACACCCACACATTTACACAGACACAAGTACACTTAGGCACGACATCGAAAGTTAAAAAAAAAAAAAAAAAAAAAAAAAAAAAAAAAAAAAAAAAAAAAAAAAAAAAAAAAAAAAAAAAAAAAACACCTTTATTTTTCTTGTTGAAGTTGCCAGATCTTCTCAACAATGCTTTGTAAAAAAAATACTTCTCTACACCACCAAACCTAATGAATGTGATGCAAAAATTGTTACAATTACTTAGATAATTCAGTTTTCAATTATGCAGGAGTGAAATTAAACCCACATATATTTTGCAACTTTATTTTATTAAATTACCAACAGAAGGAGATAGATATAATAAAGTGAAGAATAAAAGTTTTACTCCGGAAGTCTGCTAGATTTGCAAGGAGTAAAGCAGCACAATTTACTGGCTGGGATCCTGTTCCCACATATTCATCAGTAGTATACCAGCTGAAAAATGGCCCTGTCATATTCGAAAAAGGCAAATATGTTGCTGTTTGAACAATACTGCAGGAAAGTGGGGAACCAGCTGCCTCAGTCCTCATTCCATCTTCCTCAGCAAGAATGTTGGCATGTGGAAATATTCACTCTCTTTTTAACACAGAACATGCTAAATCCTTTTACCCAGTAAAGAATGATTCATACACATCTCCCTTTCAAGATGGCGACAAGTGCAGGTGGAAGTAATATTAGTGTGACGAAAAGTTATAGTTATGCTGTGAAAAACAGTATTGTGAAAAACGATGTATGTAAAAACTGCAAAGAAGAAATCGAGAAGTTAAACGAACGATTAAAAAGTATCCAGCAAGTTACCGATACGCTGTTAAGGGAAATTGCAAAACTCGGAAATGAGAATCGTGAGTTAAAAACACTAGTTAGTAGCAACAGCAAAGTTTGGAGTTCAAATGTGTTGCGGAACACTAAGAACAATTCGAAACTTATTGAGACAAATGGTCACAGGAAGGTAATGGAAAATAATGGTCAACCTCATGTAAACAGTTAAACATAATAACCCGTGGAAATAACGGCCAGAAATGCGTAAATAACTCGCATGCGGACCAAAGTGAAAACAATGGCTGGAAGTGAACAAACAGTTCAAATAGTGTCTCGGAAGAAAAATCAAAAACAGAGATTGGTAAAGTGCAACGCTCCAAACAAAACCAAATAAATAAATCTTATCTTGTCTGAAGAAACAAGTTTAATGTGTTATCTGAAAGCAGCAACATGGACGTGAATAGTGAAAGTGAAAACAAGCCTAACAAATGTGTAGCTAAAGATGTAAAGGAAAACCGTAAATCAGCCACAAGCAATAAGAAACTAACAGCCGAGAAATGCAATGTGCTTTTTCTAGCGGACAGCCATGGGAGAAAGCTAGCCAGTATTTTAGACGATGTGAGTATGGACTTAAACACCACTGGCATCATTAAACCTGGCGCGAGAACGAAGAATATCATTGGTGACGTCTCGGAATTCAAGACTACAATGAAGAATAGTGATTATGTTGTTTGCATTACTGGTTCAAACGACGTAGCACAGAATGAAGCTGAAAAGTGCATTACAGGTTTGAGAAACTTCTTAGATGCAAATAAGACGGTAAACAGTCTTGTTGTGACGATACCTCAGAGGCATGATCTGAACTATAATTCTTGTGTAAACAAAGAAATTCGTAGGACCAATGCTAAAATCAAAAAGTTATGCTCCAGTTATGACAAATGCAACATAGTAGATGCCAGTAGACTGAACAGAAATCTACACACACAACATGGGCAACATTTGAACTATCACGGGAAAAAATTCCTATGTCAGGAAATAAAGAACGTTATAAATGAAACACGCGAACGCAATAAGTTTGTTCTAAAAGACAGTCCCTCTGTACATGCTCATGTCCATCCTTTTTTTAGACAAAACAATGACACAAAGCAAGGAAAGGTAGAAACAATGTTGATAGGAATCAGTAACAAATTAATTCAGCTGGACCATTGTGATGATCCAGAACATGTAGCGAAAATAAATGAACACACAGCACACAATGGAAACAAAATACCCACTAGTATTGATGGAAAAATTCTCCTTCTACATATAAATGTACAATCCCTTAGAAATAAAATGAATGAACTTCAATATTGGCTTGAAAGAATCAACTGCAGTGTTTTGTGTGTTAATGAACACTGGATGAAAGCCTGTGAAATAGACCTGTGTGTCCCTATAGGTTTCTTACTAACCACTAGTTACTGCAGACAAAATATTGTACATATTGTACGTGGCGGAGTCTCAATCTACATAAAAAGCAACCTAGACTTGGAATACACAGTTATAGATCTTAACATGGTTTGCATTGAAGGTACATTAGAAGTAGCTGGTATAGTATTGCACAATCAAAAAATTGTAATTGTCTGAATTTATAGAACTCCAGGCTCTGATGAAATAGTTTTTATAGAAAAAATTAATGCTCTAATATTACACTTGTCCAAATATAAACAACATAAATTTGTAATTGTAGGTGATATTAATATTGATATAAGGGCTATGAGAAAAAATGTAGTAGATATGATTAACTCTCTGAAGTCATTAAATTATTACTGTCAGAATGAAAAGCAAACTAGACTTAATGCCTGTCTTGATAACATAATAAGTAATGTACATAGAGACTCGGTGCAATGTGATGTCATAGAATTAGGTTTATCAGATCACGCAGGTCAATGGCTCCAAATAGATAATTCAACCCTTGTTACCAAAGAAAGGCAAGTGACATATCGATTGCTAGGTGAATCCAATGTAAGCAATATGAAAAATAAGTTACAAGGAAAGGATTGGTCCCAAATAATGAATAGCAATGAAACCGTTGATAAATGCTTTTCCATTTTCCTGACAGAGATTATGAACATAGTAGAAAAGACATATCCCATGGTAACTAGAAGATATACTAATACCCCACGTAAGCGCCAACATACTAATAAATGGTACACACCACAGCTAAACAGACTCATGATATTATTACTCATACTGAAAGATAAGTCTCATAATAGTGATAGGGACAAAGAAAACTACATAAATATGAGAAAATTTTACAGGTCTTAAATAAAAATCGCCAAATGTAATGCGACTAATGAATACATTTTGAACTCAAAAAATTAATGTAAAGCAGTGTGGAATGTCATCAAGCGAGAAATTAATAACAACAATAAAGAAAACAATATACCCATAGACTGTGATATTCTCAATAAACATTTTGTAAATGGCAACAGTACTCCACCGATTGATTCTAATTTCAAAATGGAAGCTTCTCTGACTTATGCTAAACAAACAAGAAGTGAGAAATTTACTTGGGCCCCAATCACCTTAAATGACATTCAACAATCAATAACCAAACTCAAATATTCAAAAACAGAAGACTATTATGGTATCAGCAATTTCATCATAAAGTCTATAGTGAAGGAAGTCCAAATGCCACTTCTCTCACTGTCAAACAGAGTATTAGATGAAGGAACCTTCCCTAAATGTCTTAAGCTTACAGTCACACTACCTGTGTATAAAAAAGGAGATAAAAATCTTCCAAGTAACTACAGACCCATATCATAAAACCAATAATAAATGGCCTGTCAGATCATGATATGCAGCTCCTTGTTTTAGGTATAGATTCTAAACAGATTATGAAGACTGCAAAATGTACATACAGGAGAGTAGTCAACACACCAAAAATTGAAAATTTTAGAAAACTCCTCAAAGACATGAACTGGAAAGATGTATATAGTGCTAATGACATGAATGAAAAATATAATGTATTCATTAATAATATTAGTATCATGTTTGAAAACTGTTTTCCTCTAAAAGTAACGCGAATTAAACAGAAGTCTATAATAAAACCTTGGATTACACAAGGAATAAAGATTTCATGTAAGACAAAAAGGAGTATGTATCTATCAGCCAAGAGTAGTTGCAATGATTATGATTTAACTAAATATAAGGAATACTGTAAAATATTAAAAAAAGTTATTCAGGTATCTAAACAAATGCACTATGAAAAGAAGATAGCAACATCAGGAAACCAAATAAATACAATATGGGATATAGTGAAAGAAGAGACTGGTAGAACCAGAAAGGAACAAGAGCAGGTACGGTTAAGAGTAGCTGAGACATTAGTAACTGATGGGCATAGTGTGGCAAATCTATTTAACAAGTACTTTATATCCGTTACTGATAGTATGGGATTGTCTGGGTCAGTAAATAATGCGCTTGAATATTTGAAACTAGCATTTACAAATAACTTCACACACATGAATATGTCAGTCACTTCACCACAAGAAATATCTTCCATAATAAAATCTTTAAAAACAAAGAATTCCAGTGGATATGATGAAATATCAACAAAGTTAATTAAAGCGTGTTCTTGTGAACTTAGCACAATCTTAAGTTATTTGTGTAACCAGTCTGTTATAACGGGAACATTTCCTGATTGGCTAAAATATGCAGATATTAAACCTCTCTTCAAGAAGGGGGATAAAGAGATACCATCAAACTACAGACCCATTTCACTTTTGCCAGCATTCTCAAAAATTATAGAAAAGGTAATGTACAAGTAGCTTCTCAACCACTTAACCACAAATGGCATATTGTCTAGAACACAGTTTGGATTTCTGAAAGGTTCCGGTATCGAGAAGGCTATTTACACTTTCAGTGAGAATGTACTTAATTCATTAGATAATAAATTGCAAGCAGCAGGTATTTTCTGTGATTTGTCAAAGGCATTTGATTGTGTGAACCATAACATCCTTTTAAGTAAATTAGAATTCTATGGGGTCACGGGAAATGCTGCAAAATGGTTCAAGTCGTACCTCACTAACAGGAAACAAAGGGTGTCAGTGCAAGTGACTAGTGAATTAGGCCAACAGTCATCATCGGGTTGGGAAGAAATTACATGTGGTGTCCCACAAGGATCCATCTTAGGGCCATTGCTTTTTCTTGTGTACATTAATGATCTCTCATCAGTTACACTACCAGAAGCAGAGTTCGTTTTGTTTGCAGATGATACAAGTATTGCAATAAAGAGTAAGTCAAGTATATTGATAGAAAAGTCTGCTAATGATATTTTCATGAACATTAATAAATGGTTTAAAGCCAACTCATTGTCATTAAACTTTGAAAAGACGCACTACATGCAGTTCAGAACATGTAAGAGATTTCCTGACAGCATATGCATTAAATATGAAGAAGAGCAGATAGAAGAGGTTGACAGAATTAAATTCCTGGGATTACAGCTTGATAATAAACTTAGTTGGGAGGAACACACCACAGAACTGCAGAAACGACTCAACAAATCTGTATTTTCAATACGAGTGTTATCAGACATAGGAGACATAAAAATAACAAAGCTTGCATACTTTGCTTACTTTCATTCCTTAATGTCATATGGTATAATATTTTGGGGTAACTCTTCAAGTCAGTCAAAAGTCTTCAGAGTCCAAAAACGTGTAATACGTATTATTTGTGGAGTAAATTCACGGACGTCTTGTAGAAGCCTCTTCAAAGAACTGGGTATATTAACTACTGCCTCTCAGTATATTTATTCCTTAATGAAATTTGTCATAAATAATATATCCCTTTTCCCAACAAATAGCTCAGTTCATACATACAATACTAGAAATAAAAATGATCTACACAAGGATTTAAAAGCACTTACTTTAGTTCAAAAAGGGGTCCACTACTCAGGAACACACATTTTCAATAATTTACCATCAAGTATAAAAAATTTAGCTACAAATAAAGATCAGTTTAAGAGGAACCTAAAAGACTTTCTAGTGGCCAACTCCTTCTACTCCATTAGTGAATTTCTAAATTGTACCAAATGATGCATGCACTCATACTATATTAGTATTATTATATTATCAGCAAAAAAAAAAAAAAAAAAAAAAAAAAAAAAAAAAAAAAAAAAAAAAAAAAAACCTTAAAAAAAATTATGTATCTGTATTTCTATTATAAGTGTATGTATTTATATTATTAGTATTATTTGTTATTCAACTTGTAAATTTTGTTTCTTGACATGTTCCACATCCACGAGGATCCCCTCAATATGGATCTACGGAACAAATAAATAATCTAATCTAATCTAATCTAATCTAATAGTACCAATCTTATCTAAAATAATTGAAAACTGTATGCATAAACAGATATAAAAGTACTTTGAATGCAATAAATTATTAAATGAACAACAATTTGGATTTAGACCACACTTATCAACTGTGAAAGCAGTTGAATCACTGGTAAATAATGCTTATGAAGGATATGAAAAACGGCTATACACTTCTGGAACCATTATTGATTTAAGCAAAGCATTTGATTCTGTGTCTCATGATGTGATAATCAAAAAGCTGGAATACTATGGAATAGGAAATAAACCACTCAAAATACTCAAATCCTACCTAAGCAATAGGGTACAGCTTGTTTATGCAAACAATCAGAGATCAGCAATCCTCCCAATAAAAAGAGGAATACCCCAAGGCTCGGTTCTTGGACCCTTCATTTTCATTGTTTATGTCAATGAATTTCCAACATATATACCCTGTAAGAGTGTATTATATGCAGATGACATGACATTAATAACCACTGGAGACAATTTACAGAGTGTGTTGGATAAAAATAAAGAGGTGTCAGGCAAATCAACTCTGCATAAATCAGACAAAAACAGAGGAAATAATCTTTAACTTAAAGGTATCTAAAAATGAAAATAAAACTGTGAAATTGCTTGGACTGGTCATAGATCAAAAACTATCTTGGGAAGGACACACCAATTACCTATGCAGCAAACTAGCTCGTGTACTTTTCCTATTGTACAAATAGAGGGGCAGTATTAGCAAACAATTATTGCTTCAATCGTACTATGCTTTCTTCCATTCCCATCTGCAATATGGAACATTGCTGTGGGGAAACTCCTCAGGAGCTAAATATGTATTCAGATGGCAAAAAAAAAAAAAAAAAAAAAAAAAAAAAAAAAAAGCAGTAAGGTGTATATTAAGGCTAGCACATAATGAGTCCTGCAGAACTTGCTTTAAATCACTTGGAATAATGATGATTCCTAGTTTGTATATATATAACTGCTTAATATATGCTAAAGAAAACATAGATAAATTCAGCAGGAGAAGAAATGTTCATTCTCACAATACACGAAACAACTGTCTGTTGGATTTGCCTTCCACGAGACTAGCCATAGTACAAATTAACTATAAGTATTTAAGCGTAAAATTCTTCAATAAGCTACCAGAAGCAGGTCGTACAATGCCACTGAGCAAATATAAAAACACAATACAAACTTGGCTAAAATCCAGTGAATTCTACGCAATTGAAGAATTCCTAGAAACTGACAGTAAAAATATATGTTTCTCCTAAATTATGTTATTGTTTCGTTGTAATATGTGAATTTGTTTGTATGATATATGCTTAATGTATAAATGTAATGTAGGTTATAAATGTAAATTACACTGTACCCTGACGAAGCGAATTGTATGAAAAATATTGAAAGGCCAATAAATATTCTGTATCCTATGTATTCTGTATTTCATTGCCAATGTCTGTATATAACTGTCTTTACTGTCTTCTTTTGCTCCCATTAGCACTTTCTTCTGCCTGTGCCTCCCACTGCTTCACCCTTTCTCTCCATTTTGGCTGCCTTCTTCTGCCATTGACTATGTCCCATTATTTTTCTCTTACATTGTGATTGCTTCTTTCTTTCTCATAGGCTTCTCTCTGTTTCTTCAATCATTATTCTCTCCTTTTTACACTTATCCAAGAATGGGGTTTGCAAGGGTTTCTAAACTCCTTGACCGAGAGTCAATTTGGGAGATGGAGGAAAGCAGACAAAATTTTAGCTATTGAAGTAAGCTGGTTTGAGGGATCCAGTTCCCCAAAGCATATGTGTAGTCTACATTCCTCTCTCCTTTTCAATTTCACTGTCTTCTCTTTTTTGTGCTCACTGTTACGGTCTCAATCAATTTATCTTTTTTTACTGTGACTACCTCTCTCCCAGAATGACTATCAGTTCTGTCTTTCTCTCCTACTCAGACTGCCTCTTCTTCCTTCCGCTGTCTCTCCGCTTATTTTTTTAGCTATACTGACCACATTTGCACTTTATTAAAGCCTTACGCATTTCAACATACATCACAATCAAATGCTATGTTTTATCAAAGTGTTGGATTGAATATTCAATACCATTGGTTTTTTATAGCCTTTGAAAATGACATACAGTAAAACCCCATTTTTACGTTCCTGATTTTTACATTTTCCTGCCATTTACTCCATTTTTTGTCAGTCCCATCAAATTTCCTATGTTCACAATGTTATTGTGCCCCCATTTTTGTGTCAACATATTTACACTTTTCAATAATAATATGAAGATAGGGACCAATTCACCGTAAAGACGGACGGTGAGCTGCCAACAGACACAAATAAAACATGCACAAACACACACACAATTCTAAATTTTTGACTGCGGCCTTCCTCAGACAGAGAACACTCATCCACACAATCACTCAGGCACACTCACCCACACACGTCAGCCATCTCTGGCTGCCCAACACAGTCTGACTCATGGCAATTGGAAGGGATGGCGGGTGGGTGGGAAGGAGCAGAGGAGGGGGGGGGGGGGAGTGGAGAGGGAAGGGCCTGACCCTCCTCGGCTCCTTCCCCCTCCCCCCTGCCATCCCTTCCGATTGCTGTGAGTCAGACTGTGTTGGGCAGCCAGAGATGGCTGACGTGTGTGGGTGAGTGTGCCTGAGTGATTGTGTGGATGAGTGTTCTCCGTCTGAGGAAGGCCGCAGTCAAAAATTTAGATTTGTGTTTGTGTCTTTTATTTGTTTCTGCCGGCGGCTCAACATTCATCTTTACGGCGAGTTGTTCCCTATCTTCATATTATTATTAACATTCCTTACTGGACCTTCCATTGTTGTTATTTACGCTTTTCCCGTGTTTTACACTTTTTGAAACCATGTTTGTGAAGAAAAAAAGACATAATTGATGCTGATACGGCTTTCGCCTTGAAGTATAGTGTTTATAAACATTACACAGTAAAGTTTCTTGACACTTTGCATTTATTCAGATGTATATTTTGCATTTTGTTGTCTGCAGTACGCACCTTGTTGACTTACGACATGGAGGCTGATGGGATGTGTTGGCTGCGCTGATTGTCAGCTTGGCTTTGTTTACACAACTGTTAGTTTTTCATGCTTTGCATGACGTGTTTTGAGAATTTATTCTTGTTGAGAAATATAAATATTTATCTAATTATTTTTTGTGACTTTTATAAATGGTAAGACTGATGGTTTGCTTGTGTATGCTTTTCTCCACATTGAAAGGGGCACAGTACATTATATCTTCGAAAAAGCGATAATAGTGTGAGATGCCGACCCTATGCCAATGCCACAAAAATACTTATGCATATATTTTCACTCAAGAACACAAATAAATTCTCAAATATCAACATGCAAAACATTGAAACATACAAAAAGAATGGAACTTGTGCAGTTATACACCATAAATAATTAATGCCGGTTAAAGGCTCACTGACTAATCAATTATGATGAATGAATTTATGCAAAAAATTCCTACTCTGCTTCCCATAAAATTACCAGTTCTAGTTTTGCATGGCACTTAAAATGGTAAAAATTTGGATTACTTTTATTACATAATAAACTTCCTGGCAAGTATTTTGATGGCTATTATGTACATATATAACAAATAAACTATGAAAATGCAAGGATGCTACAGTAAGCATATTTTATAATTTAAACATTATTTCCCACATTTTACAACATTTCACTAAAGTCATTTGAAAAGTGTAAAAATGGGGTTCTACTGTCTGTCAAACGCGTAAGGCCTTAATAAAGTACAATTGTGGGCAACACAGTTAAAGTTATTTTCAAGTGCATCAAAATGGCCACCATGTTTCACAAATGCGTAATGCAGACAGCAAGGAAAAAGTATGAATATGGTTGCATGCCAAAATTTTTGGTGAGGAACATGGAATGAGATCTGAGGCAGCTGCTTCCCCATTTTTCTGTCAGTGTCGCATAAACAGGAACATATTGGCCAATTTTGTGTTCTGACATGAGCATTTTACAGCTGGTTCTCTCCTTTTCCTTAGAACAGCATGGTGTGCTGCTTACGTAAAACAAATTTTGTGTATCAGTAAAAGAATTGACACCTTACCTTTTTAATTTATTTCTATGCCTTGATAATTTATATAGAAGGAATGACAAATAACAAAAGGAAATTCTGATAGGAGATATCAGACAATACAATGTAACAGCTGTTTTATCTACAGTTTATAGGCAGCTACATAATATGACCTAAAATCAACCATTCAAAATGTTTATGCAATGAATTTTTAGCCCTTCAAACTCTTTAAAAATATGTTGCAAAACTTGATTAAACTGGCTGCTGCACATTAACTGTGATCAATAGTGAAACTAAAATCACCCCTTTATCAAGCAAAGATATCAATCTGTAAGATGTACAAAAATCAATTTTTTTCGGCAAATATATTTTTCCTTATTGGATGGTAAGTTTCAGAGCGGTCTGAATGTGGTGTTTCAGCACAAAACACATTTTTGATAGTGAAACATCATAGCTTTTTGGTTCTATCTTGATAACAGAGGAAGTTTTCCAGAATGAAACTATGCCATTTCTTGATAAATGTCTACAGGATGTATTTTGATAATTTGCTATTATTAGTTGTTTAATTATTTGTGAGTTACAGAGCAAAATCAGTGAATAAGAACAGACCGTAAAAATTCTGCTAAATTGTAATGGACAGAAAACATCAAAGTGTCCATCCCCACAAAGGAACTGCCAATGAATAAATGGTGCTTTTGAAAGCCATATAAAGTCCATCATAGACCACATGCAATGTGCAACAACCAACCGATTTACGCACTTTGCATGGGCTGCAGTAAGTGTGTAATATTTAAAACGTTGACTTTTACTGTATGATAGCTGCAATATTGCCATTATTCTATTATATATATAAATGTACACTAGGCCACAGGCTACTCTGAACACTATGTGACCAACAGAATCCGAGATATGGATTCATGCACCATTTACAAACATTGATACCAAGCTCTGCTGTCCCTACAGACTAACAATTCCTATGAGACATTCGGAAATTTACATTTCTATTACATATGTTGCTAATTCCTAAAGCTTTCATACAAAAAGGTAGCAACTAATAGTTAAGAATATAACGTGCTTGTAATAGCCTTTCCTAAGTATGAGATTATAATATGCTTGTAATAGCCTTTCCTATGTATGAGATTTCACAATCACAAAGTCAATAATGCAGAATAATCAAATAAAGAAGGATTGTTGTGACAAATACAAGCAATAAGACATTACCTGGGATGTATCATCAGTTGCTGATTTAATGAAACCTCTGAGTGATTCCTCCTTGTGGAACAGAGTATCTGTTCGTTTCTTCACTTTCTCAGCAAGTGGGAGGAACGGATCTTTAAGCAATTCTTCTGAAGAATTGATTATTATCTGCTGTGTATATGCTGAAATAATTGTAAAAATACATTCAGTTTCCCCACACACATAACAAAAAAGGAATTTGAAGTTAATTTTATGACAATTTATTGTTACTTATATACTATAGGTTCAACACAATGGATATTTCCTCAGAAGTAAGACAATTACATTCAATTGGGCAAATGTGGACAAACAAGAAATTGAATTTACTTTTATAACCAATTTATTGTCACTCAATTGGTACAGATTAAACACAAAGAAATACTTTCATATTTAACCTAAAATATTCTAAGAAAATGATTCCTCCCACCCCCTCCCCCCGAGTAAACCACAGACCTTGTCATTGTGGGGTGCTTGTGTTTCAACAAATAGTTTATGATTTTAGAGTTTGTTGATTGGAAGAACATAATGACACAGAGAAAGTATGACAAAAACATGGATTTGTTTACATTTGGAAAGAAACCACTACATTTTATTCAGCTGCTCGTACAACACATGATTCGATGTATTTGCTTAGAATGATTGATCATAGCATTTCCAACATCTACACAATCAAGCCGAAACAGTTGCCATCTGAAATGCATTTTTTAGCAAAATAACTTTCCTTAAAGTCAACTGCAAAACTTACAACTTAAATCCAAATCAATATTGGATGTCAACAAATTTCACTTTTTAAGAAATACTTTTAAACCCATAACCATTCTGCGATTTATATCTTCAGAAGTTATTTTGCTACCCAAATAACAAAACTCATCTACTACTTTTATTGTCTCATTACTTTACCTAACATAATCCTTCAGCATTACCCTTGTTTTACTCTTGTTATAGGTAGCATCATATAAGAAGGCGCTTGCGCGCATAGAGGCAGACCGATAGGGGAAGCATGGAAGGGAGGAACTACGACCGAGCACCAATGGTTGCACTTGGGGGAAAAACATTGCATAACTCAAGGCCTGCCACACTCCTACAGAGTGCACATTACTGGCTGTCATTGCAATAATGACTGAAAACTGGGACACCTTCATAGGTGACGCCGACTATAGTGTTCATGTTGTACCCTCCTTTCAAGACACTGGCCTTTCGATTCAATTGCTCTTCCTGGTCCTTTTCTGTTTGACAGAAATACTATGTCATCAGTAAACCACAAAGTTTTATTTATTCTCTTTGAACTTTAATTCCCTCTCCAAATATCTTCTTACATTCCGTCACAGCTTGCTCAATGTACAGATTGTACAACACTGGGGATAAAATGCAACCCTGTCTTACTCCCTTCCCATCCACTGCGACCCTTTCATGCCCTTTGACTCTAATAACTTATACAATACTTTGTTCCCTCAATTTCACTCCTGCTACCTTCAGAATTTGAAAGAGCGTATATTCCAGTCAGCATTGTCGAAAGGTTGTAAAAACTCCTAAATCTAAATTTAAAAACTATGTGACACCATTTTAATCATTCTTCATTGTGACATGTAGTTAAACATTACTACGAACTTATCTAATAATATGAAAGACACACATACACACAAAATAAAAAATACCTGCTATCCTTATCATCCAAGGTGCATTTTCATTGCCTATATTCTTTTTGATCAATTTCAGAACATTCTTCAACAACTGGTTCATATGTTCACTAGTCACCATTGACACGTGAGCTCTGCAACACAAATAAAAGAAAGTGAGAAAAACTAAAATATGAGAAGCTGCAGCATGCACATATTAAGTTAGTTTAATTAATTTATATATACACATATAATTGTATTCTAAAATATATTTACACAAGTAATTATAGACCCTGAGTGTAGCACTCAAATTCATCTCGTAAATTAAGTAATGTTAGTGACAATGTCTAGCTTAAATATATGATCTCCTTAAAACATTTATCGTGCTCTTTGAAAGCTGCTCTTCATTAGAACATTCAAAACAAGGTACTACCACTAACAGGTAGCCTGAATGGCTGACAAAGGTGATAAGAATATAATGTAGAACAAAGCACAAATTACACTGACCAGGATGGAGGTAGGGGAGGAATCATTTCAGACAACTACAGATTTGCTATCTGTGTGTACCCTTTAATGTGGAATGTTTACAGCCACAAGGCTCAGTGTGATATCAATGTGTGATGCCATGGAGACACAATTGTGCTTCCTATAGCCAAATGAAGGAATACAAGGAGAAATTTGAAGAGAAATTAACGTTCAGGAAGAAGAAATAAAAACTTTGCAGTTTGCTGATGACATAGTAATTCTGTCAGACCGCAAAAGATCTGGAGCAATAGAATGGAATGGACAGTATCTTGAAAAGAGGGTATAAGATGAACATTAACGAGAGTAAAACAAGGATAATGGAATGCAGATCAGAAAGTCAGGCGATGCCGAAAGAATTAGATTAGGTAATACAATAAAAGTCATAGATGAGTTTTGTTATTTGGGTAGCAAAATAACTTCTGATAGCCAAAGTAGAGAAGATATAAAATGCAGAATGCCTATGGGAAGAAAAGTATTTCTAAAGAAGCGAAACTTGTTATCATCCAATATTAATTTAAATGTTAGGAAGTCCTTTCTGAAAACATTTCTCTGGAGTGTAGCATTGTATGGGAGTGAAAAACATGGACGATAAGGAGTTCCAACAAAAAGATGATAGAAGCTTTCGAAATGTGGTGCTACAGTCGAATGATGAAAATTAGATGGGTAGATCAGGTAACTAATGAGGAGGTGCTTTCGAGTTGGGGAGGAGTTTCTGGTATATCCTGACTAAGAGAAGGAATAGATTGGTGGGACACATTCTGAGACATCAAGGAATTGTCAACTTAGCATTAGAAGGAAGTGTGTGGGGTAAAAATCGTAGAGGGAAGCTGAGGGACAAATACAATAAGCAGATTCAAAAGGATGTAGGTTACTGAATGTATTCTCAGATGAAGAGACTTGCACAGGACAGGGTAGTGTGGTGAGCTGCATCAAACCAGTCTACGGACTGAAGACCACAACTACAATAGCCAAATGAACAAATGTGAAAGTGTCAGGATGGTCCTTTCAGAGAATTGCCACACAGTTTTAACGTGTTGTGTCATTTTTGCAATATTGACGGTTGCAACTGTCACATGAACATCCATACATCCATACATCTGTAGGTGAGTTTCAGGTCATTCACGCAGCCAAGACATTTGCCAAGACCATTGTATCATAAGGGCAGAAGTGGCAGATCATATAGTTACCACACCACATCACACATAGAAAATGGGATGGCAGGTGATGAAAGTAGATTATATCTGCATGGAAGCATATGATACACACTGGGTGAGCGGTGTCTTAGGAATGCATTCGGCCAAGACACACTTGCCCCACCCTAGGTCTTATGGTCAGTGGTGTGATAAGCTTCAACTCTCATTCACCTTTGGTGTTTGCTTATGAAATGCTGATTAGTGCATGGTATATGCAGAATGTACTTCTGCCATTCTTGAAACAGGAAGGTGATGTGTTGGTCTTCAACTGGGTAATACCTGCCCACACATTGTACATGAAACTCAACGTGATTTGGAAGGTGTGCAGCAACTTCTGGCCAGCACAATTTTCAGACTTGTCTAATCGAGCATGTGTGGGACATGATTGGGATGACAACTGACTCGTGCAAGTTGTAAACCCACAACTCTTACTTTCAAGTCAGTGCATAATAGACATACTTATGTTACTGATAAGACAGATACTATATGAACAGTATTTAATAATTACTCTATGAATCTAGCAGGTGGACTAAACAGAACATAGTTCTTACAAGCAATCAATTAACACACTCAGGCGTCTTCTTTGATTTAACGAAGGCATTTGATTGTACTGATCACAAATATTGCCGCGAGAGACCACGAACCCCAACTGCCGGCGTTGCGCAGGGGATAGCGTCACGGACTGCGGAGCAGAAGGGCGCCGGTTCAATCCCGGCCACCGGCAAAAATTTATTACTTTGTAATGTACAATTCTAGAAGGTTCTACATCTTTCTTATGTTCACTTGTAAATTCTACTTGTTTCTTATGTTAACTGTTCTTCTACTTTCTGGTAAATTCTGTCTGTGTATAAATAGCAGAGCACTCTGCCTGAGAGGCAGTCAGTGCTGCGTGTATGTTGAGTTCGTAATAAACGTGCTTTCGGTATAAGTGCTGTGTTTAGTTGCCTTCGAAGTCAAGCCTGCTTCCATTGCAACGTGACATTGTTTGCTGGAGGCGCCGGGTAACCTGTGCAACAGCTGCATCACCGTGGCTCCGATTAGGCAACGTAAAAGCCGTCGCTTACACGGACTGGAACCGGAATACAAGGGATACACTGAGTACATCCTTCCAAAAGTCCGTATTATCAGAAGAACGATGGAGACGAAACCAGCAATAAGCCAGGTGCACATCAGACACCCGTCGGTGTTCTCTGGAGATGCTGGACAGGACCCCAACAAATGGCTGAAAGGGTTCGACCGAGTAGCCAAGTACAACAGGTGGGATCATACGATGTGCTTGGCCAACGTTTATTTCTACCTGGATGGAACAGCCCAACAATGGTTCGAAAACCACAAAGACAAGTTGAATGACTGGGAGACGTTCCAGGAGGAACTTAAGAAGACGTTTGGAGACCGCCAGCGACAAATCCGCTCAGCGGAAGAACAGCTGAAAAAGCGGGCCCAACGACACGGTGAGCCGACACAATCATACATACAGAGTGTTTTGGCCCTGTGTAACGTAGTCAATCCGAACATGACTGAAGTGGACAAAATCACGCACCTGATGAAGGGAATTGCAGAAGATATGTACCAAGCTCTTCTGATAAAAGACGTCGCTACGACAGAAGAGTTCATCAAGTGGTGCCAGCATATTGAAGAGATGCAACAAAGGAGGGTTGGACGCAAGAAGTATGACAGACTCCCAAATGTAGTTCCTATGGCCATTGTGGAAGACCAGCAGGACTTGGCTTCTCTCATACGACAAATCGTGAGAGAAGAATTACAACAGTGCATGGCAGCCGGGACTACTAGACCGACCGAGCATCAGATTATGGCCATGGATGTGAGCCCTGTAAGTCACGAGGTAGCCGACGCCGCTGAGGACGAGGTATTTCAAACATTAGCTACTGTCTGCCCCGTCAATCGCTCCCGACGTGAAGAATGGCGTCGCCCTGCTATGACTTACACTGCAGCTGCCAAACGGCAGCCCATGAACCGACCGACGCGACCACAGCCGACTCCCCCGGTAACTATGACGCCCCGCAGAAGAACAGACGTCTGGAGGACAGAAGACAACACACCACTGTGATTCCACTGTGGACGCCCTGGACATGTCGTACGCTACTGCAGAGAGAGGAGGCGAGTATTCGATAATTATTTTGCCGCAAGACGTCAGCCGTCGGAGCAATTCTATCCACGGCAGTCACCTGCTGATCAGTTCAGTCAACCTATGGGAAGAAGCCCATCGCCGTATCCTAGACGAGGTCGCTCCCCCACGCACCGCAGCCGTTCACCATCGCCGTACAGAGGTACCAGCCGCTCCCCTAGCCGCCGCGCCCAGGAAAACTAAGCGAGGCGACCATCTACGGAGGTGAGGCCACCGCAGATGAAAATCCTCCATGGATGACAGTCGCCAAGATGTCGGGAAATCTCATCGACGTCATAATCGATGGCCAACCTGTCCGGGCACTTGTTGATTCAGAAGCCTCTTTTTCTGTATTATCGGATAATTACCGCCGCAATGACAATGTTCTGTGATACGGAAGCAACTGTGCTGAAGGTCGCGAATGGAAATTACGTCCATCCAGCAGGAACTTGTGTCGCAAGAATAACCATCAACAACAGGACACAGCCGTTTGAATTTGTCATGTTAACAGAATGTAGTCACAATGTCATCCTCGGATGGGACTTCCTTCAGGCATCCCAAGATATAATTGACTGTGGAAGATCTGAGCTGCAAATTGAAGACGTTGTTCCGCCGGATAGACGTAATACAGAATTTTCTGGGAAGTTATTTGTCGTTGACAATGTGACGGTACCGTCGTTGACAATGAGAAGAGTTGCAGTCACAAACACAGATGACTGGTTAAACTGTGAAGTTCTTGTTGATAGTAAAAAGTTTATCAGGCTCACAAAAGAAATTTACATACCAGCAGCTATCATAAGCATTACCGGTGGTCAAGGAGAGATGTGGATCACAAATTGTCACGAGCAGTCACAACTTATCCCCAAGGAAATGTGTATCGGGACAGCTGAACCAATCCAGGACAGTGAGCTCAACGTCATCACGGAAGACCCATGCCCTGCTGTTAGTACAGACAACACGCTGGAGGAAACAAATGTGGATCTTCCAATAGGGCCTGGACTGACCAAGGAACAACGCCAGCGGGTGTTAGGTATACTACACTAATTTTCGGGTGCATTCACACCTCAGCAGGGGAAATGTCAGACGAAACGGCCCACGATAAAGCACCGTGTCAATACTGGGGATCATCAACCAATTAGCCAGCGTTCATATAGAGTGTCGCCAGCTGAAAGACGGATAATTTGTGAGGAAGTGGAGATGTTGTGAGATGAAATTATTCAACCTTCGGAGAGTCCTTGGTCGTCTCCGGTGGTCCTCGTAAAGAAGAAGGATGGCATGTGGCGATTCTGTGTCGACTATCGGCGGCTGAACAGTATCACAAAGAAAGATGTCTACCCATTGCCGCGTATTGATGACAATGACACCTTAGACTGCTTGAAAGGAGCTACATACTTCTCAACTATGGACATGCAGACAGGTTACTGGCAAATTGAGGTTGACGAAGCTGACAGGGAGAATACGGATTTTATTACACCTGACGGTCTCTATGAATTTAAAGTAATGCCATTTGGATTATGTAATGCTCCAGCCACATTCGAACGCATGATGGACAACTTGCTTCGACACCTTAAGTGGACGACGTGTCTCTGCTATTTAGATGACATTGTCGTTTTCTCGAAAACATTTGAAGAACACCTGAGTCGTCTGTCAACTGTGTTGAAGTGTGTTCAGGCTGCAGGTCTCCGCCTCAATCCAAAGAAGTGCCTCTTCGTCGCCAAAGAGATAAAAATCCTGGGGCACTTAGTCAATGGAGATGGTGTCCGTCATGATCCAGATAAAGTAAGGGCAGTCACAGAATTTCCAACTCCTCAGCACATTCGTGATGTGAGAAGTTTTCTCGGGCTGTGCTCATACTACCGACGTTTCATAAAAGGATTTTGTAACAAGGCACGACCATTACAAGAACTTCTACAGGGAGATGCCAAATTTTACTGGGATGAGACAAAAGAAAGAGCTTTCCGAGCACTTAAGGAGGCTCTAATTTCCGCAGCAGTGCTAGCCTTGTACGATGAGAATGCAGAAACGGAACTTCACACAGACGCCAGTGGCTATGGGATTGGTGCAGTGCTTGTACAAGTTCAGGAAGGTGCCGAAAAAGTGATAGCCTATGCGTCAAGAGTACTCTCAAAGTCCGAGATAAACTACTCTACAACTGAAAAAGAATGTCTCGCGGTTATCCGGGCTATCAACAAGTTCCGGCCATATTTATTCGGCAAACCATTCACCGTCGTGACAGACCACCATTCTTTGTGTTGGCTGACTAGCTTGAAGGATCCATCAGGTCGACTAGCAAGATGGACACTAAGACTCCAAGAGTACGATGTCGCAGTGGTATTCAAGAACGGGCGCAAACACAAGGATGCCGACTACCTTTCGAGGAATCCATTAGTGGAACACAACAGGAATAATGAAATTTCAGCTCTCACTGAATTAGATAACGTTACAGCTGAACAGAGGGAAGATCCAACACTATTAAAAATGATAGAGGCCTTGGAGAAAGGAGAACCGACCAATGGAGAGTTCAAACTTATAAACGGAACATTGTACAAGAGCAACTACGATCCACTGGGCCCCAAATGGCTACTTGTTGTTCCAGCTCATCTCCAGCCAGCTATTCTCAAATATTTCCATGATGCTCCAATATCCGGTCATCTGGGATTCGTGAAGACCCTAGACAGAATCAGACGCAGGTATTACTGGAAAGGTCTCTACCGATCTGTAAAGCGCTATGTGAGTCACTGTAAAGAGTGCCAGCGACAGAAGCATGTGCCGCAATTACCTCCAGGACATCTCATACCGATTCCGCCGGCAGCAGCTCCATTCCATCGAGTTGGGATCGATCTTTTAGGGAGGTTCCCGAAGTCGACAACCGGTAACCATTGGATAATAGACTGCACTGACTACCTCACACGCTACGCTGTCACTAAACCTGTGCCGACTGTAGAAGCTCCAGAGATTGGAAAATTCCTTGTAGAAGACATTATTCTGAAGCATGGAGCACCACGTGTCATGATATCAGAGGTAATGTCACGGTGCAACATTGTCCACAGAATGAGAACTGCATACCATCCTCAGACAAATAGTCTTACGGAACGTTTTAACAAAACGTTAGCCGACATGCTGTCGATGTACGTCGATGTTGAGCAGAAGGATTGGGATACAATTCTGCCAGTCGTGACATTTGCTTACAATACCGCAAGACAAGATACCACAGGCTTCACTCCGTTTTTCCTGCTCCATGACCGTGAAGCTGAGACGACAATGGATACACTGTTCCTGTTCCAACCGGACGACACTCAGGATGACTATGTTAAACAGCTCATCACCAGGGTCGAAGAAGCAAGACAGCTGGCTCGCATACGGACACTGGACGCCCAGGAGAAGGACCGTCAGCGGTATAACGACAAGCACCGACCTGTTGTGTACAGTCCAGGAGATCTGGTATGGATTTTTACCCCTGTACAGAAGGTTGGACTGTCAGAAAAGTTATTGAAGCGATACTTTGGTCCGTATCGTGTCATACGCCGCCTGTCAGACGTCACATACGAAGTTGAGGATTATGAGCCGTCGTCTAAACGTCAAAAACGAAGAGACATTGTTCACGTCCTGCGCATGAAGCCTTACTACGATCCTGAAGAGCAGGTAGACGACAATGGCTTCTTCTTCAAGGACTTTAAGGACGGTAATGTTCCTGATGAAGCCATGACAGGAACGTCTGTCGTCGATAATCACGGAGAAGGGAAGGATTCTCTTGAACTGTCATACAGAGGACCCATGGCATGGTCAAGATTCAGGACATTGCAGCTGGCTCCACAGGGATCATAACAGCGGGTCGCTGTTTCTCCAGGAGAGGGAGCAATGCCGCGAGAGACCACGAACCCCAACTGCCGGCGTGGCGCAGGGGATAGCGTCACGGACTGCGGAGCAGAAGGGCGCCGGTTCAATCCCGGCCACCGGCAAAAATTTATTACTTTGTAATGTACAATTCTAGAAGGTTCTACATCTTTCTTATGTTCACTTGTAAATTCTACTTGTTTCTTATGTTAACTGTTCTTCTACTTTCTGGTAAATTCTGTCTGTGTATAAATAAATTCTGTCTGTGTATAAATAGCAGAGCACTCTGCCTGAGAGGCAGTCAGTGCTGCGTGTATGTTGAGTTCGTAATAAACGTGCTTTCGGTATAAGTGCTGTGTTTAGTTGCCTTCGAAGTCAAGCCTGCTTCCATTGCAACGCGACAATATTACAGCGAAAGCTGGCCTATTATGGAATAAAGCTCATTCACATCTTTCTTTAATAACAGACAGCATGTTTGGCCTCCACATCTGTCATTGCTTCCATCATATTCGAATTACTTATGTGAATTTCTAGTAAACAATGAGAACCATATTATAGCAATAAGTGTGAAGAAGTGCAGTCATCTCCAGTGGCAATTGGCATATATTTCAGCAGATAAGATGACTATCAGATAAGACAATAACAAATTTTCCCCAAAATTTTATAGTTTAAACATATATCTGGCCTATAAGATAACCCCCAGGTTACTGTATTTACCCGAATGCAAGCCACACTTTTTTCCAGTTTTCGGGATTTAAAAATATCTTAATCTTGCAGCGCATAAAGTAATCAATTGTAAGTGTATCTCTGCTGGGCTAACTTTAAACTATGCTAGCTTTTTGTGACCTTCTGCAGGGTTGTTTTGGTCAGAGGTGTAGAACGTTCTGTAGAAAACTTTTTTGATAGCAACAGGGCAAGTATCTTACTGCACTGCATGTACCATTTGCCATAGTAGCATAAGTGTGAAAAAGGATTCTGTTCAGCCTGAAACACATACTTGTTGCTTTTTGAAGAGGGAAAGGGGGGGAGGGGGATTGGGACTAGAATTTGACAGAGGTTGTTCTATGCAATTTATTAAGCCCACTTTTGATCTTTGGGGCGATTTGTTTTATTATTTTCATCATCCCATAGTGGATTGCTGCAATAATAGGGATGACATTTTCCCACTTTTGGACCAAAGATGAGGTAGGGTTGTTCAGCATATTACATTCCTCTCTTACTTTCATCTTCATTTAGGGTTGTGTTTTCTTAAGTGAGGAAACTTGGAGAGTGTCATGAAGTCGCTGGCATCATGTCATCCAATACGTGAGTGCATGTTTTAGACTTAATGATATCTGTATTAGGTTGGACACCGGGGCTCAGATACTGGAGACCACAGTGGTCTTGGGTTTTGTTTTTACCCAATGTGTTTGATGTAGCATTTATCATAGTCTATTTCCAGTACCCAGGGGTGCTGAATGTCCAGTTGTTACCAGCATTTGATTTTCCCAAACAGTGCCAGCTCTGTCACAATCTAGTTTACCAGCTAGTAGGTCTCAGAGTAGAAATTTCCTAACTTTCAGAGGAGCAGGAGGATGCCCTGCAGCAGTGTTGATCAGATCACAAGGTAGACAGACCAGACGATTTACACCACACTGCCAATAGACCAGCATCACTTGTGCCAGAAAGGGACAGAAACCACCTCTCCTACATGACAATCTTACCACATCACTTTACAAGCAGCACACTTTTACATGATATTATGCAATGCACCATTAAATACAGCACAAACATGACAATTTTCAATGATATAGAAAGTGTAACAACTAAGAGCAGCACATGTGAGGTCAAGAAAAACATTAAATGCAGAAGTATACCATTATATTTACACTAAGTGTATGCACAAATACCTTAGTAATAATGACTAAATACTTACCCTCCTGTTGGACTAACATTATCTGGGCCCTGTGCCCACCAAAATGGCAAATATGAACAAAGAAGAGGCAAAATGACATCAATTATGTGAGGAGCATCTGCGTGTGACTTGTCAGACTCGACAAACTGATCCACATCACTGAGTACAGTTTCTAGTGTTGGCATACTTTGTTCCATTCGGGCCATTACATCTATTAAATTTTGAACAAAACCACCAGTTAAAATTCTATATATAACTTATAACACATATTTTTGAATTAAGTTTTTAAAACTAGACACTATAAACATCTTCACACACTTCCAACAAATGCTGCTTATTTATTTGATACAAGTATAAGATAAACCAAAACAAACAACTTATTAGTAATGAAAATTGCAGGATGGAATAATAACAATTTGAATAGGATAGCTTCATTCCTGACACAGTGGTGGCTCTGGGACATGGAGAGGAAAAAAAAAAAAAAAAAAAAACTGCTAAATATTTAAGCTTTTGAAAGTAAATATCCTTTTCAAAAGTATGAGAGTCACACAAAATCACACAAGCACAAAACACACACACACACAAAACTTCAAATGTATTTTCTAAATGGGAAATGACATTTCATCCAAAACCTAAGCTGTTTAACAGTCTTTTCGCTGAGCCTCTCTGCAACCCAGTGTTTTCTTTATTTGAAGCATAGGAATCTGTCCTTTTCTTATTGTTGTTAACCCTTTTGCACCTACAAACATGCCCTGTTTCATACTTGCTCACCTGTGTTCTGTGCTGAGAGCATTCTGTCAATTATATTATTGTCTGATTAAATAAAAACCTATTTACTGAAAAATACACTTTATATCTTCACTCAATGAAAACAATAATTTCTTTTTATTATTCATCACAGTTACGGTTTAGAAAACTATTGTGAAAAGTTTTAAAAATTTACAGAGGTACAACACAGTGGCCGAGTTTAGCATATACTTTGCAGCTTACGAAATGAAGATAAAATATCAAAATTTTATTTAAAAGTGAGAGCAGATTGATATATCATTTCAGTCTTGAGGTAACTGTGTTTTATTTTTGAAGAACAGTTACGTGAAGTCTACTCATTCTATCCATGTGATTTTGGTAGCAATGTCAAGAAAACTATTCTGCGAAAAAATTTGATTTTTGTGCATTTTACCATTTATATCGTATACTGTGATTTATATACAGTTTTGTTCCTGTGCACTGGAAATTACAGTTATAAAAACAGTCATATTTCATAAACAGTTGAAGATACTGAAATTAAGTTTATCACAAATAATAACTTGGAACAAGGCAGGCATGTTAATGTGATAAACAAATAAACAGTCATTATTGATACAGATATGGAAGTAACTCGCAGCAGTCAAGAGTGTTTGTGGAATGGTGCATCTAAATGCTTGATGGAATGTGGGTGTTAATACATATAGAGCACCAGGGAACAGGAGCAGTGGCATCAGGAGCAATCAAAGGGTTAAACAACATTCAAAGAAATTTGAATAACATTTTTAAACACTAAACAAATTAAGATTTGTATTAAGTTGTTCACAGTAACCACTAATTGTAGGAAACTTTCAGGGCAGTTTAAAAATATCTGTCATGCAGGAATGATGTTATGCACATTACATTGTGAAAAAAGTGTTGCTACTAAACATATTTACGGTGAAAAGCTTTGTCTTTATTGGGCATTGTCCATTTTAAAATAATTCACATACTGGGAAAACTACTCAGAAAGTATTGTTTCTAAATATCTAAATGCACATTGTATTTATAAGAATTTCTGTAAGTTGGTATTACAGAATTTCTGAGAAAAGAGGATTTTGGTAATTTTATCTAACACCTGTGACTAAAAATTACATACTACATACCTTGGGCTTCTAAAGAATGGTCAGCTATGCGATTTAAAAGTGAGAATTGATTATGCTTATTCAAATGAGGTTCAAGGAATGCTACTGGGAATGTAGAAGAGAAGGCACCGAGACAGCTGCCTAGTGCTGGGCGGTGCCTCTCCAGTTCAGTCTTCAGGTACTTCCTGCAAAACAATATCTGAATGAGAAGAACCATTTTAAAACACATATTATTCTTAAATTGAATGATGATAATTACCACACATACCTATCATGAGTTAGAGTTGCATCAATTCCAAGAGTGTAAAGACTGCTCAACATTCTGTATGATGCAACTTGGATTTCATCCACTGAAAATCAAAGAACAGTAGAATGAAACTCCTTGGGATTGACATTATACTCATCCAATATCCATAAACATAAATTCCATACCATATACTTCTACATTAAATAACTATCCTATTATTTCTCATCCAAATAAATTTAGTCAACATGAAAATAGTTATTGAGACTAAAACAATATATCACTGGTTGTATGTCTTTAGGTCTGCCGCTAAGCTGTCAATTACATATTTGTTGATAGTATTTTGACAAATATCCAAGTCATCAAGATTAGATGCTGCAGTGGTTTCAAAAAGCGTGTGTTCACTGCTTAGTATTTAGTTTTGTAGCTGTAATGCTTTGTTGATAAATGAGTTTTTGTTTTAATTTTATTTATTTGATATTTGGTGGTTATCATGGAGTTAGGACTATGTTACTTATGTAGTACATCTGAGTATTAAAACAAATTTATGTTAGCAAATGAAGAGCATAATATAGTTGATAATTTAATTTAAAAATCATAACTAGAAACACAAGGAAACAAACAGCCATAAGATAAACACAGCTTATTAATTCACAGAGTGACACCCACAATAATGTAGTTACTGCAAATGAATAGTCTAGAGCACATTAGAGAACTGAGGGCTTAGAGGCCAGTGCATGCCGTGATAAAGATGCTGTCCATGTTAGGCAACACTGGTAGTATACTGTAAATAGATGATGGACATTGGTTGTCAGGGGCATCCTAGCTGGTGCTGTTTAAAATTCTGTGTCCACTATGCTTGTTGTAATGGCTCAAATTACTATAGACATGAATGTAGGTAGAGTAACTGGCAGGTTAATAGTCCACTCCCTTGAGGAGGTGCAAGACAGAGGGATGGCATGGATCACACATTGATGCTGTATTGTAAGAGATGTGCAAGGCTATTTTGATGATGCTGGAAGCAGTAGGCAAAGGTGTGATGAGGTGAGTACAGCTGAAAATGATCTGGATGATGGCAAACCCAGTGTCCAGTAGACAAGGTGGAAAAGGAGGGGGGCGGGAGGTAGGAATCCTGCAGGGAATCATGCTGTCAAAGTCTTTGATGGGACACCAACACAGCTGTAAAACTGACTGGCTGGCTGACGAGTGTAGGCTCCAGTGACGGACATTTGGGATATGTTTCCAACAGTGGTGGAACCTGTGTGGAATGGACCAACATTGGCATCAAAAATAGAGTCTGCTGCTACCACTGACAGAGCCCAGATTAGCAGAGGAGGTGGGTACAGAAATATCTGTGTGTACTCTCAGAGAGGCTAGGGCTACGTTTGACGAAGGATGAGGCATTGGAACAACAGTTAAAGAAGGGGCAACAGTTACCACCTGGAGACTGCACGGTTGTGGTCTCCCATTGAGGGACACGTGCCAGGTAGTGATAGGGCGAGCCGTATCCACAGCTTATGCCTGTGCAGGAGTTAATCAGGACACCTGGCCCGGATTCATATCATTCGCTAAGAGCTTACAAAATATGGGAGCCTTTTATGCCAGGAAATTATCAACATACATGCACATCTGCATCTTAAATATTTGGACAAGGCATTCCTGTTCACCATTCAACTGAGGATGAAAGGATCAAGCTATCCATTACCAGGGGTCTTTGAGTTTGTGTCTGCCTTTACAGATGGACAACAGGCAACATAAGGATGTCAAGAAAAAGCATCTCTAACCAATAATCAGAAAGTATCTCAAAGGACAACCAAATAAATGAGGACTTGTTCCCAAAGCTGGGCAGGAGCTGGCCACAGCAATAAAAAAGTGTGTGATACTACCTGCTCATTTAAACACACGCTGCAATGTGTGAATCTGGAACCACAACAAGGGAGTAAACCCTTCTGCTGACAGGAGAATAGTGCCACCTGAGAGGGAGAGGCAATGATGTTGGGAAAAATCTGATGCAGGTGCAACACTCTGCTTTTTGGATGGTTGGGTTTCTCTTTTATTATCAGCTGTTTGACTGGTTGGAGCACCATGTGTACTATGATGGCAGAAGCAATAGAAGAAAAGGTGATGGGGAGTTCATCCACTGTGCTTTGTTTCCATATCTAGATTTCAACAAAGCAATGTAACTTTTTTTTTTTTTTTTTTTTTTTTTGTTTGTTTCGGCCTACTAGGGACCACGAGGCTCGTCTTAACTCTTAGCCAGGGTCTTCTGCTTTTTCTTGGCCCAGTACGCCTTCATCTTCTGGCTGTGAGCCTGCTTCCTCTCATCTGTCCATTTAGGTCTGGTGGTGCCTGTACACTTCTTGCTTGTGAGAGATAGTGGGAAGACTCCATGTAGAATGGCCTGACGGTATTGAGTTCGGTTCTCGGTTATATGTAATGGGATCTGCAATTCCTCTAAGTCTGATCTAACAGAGATGAACCACTTAGCTTTGGACGCCTTTCCCCTGCTTGTCACTGTGAGGATCTTCTTGGTTAGCGTTGAATGATTCAGGCAAGTGATGTGCCCGTAGAAGGTCAGTCGCCTTTTCCTCATACACGTGACTATGTCTTCCTGGTGTTCATACAGCTCATTATTGTGCCTTATTCTGTAAGTACCGTCTTCCTCTCTTATGGGTCTCAATATTCTCCTCAGGATCTTCCTCTCTTTAAGTTCTAGTTTCCTGAGTGGACCCTTTCGATTCATCAAGAGGCACTCGGAGGCGTAGAGTGCAGATGGTCTTACTACTGAGTTGTAGTGCTTCAGTTTTAAGTTCTTGGATAGGTACTTGGAGGTATAGATATTCTTACATGAATGATAGGCTCTCTCTAACTTGGTGCACCTGGCGTCTATGGCCAAGGTTTCGCTCTCACTTGCTGAAATCCATTCTCCCAAGTACTTGACTGCAGGAACTTTACACATATTAGTGTGTCCTAGTGGGATTGTAGAGGAAGCCTGCTTGATATTGGTGATGAATTCCGTCTTGTGTATGTTGATTTTCAAGCCGGTTTTTACTGCAACATTGTAGAGGCTCTGTAGTTGATGAGCAGCCTCCTCCATGCTGTTGGACAATAAGGTGAGATCATCAGCAAAGGCTAGACATGGTACAATGAGGTTATCTTTCTTGTAGCCAAGCTTCAGTCCAGCTTCTGGTGACAATGTGGAAGTCCATTCTCTGATTATTTTTTCCAGAACACAGTTGAAAAGGATGCACGAGAGGCCATCCCCCTGCCTGACTCCAGTCTGGATGGGAAAGCTCGCTGAAAGTTCACCCCTAAACTTGACTTTGGAGGTGGTGTTATTCATGGTAGCCTGGACCAGTCTGGTAGTCTTCTCATCTAGGCCTAGTTCCCACAAGGTGGAGAAGAGGGTTTGTCGATCTATTGAGTCGTATACCTTTTCGAAATCTACCATAATGGCTACCCAGGGATGTCCCCCTCGGCTTCTATATGAGAGGATTGTTTTGAGGTTTTGAATCTGCTCTGTGCAGGACCTACTCACCCGGAAACCAGCCTGGTATTCGCCTAGTTGGGAATCTAGCTGTTTGGTGACTCTAGTTTGCAAGGCTTTAGAGAAGATCTTGTAGGTTATAAGTAACAAGGAGATGCCTCTGTAATTGTTTATGTCGGTCTTACTTCCTTTCTTGTGTAATGGATGGATCACAGCGGAGGTCCATCCCTCTGACAATACCTCTCTTCTCCAAATGTCCTCGATGATCTGGGTGATACTCTGTATGGACTGGTCATCTACATTCTTCCACATTTCTGCAAATATACCATCTTCACCTGGGGCCTTGTTGTTCTTAAGGTCTTTGATTATCTTCTCTATTTCTTCCCTGTTGGGTGGTACAGAGTCCTGGTTCCTGATAGCGGGCTCGGTGAAAGCAAGTCTCTCTTTAGGTTGTTCTGCATTGAGGAGTTTCTGAAAGTATTCTGCAAAGGTGTTTGTGCAGTCACTGTTATTTATTTGGAGCTTCCCATCAGGCCCTCTGAGATGTAGGGTTGGGGCTGTGTATGAAGTAGTCTGTTTCTTGATTTCTTTATAGAGATCTCTGGAATTGTTTTTCTTGAAGTCTTCTTCTGCCTTTTGTATTTGAGACCTGTTATAGTTCCTCTTGGTTTTTCGGATGATACACGCTGTTGTTTTCCTTTGCGCCATAAATGCCTGATGGTTGGTCTCATCTTTGCGCTGATTCCACTTGATCCAGGCTCTGCGCCTTTCCTCTATAGCTTCATCACATTCTGTGGTCCACCAGGGGTGCTTGCCTCTGTTCGATGAAGCAGGTATGGCTGCATGGGCGGCATCCAGTAGAGCCTTTTGAAGATTAGGCCATCCTTGTTTCTGTGTGTTCTTCTTGAGGATGGTTTGAAAGTCTCAGTCCTTGTCACTCAGCCGTTGGGTGTTAAACCTTATTATTCTCGATACCTTTGGGGTATTGTGTGTTCTTATCAAGGGTTGTAGGTTAGTCTTAACTAGGGAGAGATAGTGGTCAGAGTCAAGGTGTGCTCCCCTCATTACCTTGACATTTTGTATTTCCTTGTGGTATCTTCTGTCAATAGCCACATGGTCTAACTGAAATTCACCCAACATGTGATTTGGATTCTTCCAGGTCATGGCCTTCTTTGGTAGTCTCTTGAATGCGGTTGATTTTAGGACCAGGTTGTAATTGTCACATAGTGTTATGAGGCGTTCGCCATTTCTGTTGGTCCTCTTGTGGGCTGGGTAATCGCCTACTATCCTGCGGTACTTCTTTTCCTTGCCAACTTGTGCATTGAAGTCGCCCATCAATATGATGGTGTGGTGGTCTGGGATCTTGTCTAGGGTCTCTTCTAGGGTGTTCCAGTAGTATTCCACTGCTTCCAGATCTTTCCTGTTGGTGTCATTTGTAGGTGCATGAAAATTAACTATTGTGTATGCTCTATTGCGGGACCTCAAGGATAATGAGGAGGTTCTGCCATTGGGAAATGTGAATTCTAAAACACGGTCGACCATTTTATGATGTACAGCAAAGCCAATACCTAGGTGTGGAACTGTCTTCATCACTCTTTCACCTGGTTTTCCTTTATAGATTCGGTATCCTTGGGTTTCCATTGCGTCCTCATCTGGAAATCTAGTCTCTTGTAATGCCGCTATCTTGATGTTATACTTCTCTAACACATCAAGGGTTTGTTTGAGTTTACCAACCTTTAACAGGGAATTTATGTTCACTGTAGCTAGGTAAGTGATGTTCTTTTTCTTCTTCTGTTCTTGTTTATGTGAGGCCAGTAGTAGTGGAGTACATGAAGGTGCAGGCTCCCCAGAATCCGATGGCATTGTAACTGTTATATAAAGGAATTATTATTTTTAAACATACACAAAAGCAAGAACTGTTTTCTTCACTCAAATCAAATTTTGTTGAGCTAAAATAAAAACCTGTTTGGAGCCATCCAAATGGCAATGGCAATAGGCCAAGACACTAGCTAGTACTGCGCAAAACAAGGGGTTGGGGAGGGGGGGGGAGGGTGCATAGGAAACAGTGTCCACTGTCCCAGCTGCTGATAACTTACTTGCCCATGTTGCCCTGTGGCAACTTCTTTTTACCCCAAGATACTGGGTTTCATGCACTAGAATCACAAGCTGTCAACAGCCTCAAATTGGCAGGCCATGGCACAGTGGACCTCAAATGACTGTGCAGTATCAAAACATCTGTTTAATGTTGGGCCTGAAGGGGCTGTTGTTACATGATCTTTTCTGGGGCTGAATGAATTATTATGTCCTTGACCATTGCGTCCGCAAAAGATTCCTGAGTCATGAAAAACATGCATATGTTTGGAATGAAAAGAGGACAGCAGACTACACTTACCGTCAGAAGAAACAAACACTGGTGCCTGCTGGGGAACTAACTGGTACAGTAAGTGACACACATTGTATTTATGATGAGGTAAGAAACTCACAGATCTCCATATGAGTCACACTGAATTTTACAAAATTTTGGAGGATCCATTTGTCATAAATGTATGAGCCTTCAGATGATTATCATAGGTAGGGAACAGCACAGGAAAGCAACTGGTTTGTAAGCCTGAGCTAATAACATAGTTGACACCCTTTCTAGCACAGGCACACTTTCTTGCTGCTGCATAAATGACACAAATAAAGCCTAAATGGAAGAGTCAATGCCAGAATTCAAAACATGAAGAAATCTGATCTCAATGTTGCCACTTAAATTCTAACTAGAAACATAAGGAACTCAAAGGTCATAAGAAAAATACAATTCATTAAGTCATAGAGTGACATCCATATTGATACAGTAATAGCGAGTGATAAGTCTAGAGCATATTGAAGGACAGAGTTTGGTGGCCCATGCATTACATAATAAAGGTGCTGTGTATATCAGGTGACTGGAGGAAACCTGAATATATGATTATTTTGTAAGACGATATACTTTCTGATGTGTGCATAAAAGTGATACTACTAGGTAATTTGTGTTTTAATTTGTTCAGACTTTTGCGCAAACTTACTTGACAGTAGCATAGATGGGTTGTTGGGGACAAGAGAACCAACCTGCTAAGGTTACCAGTCTGCCAGTGCAGAGGACAAGGAGTGAGAAGAGGAAAGGAGGGGAAGGGGAAGTAAATGCAGTCCAGGGAGGAAAGGAGGGAGAAAGATTGCATTAGCCTGTGCTTACCAAGCAGCTACTCACGATAAAAATGTGAGCCCCCTGGGGTGCTGATGCTAGCCATACCAAACATGTATAAATAATACATGATTTAACCCTTAACCCAAAACATCGGTCTCTCAGACCCCTCATTTATTTTATAGGTTGAGTGTGGCAGCACTGCAAAAAGTGCGGCTCCCCCTTCCCAGTACCTTTGTCGCAATACTTGCCGTGTGTAAAGCAACAGTCAACAATCAGTTTTGCTTCGTCACTGAAGAGATACAGGGTATTGTTTAGAGGGGTGCACCAAGTTGTGTGCCTGAGATACCGCATGTTTTGTATTACGTACAAGAATTTGGTGGGTGCAATAGACCACATGTTTATAATTATGACATAGTCTGATTTCAGTAGTTGTTATTTTGTAGCATTTTCTTCTATGCGTGAATATATGTTATATTCCAGGTATAATATGGATCGACTTTCGAAGAAGAGTAACATATCTGCAGCTAATTCACATTTGGAAACTTGGGTGCAAGCACAATTACGGGATTTAGATGAAGAGGTAAATGTGAATGATGATAACACATTTGATGATTCTGATGATAATCCAGATTTCATAATAGGTGATGGCCACCATGAAACAGAGAGTGATACTAGTGAAGAAAATGTTTTATTGGAAGAAGAGCCTGGAGTGGTCTGTACTACAGATAATACCTCACAGGATACACAGTGCCTTTATGGTAAAAATAATTTCAAGTGGGAACGTTCTGAGCCTGTTAGGACAAGAAGAACACCTGAGCACAACATTCTGAAAGGAGGAATGCCTGGACTAACAGCCAAAAGTCAAAGTTTGGGACAGAGTCCTACTAAATGTCAAATATGGAAGAATTTATTTGATGATGACATGATAGATGAAATAGTTTTACATACAAACGTGAAACTGAATATTATAAGGGCAATCCATCCAATTACAGAAATACTGACAACACTGAGATCAAAGCTTTCATAGGTGTTCTAATGATGACATCAGTATTCAAATCGTCTCATGAGGATATGTTTTTTCTTTTTGAAAAAGACCTGACCGGACGTCCTGTATTTGTGGTGACAATGTTGGCAAAGCGCTTTGAAATACTTCTAAGCAGCCTGAGATTTGATGATGTGACTACCAGGGAGGAAAGAAAAAAGTCAGATCGCGCAGCTGCAATATCAAACTTTTTGATAAATTCATTTTCAATTCTCAGCAATTATACTGTGTAAAAGCCAAATTTACAGTGGATGAAATGTTAGTACCATTCAGGGGTAAATGTCCCTTCCGCGTTTATATGCCTAGCAAACCGGCCAAATGCAACATAAAAATGATGTGCCTAGCAGATTCCGGAAGCGCTTATCTCTTCAATGCCTATATATATACAGGGAAATTGAGTGACGGATGTGGCTTGACAGAAGAAGAGAAACAGCTTGCCGAACCAACTCAGGCTGTTTTACGTCTGTGCAAAGTGATAGAAGGAAGTAACAGAAACATTACCGCTGACAACTGGTTTACATCTATAGAACTCGTCCGTGAGCTACGAAAAAGGGGTCTAACATACGTAGAAATAGTCAGAAAGAACAAACGCAAAATTCCTCCAGAGTTTTTGGCTGATAAAAGTAGACCATTTGAATCAGCATTATATGGATTCTCTGAGAATACAACACTGGTATCATTTGTTCCAAAGAGAAACAAGGCAGTGATTCTTCTGTCTTCAATGCATCATTCTATTGAAAATGATACCATAAAAAACAAGCCAGAAATTATTTGTTACTACAATGCAACAAAATCTGGAGTAGATCTGCTCGAATTGAAATGTGCCAATTATTCGTCAAACAGACGTACAAGACGCTGGCCACTTGTAAACATCAGTTGCATGAACAGTTTTGTTCTGTATTTGTGCTACAGAGGAAACCCCATGATAACTCGTCTGAAATTCACCAGAAGTTTGGCCATGGAGCTGATAGAGCCACATCTAAGGAGACGCCTGGAAATTCCAAATTTACCAAGAGATATCAAGGAAATGATCTGTAAAGTTCTGGGAGACAGTCAGCAATCAATCAAAGGCATACCAAGTGATAGAACTGACAAAAGGAAGACGTGTATGAAGTGTCCTGCGTACAAGAAAAGGAAAACGGCGTATAAGTGCATCAGATGTGGTCAGCCAGTTTGTCTGGAATGTAGCAGAAAGGTGTGTGTCAACTGTGCGAAAGAGCTGTGATTTAATATTTCAATTCATTTGATTATTATATTTGTTTACATTTTTTGCAATATTTCATTTATATTCAGGAATACATTGTCTGGTGTAACAGTGGTGAAAATTATTTGAAATCTGACACTGAATGACTGCCCTTACTTGTGATATTTCATGTTTATTTTATATAATGTAAACAACAAAGTGTTAATATTGACTAGAAAGTATTAAATTTGCTTAGAATATGAATTAACTGACTCTTTAGTTAATTTCTGTGAACTAATGTGGAGGTCGGTGACATAATAACATTAGGTGGTCTGAGAGACTGCATGTTTCTAGTTAAGCACATTTCAGATGTTTCAGGTTAAGGGTTAAACCATCTTTTGCTGTTGAGTTGATAAACAAGAACAAAAAGTGTAACATCTACCCTATTGAGGTGACTGTGAAAGTTAACATTATTGAAGATATCAACACCAATGGCATTAGATAGCATCTGCCTTATTTCAAATAGCAAACCATGATATTGTTTGTTTGTGTGTGTGTGTGTGTGTGTGTGTGTGTGTGTGTGTGTGTGTGTGGAGGAGAGGGGGGGGGGTGCAGCTTGTTTTGTCACAGTAGCCCCTGTCCTCTCTGACTAGGTATTCTTCACACTTAGTTTCCACACATTAAAAACCTAACACCCTGTTCTGGGATGTGCCTAAATCAAGGCTAAGTAATTGTTTTCTGAGCACTGTGTCTTTCGCTTGAAGCTCTACCTGATATATATCTGCAGGTTATTTAATACAGCCATTAAATATTTAAAATGAACATTATTGTCCCACCAGATCACTCAATGCTGGTATGTCACTTAACTTGTCAGAAATGATAGACAAATTATTCAGATCAAGCAGATTGATGAACTGTATAACTTACACATTGCCTAAAGCCTTTGTTGTAAACACGGGTGTTTTCTCAAAGTAAGAGTATGAGCCTCTGCTTAGAAATCAGTGATTTTTCAACTTCTCACTTAACACCTATTTTAATCATTTCTATCCACAGGACATGCATGGATCTCTCTGACACATTGTTAATTTCACTTTTCGCTAGCAGATAGGTGTTTCATGAACTAAGCAGGGAATGGAGGGTAATTCTAAAGTGCTGGTAGTCTGACAGATGAAGAAGAAAGAAAGCGTTATTATTAAATAACAGAATTCTGCAGTCATTATAATTGAATATGAACAGACATCTGTGACTTTCCACTTTGATAAACCTTTAATCCAATGGTTCTGTATTTTGTCTAGTCTGGAAAGTACTTGATGCTACTGTGGCAAAAGATAACATCAAGTAGACTCCTGGCACCTGCTGTGTCCTTTATGTACATCAGTTTTGCCATGCCTTTTGAGTTTACTCAACAAAACACACATGTTAATAGTTTTCTCTAACAAATGAGAAAATAAAATTGCGTATTGGACCAAACACCTTGTTTAAAGTGAAATTACTGTGTCTGTTCTTACAGTTTACTGACTCTTTACTCTGAGAAACCTCTCAGTTCCCTGTGAGAGTTGACTGGTATTTGGTTAGAGTCAAAGCAGCGAAGATTCATCAGCACCCTGTCCAAAGCAGGTGAACATGGCAAAGAAGACTGCCATGTTTTCTGTAGCAAAAAGTGCACCAGAAGCTGAGGTGGAGTCTGTAAATCATGCTATCATGACAAGCAAATATCTGATATCATAAAATAATCTAATTTTACTTATTTTTAATTTCTCATAGAATAATTTCTGGATCAGGATGTGTGTATGTGTGTAAGATGTTTGCTCTAATTTACCAATTCTCACTTATGTTCTACTTTACCAGTTCTTAGTCTAATTTAAAAATTCTTACATAAGAGATCACTTCCATATTCACAGGCTGCCAGATGATCAAACATTGCAGTAAGAACAGGAAGAACCACACCATTAATGTAAGACAATGAAGTTGATGTCTTCAAGTGTGTACCTCGCAGGTGACTATAACGGCCCTTCACAAACAGAAAATAAGTTTGTTTATGGTATGGTAGTTTCATTCTCCAATAATTTACAGAGCAATTCTGAATATTCTGTTACTACTTACTTCCTGTAGATTTTGTATTGTGTGTCCAAGATCATCAGCAACATTATTGAAAAATGTAAGCATTGATGTTCGGATGAATTCTGGACAGTTCTTCACAAGAGACCTACAGAACAAAACCAGATATGATTGTGGCTTAGGGAGAAAAACAAGTATGTTCAACTTTAATGAACTATTAAATTTCTTATTCTAACAATCAGAAATTTATCATTATTATTATCAGTGCAGGTTTGTGAAGCCTTACTTTGCATCAATGCTCTTGACTAGGACTTGCAGACACCTTACTGATATTCGAACATCAGCTCCAAAAGCAGCTAAGCGAGATCTTAGCAAACTAGCAAGTTTGCAGAATAAGCTGAAATATAACAATTATTTACATTAGCTTTCTTATTTTAAATAAGTCAAAAATCCATGAAAATAGCATGGAAAACTAATGTACACAGTAAAATATATTAGGCAACTAAAAGAAAAGATTCCTGCATAACATAAACAACAGTGAAATTGCAACACAAGAAATTAATTCATTTTCTTGATTTCTCATACTCTGTGCTGAAACGTCGTAGAGATTAATAAACATGTAACAACAATTGAATGGTACTTACAATTTGGCTTTTTCAATTTTGGTATTTCAGTTACCAACTATGTACACCTATACCTGGATACCAAAGGTATTGTAGGAAGGCAGTATGAGTTTACTTTCCTCTTATTACATATGTGATGTGTAGGATGAACATGTGAAAGTATAGGACTACTACTGAGGTCCCACTTCAGTTCCTGACAGAAGGTTAACAGAAATACCTGCAAACTATTTTTTGACATCAACTTGGAAGAGTGTGGGGAAATATCAAACACTTAAATCATTTTGTGCATTATATGATTTCTCTTATTTTATTATGATGATCAGTTCTTCCTATGTAACTGGGCATCAACATAATATTTTTGCATATTTAGGAGAAATTTGGTGATTAAAACTTTGAGCAATACATCTTTGTGCAAGTCAAACTTTCATGGATTTTGGCATCATGAGCAACATATGAGATGTATGTTGGAAAATGTTTCCTAACTTGTCTTGGAAAGTAAGCCTTCAGAATTTTAAGAATAAGCTCTCACATTTATGTCATCACATAATTACATTTCATTTGATTAAATCTATTATGACTCGTTATTAGGGTTTTAGCTACTCCAGGGCACTTTCCTTTCTTCTTTGAACAGCAGCATCCATTTATAAGCAGTCTGTTAACAGTGCCTAAAGTACTGCAGATTTGTTTCCTTACCTACAAAATTTGCTGAAATTAAGATTTGCTAACAAAATAAAATAAAACTCTCTACCCTGACAGTCAAATTTTAATGGACATGGTATGTAAAAACTGATCCCTCTTATCATCAAGGCTGTGAAATCAAGTAGTGCTTATTGGGTTAACATTTTGCTGGGGGAGATGGGGGAACGCTGGTGAGAAAAGTGTACAATTTTTATTGCTAATTTGCATGCATATTTCCAAAGTACCCTATAGTGTAGGCCTACTGTTGAGAGAGAAAAAACCGTACCAACGATGGTGTTCCGTGCATCACATGAGATTTTTTCTCCATTGTTTCCACGAATAATAGAACTCCCCCTCGTGTTTAGTACTTTGTTACTTGACTTTGAAAGAGTACAAAAAGAATTTATTGAAGTCTCATTACTGTAACATGTTTAATAACCTACACCAATGTGACTGTTGTGAATTTCACTAACATAAACAATTAAATAAACAACAATTTATAAACTGATTTTATTAATTTAGTTGATATAAATATGTTTTCAGTGAAATTACCCATAAGTGAATTTGTTAACTGTAGGATTAAATATGTAAAATTATGTGAAAAGTGCAACGAGCAGATGTACTTTCAGGTACAATTTTATTTACAAGAAACATGCAGTTTTAGTTTTATGATATCTATTGTTCCTAATTAATTAGATCAATCAGCCATTTGTGATCAGTTTAGATTTTGCCAAACTTAGCTAACTTCGTAATGGAGAATGAAAATGATAGTTGAATGGGGTTCTTCCAGATGGGGTAGTGTCTGGAGTACTCAGTGAAGCTCTTCCATATTATGTCTGAGTGATTGTGTGAAAGTATGTGTTTCTTTTTCTGATGAAGGCCATGGATGAAAATTTAAGTTGTGTGAACAAGTTTATCTATTTTACATGCTTGTCACAGGCTCAGAGAATGTCTTTGAGTTGAGTTGTCATCATGGCATCTGTGTGGCGAGCAGCAATCTATCCGTTTCAGAATACTGTAACATATATTAGAAAATTTTTGGACTGTATCGCTCCAAATGTTAATTACATTATTGTTTAAAAATCTGAAGTAAACTGTTATGTACTTTTTCAGATGCTTGGTAACAATGTTGAACAAAGACTTGTCTGTATATATATTATTATAGATTAACACCTTAACATGTGGCAGCAGGGAAAAATAGTTTAAAAAAAGATGGTAACAATGTTTATATAGTGACTTCAGCTTGGATTTCCCATTTTCCCATTACTCTATACTTTTTAATGTCACTGTACTCTTTTGCTCTACCAACATTTCCACATCATAAGATGTATGATGAATATGATCAACATAACATGGAATTCACTAAATAACTGAATTTACATATTTACAGTTTCACACAAATAATACTGGGCAGCCACTTAGCATTAATCCATATTTTCTAATTAAATAGTATTATATTACTGGAGAAATACATACCTCGCTACCATTTCCTTTTCTTTCAGTGATGCTGCGCCTACATTGTTAGTGGCTGTCGCTACAGCAATGAAATAATTTCTATGGGTGCTGAAATACTTTTCCATTAGAGGAAGTACAACCTGTAACAAGTAAGTGAATTATGGTAGATCTGTTAACACAAAGCCCTATTGACACATTAGTGTCTGTAGAACCCACTTATAAAGGAAAGGCTTATAGGATATGGTATAGGGGAAGAAATACACTGGTAGTGTGAAATAAGTATTATAACAGTACTCCAGCAACTACACAAAAAGCAGTTGCAAAGAACCCCCACTCCTTCTGTACCAAAGACACACCAGACTGGAACAAATGAAGCATGCCTTCACCTGGTCTTCTATTACTTATCCCAGAACTCAAATGAGGAACATGCTACCTACAATTCTTCGCACCTCCACAAAGTGATATACTGCCACCCATTATTGTTTTCCACACTTAATCTTAACCTTTTGCCACATAGACAAACGCTAGTGCATGATGTGTCCCATGCACCACCTACCACATCTCAATACAGTTTTGTAATAAGCATATCTTATCTGATGAGAGGCAGGGTCACCTGTTAAAGCAGTTACATCATATACCAGCTCCACAGCTCTTTTACCAGGGCATGGCCATCAACCATCTGTCCACCAAAATCAATGGTTGTTGCCAAACTGTGGCCAAGAACAGAGTTTATCACCAAGTGACACTATTTATCAGGTGCTCAACCTCAAAACCTGCTTCATGACCTTTGTTATCTGGATATCTTTCAAAATCAACAATCAATTACTCTGAATTATGTAGATGTGAATTATCATTACAGCACATTCAAGTCAACTGACCTCTTACATTTCTCACTACAGGTGGGCTGTCTCATCTTGAGGTCTGAGTGACCTGTCCTTCATTCCCTCAATCCCCCCCCCCCCCCCCAAATAAGGGATCATTAGTTGTGAAAGTTACAGTAGTGTCATAACTGATATACTGTAATTGCGCAAATATAGGCCACACTTCCCCCCCCCCCCCCCCCCAAATTTTGGCTTGCAAAATCATGGTGTGCCCTACAATCAAAATTCCATCCTCCCCCTCATTTGTTATTAGTTTAAAAAAATATAACCTCACATTTTGGTTTCATAAATGTAATAAAATAGATAGTATTTTTTTTTTTTTTTTTTTTTTTTTTTTTTTTTTTTTAAATGGTAACTGTTTCACAAAACAGCATCTACATTTTTGTACAAGTTCACTCAACAGAGATGGCGTGCCAAAAGGATGAAAGTCAAAAGTTTCAATATAAATCAAAATGGTCTCATTCTGTAATGCAGCAAACTATAGCAGATGACGTTGTTTTTAACTCGTCTGTGCAGTTTTACACAAAAGCAGTATGTAACACACAGACTTCCTAAACACATAAATAATTTTAATTTGATGTGGTCAATGAAGCTAATCTTGCGGTAAAAGTCTAAGAGTCCATCGTGTGAGTTCTTACCACGACGTTTACATTGGTGACACCTACCGCGAGTGGTGATGGGAGGTTAAGAGGGACGGAACTGCTGACTTGTATAGTTAATACCGTTCTTGAGTTCAATTGTTACATTTTAAAAATAACATATTTTACAACAATAAGATTCACTGCTTTCCCATTCATTGGGCTAATTTCCAAGAAATGATGTACATCAAACTCAAGGCTATTTTGAAGCCTTGCACATTAATCATTTCTGTAGTTACAGCAAAACCACGCTTCCTGATTTGAATTACAAAGTAAGGCAAGTTATATAATAATGGTAAGTCCAGGTTGGAATTAATATATAGTAAGGGCAGTTTACAACTCACAGCAAAGACATGGCGACGAGCTGCGACAGGCACATACATAAGACACATACATACAACACTTTCAGCTATCAGTCATGGTCTTCTTCACAAAATGGAACACTCATGCAATCACACAGACACACAACACAGTCATAAAACCATCACCTCCAGCTGCCGCACTTCGAATCCGGCTGCCACACATTGAATCCATTCGAAGTGCGGCAGCCGGAGGTGATGGTTGTATGACTGTGTTGTGTGTCTGTGTGATTGCATGAGTGTTCCATTTTCTGAAGAAGACCATGACCGATAGCTGAAAGTGTTGTATGTATGTGTCTTTTGTATGTGCCTGTCGCAGCTCGTCGCCATGTCTTTGCAGTGAGCTGTAAACGGTCCTTATTAATTAAAAGTAAGGCAAGCCTTTTTCTACACTGGGATATTTACATTTTTGTCCTCAAAATGCACAACAACTCTTCCAATAATTTAATAGTTTGTCCTCACCTGCTCACTCGTCAAATTTATGTCCAGCTTCCTGTTTTCCATGTTCCTTAGCATACTGAGCAACCTGAAGCTTCAATTTTGGGTTCTTTTCCCATTATGACTCAAGACAAAAGATTGTAACACACACACACACACACACACACACACACACAAACACTAAAAGATCTTTTTTTCATATTAAACTCCAAAGAAACCCGATATTTCCTCAGCACACGTCTTCGCTATCCACCACCTTTAAACTCCCAATAACATGCCTTTGTTGTCCTCACCTCACATCTCACTTTTTATTGCTTGATTTATAGTTTTCCATATTTGTTTTGACTTTGTTGAAAAGTGAAGAAACACCCTGTGGGCTATATTCAAGATTTATTTTTTTCTATTATCTCGTGTCAAAAGTTTAGGTGCGGTCTATACTCTCACTTGGCTTATACTCGTGCAAATACAGTTATGTGTTTATTTTCTAAACATCATGGAGTAGCAATGATCAGAATGACTCAATTCACTTAAAAGTCAGACTAACTTCATTTTTCCTTTTTTTCCCTAAATTTATTTTTCCTAATTATTCTTATCATTTAAAATCCCCCCCCCCCGACTCCCTCCCCCACACTCTTCTACACCTCCCTTTTAACTTTTCCCACCCCTTCCCTTCACTGTATTCATTGCCGCAATTCAAATTCCCGCCTATCAGAGCCTTTAAATTCCATCATGCAATGCGGAACTTTCCATCGCCTCTTTACCCAGCATCCTTCCCCCTCCACGTCACTCACGGTCTAGCTTGTGTTGCTGGAGTGGCCGGACATGACAGTTGTGAGTGTATAGTTATCTGAGTTATTACGTGAATGTATGTGTTTATTTTTCTGATGAAGGCCATGGCCAAAAACTTAAGTTGTGTGAATGTGGTTATTTATTTTCGTGTCTGACAGCAGCTCAGCAAGCCTCTTTACAGGGAGTCCTCCATTATTGATATTCCTATCGGATTTTCCAGTGTTAAAATAACAACAATTAACTTGATTTGACAGAAATACACTAAGGCATATGAGATTATGTTGTATTGCAAGAAACACTGGGTCAATGAGTTCAATATCTAGTCTTAACATTGCAAAATGGAACAAGCATATAATATATAAGGGCATTAGAAGGGAGGTGAATAATTGAATTCATAAATTGGGAAAATTTTAGACTGTAATATATCTGTACAATAGAATGTGTATATGGCACTTGTGTGACCCATTCTTGAATACTGCTCAAGTGTTTGTGATTAAAGGAAAATGTCAAAGCAATAAGAAGCGGAGGTGTCAAAATTATTACATGTAATGGATATGTTTTATGAACTCAAATAGTTATCCATGGAGAAAAGATGATGGTTATTTTGAAGAATTGACAAAATTTAGAAAACCAACATTTCAAGCTGACTGAACAATTATTCCTGGTCAACTGAAGTACAGGATACCACCTGTTGGATTTGATCCTTCACATGAGCTTGTTTTACTGTATGACTTAACACATTGTTCAATTGCAATGGGTATTTTTATTTTGTTACAAACGTGACATTATTTTCCCATTACTAATTGATCAATTTACATTTACCCATATCCATCTATCAAAGCACCATGCTTTAACTTAAAAACACTACTCACTCGAAGCTTTTATTGTTCTTCATGGCATCAGCTTGGCAAAGCATTTTGAAAAAGTATAGTTTTTTCATGTTGAATGGAAATTTTCACATCATAAGTATTTTTTGGTGCCCTTTGGAAAGTTGAAAACCCACATTTTTTCTGTTCATTATATCTCCACCCATGATGTCAGGTGGAGCAAGTAGGTAAATCACTACAAGTTTCCATCTGCCACACTTTGGCTTGCCAAGTTTGTATATAAATGTAGATTAGAGCAAGCATTTTGAAAAAGTATAGTTTTTTCATGTTGAATGGAAATTTTCACATCATAAGTATTTTTTGGTGCCCTTTGGAAAGTTGAAAACCCACATTTTTTCTGTTCATTATATCTCCACCCATGATGTCAGGTGGAGCAAGTAAGTAAATCACTACAAGTTTCCATCTGCCACACTTTGGCTTGCCAAGTTTGTATATAAATGTAGATTAGAGCAAGAGGAAAGATACTGTACACTGGACAATGCAAACATTCTACACATTACAAGTGTTTTAACTTTGTGATTTCTCTTAGCAATATATTCTGATGTTCATTTCCATACATTTATTGCCACAAATCAAAATGTGATAGAGCAGACAATGACCCTGGAAAGAGGGTCAAGTAGCTTTAATGAGATGAAACAAGGTACTGGGAGAGCCAAGCTTTCACTACCAATCAACACCAAAAAGTAAATAACATACCTTTGAAAAGAAATATTGTTGAAATGAGATAGAATGGCTGGCCAGTACTTACCATTGTGCTGTACCGCCGATAGTAACACAAAATGAAAAAACAGAAAAAAAGGGGACAAAGGGACAAGCTTTCGGAACAGAGTTCCTTCGTCAGGTGGGAGAGAAGGGAAGAATAAAGGATGGGAACAGAAGGGAAAGGTGGTTCACGGCCTGGGTCATGAAGGTGGTGTTTCGGGAGTGTGGACGTCAGAGATACTGCATGTATGTACTGAGCCAAGCCAGAGAGGATAAATATAACTAAAGAGGAAAGTTCAAGTAGTAAAGAGAAGAGAAGAGAGTGAAATTAATGATGCTGAGAGGTGTAGGAGGGGCGGGGGCGGTGTCTAAAACGTTTTTCATAAACAGGGAAATATGGATGGACACACACACACACACACACACACACACACACACACACATATGGAGAGAGATAGAGAGAATGACAGAGAGAGCGAGAGGGCGGTAGAGAGAGAGAGAGAGAGAGAGAGAGAGAGAGAGGTAGGTAGGTAGGTAGGTAGGTAGGTAGGTAAGGAACGGATAATGAATAGGTGAGCTGAGGATGGAGGAAGGGGAGGGGTTAGCGTAGATTTAGGCCAGGGGGGTGGCGGGAGGAGAGGATATGTTGGAGGGCAAGTTCCCACCTCCGTAGCTCTGAGGGACTGGTGTTGGTTGGTACTATCCAAATGGCACGTGTGGTGTAACACGTGCCCAGGTCCCTGAAGTTATGCTGGAGGGCATGTTCTGCCACAGGATATTGGGTGTCCCCCAGGCGAACAGTCCGTCTATGCCCATTCATCCGCTCAGCCAATTTGTTGGTAGTCATACCAACATAAAAGGCTGAACAGTGGACACATGTCAGCTGGTATATGACTTGTGTTGTCTCACATGTGGCCCTGCCTTGAATTGGGTAGGTTTTTCCTGTGGTGGGGCTGGAGTATGTGGTAGTGGGAGGATGCATTGGACAGGTTTTGCAGTGGGATCGGTTGCAGGGGTAGGAACCATTAGGTAGGGAGGGTGGTTTTGGGATGTTGTAAGGTTGGACAAGGATGTTGCGGAGGTTGGGAGGATGGCGGAAGGCTACTCTGGGTGGTGTGGGAAGAACAGTTTGGAGTGATGGTCTCATTTCAGGGCATGACTTGAGGAAGTCATAGCCCTGTTTGAGGAATTTGTTGAGGCATTCCAGGCCAGGATGGTACTGGGTGACTAAGGGAGTGCTTCTGGGTGGTCTGGGGTTAGGAACATTGTTTTTGGAGGGAGAGGAATGGACAGCTCGGGAGATCTGTTTGTGGACGAGGTCTTTAGGGTAGTTGCGGGAGAGGAAAGCATTGGACAGATTGTTGTTGTAGCTGGTGAGGGATTCGGAACTGGAACAGATACGATTCCCACGGATGCCCAGGCTGTAGGGAAGGGATTGTTTAATATGGAAGGGATGGCAGCTGTCAAAGTGGAGGTACTGTTGTTTGTTAGTGGGTTTAATATGGACTGAGGTGTGGATGTGAGACTCAGCAAGGTGAAGGTCAACATCAAGGAAGGTGGTTTGAGTTTTGGAGAAGGACCAGGTGAATTTAAGGCTGGAGAAGGAGTTAAGGTCGTGGAGGAAGAAGTTCAGAAGGGTTTCTTCACCGTGAGTCCAGACCATAAAGATATCATCTATGAATCTATACCAAACCAGGGGAGGCAACTTCTGTGTCTTAAGGAATGCCTCTTCCATGCGGCCCATGAAGAGGTTAGCATAGGAAGGGGCCATCCTGGTACCCATAGCTGTCCCCCTGATTTGTTTGTAGGTCTGGCCCTCAAAGGTGAAGTAATTATTGTTGAGTATGAAATTAGCAAGTGTGACAAGGAATGAGGTTTTCGGGAGGCTTTCAGGTGGGCGTTGGGAAAGATAGTGTTCCAGAGCTGATAGACCATGGGTGTGAGGGATGTTGGTGTACAGGGATGTAGCATCAATGGTGACAAGGAAGCTATCACGTGGGAGCGGCATAGGGATGGATTTGAGGCGTTCCAGAAAGTGGTTTGTATCTTTGATATAGGATGGGAGCCTGCAGGTTATAGGTTGGAGGTGTTGGTCTACCAGAGCTGAGACACGTTCTGTTGGGGCTTTGAAACCTGCTACTATGGGACGGCCAGGATGATTCTCTTTATGGATTTTAGGGAGTAAGTAAAAGGTAGGCATGCGAGGTTCAGGTGGAGAGAGAAGTTCTAAGGAGGCAGTGGTGAGACCTTGTAACGGACCTAGGGTTTTAAGAATTTTCTGTAGTTCAGCCTGGACTGAGGGAATGGGGTCATAAGGAATAGGTTTGTAGGTAGAGGTGTCTGAGAGTTGACGCAGCCCTTCTGCCACATACTCCCCTCGATCAAGTACCACAGTTGTGGAATCCTTGTCCGCTGGGAGAATTACAATGGAGCGGTCCGCTTTCAGCTCTCGGATGGCTTTGGATTCAGCTGGGTTGATGTTAGGAGTGGTTGGTATGTTGTTCAGGAAGGATTGGGAAGCAATGCTTGATGTGAGGAATTCCTGGAATGCCTGCAAGCGATGGTTTTGAGGAAGAGCAGGAGGATCTTTTTGGGAGGGAGGTCGGAATTGTTTCTAGACAGGGTTCAACAGCGGCTCTGCTGCCTGGGGGTTGTGACTGGGTGCTGAAGTGGTATTTCCAGTTGAGGTTACGGGTGAATGAGAGGAGATCCTTGACCAGGGCAGTGTGATTAAATTTAAGTGTAGGACAGAAGGTTAAGCCTTTAGACAGGACAGATATTTCTGGAATGGAGAGGGATTTGGATGAGAGGTTAAGGACTGAATTGGAATTGGTATTGGGTGGTTTCTGCATGTGGTGATGGTTGTGATAGGTTCTAGGAGGGGTGTGTGCTGGGATTGGAAGATTCAGTAGGGAAGCCAGGCTTGGTTTGTTGCCAATGAGTGGGGGGTTTTGAGGGTGGTGGAGTGGTGGGTGGTTGTGGATTATGGGAAGAGGGATACCACTTCTGAGATGATGGACCAGTAGGTTGGACAGTTTTCTAAGGTGTTGTGCGGCATGCAGTTCAAGTTTACAGTTGGCTTGTTGTATTATGGATCCATGTGTGTTATTTGAGCCAGGTGCTGAGAGGAGAAGTATTTTGGAGAGAGAGAGGAGTTGTTGGGAGTGGTGGTTACACGAGGCAACATACTGTTGGAGGATAAGACGGGTGAGAGCTAAGGACTGCTGAATTTGAAACTGTAGGAGGGACTGATGGAGACAAGGATTGCACCCAGAGATGGGAACTTTTAAAGTGAGTCCTTTGGGGATTGTTCCAAACGACAAACAGGACTGGAGGAAAAGAATGTGGCTATAGCAAATGCATGTTTGCGGAATGATTGAAGGTACTGCTGAGTCTCACATCCACACCTCAGTCCATATTAAACCCACTAACAAACAACAGTACCTCCACTTTGACAGCTGCCATCCCTTCCATATTAAACAATCCCTTCCCTACAGCCTGGGCATCCGTGGGAATCGTATCTGTTCCAGTTCCGAATCCCTCACCAGCTACAACAACAATCTATCCAATGCTTTCCTCTCCCGCAACTACCCTAAAGACCTCGTCCACAAACAGATCTCCCGAGCTGTCCATTCCTCTCCCTCCAAAAACAATGTTCCTAACCCCAGACCACCCAGAAGCACTCCCTTAGTCACCCAGTACCATCCTGGCCTGGAATGCCTCAACAAATTCCTCAAACAGGGCTATGACTTTCTCAAGTCATGCCCTGAAATGAGACCATCACTCCAAACTGTTCTTCCCACACCACCCAGAGTAGCCTTCCGCCATCCTCCCAACCTCCGCAACATCCTTGTCCAACCTTACAACATCCCAAAACCACCCTCCCTACCTAATGGTTCCTACCCCTGCAACCGATCCCACTGCAAAACCTGTCCAATGCATCCTCCCACTACCACATACTCCAGCCCCACCACAGGAAAAACCTACCCAATTCACGGCAGGGCCACATGTGAGACAACACAAGTCATATACCAGCTGACATGTGTCCACTGTTCAGCCTTTTATGTTGGTATGACTACCAACAAATTGGCTGAGCGGATGAATGGGCATAGACGGACTGTTCGCCTGGGGGACACCCAATATCCTGTGGCAGAACATGCCCTCCAGCATAACTCCAGGGACCTGCGCACGTGTTACACCACACGTGCCATTTGGATAGTACCAACCAACACCAGTCCCTCAGAGCTACGGAGGTGGGAACTTGCCCTCCAACATATCCTCTCCTCCCGCCACCCCCCCTGGCCTAAATCTACGCTAACCCCTCCCCTTCCTCCATCCTCAGCTCACCTATTCATTATCCGTTCCTTACCTACCTACCTACCTACCTACCTACCTACCTACCTCTCTCTCTCTCTCTCTCTCTCTCTCTCTCTCTACCGCCCTCTCGCTCTCTCTGTCATTCTCTCTATCTCTCTCCATATGTGTGTGTGTGTGTGTGTGTGTGTGTGTCCGTGTCCATCCATATTTCCCTGTTTATGAAAAACGTTTTAGACACCGCCCCCGCCCATCCTACACCTCTCAGCATCATTAATTTCACTCTCTTCTCTTCTCTTTACTACTTGATCTTTCCTCTTTAGTTATATTTATCCTCTCTGGCTTGGCTCAGTACATACATGCAGTATCTCTGACGTCCACACTCCCGAAACACCACCTTCATGACCTAGGTCGTGAACCACCTTTCCCTTCTGTTCCCATCCTTTATTCTTCCCTTCTCTCCCACCTGACGAAGGAACTCTGTTCCGAAAGCTTGTCCCTTTGTCCCCTTTTTTTCTGTTTTTTTTTTTTCATTTTGTGTTACTATCGGCGGTACAGCACAATGGTAAGTACTGGCCAGCCATTCTATCTCATTTAACAACAATATTTATTATCTCTGAGGAGAATTTTCATCATTAATCGAATAATACCTTTGAAAAGAATTTGATGTCTCTCGTCGATGTTTTGAAACTTGTACGTCGGCTGAAGGTGCTCGATGGTTTGAACATTTTCATGTTAATAGAGGCAGTGTCTAGGTACTGTATTAATTTCTCCAGCAAACTGTACGCAAACCTCAGCTCTACTGATATTGCACCAGTTGTCTGTTCTGATTCTCCAGCACCGGACCGTGTTGGCCTGCAAAAATTGTAAGACAAATGACCTTAAATAACATCAATGCAGAAATGAATAGAAAAATGTAACAATTAAGACACTAAAGCACAAACAACAGACTGTGATTATTTTCATTTTAACAATTGTTAGGACTGTAGCACAACTGCTAGGCGTTTAGAACTTATAAGGACCAATAAGTATACTAAATTCATACTGACAGAAGTGAATAAGATTATTAACCAGTTTGTGTGATAAAAAATAATAAATAAATAAAATAAAATAAAAACAACTAACAGAGAAGAAATAACAAATGAGAATAAAAATTTTGTAGTGGTTTATACAAGGGATCTATTTACCACTGACCTTATTCAACATTTACCTGGAATAAATAATCAACAAACTGTATTCAGCAGCAATGAGAAGTGTTAATATGTGGAAAGAAAAACGTATGCGCATGTTTTACTGATGGTGTTGTATTTCTAGACTAATCAACAGCAGTTGAAAAGTTATGAAGAAAAGCTATGTATGAGATAGAAGTATAGAGGTAAAAATATGAGGATACATAGCAACTCAATGTAAATATGATAGCAGAGCTACAGACAGACACATAAAAAAGACAATCACATTCATACAACTAAAAGTTTTGGCCACAGTCTTCATCAGAAAAGAGCATCCATACACAATATTATGACCACCAATCTACTATCAATATAAACCTGCCCAGGCAATAGCAGCGTCACCTCACAAGGAATGACTGCTAGTCAGTTACATGTGCGGTGCATGTAGTATCAGTGAGAGTGCTGTCCATGTACAGAATGGGCAGGTGTGCAATCTATCTGAGTTTGACTGAGGGCAAAACTGTGATGTCCCAAACACTAGCACCAGCAATTCAGGAACTGTGTGGTGAGTGCCTAACTAACAGCAAAATCAAAGGGAAACCATATCCAAACATCTACAGGTTGGGCGGTCACCCCCCCCCCCCCCCCTTCATTAAATATAGGCTAGGCAGAAAGGTAAAACAGGACAGGCAGTAAACTGTGATGAAACTAACATCACACTTTAATGCAGGTTAGAGTACAAGTGTGCCTATTCTCACAGAGCACCAAACACTCCTAACGGTGGGCCTCTCTAGGTGAGGACCCATGTCTGTGCCAAGGTTAACGCCAAAACATTAAGCACTACTGCCAAAATGGGCACATGACCACTGTTACTGGATGTTGGCACAGTGGCAGAGCATTGCGTGATCTGATGAATCGTGATATCTTATTCATCATGCCGACGGGAGGGTGTGAATGCATTATCTTCCAGGGGAACAGCTCCATTACACTTGTACTGTGGGATGGAAACAAGCTGGTAGAGATCAATTAATCTCTGTGCAACATTCATGTAGGCATCCATTGGTACAGTGAGACTTGTGAAAGGCAGTATGATTGCAGGCCGTGTACACTCCTACATGACGATTATGTTTTCCAAGGTCAATAGTTTTTCCATCAATACAGTATACCATGTCACAAGGCCAGGAGTGTGTTGGTCTGGTTTCAGAAACACTGTGGCAAGTTGCAAGTGATGTCCTGCCATCCGACTCACCAGATTTCAACCCAACTGAAACTATTTTGGATGTGATTGACTGTGGTGTCAGAGTTCATATCCCCCCCTCCCCTTCCCCAGAATTTACAGAAATTAAGTGACTTGTGAGTGCAAATGTGGAGCCAACTTCCTGCTTCCATGCCAATATGTGTCGTCGCTGTTATGCGTGCCAAAGGTGGACATACCAGCTCGATTAGGTAGCTGGTCATAATGTTCTAGCTGATTAGTGTAAATGTGTGAATGAGTTTTGCCTAAGTTATTGCTTGAATGTATGTATGCTCTGTCTATGACGAAGGCTGTAACAAAAATTAAACTTCTGTGAATATGATTCTCTTTTTCAACTTCCATCTGTGGCTCAATCATTGTCTTTATGGTGAGTTACTACCTACCTTCATCTTACAATCGAAAATCTAGATTGGAATGTCAATAATGAAGTATATATATAACAACTCACCGTAAAGACTATCGCCGAGTTGCTGACAGGCACGTAAAATACATAATCACATTCACACAAAAATTGTCAGCATTGATCTTTATCAGAAAAAGAAAGCAACCATGTGATTTACCAAATTTACCCCAATTATGGCACAGTATTATACGTTGGTATGACAACAAATCAGCTGTACATCAGGATGAATGGCCACCATCAAACTGTGGCAAAAAGTAAGATGGACCACCCTGTTGTACAGCATGTGGCTGAACACGACACACTTGATTTCAATGGCTGATTTACAACCTGAACCATCTGGATCCACCCCTCCACTACCAGATCTTCTGAACTGTGCAGATGGGAGTTGTCCCTTTGACACATTCTATGGTCCTGAAACCACACTATCCGCAACGTAAATTAACTTATCATCCCTATGACCCATACCTTTCCTCCCCTCCCCCTTCCCCACTCACTATCCTGTGTCCCTCCATTTCTTGTATTTTTTCTAACTGTGTTTCTCCCTTTATTTACTTATCCTTCTTTAATATTTCAATATCATCTTATTTATTTATTTATTTATTATTATCTTTTCAATTATTATTGTTTTTAACATTTTAAATCCTCTCCTACCTCCGTACACACACTTTACACCTCCCCTTTTTCATCACACACCCCTTCCCTTTACTGCATTCCCACGTATTAGAGCCTTTACAATCCATCATACTATGCAGAACGTTTCATCCCCACTCTTACCCAGCATCCGGCCGCCTCCTGCATCCGGCCGCCTCCTCACTCACTGTCAAGATACTTGTTGCTCTAGAGTGGATGGTGATGGTGATTGTGTATTCATAGTAATATCTGATCACTTGTGTGAATGTATGATGAGGGCCATGGGCAAAAATGTAAACTTCTGTCAATCTAATTGTCTATTTTATGTGCCTGTTAGCAGTGCAGCCATCATGTTTAAGGTGTTTAGTTATTTATCCTCTCTTACTGACTACCTTCATATTACTGACATGACAAAGCGGACTTTCCTTAGTATCAAGATAAATGCAACAAAAATAAATACAACAGTAACTTGACTGGGGAAAAACAGAAGGTAAACATGAAAACAATAAAGAAAGAAGTCAGTCAGGTTCTTGGGTGCAAAATAAGAAGTGATGTAAGATGCAAAATAGAAACTAAATTAAATAGCAAATACAAAAATATTCGGTGTGCAATGTCATCATATATGATGTTGTAATATAGCGACTGTCAGGAGAAAATATAGACTAATGAGATATTACAAGATGAACAATAACAATCAATGGTAAGATATGAAACAAACCCAATAGAAATAATTCTTATCAAAAAGTAGAATACACAGAAGCTGACAGTTAGGAGAAAATACCTGATAATAGGAGACATTAAGATAAATTCATTATACTGAAAATCAGAAAGACTGATGAAGTACAGACAAGAATAGAGAAATGGAGACTGATATCATTATGTCAATAGTTCTGTAGAACACATGATGATGAACTTGTGGTATGAGACTAATAATGTAAACTGGAAAGATAATTTTTAATAATGGAAGTCTAAGTTGGAATTAACAATATCTAATAGGACAGTTTACAACTCACTGCAAAAACATGATGACGAGCCATGACAGGCATATAAAAAAGGCACACAAACAACACAGACACACAACCATCATCTCTGACTGCCGCACCTCGAGGTTTGGCATGTGGAGATGATGGTTGTGTGACTGTGTGATTGCAAGAGTGTTTCCTATTTCTTAAGAAGGCCATGGCTGATAGCTGAAAGTGTTGTATGTGTGTGACTTTTTTATGTGCTTGTCGCAGCTCAGCGTCATGTCTTTACGATGAGTTGTAAACTGTCTAAAGATAATTTTTAGTAACTTATGGCACCACAAAGAAAAAGAACCAACTAAAATAAGCATCTGTGCTTTTGTGTGCACCAGAATTCAGCTGAATGATGTAGATATATACAAAACAGTATACTTTCCTGACTTTTAAAATTCATTGTAATCAGGAGATGATGGAGTGAGGAGAAACAGGATACATAGTATAATAAGATATAACCAGTTCACTTTAATACAGATTTGAAAAGAGCACAAAATAAAAACAAAATAGTTTAAAATTTTATCATTTAAGAAATACCTGTGAAGTTTGTAACCCTGATATTGCAGATACTTCAAGAACTCCTGTGATCGTTCTCTGTCTTTTCGCTTTTCCTTGTCTGTCAGCAGATCATAAGGTACTAACTGTGGATGAATGCCACCACCTGTTTCAAATTAAGACATTATTTCTTTAAGATATATCTGACCCAAAACTATAATAAGTAACTCATCTACCTATACTATTATAAAGCTATAAAACTGCTTTGTCTGTGGTTAATGTTTGAATACACTTATATGTAAAAATACTCTATGAATTTTTACAGGGTTTTCATAGGTAATTTGAGTAAGAAATGAAATGATTGTACAGGTTTTAGTGGTTGGTAAATCTCCATTGGGGTTTGGTCACCTTCATTTCAAGACTCTTTCACTAACACCACTTTGGGGCGTGAATGTCGATGACAATGAGGACAAATGAAAAATATCCAGTCACCTAGTGAGAATCAAACCAGGACCATATGTATGGCAGTCTGCAATGCTGTCACTGAACTATGGAGGCAGACATTTTGAAAAATGTTTGACCCAACTTAAATGTACAGTATTATTTCATGAAGATGGAAAAAAAACTGCTCTGACTGTCTGTTTGAACACAATAATCTCTGAAACTATTAGAATACACAAGGGGTTTTCACAGTTAACTTGAATGTAGCTTGGGGCAACATTTAGGCTTCATTTAATCAAAACTCGATCATGGGAAAAATATTGTGATTGAAAGTTTTCTTAATCCAAAACTGTCCTCTCTGTCTCTTTGAACACTTTAAACTGCAAAACTAATTACATGTTTTCATGGGCTTTTCACAGATACACTGAGCAGATCTTAGAGGATTATAGGGACTTTATTTATGAACAATCAGATTGTTGTTTGCTACCCTGTCCTGTGCAAGCCTCTTCATCTGGAAATAAGAAAGGCAACGTACATCCTTTTGAATCTGATTACTGTATTCATCCCTTGGTCTTTCTCAACGATTTTTAACCCACACACTTCCTTCTAATTATAAGTTGACGATTCCTTGATGTCTCAGAATGTCCCCCATGAACTTATTCCTTCTCTTAGTTATTTGATCTAAACATGCAATCTTTATCATATGTCCGTGGCACAACATTTGATAAGCTTCTATCATCTTTTTGTCTGAACTCATAACTCGTAACATTTTACTCTAATACAATGCTACACTTGAGACAAATATTTTCAGTAAGGACTTCCTAACATTTAAACTAATATTGGACATAAACTAATTTCGCTTATTCAGAAACACTTTTCTTCCCATAGCCATTCTGCATATTACATCTTCTTTACTGCAGCAATTGGAAGTTATCTTGCTAGCCAATAAAAAAAGAAACTCATCTACCACTTTTATTTTCATATTACCTACTTTAATTCCTTCACCATTATCTTTGTTTTATTCTTGTTCATGTAAATCTTATATCTTCCTTTCAAGACACTGTCCATTCCATTTAATTACTCTTCCAGGTACTTTGCTGACTCTCACAGAATTACTATCAGCAAACCGCAAGGTTTTTATTCCATCTCCCTGGACTTTTAATTCTTCCTCCAAGTTTCTCCTTGCATTCCTTCACAGCTTGCTCAGTGTACAGATTGTACAACATTGGGGAAGGGCTACAACCTGTCTTACTCCCTTCCCAACCACTGTGACCCTTTCATGACCTTCGACTCTAATAATTGCTGTCTGGTTTTTGTAGCTCCCTATATTTTACCCCTGCTGCATTCAGAATCTGAAAGAGTGTATTCCAGTGAACATGTCAAAAACTTTTTCCAGATCGACAAATGCTAAAAACATAGATTTTCCTTTCCTTAACCTATCTTCTAAGAGAAGACATGTTCCAAGCCTGTTCCTACATTTCTCCTAAATCCAAACTGATCTTCCCAAAGTCAGATTCCACCAGCTTTTTTCATTTGTCTGTAAATAATTTGTGTCAGTGTTTTGCAACCATGACTTATTAAACAGATAGTTCTGTAATTTTTATATTTGTCCCCCATTTGCTTTCTTCAGAATTGGAATCACTATCTTATTCTTGGAGTTTAAGGGTATGTCCCCTGCCTCATACATCTTGCATACTAGGTGAAACAATTTCTTCATGACTGGCTCTCATAATGGTTATAGCAGTTCAGACAGAACATCATTGACTCCAGTGGCCTTGTTTATAGTCAAATCTTTTAGTGCTCTGTCAAATACTTCTTGCAGTATCGTAACTCCCATCTCATCTTTCTCTGCTTCGTCTTGCATTTCTTGAATACTGCCTTCAAGTTTATTTCCATTGTACAGGCCCTCTATATATTCCTCCCACCTTCCAGCTTTCACTTCTTTGCTTAGTACTGGTTTTCCATCTTAGTTCTTGATATTCATACCACTACTTGCTTTTCTTGTCTCCAAATGTATCTTTTATTTTACTTTAGGCGGTATCTATCTTTCACCTAATTATACATTCTTCTATGATCTTGCATTTCTCCTCAAGCCACTCCTGCTTAGCCAATCTGCACTTCTTTCAACCTCATTTTTCAGTCATCTGCAGTACCTTTCACCTGCTTCATTTGATGCATTTTTATATTTTCTTCTTTCATCAGTTAAGTTCAGTATCTCCTGAGTTATTCAAAGATTTCTATTAGGCCTTGTCCTTCTACCTATATGGCCCTCTGCGGCCTTCACTACTCTCTCTCTCATGCAGTATCTATCCATTCTTCTTCTGCTGTATTATTTTCCCTCGTTTCAGATAATCCTTGCCTAATGATCTCTAAAACTCTCAACGACCTTTGGTTCCTTCATTTTTCCAGATTCAATTTCCTTAATATTCTACCATTTTGCAGTATCTTAAGTTTTAATCTACAGTACATGACCAATAAGTTATGGTCGCCTCTATACCTGCACCTGATTTTGCCTTACAGTTTATAACCTGTTTTCTAAACCTTTGACTTGCCATTGTAAAGTCAGTCTGATATCTCCCAGTGTCTCCTAGTCTCTTCCATGTATATAACCTTTTTTCATAATGATTAAACCAAGAGCTTGTGATTATTAAATAGTGCTCTGTGCAAAATTCTCTTTCATTCCTTTTCCCCAGTCCATATTCACCTACTACATTTCCTTCTCTTCCCTTTCCTACTACGGAGTTCCAGTCCCCCATCACAATTAAGTTTCCTTCTCCTCCAATGGTCTGAATAATTTCTTTTATCTCCTCATACATTTTTCAGTCTCATCATCATTGGCAGAGCTAGTTGGCATATAAACTTGTATTACTTTGTTCAGTGTTGACTGCATGTCTATCTTTGGTACAATAATGCATTCACTATGCTGTTCACAGTACCCACCCACATTCCTATTTTCTTATTCATTATCAGACCTACTCCTGCATTACCATCATCTGATTTTGTATTTATAGCCCTGTACTCACTGAGAAAAAATCCTGTTCATCCTGCCACCGAACTTCACTAATCCCCACCATATCTAACTTTAACATATCCATTTCTCTTTTCAAATGTTCTAACTTACCCACTCAATTAGGGACAAGCTGAGAGGTGGTGTTAGTAAAAAGCTTCTGTTAAATGCATATTTTGCATTCTTTCATTCCCACTTGAGTTATGGTATACTATTATGGACTCAAGGGTAGTGTTTAAATGGCAAAAGAAAGCTATATGGTGCATTGCAGGACTTAGAACACAAGAATCATGCCGAGACCACTTCAGACAATGAAATATAATGACAGTGCCTAGTATGTATATCTACAACTGCCTTGTTTTTATCAAGGAGAATTTAAGTTAAATTTAATCTAAGGACGACAATCCATGACCACAACACAAGGCGTGGGCATACAATTGATGTGCCACATGTTTAGGCTATCAAAGACGCATAACGGTTATAAATACCTTGGGCTCACCTACTTCAAACAGTTACTGGAAAATGCCTACACAGTGCCACTAAATAAATTTAAAACTGATCTCTTGGGATGGATGAAAATCAAAGGAATTTACTCTGCTCAAGAATTCACTGAATGCATGACAAATGACCCATGTTTCTTATGAAAATAAATGGTACGAAAAACTTTATATGTGACACGCTGTTTTACTATTCTGTTATTGCTTAATGTAAATGATGTTATGTATTTATTGTTTACTGCCATTCCAGGAGTTACTGGCGTATCCTGACTAAGAGAAGGGATAGATTGGTGGGACACATTCTGAGACCTCAAGGAATTGTCAACTTAGCATTAGAAGGAAGTGTGTGGGGTAAAAATCGTAGAGGGAGACTGAGGGACGTATACAGTAAGCAGATTCAAAAGGATGTAGGTTGCCAAATGTATTCTCAGATGAAGAGATTTGCACAGGACAGGGTAGCATGGAGAGCTGCATCAAACTAGCCTATGGACTGAAGACCACAACAACAACAACTGCCATTCATTACTCATGAAGCAGAAAATTTTTATTTTTTTACTTAAATGAACACTGTATCAGTATGAAGTGAACACTCCAGTATTCAATCCAAGAACAGCTGCCAGCATGCGAAACTTAGAAGTAGATGTTCCTGGAGTAGTAAAACAACTTAGTCACTAAAAAACAAATCTTCCGGGCCAGATTGTATACCAACTAGATTCCTCTCAGAGTATGCTGATGCAATAGCTCCGTACTTAGCTATAATTTATAACCGATCACTCAGCGACAGATCCGTACCCAAAGACTGGAAAGTTGCCCAACTTACTCCAATATTCAAGAAAGGCAATAGGAGTGATCCCCAAAATTACAGGCCAATCTCATTGACGTCGATTTGCAGTAGGAGTTTGGAACATATACTTTGTTCGAATATTATGAACTATCTCGAAGAGAATGACCTATTAACCAATAGTCAACACGGATTCTGAAAGCATTGCTCTTGCAAAACACAGCTTGCCCTTTATTCACAAGAAGTGTTACGTGCCATCAACAAGGGATCTCAAATTGATTCCATATTTCTGGATTTCTGGAAGGCTTTCGACACTGTAACCCACAAGCAGCTTCTAATGAAATTGCATGGTTATGGAATATCTCCCCAATTGTGCAATTGGATTCATGATTTCCTATCAGAAAGGACACAGTTAGTTGTAATTGACGGTAAGTCATCGAGTAAAACAAGATATCTGGTGTTCCACAGGGAAGCGTTATAGGTCCCCTACTCTTCCTCGTGTTTATAAATCTGAATAGCTCCCTTAGACTGTTCGCGGATGATGCTGTCATTTATCGGTTAGTGAAGTCAACAGAGGATCAAAAGCAACTGCAAAGCGATTCAGACAAAATTTCTATGTGGTGCAAAAATTGGCAATTGACACTAAATAAAGAAAAGTGTGAAGTAATACACATGACCACTAAAAGAAATCCGCTGAACTTCAGTTACGCGATAAATCAGTCAAACCTTAAGGTCGTAAATTCTACCAAATACCTAGGAGTTACAATTACGAACAACTTTGCCTGGGGAGAACACATAGAAACTATTGTGGGGAAGGTGAACCAAAGGTTACGTTTCATTGGCAGAACGCTTCGAAGATGCACCAGCTCCACCAAAGAGACTGCCTACATCACACTTGTGCGCCCTCTCCTGGAGTACTGTTGCTCCTTGTGTGACCCTCACCAGGTGGGACTGGCGAAAGACATTCAGAAGGTTCACAGAAGGGCAGCTCGTTTTGTTTAATCCGGTTATGGGGGGCAAAGCGTCACGGAAATGTTGCACAAATTGGGGTGGAAATCATTAAAAGAAAGACGTCGTTCATTGTGGCGTGATCTGTTTGCGAAGTTTCAATCACCGACTTTTACTTCTGAATGTAAAAATATTTTGCTAGCACACACCTACTTAGGGAGACATGACAATCCCAATAAAATAAGAGAAATCTGATCGAAAACGGAACGATTTAGGTGTTCTTTCTTCCCGCGTGCTATTAGAGAATGGAACGGTAGAGAAAAGTTATGAAAGTGGTTAATGAACCCTTTGCCAGTCACTTAAATGTGATTTGCAGAGTATCTATGTAGATGTAGATATCATCTCTGCTACTCACTAAATATGAAGTTAGAAAAGTTTGATATTATGACTTACCGTACACTTAAATGCAAATTGTATCTGTCTTGATTTACCTTCTTGTATTTTATTATTGTAGTTGTTTTATTGTTACTATGTTAAACCTGACGACACCAATTGCATGTAAAGATGCTCAAAGGTGAAACAAACTATATTGATAAGGGATAAAACATTCCACGCGCCGACTCGTAGAATGCCAATTTCTTTTTTTTTTTTCTTTCTTTCTTTTTTCTTCCCATGATGACATCCTCCTGAGTAGTTCCCGGCTGGAGATCTCAATAGGGGCCTATTTTATCAGATTGTGGAAATAGAAATATTCTAATTTGAGATTTATCCTTAACTGTCATATGTGATTGTTTGTCTGTTGGAACACATTTGTCTTCAAAAACCACTAAATGAATTTGCATGGGGTTTTCACAGGTGACATGGGTGTAATTTGGGGTAACATACAAGCTTTTTTAAAATCAAAATTGCATTATGAAGCCAAAAAGTAACTTAATGTACATTTTTATCTGATACTGAGATATATATCCATTTGTCTGATCACACTAACTGGCAAAATTATTACATAAATTTTCATAAAGTTTTGACACTAAATTTATCAGATCTTGGGGCAACATAGAATCTTTCATCAAACTGGACCAGGGACTCAAAAGATATTGTAATTTAACATTTTATCCTTTGCACTGTGAGAAACAGCAAGACAGTGGTAGCATGCTGGACTATGAAACCTAAGGTCACAGGTTTGATTCCCACAAAGTCCTAGGATTTTTATCTGTCACTTTTCACTTCTTTCACTTTCTGGCAATGTTACTGGTGTGAAAAATGTCAAGTTGGAATGTGGTTCGAAATCTACATTAAACTGTTGGTACTGTAGGTCTCCTATAACTGGCTGGGTAAGCCAGTTCAAAGAAAGGCAATGGCATACCACCTCCTAACAGGACCAAACCTAGTAAAGCACTATGGTGTTGAAATCAATCTTTGGATTGTTGAATGCATTACCTGTTTTTAACTTGCTGTCTGTCTATTTGAACATACTAATCTCTGAAACTGTCAGACAAATTAGCATGGAGTTTTCACAGATAACTTGTATATTGCTTGGGGAAACTTATAAGATTCATTTCATTAAATCAGACCGCAGAAATAAAATATGTTGTATATTTAATTTTTTATCTAAAGCTGTTCTGTCTGTCTATTTGAATTTATTAATCTGCAAAACCACTAGAGAAATTTGCATATGGTTTGTACAAGTAACTTGAACATGTCTTGGGACAACATATATACAGGCTTGACTTCATTACTACTGAATCAGGAAAATGTGTGATACCATAATTTAACATTTTAGATGCCTGCTTTGATTAGTAGTATGGCATAGTACACCAAAGAACCAATATATAGCACTTTTTTTAGCAGTATTCTCAGAAGCTTATGTTGGGAATTAGTGTCACAATCTTTTTTCTTTAGAATATGAACTGACATTGGATTTACTTGGTTAGGATATACAGATTTTGTTTTGTTTGGTAAAAATTTTATGAAATTTCTTTGCTTCTTTCGAAAGGCTTTATTTATATTTGACATACAGTAGAACCTCCTTTTTACGCTTTTCAAGGGACTTCAGTAAAATAGTGTAAAATGCAGGAATTAGTGTTTTAAACGGTAAAATGTGCTTACTGGATCAGCCTCGCATTTTCGGAGTTTATTTTTGATATATGTACATAATAGGCATCTAAATACGTGCCAGGAAGTTTATTATACAATAAAGGTTATCCAAATTTTTACTATTTTAAGCAAAGGGCAGAACTAGTAATTTTATGGGAAGTAGAAATTTGAGATGTAATTTCATTCATTATAATTGAGGACACCACTGCTGGGCTATGTAAAACATCTTCAAAATTACTTGAACCAGTTCAATAGATATCGTTTGGTCGCCACTGCCAGCCTATGTAACACATCTTCCAAATTACTGCCTTTTACTGGCATTAATTATTTACGTAGTAAAACTCCTAAAGTTCCATTCTTTTTGTATTTTTCGATGTTTCACTCAACAATATTAGAGAATTTATTCATGTTCTCGAGTGCAAACATATGCATAAGTATTTTTGTGATGTTTGCATAGGATTGGCATCTCACACTATTACCGCTTTTTTGAGGTTGTGAGTATTATGATATGAAACTTCGACAGATAATGTTCTTTATGAATCAGAAATATCTATCACAAAAACAATTCAACTCTTTATTCTCACATCAATGAAGCAACTGGTTCCGATTGAGTACACGCCAGCCACTGTGGCAAAGAAGCTGGTGGAAAGAGGAACTACATCGTCACAAATCGTCGCCTCGTAAGTCAACTAGATACGTACTGCCAACAATGATACGCGAAATATAAGTTTGCATTTAATCAAAGTGTCAAGAAAATTGACTGCGAATAATTTTTAAGTACTATACTTTAAGGGGAAAGCCATGCTAGCATCAATTTATGTAGAATATGTCATTTTTTTCTTCACGAACATGCTTTCAAAAAGTGTAAAATGCAGGAAAAGTGTAAATATGATAATGTAAAAATGAGGGCGAATTAACATTGTGAATATAGGAAATTTGACGGGACCGACAAAAAATGGTGTAAATGGCAGGAAAATGTAAAAACTGGGAACGTAAAAACGAGGTTTTACTGTATTTGCTATCAAAAACAAATTTCATGACAAAGTGACTCTCTTAGGGTTCGAATGAATAATATAGTAAGGACAGTTTACAACTCACCACAAGGAGGTGGCGACGAACTGCGACAGGCACATACAAAAGACGCACACATACAACACTTTCAGCTATCGGCCATGGCCTTCTTCATAAAATAGAACATTCACGCAATCACACAGGCACACAACACAGTCATACAACCATCACCTCTGGCTGCTGCACTTCCAATCCCGTTCTGCGGCGAGTAAATCGGAGTTGGGAGGGGAGGGGAGAGGAGAGGAGAGGGATAGGAAGGTTAAGTCACAGTGGTGGGGATGGGTTAGATGGGAATAACGAGATGCAGCTTAGGAATGGAGTGGGGAGGTGGGTGAGGGGACAAAAATAAAAAAAAGTAAACAAAATAAATATACATTAAAAATAAAATGAGTGCACACTGCAAGTACACAAGACCGCATATACACAAATACACACACACACACACACACACACATATACCATCGCACATTCACGCACCACTCGAAATAGGCGAGGTTTGGGATAGAGAGGTAGGAACTGTGAGGTATTGGGGGGGGGGGGGGGGAGAAGTGAAGTTATCCTAATGGACAGCTGGTTGGTGGTCAGGCCAATATAGAAAGCTGCACAGTGATTGCAGCACAGCCCAGCCACCTGTGAAAGCAGCCATGTAATTTACCAACTGTGCTGCAATCACTGTGCAGCATTCTATATTGGCATGACCACCAACCAGCTATCCATTAGGATGAATGGCCACCACCAAACTGTGGCCAAAACCAAGGTGGACCATCCTGTGGCACAGCATGCAGTGGAGCACATGCTTGTTTCAATGGCTGCTGCACAACCCGGGCCATCTGGATCCTCCCACCCACCACCAGCTTTTCTGAACTGCACAGATGGGAGTTATCCCTACAATACATTCTCTGATCCCTAAATCAACCAGGCCTCAACCTACGATAACTTCCCTATATTTTTTCTCCATACCTTACAGTTCCTACCTCTCTATCCCAAACCTCACCTATTTTGAGTGTTGTGTGAATGTGCGATCGTGTGTGTGCGTGTGTGTGTGTGTGTGTGTGCACGTGCATGTGAGTGTGTGTGTGTGGTCTTCAGTACCTGCAGTGTGCATGCATTTTCTCTATATATTTATTTTACTTTATTTTATTTTCTCCCCTCACCCGCATGTGCGCGCGCGTTTGTGTGTGTGTGTGTGTGTGTGTGTGTGTGTGTGAGCGCGCGGGAACATGCGTGCCTTTGTGTGTGTGTGTGTGTGTGTGTGTGTGTGTGTGTGTGTGTGTATGTGTGGTGTGTGCGTGCGCGCGCGTTCATGTGTGTTTGCGTGTGCATTCATGTGTGTGTGTCCACGTGGTCTTGTGTATTTGCAGTATGCACGCATTGTATTTTTTAATGTAGATTTATTTTGTTTATTTTATTTTTCTCCCCTCACCCACCTCCATTCCTCAGCTGCATCTCGTTATTCCCTTCTAACCCATCCACACCACTGTGATGTAACCTTCCTATCCCCTTTCCCCTCCCCTCCCCTCCCATCCCTGATTCACTCACTGCAGAGCGTGATTCGAAGTGCGGCAGCCGGAGGTGATGGTTGTATGACTGTGTTGTGTGCCTGTGTGATTGCGTGACTGTTCTATTTTATGAAGAAGGCCATGGCTGATAGCTGAAAGTGTTGTATGTGTGCCTGTCGCAGCTCATCGCCACGTCTTTACGGTGAGTTGTAAACTGTCCTTACTATAGTATTAATTCCAACCTGGTCTTTCCATTATTATACAAACAAAAGACACAAACAGAATTCTAAATTTTCAGCTCTGGCTTTCCTCAGAAAGAGAACACTCATCCACGCAATCACTCAGGCACACTGATCCACACACTTCAGTCATTCTGGTCGCCCAACACATTCAGAACGTATTGGGCGGTCAGATGGCTGACATGTGTGGATGAGAGTGCAAGAGTGCTTGTGTGGGTGTTTGTGTGTCTTTTAATAACAGCATGAATACAGATACATGAAACAGTACTACGAAGTATGTAAATGATGACTTTTCTGTTTGTGGTTGTAGAAGCATATATTCTGTTATTAAAATATGGCATTAAACAATAAATATTGGGAATCATTACTTATAAGAAATATGTTGTTGTTGTGGTCTTCAGTCCGGAGACTGGTTTGATGCAGCTCTCCACAATACCCTATCCTGAGCAAGCCTCTTCATCTCCACATAAGAACGGCAACCTACATCTGTCTGAATCTGCTTACTGTATCCATCTCTTGGTCTTCCCCTGCGATTTTTTCCCCATACACTTCCCTCCAACGCTAAATTCACAATTCCTTGATGTCTAAGAATGTGTCCTACCAATCTATCCCTTCTTTTATTCAAGGTATGGCAAAAATTTCTTTTCTCTCCAATTCTGTTCAGTACCTCCTCATTAGTTACGCGATCCACCCACCTAATCTTCAGCATTCTTCTGTAGCACCATATTTCAAAAGCCTCAATCCTCTTCCTGTCCGCACTATTTATCGTCCATGTCTCATTCCCATACAAGGCAACACTCCATACAAATGCCTTCAGAAAGGACTTCCTTAAGTTTAAATCAATATTCGATGTTAACAAATTTCTCTTTTTCAAGAACGCTTTTCTACCCATTGCCATTCTGCATTTTATATCCTCTGTACTGCGACCATCATTTGATATTTTACTGCCCAAATAACAAAACTCCTCTACCGCCTTTATTGCTTCGTTTCCCAATCTAATTCCTTCAGCATCACCTGATTTTCTTACGCTGCACTCCATTACCCTAGTTTTGCTCTTGTTAATGTTCATCTTATATGCACCTTTCAGCACACTGTCCATTCTGTTCAATAGCTCTTCCAGGTCCTTTGCTGTATCTGACAGAATTACTATGTCGTCGGCAAAACGCAATGTTTTTAATTCTTCACCCTGAACTTTAATTCCTTCTCGAAATTTCTCCTTGCTTTCCTTTATAGCTTGCTCAATGTACAAATGGAACAACAATGGAGAAAGACTACAACCCTGTCTTACTCCCTTTCCAACTACTGCATCCCTTTCATGCCCTTCAACTCTGACAACTGCTGTCTGGTTTTTGTACAAGTTGTAAATAACCTTACGTTCCCTATATTTTACTCCTGCTTGCTTCAGAACTTGAAAGAGTTTATTCCAGTCAACATTGTCAAAAGCCTTCTCCAAATCTACAAAAGCTAGAAATGTCGGTTTGCCTTTCCTTAATCTATCTTCTAGGATAAGCCGTAAAGTGAGTATTGCCTCCTGTGTTCCTACATTTCTCCTGAACCCAAACTGATCTTCCCCGAAGTCGGATTCTACCAGCTTTTCCGTCCTTCTGTATATAATTAGCGTTAATATTTTGCAGCCATGACTTATTAAACTGATGGTTCTGTACTTTTCACACCTATCTGCACCTGTTTTCTTAGGGATGGGGATTATAACATTTTTCTTAAAGTCTGAGGGTACTTCACCAGTCTCATACATCTTACACACCAGGTGAAACAATTTTGTCATGGCTGGTTCTCCCAGAGACTTCACTAGCTCTGAGGGAATATCATCTACTCCAGGGGCCTTGTTTCGACTTAGGTCTTTCAGGGCTATGTCAAATTCTTCTCTCAGGACAGTATCTCCCATTTCATCTTCATCTACAGCCTCTTCCCTTCCTACAATAATGTCTTGAAGTTCATTTCCTTTGTAGAGCCCCTCTATATACTATTTCCACCTTTCAGCTTTCCCTTCTTTGCTGATAACTGGTTTTCCATCACTGTCCTTGATATTCATAGAGCTGTTTTTCTTATCTCCAAATTTTTCTTTTATTTTCCTGTAGGCTGTATCTATTTTCCCCCTATTTATACATTCTTCTACATCCTTGCATTTGCCTTGTAGCCACTCCTGCTTAGCCATTTTGCACTTCCTGTCAATCTCATTTCTTAGTCGTCTGTACTCCATTTTGCCTGATTCATTTACTACATTTTTATATTTTCTCCTTTCATCGATTAAATTTAGTATCTCCTGTGATATCCAAGGATGTTTTGTAGGTCTTGCCTTCCTACCTATTTTGTCCTCTGCTACCTTCACTATTTCATCTCTCAATTTTACCCATTCCTCCTCTACTGTTTTATTTTCGCTTGTTTCTGTCAATTGTTGCCTAAAGCTCCCTCTGAAATTCTTAAGAACTTCAGGTTCCTTCAATTTATCCAGGTCCCATCTCCTTATTTTCCGACCTTTTTGTAGTTTCTTTAGTTTCAGCCTACAGTTCATAACCAACAAGTTATGGTCAGAGTCTATATCTACCCCTGGGTATGTCTTACACTGTAAAACCTGGTTCCGAAATCTATGTCTTACCATTATAAAATCTATCTGGTATCTCCCGGTGTCTCCTGGTCTCTTCCACGTATACAACCTTCTTTTGTGATTCTTGAACCAGGTGTTTGTTATAACTAAATTATGTTCTGTGCAAAATTCTACCAGGCGGCTTCCTCTTTCATTCCTTTTGTCCAGACTATATTCACCTACTATCCTCCCTTCCCTTCCTTGTCCTACTACTGAATTCCAGTCTCCAATAACAATTAAGTTTTCCTCTCCCTTAATTGTCTGAATAATTTCCTTGAGCTCCTCATATATTTCTTCGATTTCCTCATCATCAGCAGAGCTAGTTGGCATATAAATCTGTACTACTGTTGTCGGTGTTGGCTTCGTATCTATCTTGACAACGATAATGCGATCACTGTGCTGGTCATAGTAGTTTACCCGCATTCCTATTTTCTTATTCATTATCAATCCTACTCCTGTGATATCCCCAATTGATTTTGTATTTATAATCCTGTACTCACCTGATCAGAAATACTGTTCATCCTGCCACCGAACTTCACTAATTCCCACTATATCTAACTTCAACCTATGCATTTCCCTTTTGAAATTTTCTAATTTTCCTACTCGATTAAGGGATTAACATTCCACGCTCCGACCCGTAGAATGCCAGTATTGTCTTTCCTGATGATCACATCCTCCTGAGTAGTCCCCAACCGGAGATCCGAATGGGGGACTATTTTACCTCCGGAATATTTTACCCGAGAGGATGCCATCATCATATGTTCATACAGTAGAGCTGCATGTCCTCGGGAAATGTAACGGCTGTAGTTTCCCCTTGCTTTCAGCCGTTCGCAGTAGCTGTGTGGCATAGCCACATTAGCTGATGTTACAAGGCCAGCTCAGTCAATCATCCAGACTGTTGCCCCTGTAACTACTGAAAAGACAGCTGCCCCTCTTCAGGAACCACACGTTTGTCTGGCCTCTCCACAGATACCCCTCCGCTGTGGTTGCAACTACGGTACGGCTATCTGTATCGTAGAGGCACGCAAGCCACCCCACCTCGGCAATGTCTGTAGTTCATGGGAATGGATAAGAAATATATGAGCTGTGAAATGGTAAAGGAATATTTGTAAATACTCAAAAATGGCTGAGTACCAAATCTACGAAAGCAAAGTAAAACTTCTACAGCCATAAAAAAAGGTCCCTTTAAACAATTCCTACATGCTGCAAACACATGTAACAAAAGATTATGGACTTATAGAATTTATCATCCCCAAAATCTCATTACCACAAGAAAAATACATACCACAAGTAATAAGCTCTTCCTTCTTCTTTTTGGCCCAAATGTCATGGGCATTCTCAGCAAGCCTTTCAGCCATGTTCTGCATCTCTCTGCTCAGTGTAAGATTGGTCATATCCACAGGATGAGGATTATAATTAAAAGGAGTGGAAGACTGTTCTCCTCCCTGCACATAAATAGCAACAGTTGACATTTTGTGTATTAACAAACAAATGTATATAAACAGTATAATAAATATCATATAAAATTTGACAAATAGGAAGAGGAAGCATAGCCCCACCTTTGATGATCTTCTCATGGAATTTCTGCTGTTTGATGGAACTTCCACTTCTGTGTGTTCTACTGTCCAGCCTATAGCCAAGAGTGCCTTCAATGATTCTCGTACAGGTTCTTTGTAGCGCTCCTTTTCCTGAAAGAGGTGTTTGAAACAAAAATATAAACTAACAAGAAAGGTAGAGAAATAAATAATGCACTACTATCCATAAAACTTAATTGTCCACTTACATAGTCGTTTAACATGTTGTAGGGTTTAAGACGAGGGTGTGTTTTAGATGAATCTGACCACTGTTCACCATATGCCCAACCATTTTCCAATTTCCTACTAGCCCAGGCATCATGATAATGTTCTGAGAACTTTTGAACAATTGTATTCAAATCATTGTTCAACACAACACTGGAAAAAAAAGTACAATATGGGTTTATTGCATCAATTTACTGACTAAAATTCTAAACTAATAGTATCTACCATATTTTTACCTGCTTGTATTTATGGGCTGTGGGTTGTATGGTCCATCAGGATCTGATGTATCTTTTGACCCATACCATTCATCATCATAATTCTTTGACAATGAATAATCAGGTGGAAGAGCACATCCTATTGCTGTGAGGCAAGGCAGTGCTTTACCAAACAGTTCTGGGTCATAATCCTGGAAAAATAAGTCAAAGTTTTCTTACTCTGGTATAAGTTGCTTGCATTTCTTTTATGGATCTCTCCCAATTAATGTTTACCTACATGCAACTAGGGACTTAATTTAGTTTCAGACACATTTCACATCTCTTACTATGTAAAAGGCTTCTGAAATTGCATGGAAAAGTTTACATTATAACAAATAATTCATTCAATTTTTCATCCTGTATATTTAAAATAGATCTTTCAACACTTTACAACTATGTTGCTCATGACAGACAATAATGAAATATACTAAATTTTCCAATATGTTAAGTACATTCTCCACATTCTTTAACAGCGGATTCAGGAATGAGGAGGTAGAAAGTTTTATAGTAGACATAACATTATTATTTAATGAAGACAGTTATATTCAACAATATTTGCTGTCAAAATTTATAACATTCTTAGTGGTATGTTATTCTCTGTTGCTCTTGGATTCCAAAATTTCTCGCTGTAGTTTCTTTTTCTTTTTTTCCCTCCATACTCCTCAGAGCATTTCTTATGTCTCAAATCAGAGTGTTCTGTTACATATTTACAGTTTTTATTGTGGTCTCAGTATTTAATGTGATGATGATTGGCTTTTAAATACAGAGTGATGCTGTTGGTCAAGCTAGTAAAGTCGTAACTGCCCACAATGAGTAAGTTGTATTTCTTTAATAAAAGGACAAACACCTAACACAAGGTACAAAACACTAGTGAAATCTGAATTTCTGTTGGCTTATATGGTGTCTAAACAATTTATTGAAATGCAGTTGGGTAATGTCTCTGATAATAACTGATATTTCAAAAGAAATTCCCTTAATCTTTGCTCTGGTTCAGCACACACTTTTGCTCTTTTATGACAAGGTACCAAGGTGTTATGTGGAGTTTCACTGGCCCAAACCCTACAGCTGTGTTTATTAACTTAAATCCCAAGGTAAGTCTTTTCTGTCCCGGGATTGGAATGACTCCTTACCCACTCCCTTAATACCCTCATCATTTCCTTTTCCATCTCCTTCCATTCTGTCTGACGAAGCAGCTAGGCTGCGAAAGCTAGCGTTTGTGTGTGTGTGTGTGTGTGTGTGTGTGTGTGTGTGTGTGTCTGTGTGTTTATTTGTTGCTATCACTGCCTGTGCTCCTTCGCCTAGTAAGTGAACTTCATCTATTTTTTACGTATAAATAATTAAACACTTCAACAAAACTAATAATGGAAAGTTCAAATTCAAATTAATAATATAGTAATAAGAACAGTTTACAACTTACTGCAAAGACGTGGCGAAGAACTACAACAGGCACGTAGAAAAGACACATACAACCCTTTTAGCTATCGGCCTTGACATTCTTCAGAATATACAACATTCACACAATCACTACGAAGTTCGGCAGCTGGAAGTGACGGTTGTATGACTGTGTGATTGCATGAATGTTCTATTTTCTGAAGAAGGCCATAGCCAATAGCTGAAAGTGTTGTTGTTGTTGTTGTTGTTGTGGTCTTCAGTCCGGAGACTGATTTGATGCAGCTCTCCACAATACCCTATCCTGAGCAAGCCTCTTTATCTCCACATACGAACGGCAACCTACATCTGTCTGAATCTGCTTACTGTATCCAACTCTTGGTCTTCCTCTGCAGTTTTTACCCCACACACTTCCCTCCAACGCTAAATTCAAAATTCCCTGATGTCTAAGAACGTGTCCTACCAATCTATCCCTTCTTTTAGTCAAGGTATGGCAAAAATTTCTTTTCTCCCCAATTCTGTTCAGTACCTCCTCATTAGTTACGCGATCCACCCACCTAATCTTCAGCATTCTTCTGTAGCACCACATTTAAAAGTCTCAATCGTCCATGTTTCTCTCCCATACCACGCAACACTCCACACAAATGCCTTCAGAAAGGACTTCCTTAGGCTTAAATCAATATCTGATGTTAACAAATTTCTCTTTTTCAATAACGCTTTTCTACCCATTGCCATTCTGCATTTTATATCCTCTGTGCTGCGACCATCATTTGTTATTTTACTGCCCAAGTAACAAAACTCATCTACTTCCTTTATTGCTTCCTTACCTAATCTTATTCCTTCAGCATAACCTGATTTTCTTAGACTGCACTCCATTACCCTTGTTAATGTTGAAGGTACAAATTGAATAACATTGGAGAAAGGCTACAACCCTATCTTACATCCTTCCCAACCACTGCATCCCTTTTATGCTCTTCAACTCTGACAACTGCTGTCTGGTTTTTGTACAAGTTGTAAATAACCTTACGCTCCCTATATTTTACTCCTGCTTGCTTCAGAACTTGAAAGAGTTTATTCCAATCAACATTGTCAAAAGCCTTCTCCAAATCTACAAAAGCAAGAAATGTAGGTTTTCCTTTTCTTAATCTATCTTCTAGGATAAGCCATAAAGTGAGTATTGCCTCCCGTGTTCCTACATTTCTCCTGAACCAAAACTAATCTTTCCCGAGGTCGGCTTCTACCAGCTTTTCCATCCTTCTGTAAATAATTCATATTAATATTTTGCAACCATGACTTATGATGGTTATGTAGTTTTCACACCTGTCTGCACCTGCTTTCTTTGGAATGGGGATTATAACATTTTTCTTAAAGTCTGAGGGTACTTCACCTGTCTCATACATCTTACACACCAGGTGAAACAATTTTGTCATGGCTGGTTCTCCCAGAGACTTCAGTAGCTCTGAGAAATATCATCTACTCCAGGGGCCTTGTTTCGACTTAGGTCTTTCAGTGCTCTGTCAAATTCATCTCTCAGCATAGTATCTCCTATTTCATCCTCATCTACTTCTTCTCCCCTTTCTACAATATTGCCGCTAAGTTCATTTCCTTCATAGAGCCTCTCTATATACTGTTTCCACCTTTCAGCTTTCCCTTCTTTGCTGAGAACTGGTTTTCCATCACTGTCCTTGATATTCATAGAGCTGTTTTTCTTATCTCCAAATGTTTCTTTTATTTTCCTGTATACTGTATCTATTTTTCCCCTATTTATACATTCTTCTACATCCTTTCATTTGCCTTCTAGCCACTTCTGGTTAGCCATTTTACACTTCCTGTCAATCTCATTTCTTAGTCGTCTGTACTCCATTTTGCCTGTTTCATTTATTGAATTTTTATATTTTCTCCTTTCATCGTTAAAATGTAGTATGTCCGGTAATATCCAAGGAGTTTTTGTAGGTCTAGCAATCCTACCTATTTTGTCCTTTGCTGCCTTCACTATTTCATCTCTCAGTGCTACCCATTCCTCCTCTACTGTTTTATTTTCCCCCATTTCTGTCAATTGTTGCCTAAAGCTCCCTCTGAAATTCTTAAGAACTTCAGGTTCCTTCAATTTATCCAGGTCCCATCTCCTTATTTCCCTACCTTTTTGTAGTTTCTTCTGTTTCAGCCTACAGTTCATAACCAACAAGTTATGGTCAGAGTCTATATCTGCCCCTGGGTATGTCTTACAGTTTAAAACCTGGTTCCGAAATCTATGTCTTACCATTATAAAATCTATCTGGTATCTCCCGGTGTCTCCTAGTCTCTTCCACCTATACAACCTCCTGTTGTGATTCTTAAACAAGGTGTTTGTTATGACTAAATTATGTTCCATGCAAAATTCTACCAGGCGGCTTCCTGTTTTATTCCTTTTGCCCAGACCATATTCACCTACTATCCTCCCTTCCCTTTCTTGTCCTACTACTGAATTCCAGTGTCCCATAACAATTAAGTTTTCCTCTCCCTTAATTGTCTGAATAATTTCCTTTGGGTGCTCATATATTTCTTCGATCTCCTCATCATCGGCAGAGCTAGTTGGCATATAAACCTGTACTACTGTGGTTGGTGTTGGCTTTGTATCTATCTTGACTACGATAATGCGATCACTGTATTGCTCATAATAGTTTACCCGCATTCCTATTTTCTTATTCATTATCAGACCTACTCCTGTAATACCCCCAACTGATTTTGTATTTATAATCCTGTACTCGCCTGACCAGAAATCCTGTTCCTCTGTCCACCAAAATTCACTAATCCCCACAATATCAAACTTCAACCTAACCTTTTCTCTTTTTAAATTTTCTAGCTTCCCTACCCGATTAAGGGATGTAACAGTCCACGTTCCGATCCATAGAATGCCAGTGTTGTCTTTCCTGATGATCACATTCTCCTGAGTAGTCCCCGCCCGGAGATCCAAATGGGGGACTATTTTACCTCCGGAATATTTTACCCGAGAGGATGCCATCATCATATGTTCATACAGTAGAGCTGCATGTCCTCGAGAAAAGTAACGGCTGTAGTTTCCCCTTGCTTTCAGCCGTTCGCAGTAACTGTATGGCAAAGCCACATTAGCTGATGTTACAAGGCCAGCTCAGTCAATCATCCAAACTGTTGCCCCTGTAACTACTGAAACGGCTGCTGCCTCTCTTCAGGAACCACACGTTTGTCTGGCCTCTCCACAGATACTCCTCCTCTCCACAGATACAGCTATCTGTATCATTGAGGCACGCAAGCCACCCCACCTCGGCAATGTCTGTGGTTCATGGGAGTGGGAAAGTGTTGTATGTGGTCTTTTCTATGTACCTGTCACAGCTCGCCACTTTTTTGCAGTGAGTTGTAAACTATTCTTATTACTATATTATACAATTCAATAAAAACTTGACTCATCACTCAACAAAATTCTTACAATGAGAATTTTGTCTTTATCCTGTCAAAGCTGTTACATGAATTTTCGGCTTTTCATATCAATTTTCGGCATTTCATAGCAACTTCGCGATTATTTCCATTCCCGTTTTTCGATATTTCCGTCTGTTCTTCCGACATTTCCGATCTTTTTTCTACACGTTTACATTTCTTAACAATTTTCGGCAATTCGTAGCAACTTCGCGATTATTTCCATTCCAGTTTTTCGATATTTCCGTCTGTTCTTCCGACATTTCCGATCTTTTTTTCTACATGTTTTCATTTCATAACAATTTTCGGAATTTCGTAGCAACTTTCCGATTATTTACATTCCCGTTTTTCGATATTTCCATCTGTTTTTCCGACTTTTCCAATCTTTTTTCTACACGTTTTCACTTCTGTTCATTCGGTAGATTATTTTCATCCTTCAATCTTTTTCTACCAACAGAGGTTTTTTTTTTTTTTTTTGTTTTTTTTTTTTTTTTTTTGTTTTTGTTTCCTCCATACTATTCATGTCACCCTACATTGACCCCACCAAATTTTATCTACATTCCCTCCGCCAGCATGCCTTTGCCCTAGCCAGATTGAGGTCACACATTTTATTCATTCAGGCTTGCTTAACATTTGGCATCACCCCTAAGGGCCTCACACTGAAAGTTCCCATCTCTGGCTGTAACCCATCCTTTCATCCTGCCTTATACCATTTCCAAACAGAACAATCCACAGCCCTCACCCGCCTGATCCTTAACCTATACCTCAACTCCGCCAATGAACACACCTGTCAACTCCTATCCCTGATCAAAATCCTCAACCTTTCCACTCCCACATCCACACCTAGAGTTCAGAACATCCTTTTACAGGCCAACCGCAAATTGGAACAGCATGCCAGCCTCCACCTCAAAAAACTATCCAAACTCCTGGTCACCCACCTCCAGAAAAGCAATACTCTCTCCCTCAACAACCTCTCCACTAAACCACAAGCTCCTCTGATTGCACAGAAACCCAGTCTCTCCCATCTGCTCAATCTCCCACTTCCAGCTCCACTCCCCCCCAAACCTCACAATCCTAATCCACACAATCCTGAACCACAACATCCCAATTCAGTAGTCAACCTCTCCTCTAAACCTCTCTCCCAATCTGAAACCTCCGTCCTATCCAAAGGCCTCACCTTTAGTCCCACTCCCAAATTCAACCAAACAGCCCTTGTCAAAGACCTACTATCCTATACTCGTAGCCTTGGCTGGAGATATCACTTTGCCAAGAGGAAAAATAATCCTACTCCTGATGATCCAGTTCCCCAAGACATCACTCAAATTGAACCCTGCCGGGAACAGTTCCGTCCTCCATCACAGCGAGACCCACCCGCTCTCCCTCAAAATCACCCCCTTCAAACCTTCCAGGAAGTCCTTACTTCCAACCTTGCCTCTCAGTCCTTCCTGAAAAACCTTAATCCTACTCCCAACATTACCGCAGCTGAATTCCGAGCTATCCGTGATCTGAAGGCTGACCATTCCATCATCATTCTCCCTGCCGACAAGGGATCCACAACCGTGGTACTTGATCGGCGGGAGTATGTGGCTGAGGGACTGCGCCAGCTTTCAGACAATACTACCTACAAAGTCTGTCAAGAAGACCCCATTCCTGATGTCCAGGCAGAGATTCAGGGAATTCTCAGATCCTTAGGCCCCCTACAAAACCTTTCCCCCGAGTCCATCAAACTCATGACCCCACTGACACCTTGCACCCCTACCTTCTACCTACTTCCTAAGATTCACAAACCTAATCATCCAGGCCGGCCAATTGTGGCTGGTTACCAAGCCCCCACAGAACAAATCTCTGCCTACATAGACCAACACCTTCAACTCATCATGTGCAGTCTCCCATCCTTCATCAAAGACACCAACCACTTCCTCAATCGCCTGAAATCCTTACCCAGCCTGTTACCTCCTGAAACCATCCTTGTAACCATTGATGCCACCTCCTTATACACAAATATCCCACATGCCCAGGGCCTCGCTGCGATGGAGTATTTCCTTTCACGCCGACCACCCACTTCCCTACCTAAAACCTCTTTCCTTAATACCCTAGCCAGCTTCATCCTAACCCACAACTTCTTCACCTTTGAGGGCCGGACATACCAACAACTAAAGGGAACAGCCATGGGAACCAGGATGGCCCCCTCGTATGCAAACTTATTTATGGGACGTTTAGAGGAAGCCTTCCTGGAAACCCAAGCCTGTCAACCCAAAGTTTGGTACAGATTCATTGATGACATCTTCATGATCTGGACTCACAGTGAAGAAGAACTCCAGAATTTTCTCTCCAACTTCAACTCCTTTGGTCCCATCAAATTCACCTGGTCCTATTCCAAATCCCATGCCACTTTCCTTGATGTCGAGCTCCATCTGTCCAACGGCCAACTTCACACATCCGTCCACATCAAACCTACCAACAAACAACAGTACCTCCATTATGACAGCTGCCATCCATTCCATATCAAACGTTCCCTTCCCTACAGCTTAGGTCTGCGTGGCAAAAGAGTCTGCTCCAGTCCCGAATCCCTGAACCAGTACACCAATAACCTAATAACAGCTTTCACATCCCGCAGCTATCCTCCTGATCTGGTTCAGAAGCAAATTACCAGAGCCACCTCCTCATTACTCCAAATCCAGAACCTTCCACCGAAGAATCCCAGAAGTGCCCCTTTTGAGACCGGGTACTTTCCGGGACTGGAGCGGACTCTGAATGTGGCTCTCCAGCAGGGATACGACTTCCTTAAATCCTGCCCCGAAATGAGATCCATCCTTAATGACATCCTCCCCACTCCTCCGTGAGTGTCTTTCCGCCGCCCACCTAACCTTCGTAACCTCCTAGTCCATCCCTATGAAACCCCCAAACCACCTTCCCTACCCTCTGGCTTCTACCCTTGTAACCGCCCCCGTTGTAAAACCTGCCCTATGCACCCTTCCACCACCATTTACTCCAGTCCAGTAACGCGGAAGGTGTACACGATCAAGGGCAGAGCCACTTGCGATAGCACCCACGTGATTTACCAACTAACATGCCTGCACTGTGAAGCATTCTATGTGGGAATGACCAGCAACAAACTGTCCATTCGCATGAACGGTCACAGGCAGACAGTGTTTGTTGGTAATGAGGATCACCCTGTGGCTAAACATGCCTTGGTGCACGGCCAGCACATCTTGGCGCAGTGTTACACCGTCCGGGTTATCTGGATACTTCCCACCGACACCAACCTTTCAGAACTCCGGAGATGGGAACTTGCCCTTCAGCTTATTCTCTCCTCCCGTTGCCCACCTGGTCTCAATCTCCGCTAACTCAAATTCCCGCCCACTATCTTTAGCATCTTTGCCTTGGTTCTGTGGACAGAGCCTCTGCCTCAATTGGTATCTCTGTCCAACTTCTTTGCTTTTCACAAATGTCTGTCTAGGTGTGTTTGCGTTTCGATATGTCTGAGTGTGTGTGTATTTGTTTACCTTCCTTTCTTTCCCCTAAGGTAAGTCCTTCCACTCCTGGGATTGGAATGACTCCTTTTCCACTTCCTTAAAACCCATATCCTCCCCTTTTTCCTGAAGAAGCTGCCAGTGGTGGCGAAAGCTTGTATGTGTGTTTGTGTGTGATTTTATTTGTTTCTCTCGACGAGCCAGTCCTTTTGGTAAGTCATCTCTTCTATTTTTATTTTTGTTTATCCCACCGGGAAAGTTTCCCTCTATAATTTTCGTTTCATCAATTTGAATCTAACAATCACGATTGTTTGTTATTACTCTGTTACCTTTCGAAATCTTTTCTGTCCTCTTACTTTCTCCTTCTGTTTATATTCTACATAGTATTTTCACTCTATTTTTACCTCCCCTCTTAGTTACAATTCAATTTTCTCCAGGCAATTAGACTACATACAACAATCTGTACAACAATCAGTAATATTAACTTGTGAGCCTATCCAAACTAAACGACCAACGTCATTATTATTATTATTTTTATTCATATTCTCGTGGATACCGCCTTCAAAACTGCATCTCGATAATATCCCTCTTTCATCTACATTTCTCATTTTACTGCAAACATCATCTCAGAACTTCATTTACTATAACCTTTAATTAATTGGCACTTCATAACAATTTTCGGCTTTTCATATCAATTTTCGGCATTTCATAGCAACTTCGCGATTATTTCCATTCCGTTTTTCGATATTTCCATTTGTTCTTCCGACATTTCCGATCTTTTTTCTACACGTTTACATTTCTTAACAATTTTCGGAATTTCGTAGCAACTATCCGATTATTTCCATTCCCATTTTTCGATATTTCCATCTGTTTTTCCGACTTTTCCCATCTTTTTTCTACACGTTTTCACTTCTATTCATTCGGTAGATTAGTTTCATCCTTCAACCTTTTTCTACCAACAGTTTTTTTTTCTCTCCATACTATTCATGTCACTCTACATTGACCCCATCAAATTTTATCTACATTCCCTCCGCCAGCATGCCTTTGCCCTAGCCAGATTGAGGTCACACATTTTATTCATTCAGGCTTGCTTAACATTTGGCATCACCCCTAAGGGCCTCACACTGAAAGTTCCCATCTCTGACTGTAACCCATCCTTTCATCCTGCCTTATACCAATTCCAAACAGAACAATCCACAGCCCTCACCCGCCTGATCCTTAACCTATACCTCAACTCCGCCAATGAACACACCTGTCAACTCCTATCCCTGATCAAAATCCTCAACCTTTCCACTCCCACATCCACACCTAGAGTTCAGAACATCCTTTTACAGGCCAACCGCAAATTGGAACAGCATGCCAGCCTCCACCTCAAAAAACTATCTAAACTCCTGGACACCCACCTCCAGAAAGGCAATACTCTCTCCCTCAACAACCTCTCCACTAAACCACAAGCTCCTCTGATTGCACAGAAACCCAGTCTCTCCCATCTGCTTAATCTCCCACTTCCAGCTCCACTCCCCCCCCAAACCTCACAATCCTAATCCACACAATCCTGAACCACAACATCCCAATTCAGTAGTGAACCTCTCCTCTAAACCTCTCTCCCAATCTGAAACCTCCATCCTATCCAAAGGCCTCACCTTTAGTCCCACTCCCAAATTCAACCAAACAACCCTTGTCAAAGACCTACTGTCCTATACTCGTAGCCTTGGCTGGAGATATCACTTTGCCACGAGGAAAAATAATCCTACTCCTGATGATCCAGTTCCCCAAGACATCAAACAAAATTGAACCCTGCCTGGAACAGTTCCACCCTCCATCACAGCGAGACCCACCCGCTCTCCCTCAAAATCACCCCCTTAAAACCTTCCAGGAAGTCCTTACTTCCAACCTTGCCTCTCAGTCCTTCCTGAAAAACCTTAATCCTACTCCCAACATTACCGCAGCTGAATCCCGAGCTATCCGTGATCTGAAGGCTGACTGTCAGTTCTACAGTATGTCTGCCTAAGTGTATTTGCGTCTGTGTAAATGTGTGTGTATTTATTTACCCTCCTTTTTTCTCCCCAAGGTAAGTCTTTCCTGTCCCGGGATTGGAATGACTCCTTATCCACTCCCTTAAAACCCTCATCATTTCCTTTTCCCTCTCCTTCCCTTCTGCCTGACGAAGCAGCTAGGCTGCGAAAGCTTGTATGTGTGTTTTATATATATATATATATATATATATATATATATATATATATATATATATATATATATATGCCTGACGAAGCAGCTAGGCTGCGAAAGCTTGTATGTGTGTTTTATATATATATATATATATATATATATATATATATAAAACACACATACAAGCTTTCGCAGCCTAGCTGCTTCGTCAGGCAGAAGGGAAGGAGAGGGAAAAGGAAATGATGAGGGTTTTAAGGGAGTGGATAAGGAGTCATTCCAATCCCGGGACAGGAAAGACTTACCTTGGGGAGAAAAAAGGAGGGTAAACAAAAACACACACACCCACACATTTACACAGACGCAAGTACACTTAGGCAGACACACTGTAGAACTGTAGAAAGCAAAGAAGTTAGAAGTTAGACAGAGATGCCACTTGAGGCCGAGGCTCTGTCCAGAGAATCAAGACAAAGATGTTAAGATGGCGGATGGGAATTCGAATTTAGCGGAGGTTGAGACCAGGTGGGCAACGGGAAGAGAGAATATGCTGAAGGGCTAGTTCCCATCTCCGGAGTTCTGAAGGATTGGTGTCAGTGGGAAGTATCCGGATAACCCGGACGGTGTAGCATTGTGCCAACATGTGCTGGCCATGCACCAAGGCATGTTTAGCCACAGGGTGATCCTCATTACCAACAAACACTGTCTGCCTGTGTCCATTCATGCGAATGGACAGTTTGTTGCTGGTCATTCCCACATAGAACGCTTCACAGTGCAGGCATGTCAGTTGGTAGATCACGTGGGTACTATCGCAAGTGGCTCTGCCTTTGATCGTGTACACCTTCCGGGTTACGGGACTGGAGTAAGTGGTGGTGGAAGGGTGCATAGGGCAGGTTTTACAACAGGGGCGGTTACAAGGGTAGGAGCCAGAAGGTAGGGAAGGTGGTTTGGGGATTTCATAGGGGTGGACTAGGAGGTTACAGAGGTTAGGTGGGCGGCGGAAAGACACTCTTGGTGGAGTAGGAAGGATGTCATGAAGGATGGATCTCATTTCGGGGCAGGATTTTAGGAAGTCGTATCCTTGCTGGAGAGCCACATTCAGAGTCCGCTCCAGTCCCGGAAAGTATCCGATGACAAGAGGGGCACTTCTGGGGTTTTGTGGAAGGTTCTTAAATTGGGGAGATGAGGAAGTGGCTCTGGCAATTTGCTTCTGTACCAGACCAGGAGGATAGCTGCGGGATGTGAAGGCTGTTATCAGGTTATTGGTGTATTGGTTCAGGGATTCAGGACTGGAGCAGACTCGTTGGCCACGAAGACCTAAGCTGTAGGGAAGGGAACGTTTGATGTGGAAAGGATGGCAGCTGTCATAATGCAGGTACTGTTGTTTATTGATAGGTTTGATGTGGACGGATGTGTGTAGTTGGCCGTTGGATAGATGGAGGTCGACATCGAGGAAAGTGGCATGGGATTTGGAATAGGACCAGGTGAATTTGATGGGACCAAAGGAGTTGAGGTTGGAGAGGAAAATCTGGAGTTCTTCTTCACTGTGAGTCCAGATCATGAAGATGTCGTCAATGAATCTATACCAGACTTCGGGTTGACAGGCTTGGGTGTCCAGGAAGGCTTCCTCTAAGCGTCCCATAAATACGTTCGCGTACGAGGGGGCCATCCTGGTCCCCATGGCTGTTCCCTTTAGTTGTTGGTATGTCCGGCCCTCAAAAGTGAAGAAGTTGTGGGTTAGGATGAAGCTGGCTAGGGTATTAAGGAAAGAGGTTTTAGGTAAGGAAGTGGGTGGTCGGCGTGAAAGGAAATATTCCATCGCAGCGAGGCCCTGGGCATGTGGGATATTAGTGTATAAGGAAGTGGCATCAATGGTTACAAGGATGGTTTCAGGAGGTAACAGGCTGGGTAAGGATTTCAGGCGATCAAGGAAGTGGTTGGTGTCTTTGATGAAGGATGGGAGACTGCACATGATGGGTTGAAGGTGTTGGTCTATGTAGGCAGAGATTCGTTCTGTTGGGGCTTGGTAACCGGCCACAATGGGGCGGCCGGGATGATTGGGTTTGTGAATCTTGGGAAGTAGGTAGAAGGTGGGGGTGCGGGGTGTCGGTGGAGTCATGAGGTTCATGGAGTCAGGTGAAAGGTTTTGTAGGGGGCCTAAGCTTTTGAGGATTCCTTGAAGCTCTGCCTGGACATCAGGAATGGGATCGCCTTGAAAAACTTTATATGTGGTATTATCTGAAAGCTGACGCACTCCCTCTGCCACATACTCCCGCCGATCAAGTACCACTGTCGTGGAGCCCTTGTCGGCAGGGAGAATGACGATGGAATGGTCAGCCTTCAGATCACGGATAGCTCGGGATTCAGCTGCGGTAATGTTGGGAGTAGGATTAAGGTTGCTCAGGAAGGACTGGGAGGCAAGGTTGGAAGTAAGGAATTCCTGGAAGGTTTGAAGAGGGTGATTTTGAGGAAGAGCAGGTGGGTCTCGCTGTGACGGAGGACGGAACTGTTCTAGGCAGGGTTCGATTTGAATGATGTCTTGGGGAGCTGGATCATTAGGAAGAGGATTATTTTTCTTCGTGGCAGTATGTGGCAGAGGGAGTGCGTCAGCTTTCAGATAATACCACATATAAAGTTTTTCAAGGCGATCCCATTCCTGATGTCCAGGCAGAGCTTCAAGGAATCCTCAAAAGCTTAGGCCCCCTACAAAACCTTTCACCTGACTCCATTAACCTCATGACTCCACCGACACCCCGCACCCCCACCTTCTACCTACTTCCCAAGATTCACAAACCCAATCAAAACCGGCCGCCCCATTGTGGCCGGTTACCAAGCCCCAACAGAACGAATCTCTGCCTACATAGACCAACACCTTCAACCCATCATGTGCAGTCTCCTATCCTTCATCAAAGACACCAACCACTTCCTTGATCGCCTGAAATCCTTACCCAGCCTGTTACCTCCTGAAACCATCCTTGTAACCATTGATGCCACTTCCTTATACACTAATATCCCACATGCCCAGGGCCTCGCTGCGATGGAATATTTCCTTTCACTCCGACCACCCACTTCCTTACCTAAAACCTCTTTCCTTAATACCCTAGCCAGCTTCATCCTAACCCACAACTTCTTCACTTTTGAGGGCCGGACATACCAACAACTAAAGGGAACAGCCATGGGGACCAGGATGGCCCCCTCGTACGCGAACGTATTTATGGGACGCTTAGAGGAAGCCTTCCTGGACACCCAAGCCTGTCAAACCGAAGTCTGGTATAGATTCATTGACGACATCTTCATGATCTGGACTCACAGTGAAGAAGAACTCCAGATTTTCCTCTCCAACCTCAACTCCTTTGGTCCCATCAAATTCACCTGGTCCTATTCCAAATCCCATGCCACTTTCCTCGATGTCGACCTCCATCTATCCAACGGCCAACTACACACATCCGTCCACATCAAACCTACCAATAAACAACAGTACCTGCATTATGACAGCTGCCATCCTTTTCACATCAAACGTTCCCTTCCCTATAGCTTAGGTCTTCGTGGGAAACGAGTCTGCTCCAGTCCTGAATCCCTGAACCAATACACCAATAACCTGATAACAGCCTTCACATCCCGCAGCTATCCTCCTGGTCTGGTACAGGAGCAAATTGCCAGAGCCACTTCCTCATCTCCCCAATTTAAGAACCTTCCACAAAACCCCAGAAGTGCCCCTCTTGTCACCGGATACTTTCCGGGACTGGAGCGGACTCTGAATGTGGCTCTCCAGCAAGGATACGACTTCCTTAAATCCTGCCCCGAAATGAGATCCATCCTTCATGACATCCTTCCTACTCCACCGAGAGTGTCTTTCTGCCGCCCACCTAACCTCCGTAACCTCCTAGTCCACCCCTATGAAATCCCCAAACCACCTTCCCTACCTTCTGGCTCCTACCCTTGTAACCGCCCCCGTTGTAAAACCTGCCCTATGCACCCTTCCACCACCACTTACTCCAGTCCCGTAACCCGGAAGGTGTACACGATCAAAGGCAGAGCCACTTGCGATAGTACCCACGTGATCTACCAACTGACATGCCTGCACTGTGAAGCGTTCTATGTGGGAATGACCAGCAACAAACTGTCCATTCGCATGAATGGACACAGGCAGACAGTGTTTGTTGGTAATGAGGATCACCCTGTGGCTAAACATGCCTTGGTGCATGGCCAGCACATCTTGGCACAGTGCTACACCGTCCGGGTTATCTGGATACTTCCCACTGACACCAATCCTTCAGAACTCCGGAGATGGGAACTAGCCCTTCAGCATATTCTCTCTTCCCGTTGCCCACCTGGTCTCAACCTCCGCTAAATTCGAATTCCCATCCACCATCTTAACATCTTTGTCTTGATTCTCTGGACAGAGCCTCGGCCTCAAGTGGCATCTCTGTCTAACTACCAACTTCTTTGCTTTCTACAGTTCTACAGTATGTCTGCCTAAGTGTACTTGTGTCTGTGTAAATGTGTGGGTGTATGTGCATTTATTTACCTTCCATTTTTTCCCCCAAGGTAAGTCTTTCCTGTCCCGGGATTGGAATGGCTCCTTACCCCCTTCCTTAAAACCCTCATCATTTCCTTTTCCCTCTCCTTCCCTTCTGCCTGATGAAGCAGCTAGGCTGCGAAAGCTAGCATTTTTGTGTGTGTGTGTGTCTGTGTGTTTATTTGTTGCTATTACTGCCTGTGCCCTTTCGCCTGGTAAGTGTACTTCATCTATTTTTTACGTATATTTTTCCTTTTAGGAATTTTTCCTCTATATATATATATTGGCTTTTCACAAATGTCTGTCTAGGTGTGTTTGCGTTTCGATATGTCTGAGTGTGTGTGTATTTGTTTACCTTCCTTTTTTTCCCCTAAGGTAAGTCTTTCCACTCCTGGGATTGGAATGACTCCTTTTCCACTTCCTTAAAACCCATATCCTTCCCTTTTCCTCCCCTTTTTTCCTCTTTTTCCTGAAGAAGCTGCCAGTGGTGGCGAAAGCTTGTATGTGTGTTTGTGTGTGATTTTATTTGTTTCTGTCGACGTAAAAAGTAGATGAAGTACACTTACCAGGCGAAGGGGCACAGGCAGTAATAGCAACAAATAAACACACAGACACACACACACACACAAAAATTTATATATATTTATATATATTATATATATATTTATTTATATAAATGATAGGCTCTCAAGTATAACAGGTAGTTGTAAAATATTTTTGTTGGTAAATCTCAATTTTTAGAATTTCAAACAAACAATTCAACAAAAGCTAACATTTTCATTACACATAATGGGCAGGTGATAAGTGAGACTGAACAGTTCAAATTTCTAGGTGTTCAGACAGACAGTAAGCTGTCATTGAAAGCCCATGTTCAGGATCTTGTCAAAAACTAAATTCTGCTTTATTTACCATTCAAACAGTATCTGAAATAATTGATTTTTGAACACGAAAAGTAGTCTACTATGCTTACTATGCTCCTCTCTTATGACGCATGGCCTTATTTTTTGGGGTAACTCTAGTGATTCAAAAAGGATGTTTCTGGTTCAGAAATGAGTGGTTTGAGCAATATGTGGTGTACGTTTATAAACGTCGTGTCGACTCCTTGTCAGTAGTTTAGGAATTCTGATATCGGTGTGACAATACATATTTTCTTTATGTTGTTTGTTGTTAACAGTATGAGCTAATTCCCACTCGTTAGCAGCCTTCATTTGGTGAATACTAGACAGAAACCTAATCTATATTTGAATGATACCTCATTGAATCTTGTGCAGCAAGACATGCAGTATTCTGCAGAATCCGTTTTCAATAAGCTGCCACAAGAACTCAAGATCCTTAGTACTAAACCACGTGCTGTCAAGTCTAAATTGAAGAGTTACCTCATGACTCACTCCTTTTATTGTGTCGAGGAACTCCTGGATAAATCAAAACATTAATTTAATTGCTTTATTTCATTACTGATTCTTTTTACTTAGGCTAAAGATTGCCATGTGCAATGGACTAATTTAAGTTTTTCTATTACCACTCTCGTGTTAAAATGCATGTACTAATGACTTCTTCCATGACCATGGAGCCTTGCTCCTGAATTAGATCCTGTGGAACATAAATATCCTTGCAATGCTACCATATGACTGTCTTCTAGTTCTTGTACTGTTGATAACTTATATGCTCCAAGATGTAAATGTCTTATTAACACACCCATATGTTATCTTCAATGTTGACAAGGCCACCATGCCCATAATATTACAGGCACAACATCAAAGTTAGGACCGCCATGTCAGTAAATTACAAGCACAGCAGTACTCACTAACATGTTGTGTTTTACTATTATGGGCATTAAATTATTTTCGAATTATTTTGAATGTAACATAATATTATGGATATTGCTGTCGGTGTTAACCCACCTTAGACAATCAGATGTGGGGTATCCAATCTGTAAGATTGTAAGACATAAACAAAACTTTGCCTCACTTTCTCAGGAAAGCACAGTCAACTTAAGGATTTTTTTTATTTTTATTTTTATTTTTATTTTTTTTTTTTTTTGAGCATATAGTTTTAACTCAACACTTATGCATTCATAGATGATATGCCTACTGACAGATTCTTTACTGTGCTTGGCGCAAACATTATCTTGTAAAGCTGTAGCAAATGTTGGTACTAAAAAAAAACAGTGAGAACATGCTAAGGACTACACATGCTGCAATTGGGGATAATGCTTATGGTGGTTCCCAAAATACAAAATGAGCCAAAGCTTGATCTAGTATGCTACATAAATACACCAAAACTAGATCTTTAAGTGATAACGTTTTTATGAATTTTTAAAGTTATGAAGTCCTTTTACAGACATCTTTCACCCATTTGTAGATATTTTTCTGAAATAAGCACCCCAATTGATATAAATTTGCTTCTTGATAAACAACAATATTTGAAAGTGATATGTGGTTATGTAGTCGTACCAAATAGGCTGTTGGGCAAACAATTTATTTTTGAACGTTTTTGGTAATCAACATTATGATATTTACTTGGCCTGGTGATTTCTGTTCATAAATGAAAAGCAGGTAATGCTGAGTACTAGAAGCTTTACAGTATCACTGGTTACTACAATAATCTTTACTCACCATTTTAGACAACGAGTCAAAAATATTGCTGAACAGCATCATGGTTAACCGTTTTTCTTCATCACTGGAAGCTCCATACATGCCCTGTCCAAAGGATGTGCCATAGTACTTGGCACAACGCTCATAATGCAACATCAGAAGCTGAAACACAACAGATAAAGCTGAAATGTGATTTCAAGGTAAAACATAAATTGTGTAAGTGAATAGGATAAACCTAAACTATTACTACTCGTTTAGATTTACACATAAAATAAAGAAAAGGTGACTACTAAGCAACTGATGATTGACTTGAGGGGCATAGACACACACAATAGAAAACAGAATTTGAGGGAGGAGGGAGGAAGCTCGGAGTGTAACGTCCCATCAACAGAGACGGAGCTTATGCTCGGAGTGTTTGGGTAAGGATGTGGAAGGAAATCAGCTGTGCCCTTTCAAAGGAACCATCCCGGCATATGCCTGGAGTTATTTAGGAAAATCACGGAAAACCTAAATATGGATGGCCGGAGGCAGATTTGAACCACCGTCCTTCCTAATGTGAGTCCAGTGTGTTACCGCTGTGCCAAAATAGTATATGAGCTAGCTCTCAGTCTAATGTTCTTTACAGGGTATGAGAACACACATTCACACATACAACTACAAAGAAATTCAAATGTTCTTGTTCGTGCCCACAGAAAGACTCAGAAACTGCCAAGGACATGAGTGAGTGTACTTGGACATGTGTGTTAGAAAGAGTCTTAACTTGAAAGTTGATCCATTTTTTATTGAATGTATCTATGCTCAACTGAAGTCATCCGTAGGTGAATGATTGCCTTCTAATATTTTACATATTATCATTCCATCCAGGAATTTACAAAGTTGTTATACTATTTTACATTGTCACTGAACTGCTGAAATAAAACTCAGAGATTTCTGAAAAGAGTCTTCAGACTGATGAACATAACTATAGGCCTATACCACCAACAATTATTTATCTTTGTACATGTTTGTATATGTATTTTATGATGTTTTGGGAACAAAGATATCATCATTAGTGATAATTTACATTCTGCATCTCTTCTAGAGATGAAATTAGCAGCAGGTGTATGAAGAAGTTGTGTTAGAAGTATGATACTGTTCACGATACATACAAGTGGCCCAGTGCATAGCTTTGGAATCAAACTACAGGTGATACTGTTGAGTATAGGGAAGGTACAACTCAAAATTGTTAAGAACTGCATTAACACCTACAATGAGTCAAAACTTGGTGCATGGAAAAACAGTTAATATTCAATGTAACTGAAAACAATTTATTGCAAGAAAGGAAATGCACTGTTAGGAGATCAATTGTTGGAAATTGAGACATGATGTGTCAGTTACCAGTATCTAGGTATAGGCATCTAGAGAGTCTTGTGTGGAATAATAACAACAGTAAGGAAGCAATGGATTACCACTCATGCAGGATGCACCGAGTTGTAGACAAGCACAATGAAGATGATTTCTACAATAGGGTAACCAAAGAAGATGGCTACAATATGGTGACCAGATGTCCCGGTTTTAATGGGACTGTCATTTATTTCACTGTATGTCCCATTGTCTCACAAAAGATTCAATGGGGTAGAAAATGTCCTGTTTTTTCGTAATCAGCAGTAACCTAATCATCTTTTATTTTTTATTTGTGGCCCACTTTAGATTACGGTAGTAACAATAAAAGTGGGCCTTTGCGATTGTCTTGTGGCAGCTCAAAAAGTAAATGAAAATAACAGCTTGACCATTCATTTGCCACAAATACTGACTAGATGAATTTGTAGAGGAGAAAGTTCTCTACAACATTGCTCTCTTAGGATTTTTTCATGTCTAGCATAGTTTCAGAGATATTTGCAAAAATAACAGCAATTTAACTATGTCTGTCTGTAATGTGTTCACACTTTTTAGATCAAACTGTTCAACCAATTGGCACTAAATTTTACAGACATAATTGTTGTCCTCCAGCAACAAGAACCTCACTTTTTCAAATATTATGGACAAAAAATAGGTTAGTAACGTAAAAAAAAAAAAAAAAAAAAAAAAAAAAAAAAAAAAAAAAAAAAAAAAAAAAAAAAGGCCGTTTGTGATGCCCTTTTGACAGCAGGAAATTTAATTGCAAATAAACTGTTCATCTGACACAAAAATTGAATAAATGAATTTGTAGAGGAGAAAATTATCTAGAACTTTGCTTTGTTATGCTTTTTTCATAACTTACACCATTACAGAGATATTTGCAAAAGTAACAGTAATTTAACACTGTCACTTGGTTTGACGAAAACCAGGCATTCGGAAGTGTCACGTGACATTCCACGACCAGAAATCTCTCTGGCATGTGCCATCTTGCTTTCTGTATTTAATGCTTTGTCATTTCAAAGCAATAGAGACTGAACAATTAATAAAAACACATCATTCTTAGTATGATAATTATAATCTAGAGTCTAAAAATGTCATATTAGTAGTTAACAACTGCCATTAATAATATGAAAAGTAAGGAACAGTTTTGCACCTTGGTTCCTAAAAGGATTTTGGGCACTCTTATTAATTACATAGAGCTATGTTCCACAATATTTAGCATTGTGCATATGCAAGAGTGCTCCCTCTATAATGTGTGTTTGTTCTATTTCGTGAACATGCAGTGAAATACATGACAAAGGACTGAACAAAACTCAGAGGATAATAATGAATAGTCTAAACAACAGGCTGATACTGATAGATTCATATATAAATGAAGTCCTGATTTCTGTGGCAACTGTCGTTCCTTAATTAAACGGAAGGGAAGTGTATAGATTGCAACAAATTAACTTGTTTCTTTTTTTACTGAGCAATTATTCACTATTTATGGAAAATGTTGAAAGTCATTAATGTCTACTAAAATGTTTGTTTTTCGCATAGTTGCTATTGATGCTTTTAATGTAGATCTTATTACCTTTTCTGTAGTTCAGATATGATTTTGTTCATGTTACATTGTTCTGCACTAAAAATAAAGAGCAAAAATTTTGTTTCAAATCATGACTACTTTTTCTTTACAGTTAAAATAACAAATGGAATAAGTGTGGCAATACTGAATTATGTCTGTCCTGGTGTGTGTGTGCGTGTATATGTGTGTGGGTATCAATACCAACGGTTGCCGTTCGGCATTGCCAGTGCGCCGGCTATATTTCAATGTTTTTTAGAACAACTGACGGCTTCCGTGCCTGGTTGCATAAACTACAGCAATTAGACAGTGCCGCCTAAGTGAACCGGGGCTCGTGTGAGCTCAGCAGGACACAGCAGTCTTGAATGAACCATGATGAAATACACTAGCTGTATAGAGTTTGTTTTCATGTGTCAATAAAGTTACTACTCTACAGGCAAATCTACAGTGAGCCATGAAACACACCAAGGCTATTTGTAATGATATTTATGCCCAAATTGTGTCACAGATATAGTTCTGAACATTTTCTTGAGGTTTGCTTTGTCCTGAATGCAAAGATGGAATAAAGAAGCATTATTTTGGTCACTGGATGTTAGTAACTTGCATGAGAGCTTCATATATCATATCTATTATTTGCTATGGCAAAAAATCGACATGTTTCCGCATAGTTCCGGACAACAATGAGAAGTAGGTGGCAGTTTCATCACTGGATTGCTTTATTCTGCAGCACTGTCTGTTTGCTCTATGTGAAACTAACTAATGGCCATTAATATGGAGAAAAGAAAGTGTTCTTTCTTGAAAACCATGAAAGAAGAGTTCCCTATCTTGATGGAAACCATGGGTACAAAGGTAGAATGTACGTAGTGTCATGCAGTGTTTTCTATTGAATATGGAGAATTAGCTGATACACACAGCACATACAGAAAAAGCAGCACGTGTCAGCGATTTCTTTGAGAACTACTAGAACCATTACTTGTTTTGTAAGTACCAAGAAACTACTGACAAAGGAAGATAAACATATTACTGCAGGCAGTTTACTTTCCACTCAACAGAGACAACAAATGGCAATAGGTACAGCTACATAGTCACTTGTAAGTTGTTCAGCAACTGCTGTCCTTGGTGTACAACTTAAGGCACATATTGTATAATTCAGATATACAACCAACCTCAATTTGGAAGACTACAACTCTCCATGCAGCTAATGATCAGGGAGTTCACAGAATCGAGTGCTGTAAGATCTTCACATAACAGTAAGTAACACTGACTGGTATGTATGAAGTTATTTTTACTTATTTTTCTTAAGCTTCTCCTGCTTGTATGAGATCATGCTGTTAACTATCTGATTCGACATTGTTAATTTACAGGGTGGCTATATTAAATTAATGCAACCACCATATAACCATCTGTCAACCCTGTTGTTGTGATCTTCAGTCCACAGACTGGTTTGATGTAGCTCTCCACGCTACCCTGTCCTGTGCAAGTCTCTTCATGTGGGAATAGGAATGGCAAACCTACATCCATTAGAAACTGCTTACTGTATTTGTCCCTTGGTCTCCCTCCATGATTTTAACCCCACACACTTCCTTCTAATGCTAAGTTGACGATTCCTTGATGTCTCAGAATGTGTCTCACCAACCTATTCCTTTTATTAGTCAGGATATGCCAGAAAATCTTTTTTGTTGAGCACCTCCTCATTAGTTATGTGATTCATCATTCGTCTATAGCACCGCATTTAAAAAGCTTCTTTCATCTTTTTGTCGGAACTCCTTAACATCCATGTTCACTTCACTACAATGCTACACTCCAGACAGCTGTTTTCAGAAAGGACTTCCTAACATTTAAACTAATATTGGATGTCAACTATTTTTGGTTCTTCCAAGACACTTTCTTCCCATAGCCATTCTGCATTTTATATCTGCTCTTCAGCCATCAGAAGTTGCTTAGTTACCCAAATAACGAAACTCATTCACAACTTTTATTGTCTCATTACCTAACTTAATTCCTTCATCATCGCCTGAATTCTGATACTACATTCCATCATCCTTGTTTTGCTCTTGTTAATGTTCATCTTATACCCTCCTTTCAAGACACTGTCCTTTCCGTTTGATTGCTCTTCAAGTTCCTTTGCTGTCTCCGAAAGAATTACTATGTCGTCAGCAACCTGTAAGTTTTTTTTTCTTCTCCATGAACTTTAATTCCCTCTCAAATTTCTCCTTGCTCAATGTACAAGTTGAACAACATTTGGGAAAGGCTACAACCCCGTCTTACTTCCTTCCCAATCACTGCGACCATTTCATGCCCTTCGACTCTAATAACTGCTGTCTGGTTTTTGTACAAGTTGAATATGACTCTTTGCTCCCTATATTTTACCCCTGTTACCTTCAGAATTTGAAAAAGTTTATTCCAGTTAGCATTCTTAAAAGCTTTCTACAATCGTTAAAAATGTAGGTTTACCTTTTCTTAACCCATATTCTATAATAAGTCATAAACTAGTACTGCGTCGCATGTTTCAACATTTCTCCTAAACTGATCTTACCTAAGGTCGGATTCCACCAGTTTTTCTATTTGTCTGTAAATAATTTGTGTTAGTATTTTGCAACCATGACTTATTAAACTGATAATTCTGTAATTTTCACATTTGTCTGCACTTGCTTTCTTTAGAACAGAAATCAGTAAACTCTTCTTGAAGTCTGAGGGTATTTTCCCTATCTCATACATCTTGCATACCAGCTGGAACAATTTCTTCATGATTGGCTCTCCTAACAATAATAGCAGTTCAGGCAGAACATCATCTACTTCAGGGGCACTGTTTCTACTCAAATCTTTTAGTGCTTTGTAAAATTCTTCTCGCAGTATTGTATTTCCACTACTTCGTCTTCCATTTGTAGAATACTGTGTTCAAGTTTATTTCGATTGTACAGGCCTTCTATAAATTCCTTCCACCTTTCTCTTCTTTGCTTAGTACTGGTTTTCCATTTGAGTTCTTGATATTCATACTGCTTTTTTTCTTGTCTCCAAATGTCTCCTTTATTTTCTATCTTTCCCCTAGTTATACATTTGTGGAGGTTTATAGGATCGGGTCGGATAAGACACCAGACACTCCAACTTTCATACACTGACTTTATTATAACACGTTTACACTATACAAATGTCAGGCGGGAACTGGTGTTTCCGCTTCCTTACAGCAAAGACCTTTCGTAACACAGAAAGATATTACACTTGTCCAAAGTTGTTAGGTATCGATCCCCACATAGCCCCCCCCGGCAGTATGGAGTACATGAAAAAAAAAAAAAAAAAAAACTTAAAAGATTAAAATTACACAGCTGGTAGGGGATGCAGAAAGGTGACTGGCAGCTCTTGTGCATCCTCAGGTAGGGGGCGGTTGGTGGGTGACCGTGGGGCAAAACCCGGCACGGTAGTCTCAAAGTCCTCGAGGGTGGATGGTGGGCGAAGCCGACGTCCAAATCTTGTCGATTGTTGTGGGGGGCCTCGATGATCAGCTGGGAACCGCACAATGACGGTTCCGTTCGGGCGGACGAACGCACGTAGATTGCCTGCGGAGGCGAGGTGGGAAGCTGTGATTCGTCGAACCACACGTTGCACTACACCACCTTCCTGATCACTTTTATCGTCACACGCGAGCATGATGAACACTGAAACACTCTGCACTAACACGCTGAGGTTACAGATATGATCTGGGTCAACCCTAGTTTTGAATTCTACCTCGGTAGCAGTGGAGGGAGACGTACGGCTGCAAGTGGGGGTGGCAAAACCCCGACATAAGGAGGGTGATGCATCCGAGGCGGGTGTGGTAGGAGTAGTTGTGGCAGGCAAACGGCCAGGGGAAACAGGTGTGGAGGACCGATGTGGACACAATTTCTTGCCACTTGATGGGCGCAACGAACTTGTGCAGGAAGAAGGGGTTGAAAGGGTGAAGTTTTGTGAGGAGGGAGTCATGCGAGGTGAAAATCCTCGGAAAGGATGGGGATCAGAGGGCTGACTCGAATGTTGTGGACCACCAGAAAGGTAGTTGTTCGAAGAATGGGTGAGGGGTTGTGAAGAAGAATGACTCCGATTGCCTGAGTCGTTCGAAGAGGGTGGGGGTGAGGGTGTGGGGGAGTCATTGGAAGCGGGCTCAACTAGAGCCGGTTTCACTCGGTTCAGTGAAACGGTAGTTTTGGAACCGTGCAGGAGAATGTCCATGGTGTTTGCCGCACGACGGAGCACCTTGTGAGGACCAGTATAAGGCGGCTGAAGGGGGGCCTTAATGGTGTCGTCACGCAGGAAAACATATGTGCACGAACTAAGTGCAACGGGTACATAAGTACGAGGTGGTGTGTGGTGTGCCGGAGGTTGTGGGCGAAGTTTGCTACAATGTAGTTTGACGCGTTCTACCAGGGATGGAAGCTCTGAAGGCGAAGCCACTGGCGTGGGGGCAACTAGTTCACCTGGTAAAACAAGGGGTTGACCATAGACAAATTCAGCTACTGAACCTTTTAAATCTTCTTTAAAAGTGGTGCGTAACCCCAAAAGTACGAAGGGCAGGGCCTCAGTCCAAAGAGGGCCATGGCAGCGTAAGGCAGTTTTAAGAGTCCTATGCCATCTCTCGACGAGTCCGTTGCTCTGAGGATGGTAGGCAGTTGTATGGATCTTGGAAATGCCGCACAACCTACAAATGTCAGAAAACAGAGCGGATTCGAATTGGCGCCCCTGATCGGTTGTCAACACTGCCGGGCACCCGAAGCGTGCTATCCAAGTGTCTATAAAGGCACGAGCAACGGTCTCAGAAGTGATGTTCGGGAGTGGGGTGGCTTCGAACCAACGTGTAGTCCTATCTATGATGGAGAGTACGTATCTGAACCCCTCAGAAGGAGTGAGTGGGCCTACCAAGTCTATGTGTAGGTGTTGGAAACGTTTGTGTGGTTGGGAGAAAGTACCCAGCAGGGGGGTGGTGTGCCTGGAAACTTTGTTTTGCTGACATGGAATACACGATCGGGCCCAGACTTGGCAATCGCGTCGCATGTCACGCCACACAAAACGCTCAGTAACTACTCTGGTGGAGGCTCGCACTCCAGGATGGGCTAGGCTATGCAGTTTGTCAAAAACTTGTCTCTGTAGGTCCTTGGGAATGAAAGGTCGCAGAGAACCGGTAGATTCGTCACACCACACTTCTCCGGTCACACCTGGGAAAGTTGTTTTGACAGGTTTAAGGGAAGAGTCGTGGTCATTGATGAGCTGCATTATGTTTGGGTCAGCTGACTGCCGCTGCGGGAGGTCTGATAGGTCGAGAACCGAAGTGACAGCTCCGACACGGGACAGGAAATCTGCTACAATATTGTCTGCACCTTTAATGTATCTGACGTCACTTGTAAATTGTAGGATGTAATCAAGATGACGGAAACGTCGTGGCGGAGGGTCAGACGGAGGTTTCTGGATGGCGGCCACAAGGGGTTTGTGATCCGTGAGGATATAAAAGCCACGTCCCTCAACTTCCGTACGAAAATGTTTCACTGCCTCATAGACAGCCAGCAATTCTCTGTCAAAGGCAGAATATTTCTTTTGTGCGTTATTCAGCTTCTTTGAGAAGAACTGGAGGGGGGATGTAACGTCTCCGACAGATTGACTCAAAACAGCACCTATAGCACAGTCACTTGCATCTGTTGTAATAAAGAGGGTGGCATCTGGATGCGGGTGAGCCACAGTTACAGCATTTGCTAATAGATGCTTCAGTTTCTCGAAGGCTGTTTCCATTACTGGGGTCCACGGAACCTGCCGGATGCCGGTAGTGTTTTGGCCTGCCAAGGCATCTGTGAGAGGTGCCTGAACCTCAGCAGCAGCTGGCAAATGTTTCCTATAATAGTTAACTGTTCCTAGGAAACGACGTAATTCTTTATAAGTGTCAGGTCGTGGTAATTCTAAAACAGGTTTGACCTTGTCAACAGGGGGTGTGAGGCCCTCAGCTGAAACAACATATCCCAAAAACAGAACTGAAGGTTTGTGAAGTTGCAGCTTCTTGTTATTAAGCTCTACACCAGCTGCAACGAGAGTGTCCTTAACTATCTGCAAATGTTCCTTATTCTTTTCCGCAGTAGGGCTGAAAATCAAAATATCATCGAGGTAGACGAAACAAAAGTCTAAGTGGAACAGTACCTCGTTGATAAACCTTTGCCAGGTTTGAGCAGCATTCCGCAACCCGAAAGGCATGAATCTGTATTGGAACAGTCCGAAAGGTGTGGTGATTGCCGTTTTTTCTATGTCCTCCGGGGCCATAGGAATCTGGTGATAGGCACGTTTACAGTCTATCACCGAGAAACACCGGGCGCCGGCCAAAGCGTGGTTAAAGTCTGACACGTTGGGGACGGGATATTTATCGATGATGGTACGAGAATTAAGCTTCGTATAGTCTCCTACCATGCGCCAAGTGCCGTCTTTCTTTGCGACGAAATGAATCGGACTCGACCAACATCCCGAAGAGGGTTCAATAATTCCACCTTTTATTAGTTCGTCGATCTGTTCGCGAGCAACGGGCATAAGTTCGGGTTTGAGACGACGAGGGCGGCACGAAATAGGCGGTCCGTCAATCAGGCGTAGTCTATGAACAGTTCCGTTAGTCACTAAGGCAACGCGGGGCGCCGTGTGCGAGGGAACAGTTTGTATAGGCGCGAGCGTATCGGCCTCCGAGCGAAGCTGCGGCGCTGGCGTCGAGAGTTTACACGATTGCCAACTGCCCGTAGGTAGAGAGTTGCAAACAGGCGAGCCGCGTTGGGTTGAGTTGGTACACTGAGTAATAGTTGCGGAAGGCGCCGCTGGCGAGGCAGAGGGCAGCAGCGGGCGCATAGAAACAGCTGATTGCTGTGAGTTATTGACACTAGCCTGCGCGCGGGAATTTGACTGTCCGGGTAGGCGGGGAGGAGGGGTAGCACTCGTAATAACACTGTCAGAATGAGGACGAGCGCAAACGCAGTTACAGGTAGAGGAATCCCTGTCACAGTTGCGCGCGGGCGCAGGATCACTAGAACACTGACTAACCTGTAGTACTGAAGGCGGGCAGGATGCTTGAAGACTGTTGAGCTGTTCGCGGACAGATGACAGCTCTGAGCTTAAATCCTGCAGCCGACGATGAAGTTCGTGATTCGTAGATTCGATTCGCTCTGCGAGCCACTTGTTTGACCACTCGAGAGACTCGCCGGGGAGATTAGCGCTTTTGGTAGCTAGGCGAACGTTATCTTCGTCCTTAGTTAGAACACTGGCAGGCACACAAGAAATATACAAGTTGCACGCCGGATAGAACACGCGATCGCTTGCTAAATCTATTGTTATTTTGTAATGCCTAAGAAAATCTATACCTATTATAGGTTCTTCGACTTGCGCAACTAAAAATCTCCACTCTAACTCGCACTTGGGGGCGAGGGTGACATTAAAAGAGGTTAGGCCGGTGCACTGGAGATGCGATGCGTTGACTGCTCGAAGTGTAGTCTTCTGCCGGTGAATCTTCCTGTTAGCGAGGCGAGCAGGGAGCAGTGACACGTCGGCTCCGGTGTCCACTAGAAAATTTGTTCCAGAGGAGAGATCTTTCACGTACACCCGGCCATGGTTTCTAGTGGCGTGTGACACAGAATGTAAAGTTGGGTGGCGCTCGTTTAGTTTGCAGGAGGTTGCGCCGCTGCCTACCTGCGATTGTAGTTTGGGTAGGAGCACGGTGGTTTGCAATTGCGTGCTTGCTCTCCAAATCTATAATGGAAGAAACAGTATGTCATTGCTGGGGGCGGAGGAAGCTGCGACCCATGATCTTCCGCGGCGTCAGAAGCGCCGTCGCTGCGTCGTGATGAAGGTGCCGGTAGAGCAACTGACTTGACAGGTCTTGTATTAGACGGTCTAGAAGCGCTGGCGCGGAGTTCGCGTAGCCGGGCAGAATGGACTCTATCGGCGGCGCGTAAGAGTTCGTTAACTGACCTGTCCTCGTACGCGGAGATTGCAGTCTGTACAGGCAGAGGCAGTTTTTCTGTCCAAATCTCGGTGAGTGTATCGTTTGGCAAGTCGTGTTCGCTGACAAGTAAACGGAGGCATCGCCACAACTGTGATGGAGACCTGTCGCCGAGACGCTCTTCATATATTAGTTGTCTGACATTCTCTCTCCTTGTTTTGGACACACGTTGCAGAATCGTCTGCTTGGCTGCCGTGTACTTCCCTGTCGAGGGAGGGTTCTTGACAAGGTCGTAGATTAATTCGACGCGCTCGTGGAGATGGTTCACAAGGCAGTAAAAACGCGCGTCGTCGTCAAGCCCGTAAACATTGAAAGTTTGCTCTACCAAGTTAAACCAAAACTCTGGGTGAGCAGGTTTGAAAGGAGGTAGCGTGGGCATGTTCTCCAACCGTCGAACAACAGTCTGTGCGAGCGAATTGTCCTTGTGAGCAGGCGATGGATTCTGGAGAAACTGCGGCGACATATTATAAAATTGGTGAAAAGGGTTCGCGTGCAGAGCCTCAGAGGCAACATCGTGTGTCGGAAGTCGGGTAGATGGGTCCCATTGGCGTGGCGGATGAATATTGCACTGCTGACGATTAGGAGTTTGAACGCCGGCTGCCGCATTGTTCGTGTTCAAAACATTTCCGACCGACGCAGGAACACTGAAGTTATGGTCGTAAACGTTCGAGGCACCCTCATGAACTCTATTACACACGTTGTTTACACCCGGTGTGGCGAAAAAGGTGTCCTGCACACGAGGTTCAACAGGCGCGGAATGATATGTAACGGGCGGCCTTTCAAATGCCGTAGCGTTCTGTTGAGTAGAGTTCAGCCTTAAAAATTCCGCTGCATTAGCGGGAGCGGAAGGAAACCTCGGCGTAGAGGAGAGAACCTCTCCAGCACTGCTGTCCCTTGTAAGAGTACATTTTGGCGGGCTAACAAAGCCGGAGTCCATAGTAGGCACGGGTATACTGACGAAGTTTGCACACGGAGTAGCATTCCCGGAGCTGTAAGAAATTTGCTGTCCTTGTCGGTATTCGGCAGGTGGAGGCACACTCACGGGACGGCAGAATCCGGGCGGCGGAGGTCCGTTAGGTGAAGCCATTGTGCACAGTACGGACAATAGGCGGCATGCGAACGCGGGAGCGCGAATATCGCGGTAGACGCGGATGGAAAGCACTTCGGGCGGTAACTCGAAAGCGACACTTGATCGGGGTCACCAATGTGGAGGTTTATAGGATCGGGTCGGATAAGACACCAGACACTCCAACTTTCATACACTGACTTTATTATAACACGTTTACACTATACAAATGTCAGGCGGGAACTGGTGTTTCCGCTTCCTTACAGCAAAGACCTTTCGTAACACAGAAAGATATTACACTTGTCCAAAGTTGTTAGGTATCGATCCCCACACATTCATCTATGGTCTTGCATTTCTTCTCAAGCCAATCCTGCTTTGTCCAGATTTCATCTTCTTATTTTTCTACATTTTTGCAGTCTCATAAGTTTTAATCTACAGTACATAACCAATAATTTATGGTCAGAGCCTACAACTGCCCCTGGATAGGTCTTACAGTTTAAAACCTGGTTTCTAAACCTTTGCCTTGCCATTATAAAGTCAGTCTGGTACCTCCCCCAGTAACACATGGTCTCTTCCATATATATAAAACCTTCTTTCATGATGATTAAACCAAGTGTTTGTGATTATGAAATTGTCCTCTGCGCAAAATTCTACCAGGCGATCTACTATTTCATTCTTTTTCCCCAATCCATATTCACCTACTACATTTCATTCTCTTCCATTTCCTACTACCAAGTTCCAGTCCCTCATCACAATCAAGTTTTCCTCTCCTTTAACTGTCTGAATAATTTCTTTTATCTCGTCATACATTACTTCGATCTCATCAGCATTAGCTGAGGTAGTTAGCATATAAACTTGTAGTCCTGTGGCCTGTGTTGGATTCATGTCTATCTTTGCCACAATAATGTGTTCACTATGCTCTTAACTGCAACTTACCTGCATTCCCATTTTCTTATTCATTATCAGACCTAGTCCTGTGTTACCACCAACTGAATTTGTATTCATAACACTGCACTCACCTCACCAGAAATCGTGTTCATCCTGCCACCATCTGACTTCAACCTACCCATTTCTCTTTTCAAATTTTCTAACTTACCTACCCGATTACCACCTGCTGATCTGTAGAAAGTCTATTTTGTTTTAATGATTACAAAATCCTCCTGAGTAGTCCCGGCCTGGACATCTGAATGGAGGTCTTTTTTACTTCCAGAATATTTTACCCAAGAAGACACCATCAACATATATTCATACAGTAGAGCTGCTTTCAGCCGTTCACAGTAACTGCATGGTAAAGCCACATTAACAGATGTTACTGCTCGGTCAACAATCCACACTGTACTGAAAAGGCTGCTGCCCTTCTTCAGGAACCCGACATTTGTCTGGCATCTCCACAGATACCTCTCCACTGTGGTTGGACCTACGGTATGGCTGCCCGTATTGATGAGGCACACTAGCCACCCCACCTGAGCAATGTCTGCAATTGATGAGGGTGGGCAGACACAATAGTGAGTAAAACAAAATAGAAACAATAGTGAATAACATTTTTCGGTACTGTATATACTTGCGTAATCCATGCATATTTTTTTCCGAATTTATGAACGAAAAACTGGGGTGCACGGATTACTCAAATTTAGGTTGGTATTACTCCATCTGCAACAACAAGACACACTAGACGGGTACAACTCCACTTTAAAAAACAGATCCCTTTAGGCCGGTATTACACGATAATATTTTCGATCAAATCTTCGACAAAGAAATATTATCAAATATTCGTAATATTTCATGGATATAAATCTTCATTGTGGTGTTAAAAAGGGGTATTATGGCTATCATATTTCAAGTTAGCTGATAATAACAACTTTTTATTGTGCATTGCCTTAGCCACTATCAAACTGCATATAACTTACTTGACAATGACAGTGACACAATGTATCAGTATTAAAGGGTCTCCTCACGTCACAAATAGATGTGGCAGAGTATCTTCTCTTTCCACTAGTTTCTTTCGCAGCATGGCTGGCGCGTACGAACAGTTGCATTGTTGATGTAAGAATGACTAGTTGCATTGGCTTGTGACACCACAATTCTGAGTAATAAATTATGTTATATACTTAAGTTGGGTATTATTTGGTTCAGTATCACCATATCACCCATGCCTGTATCGGCAAGTGACAAACAGGGTTACAGCAATTTCTTGACACTGGGGTTAAATGTTAATTACAGCATGGCATTGCAGTTATGTTCAAACAAACGCATATGTTGATTAACAACAGTGATGCTAGCACTCAGAACGGTTACATTTTGCATTGCAGCGATCACAAGACAAGCAACTTTTATAATCAAATATAAGGCGAGGCACTACATTTGACGATATTTATTTGATGAAAGATAGCTGTATGTCAAAATCCCCTATTACACTATCAAATATCTTTGATGTAAATACATGACATATCAACTTTGAAAAAGATATATGACCATGTAATACCATTCACAGCTCCATTTATTTATTAACTGTTCAGATTCTATAAGTGTTCATTTCAGTGTGTGTTAATGTGAGTACTTTTTCACAGTAATACATTATGAATGAAATATTTTTCAGTTTGTATGATCACGTTTAGTAGGTAAAATACCAGAATTTTATTGGGTGGGTATGAGTTTTGCACAGTCTGGATACGACAACCCTGCTTGCCTCTCTTGAGCGACGTCAATTGTTTTGCTATTTACGTGTCATTTTGAAATTTAACAGACGTGACATCCCAAGTCGGCTGATCTTACATGCTCAAAGCTGACAGGTACTTTCCTCATCTACACAAATCCGCATGGTTCCCGCCCCCCCCCCCCCCCTCCTCCATCGTCAAAATTTGGGGATGCACAGATTATTCGAGTACATATGGTATTTTTGACATTTACACTGTGCATGAGGAGGAACTGAAATAATAATATGATTTTGTTGATAGTGAATACAGGCAAGTTTAATATTAAAACTATATGGTTGTCATTGTTGCCAGGAGTTACATGAGTTATTGATATGTATAACCATTTTAAATGCTGTTTATGCCTTAGTATATGTGTCTTACATTGCTGAAACAGTTGTTTGAGAGCCCACAGTCATTTTTTTTTTTGTCTTCGTTTTTGTTTCATATCATGCCCATTGAAAATCAAAATCTTAAACACGGCTGCACAAGGGCCGAAAGCTTGATCTTTGGGAGGAGTTGGAGATTTTTAAACATTTGTAATCTAGAGATGGTAACATATTAAATGATCAGCTCCATCTCATGCGCAGACAGTTTTTTGAAGGCTTTAAAACAACATTGTCAAAAAATTTTAACAGTCAACGGTAACCTCTGCGGTGTCATTTCCTCAAAATTCTTTTTCATTTCATTTTAAGCTTTTGTGGGTTTCCTATTTTATAATTTGTTATTAACATGTATTGACTACTGATGCTGCATCATTGTCACTAGGTGCATACACCACGTGTCATGTTTACCTGGCATCCGCGTCTTGCTCAGACTGTCAGTCGGCGGTTTGCATGCCCCGCAATCTGTTACACATCATATTTTATATGTTTGTTGTGCCTTTGGTTAAAGGGCTACATTATGTGTACCCAGATTGACACCTGTAACTTTTCTATAGTAATATTATAATGTAAGTACTTGTTTTCTGTAGACTAAAATTTATTGTAATTTTATAGGTAAACAACCTATGGTTTTAATACGGTTGTACATAGCTTGATTGTTACTTTCTTATTCATTGTAGGTCCATGTATCTTCTGAAGAAGATTTATTTATATCAATTGAAACCATGGTAAAGTTTATTAAACTTTAATTTGCAAGTGGTTAGCTGTTACTTTTACTGCCCATTGAAAATGTTTTAACAAAGGAATCCAGAAGTTGGAAAGAACATGATTTCAGCTACCAGAATCAGCTAAGGTTGCTTTAATAAAAAAAAATCAAGAACAGGAAATTTAGTAACTTTCAAACTACAGTTATTTCTTTACTTTTAATTAAGTTGGAAAAGGAAGGCATCTTCATTCATCAAAACACAAGATGATTACCAATTTATTTTATGGCCCTTTTCTGACTTATTTAGAAAAGTGTACTTGTTCATTTAGACCTCTGAAATCATTTAATTGAAAACAGTGAAAAATTCTGTTGTTGCAAACAACTTGCAAATTGTCTGAAAATTTTTAAGATGGTACATTTATGTGTAACACTTCAGATGAGTGAAGATTTATTGTTGGATGAATGAACAACACCGTATCTGAGAAACTTGAGAAATGGGAAAAGGTTAATTTGGAAACAGATAAGAGATAGTGTGATATATTCCATACATTTAAAAGTACAGGTACTTCACATAAAAATTCAAAGACACTAGTGATTTTTGTTCCTGCTGTACCAAGTGCAAATGCTGCTGTGAAAAGAGTATTTTCAATTGTGAATTCCCTTTGGACTGATGAGAAAAAACTGTTTTACCACTGAAGCTATTGAAGCAATTGTAATAACTAAGATTCACTGTCAAGATCTTACCAGCAAGGTATGTTTGTCAGTGCACCTGATGATGCCAATGTGGTCAGTTGCTAAAATATTGTATCTATTGGACAATGACATCTACTGTATGCCCATGATCTCTTGTCATAATATTTAGAAATTCAAAGCTTTTGAAAGATATTAGGTCATCTGATAAGTATAAAGTCAACAGCAATTTTCCTGACACAGTAGCTAAATGGTTTACAGATTTTTGATTCTGATTTAAACACAGGGTGTTACTGTTACCAGTCAGTTAGTTTATTATGCCCACAATGCGTTTTGAGGGTTTAAACCCCCATGATCAGGTGGAATGACATTGTGGGGATCGATACCTAACAACTTTGGACGAGTGTAGTATCTTTCTGTGTTACGAAAGGTCTTTGCTGTAAGGAAGCGGAAACACCAGTTCCCGCCTGACATTTGTATAGTGTGTAAACGTGTTATAATAAAGTCAGTGTATGAAAGTTGGAGTGTTCGTGTCTTATCCGACCCGATCCTATAAACCTCCACATTGGTGACCCCGATCAAGTGTCGCTTTCGAGTTACCGCCCGAAGTGCTTTCCATCCGCGTCTACCGCGATATTCGCGCTCCCGCGTTCGCATGCCGCCTATTGTCCGTACTGTGCACAATGGCTTCACCTAACGGACCTCCGCCGCCCGGATTCTGCCGTCCCGTGAGTGTGCCTCCACCTGCCGAATACCGACAAGGACAGCAAATTTCTTACAGCTCCGGGAATGCTACTCTGTGTGCAAGCTTCGTCAGTATACCCGTGCCTACTATGGACTCCGGCTTTGTTAGCCCGCCAAAATGCAATCTTACAAGGGACAGCAATGCTGGAGAGGTTCTCTCCTCTACGCCGAGGTTTCCTTCCGATCCCGCTAATGCAGCGGAATTTTTAAGGCTGAACTCTACTCAACAGAACGCTACGGCATTTGAAAGGCCGCCCGTTACATATCATTCCGCGCCTGTTGAACCTCGTGTGCAGGACACCTTTTTCGCCACACCGGGTGTAAACAACGTGTGTAATAGGGTTCATGAGGGTGCCTCGAACGTTTACGACCATAACTTCAGTGTTCCTGCGTCGGTCGAAAATGTTTTGAACACGAACAATGCGGCAGCCGGCGTTCAAACTCCTAATCGTCAGCAGTGCAATATTCATCCGCCACGCCAATGGGACCCATCTACCCGACTTCCGACACACGATGTTGCCTCTGAGGCTCTGCACGCGAACCCTTTTCACCAATTTTATAATATGTCGCCGCAGTTTCTCCAGAATCCATCGCCTGCTAACAGGGACAATTCGCTCGCACAGACTGTTGTTCGACGGTTGGAGAACATGCCCACGCTACCTCCTTTCAAACCTGCTCACCCAGAGTTTTGGTTTAACTTGGTAGAGCAAACTTTCACTGTTTACGGGCTTGACGACGACGCGCGTTTTTACTGCCTTGTGAACCATCTCCACGAGCGCGTCGAATTAATCTACGACCTTGTCAAGAACCCTCCCTCGACAGGGAAGTACACGGCAGCCAAGCAGACGATTCTGCAACGTGTGTCCAAAACAAGGAGAGAGAATGTCAGACAACTAATATATGAAGAGCGTCTCGGCGACAGGTCTCCATCACAGTTGTGGCGATGCCTCCGTTTACTTGTCAGCGAACACGACTTGCCAAACGATACACTCACCGAGATTTGGACAGAGAAACTGCCTCTGCCTGTACAGACTGCAATCTCCGCATACGAGGACAGGTCAGTTAACGAACTCTTACGCGCCGCCGATAGAGTCCATTCTGCCCCGCTACGCGAACTCCGCGCCAGCGCTTCTAGACCGTCTAATACAAGATCTGTCAAGTCAGTTGCTCTACCGGCACCTTCATCTCGACGCAGCGACGGCGCTTCTGACGCCGCGGAAGATCATGGGTCGCAGCTTCCTCCGCCCCCAGCAATGACATACTGTTTCTTCCATTATAGATTTGGAGAGCAAGCACGCAATTGCAAACCACCGTGCTCCTACCCAAACTACAATCGCAGGTAGGCAGCGGCGCAACCTCCTGCAAACTAAACGAGCGCCACCCAACTTTACATTCTGTGTCACACGCCACTAGAAACCATGGCCGGGTGTACGTGAAAGATCTCTCCTCTGGAACAAATTTTCTAGTGGACACCGGAGCCGATGTGTCACTGCTCCCTGCTCGCCTCGCTAACAGGAAGATTCACCGGCAGAAGACTACACTTCGAGCAGTCAACGCATCGCATCTTCAGTGCACCGGCCTAACCTCTTTTAATGTCACCCTCGCCCCCAAGTGCGAGTTAGAGTGGAGATTTTTAGTTGCTCAAGTCGAAGAACCTATAATAGGTATAGATTTTCTTAGGCATTACAAAATAACAATAGATTTAGCAAGCGATCGCGTGTTCTATCCGGCGTGCAACTTGTATATTTCTTGTGTGCCTGCCAGTGTTCTAACTAAGGACAAAGATAACGTTCGCCTAGCTACCAAAAGCGCTAATCTCCCCGGCGAGTCTCTCGAGTGGTCAAACAAGTGGCTCGCAGAGCGAATCGAATCTACGAATCACGAACTTCATCGTCGGCTGCAGGATTTAAGCTCAGAGCTGTCATCTGTCCGCGAACAGCTCAACAGTCTTCAAGCATCCTGCCCGCCTTCAGTACTACAGGTTAGTCAGTGTTCTAGTGATCCTGCGCCCGCGCGCAACTGTGACAGGGATTCCTCTACCTGTAACTGCGTTTGCGCTCGTCCTCATTCTGACAGTGTTATTACGAGTGCTACCCCGCCTTCCCGCCTACCCGGACAGTCAAATTTCCGCGCGCAGGCTAGTGTCAATAACTCACAGCAATCAGCTGTTTCTATGCGCCCGCTGCTGCCCTCAGCCTCGCCAGCGGCGCCTTCCGCAACTATTACTCAGTGTACCAACTCAACCCAACGCGGCTCGCCTGTTTGCAACTCTCTACCTACGGGCAGTTGGCAATCGTGTAAACTCTCGACGCCAGCGCCGCAGCTTCGCTCGGAGGCCGATACGCTCGCGCCTATACAAACTGTTCCCTCGCACACGGCGCCCCGCGTTGCCTTAGTGAGTAACGGAACTGTTCATAGACTACGCCTGATTGACGGACCGCCTATTTCGTGCCGCCCTCGTCGTCTCAAACCCGAACTTATGCCCGTTGCTCGCGAACAGATCGACGAACTAATAAAAGGTGGAATTATTGAACCCTCTTCGGGATGTTGGTCGAGTCCGATTCATTTCGTCGCAAAGAAAGACGGCACTTGGCGCATGGTAGGAGACTATACGAAGCTTAATTCTCGTACCATCATCGATAAATATCCCGTCCCCAACGTGTCAGACTTTAACCACGCTTTGGCCGGCGCCCGGTGTTTCTCGGTGATAGACTGTAAACGTGCCTATCACCAGATTCCTATGGCCCCGGAGGACATAGAAAAAACGGCAATCACCACACCTTTCGGACTGTTCCAATACAGATTCATGCCTTTCGGGTTGCGGAATGCTGCTCAAACCTGGCAAAGGTTTATCAACGAGGTGCTGTTCCACTTAGACTTTTGTTTCGTCTACCTCGATGATATTTTGATTTTCAGCCCTACTGTGGAAAAGAATAAGGAACATTTGCAGATAGTTAAGGACACTCTCGTTGCAGCTGGTGTAGAGCTTAATAATAAGAAGCTGCAACTTCACAAACCTTCAGTTCTGTTTTTGGGATATGTTGTTTCAGCTGAGGGCCTCACACCCCCTGTTGACAAGGTCAAACCTGTTTTAGAATTACCACGACCTGACACTTATAAAGAATTACGTCGTTTCCTAGGAACAGTTAACTATTATAGGAAACATTTGCCAGCTGCTGCTGAGGTTCAGGCACCTCTCACAGATGCCTTGGCAGGCCAAAACACTACCGGCATCCGGCAGGTTCCGTGGACCCCAGTAATGGAAACAGCCTTCGAGAAACTGAAGCATCTATTAGCAAATGCTGTAACTGTGGCTCACCCGCATCCAGATGCCACCCTCTTTATTACAACAGATGCAAGTGACTGTGCTATAGGTGCTGTTTTGAGTCAATCTGTCGGAGACGTTACATCCCCCCTCCAGTTCTTCTCAAAGAAGCTGAATAACGCGCAAAAGAAATATTCTGCCTTTGACAGAGAATTGCTGGCTGTCTATGAGGCAGTGAAACATTTTCGTACGGAAGTTGAGGGACGTGGCTTTTATATCCTCACGGATCACAAACCCCTTGTGGCCGCCATCCAGAAACCTCCGTCTGACCCTCCGCCACGACGTTTCCGTCATCTTGATTACATCCTACAATTTACAAGTGACGTCAGATACATTAAAGGTGCAGACAATATTGTAGCAGATTTCCTGTCCCGTGTCGGAGCTGTCACTTCGGTTCTCGACCTATCAGACCTCCCGCAGCGGCAGTCAGCTGACCCAAACATAATGCAGCTCATCAATGACCACGACTCTTCCCTTAAACCCGTCAAAACTACTTTCCCAGGTGTGACCGGAGAAGTGTGGTGTGACGAATCTACCGGTTCTCTGCGACCTTTCATTCCCAAGGACCTACAGAGACAAGTTTTTGACAAACTGCATAGCCTAGCCCATCCTGGAGTGCGAGCCTCCACCAGACTTGTTACTGAGCGTTTTGTGTGGCGTGACATGCGACGCGATTGCCAAGTCTGGGCCCGATCGTGCATTCCATGTCAGCAAAACAAAGTTTCCAGGCACACCACCCCCCCGCTGGGTACTTTCTCCCAACCACACAAACGTTTCCAACACCTACACATAGACTTGGTAGGCCCACTCACTCCTTCTGAGGGGTTCAGATACGTACTCTCCATCATAGATAGGACTACACGTTGGTTCGAAGCCACCCCACTCCCGAACATCACTTCTGAGACTGTTGCTCGTGCCTTTATAGACACTTGGATAGCACGCTTCGGGTGCCCGGCAGTGTTGACAACCGATCAGGGGCGCCAATTCGAATCCGCTCTGTTTTCTGACATTTGTAGGTTGTGCGGCATCTCCAAGATCCATACAACTGCCTACCATCCTCAGAGCAACGGACTCGTCGAGAGATGGCATAGGACTCTTAAAACTGCCTTACGCTGCCATGGCCCTCTTTGGACTGAGGCCCTGCCCTTCGTACTTTTGGGGTTACGCACCACTTTTAAAGAAGATTTAAAAGGTTCAGTAGCTGAATTTGTCTATGGTCAACCCCTTGTTTTACCAGGTGAACTAGTTGCCCCCACGCCCGTGGCTTCGCCTTCAGAGCTTCCATCCCTGGTAGAACGCGTCAAACTACATTGTAGCAAACTTCACCCACAACCTCCGGCACACCACACACCACCTCGTACTTATGTACCCGTTGCACTTAGTTCGTGCACATATGTTTTCCTGCGTGACGACACCATTAAGGCCCCCCTTCAGCCGCCTTATACTGGTCCTCACAAGGTGCTCCGTCGTGCGGCAAACACCATGGACATTCTCCTGCACGGTTCCAAAACTACCGTTTCACTGAACCGAGTGAAACCGGCTCTAGTTGAGCCCGCTTCCGATGACTCCCCCACACCCTCACCCCCACCCTCTTCGAACGACTCAGGCAATCGGAGTCATTCTTCTTCACAACCCCTCACCCATTCTTCGAACAACTACCTTTCTGGTGGTCCACAACATTCGAGTCAGCCCTCTGATCCCCATCCTTTCCGAGGATTTTCACCTCGCATGACTCCCTCCTCACAAAACTTCACCCTTTCAACCCCTTCTTCCTGCACAAGTTCGTTGCGCCCATCAAGCGGCAAGAAATTGTGTCCACATCGGTCCTCCACACCTGTTTCCCCTGGCCGTTTGCCTGCCACAACTACTCCTACCACACCCGCCTCGGATGCATCACCCTCCTTATGTCGGGGTTTTGCCACCCCCACTTGCAGAAGTACGCCTCCCTCCACTGCTACCGAGGTAGAATTCAAAACTAGGGTTGACCCAGATCATATCTGTAACCTCAGCGTGTTAGTGCAGGGTGTTTCAGTGTTCATCATGCTCGCGTGTGACGATAAAAGTGATCAGGAAGGTGGTGTAGTGCAACGTGTGGTTCGACGCATCACAGCTTCCCACCTCGCCTCCGCAGGCAATCTACGTGCGTTCGTCCGCCCGAACGGAACCGTCATTGTGCGGTTCCCAGCAGATCATCGAGGCCCCCCACAACAATCGACAAGATTTGGACGTCGGCTTCGCCCACCATCCACCCTCAAGGACTTCGAGACTACCGTGCCGGGTTTTGCCCCACGGTCACCCACCAACCGCCCCCTACCTGAGGATGCACAAGAGCTGCCAGTCACCTTTCTGCATCCCCTACCAGCTGTGTAATTTTAATCTTTTAAGTTTTTTTTTTTTTTTTTTCATGTACTCCATACTGCCGGGGGGGGGCTATGTGGGGATCGATACCTAACAACTTTGGACGAGTGTAGTATCTTTCTGTGTTACGAAAGGTCTTTGCTGTAAGGAAGCGGAAACACCAGTTCCCGCCTGACATTTGTATAGTGTGTAAACGTGTTATAATAAAGTCAGTGTATGAAAGTTGGAGTGTTCGTGTCTTATCCGACCCGATCCTATAAACCTCCACAACATTAAGCAGAGTACATATAGCAGAGTACCTGTGCAACAGGCCAACATTACCTATATGTACTCTGCTTAATGTCATTGCATCTGATGATGGGGGTTTAAACCGTCGAAAGGCATTGTGGGTATAATAAACTAAGTGCCTGGTAACAGTAACACCCTGTGTTTCAATCAATTTCAAACAAAAGTCATGGTAAAGCCTTACCAAAATGTTTTCATTTAAAGATTTTTGATGTCAACATTAGGATACTTTTAATTTGTTAGAAATCATCCTATTAAAGACTCAATACTTGGAATTATAATTAGTTCTTGACAAACAATGAATTATCATATGATGCTGTACAATTACAAGCACGTTTTGAAGTGTCTTGTTAAAATACATGTCTCTTTCATATTGTTGTCATGTGCATCTGGTGTCACTTATGGGACAACAATATGAGGTAGAAATCATTGAAAGAATGCTTCAGATGTATAATTCATCCATATGAGGTAGTTTACAAACAATTTCTGTTTTCATCTGCCTAGAAGCTTGAGAAGTCAGAAAATCAAACTTTAACAGATCTTCTCAACTTTTATAATTTTTACCATTTGTAAACGGAAGGAATCTGTTAAGCAAACTGGTGACTGCAGAAACAAATTAACAAAGTTTCATATTAAGCTTTTTTGTAATACTGACTCCTCCAATGGTAGTAAAAGTTAAAAAGTGAGAATTTATGCTTCACAAAAGATATAAAAGGAATGAAAGTGGAAATGATACAGGGTAAAAATACATTCAAGAGTGCCACTTGAAGCCTGATTCATCTTATACACAAGATTAGAACCCAAGAGTATATATATGTCAATTTCATAGTCTCTATAAAACTATTAGCAATAACATCAAATAAGAGAACAGAGGAGTTGAACAAAAAAGAAGATAGCAGGAAAAGAGTAGTCAGGGTTTATCATATGGAGAAACAGAGAGAAATATAAAGAGGAAACAAAACATGAAAAATGAAGGCAGGGGTATTACCAAAGGTAAGGACTCACGAGATATGCAGCAAAAGGTGGAAAAATTTAACGATTGAAGAACATCATAAGCCTGTGGGAAAGTTAATTGTGGTGACAACTGCAGCTGACAAGTTAAAGCTGATTTAAAGAATCGGAATAAATATGTGAATGGGGCAAGAAAAATATGCTGAAAACAATCCATGAAACACCTATGAAGGAGACGGAGACTAAAACAAATTACTGCCAACAGTATCCTCAAAAAGGAATACATCTATATGGAAGGTCTCAAGCACATTGTTATTCCTTTACAGGCTATAATCAATTATATATGACAGAGAACTAGCTGATCAAGAAGCAGTATGTTCTTAAATAATGAAAGAATTGTCTGAATCACATTTTATTTTCCCATACAATCCATTGCAGGATTCAGATAGGAGATAGCTTGGAAAATAAAGAAAAAGGTTCAGAAATATACAACTGCTGTGTAGCAATAAACAAAATAAAGGACCCTCAGTGATCATAGCTAGAATTTATCAGTATTATACAATTATAAATAAATGAATTGCAGCAACCAGTTGCTTGTCGTTATTTATTTTGAACTTCAACGACCGGTTTCGGGCGCTTGAGTGCCCTTCTTCTGGTCTATTTTTGTACTGTTGCTTAATAGATAAGCATGCTACTAGTGGAATCAACGCTAAGTGCAATTATGATTGCAATTTATGAACATTGTGTAGGAAAAGTGGGCACAATTCTGAAAGGTCATCAACTGTTTACATTTATATTTTATGATTGTATTACACATTAAATAATTATACCCTGCAGTATTACTAACAACCACATTCCCAAATTGAAAATACTTACCCTTAATGCTACTGTGGTGTATTCAGACAGTCTTGACACATCAACTGTTAGTTTTCTTAGAAGTTTCAACAGCATGCTTGGCTGCATCTGGCTAGAGGTAAAAATAAAAATTATCATACAATGTAAGATTCAAAAAATATCAAAGTAGATATCATACCATAAATATTTTATCCATATTTTGGTAATCAAAAGGAAATACTTCAGAATTATAGAATATTTTGTCAACTAATTATGTTACTTTCATTCTTAATTTTTGTAAATTTATGCACACACAAAATTTAAAATGGATTTGTAAGTTTTTTTTTAAAAGAAACGTGAATCACCAGGAAACAGTACTTCTTCCACCCAAAAAAAGACACTACAGATTAATGTGCAGCATTGTCTTACACACACACACACACACACACACACATTTCAATGTAGAAAATAACCAACAAAACGATTTCTAAGAGATCGCATATTTGACCATTCATACAGTGTCTTAAACAACCTTATACAATTTTGGTCATATCAGGGTGTCTCAAGTGAAAGTTTTGAATAGCACCCTGTTCATGTGAAAGAAATCAGAGGAACGGAGGGTATGTATACTGCTTCCTTGGTCTTAAGGCATTCAGTCAACAGGGGGTGCTTGTTGGAAGCAAATTGCACATTCTATAAGTGAGAGTTTCACAAAAATGGTGATTTGGCGACTGCAATGTGGAGGGAATTGTGCAGCAATTTCAGGTTGCATACTGTAAATGGTGCTCCAAGAGTTTCCCTTATCCAGAAATTGATCAAATCATTCAAGGAGACCAGTTCAACATTAGAAAAACCAAAATCCAGGCAACAAAGATCATCAAGAATGGTTGAGTCCATGGATGGATAGTATAAATTGGTCGCACTATCTTAGCCTCTACATTTCTAAGTGTACACAGTTTTCACTGAAATATTTTCTGAAAAAGTCCTTAAACTGCAACTTTTGAAAATAATTAAAGCCTCAGGATGCCAGATTAGGCAGCAGTTACAGCGAATTTGGAACATCAGGTCAAAATGTTATTCAAATACTTACTGGTGCCTGAATTGCAAACCTTTCTGGTTATAATTGAAGAACGTGGTTTCAGCAAATGGAACCATATGTCCTATACGTCTGTACTGAGAATTTTAATAATAAACTGTAGATAGGAAACAACTCACCCTAAAGACAAACCTTGAGTTGCCGACAAACACAAATAAAAGACAGACAAACATACACACTGCTGTAAGGCACACACACAGCCGATAACATACGTCGGAAGTCGGCCGCGACAGTGTGCCGCGGGAAAATGCGGCAAACGCCAGAGCACGCCACAGGCGAGTCAATGACACAAACAGCGCGGAGTTGTGCTCTGCGTGCAGTGTGTTGTTTACCAGGTACGAGCTCACTTCCCGGGTACTCGTACAGCCCGTGCAAGCCAGGGTTCTGTGTAGCAGTGAGAGAGTTGTTTTCAGTGAATACAACATTGGCGACGAGTGCGGTATTTTTTTTTTTTTCCTCCGCGCATTTTCCATCTGAAGTGGTTATTCGTCTTACACAATGTCTACTGGTTCTTCCGGTGAGATCCTGCGTCGCCTCGTCGAACAACAAGAGGTTTTTGCATCGGCGATTCACGCTCAGAACCAGGTATTACGATCTCTTGCTACAGCCTTGTCTAGTGGGTCCCAACCCCCGTCCACCCCACAGGTTGTTTCGCCCCCTGCGCCCCCTCTGTCTTATCCGCCACCTTTTCCGGCGTACGACGAATCCGTTGAACAGTGGGACGCTTATGAAAAACGGTTAAACAACATTTTCAGGCTTTTGGCCGGTCTGATGGCACCTTATGTCGTGCGTTATTCCTGTCGTGGCTGTCGCCTCGTCTGTATCAGCTCCTTTGCCAACTCGCCCCCTTGCAGGATCTGGCGTTGCTATCTTTTGATCAAATGTGCAGCCTTTTTTCACAATATTACTGCAAACGGACTCATGTGATAGCGGCCCGTGTTGAGTTTTACCGCTGCAGGAAGCAGCCACAACAGTCTTATCGGGCGTGGGCCGCGGACCTCCACTGTTTAAGCCGTCATTGTCATTTTGTTACGGATGTGCATAAAGAATCGTATGCCGATCATATGGTCCGGGACACTATTATTTGGCTCGCCCCCGATCGCGAGGTTCGCGAACGCGCTCTCCTGTGCGAAAATCCTTCTCTTTCAGAGGTCCTTAACATTGCGCAGTCTTTCGAGGTTTTGCGGGCGGCGGGCAACCAAACTGAGGCTTGGTGAGAGGTGGCGGAAATCCAATCCACTTCTTCCCTGTTACAGGCAGGGTCGAAAAGGGATGATGTGGTCGCGGCAGTCCATGAGCAGCCTCGGCGCTGGGGCGATTGGCCCATTGCACGGCCACGGAAACTCGGGCCAGGTGGCGTGCAGTCACGCAACCGGAAAATGCTTCCTTCGTGTCCCTCCTGTTTTGTCGATCATGATAGACCTGACTGCCCCAAGCGGTGGTCCACGTGTCATCAGTGCCACAAGAAAGGTCACATTGCTTCCAAAAATCCAAGATTTTGACGCCGAGATGGACGTAAATTGCGTCTCAGCGATTTCGGTTGCACTCAACAAGCTCTTTATTGACGTCACGGTTTTCCACAAACAATTGCGTATGCAAGTGGATACAGGCACGGCCATCACCTTATTGAACTCAAAGACTTATTTGGATCTGGGTTCTCCCTCTCTCTTACCGGTGTCACGGAAATTGGTCAGTTACAATAAACAAAATATTCCGATCCTGGGACAGTTCTCAGCGCCTGTTACATACAAATCTGTCACTCGTAGGCTCACTTTTCTTGTTGTGAACAATGCTCACAGGGACAACTTGTTTGGTCTTGACGCCTTTCAGGGGTATGGGTTCACTATTTCCGACGACGTCAACATTGTCTCTGACCAGGTGCCTTTCCCGCAACTAGACTCTTTACGCACCAAATTTTCGGCGCTGTTTTCGGCGGGGTTGGGCTGTGCTAATAATTTCCAAGCCCACATCACCTTGAAGCCCTACGCCAGGCCCCGTTTTTTCCGCACTCGGCCAGTTCCGATTGCACTCCGTGACCACGTCAAGGCGGAGCTGGACCGCCTGGAGGAAGCTGGGGTGGTAAAACACATTCCGTCTAGTGAATGGGCGACTCCCATGGTCATTGCAAAAAAACCGTCGGGGCGGTTGCGCCTTTGTGGCGATTTCTAACATTCAGTGAACGCCCAATCTATCATCGACACTTATCCATTGCCGCGCCCTGACGAGCTTCTTGTGAAATTGGCGGGTGGACAATATTTTTCAAAGATAGATCTCTCTGAGGCGTATTTGCAAGTTCCTCTCGATGCTGACTCTCAACGTGGCTTGGTCCTGAACATGCCCTTTGGTTTGTACCAATACTTGAGGTTGCCCTTCGGGCTGGCCGGCACTCCAGCAATTTTTCAGCGTTTCCTCGAACAACTCGGTGCCCGGTTGTGTCAATTATCTCGATGATACAGTAGTATCCGGGTCCTCAGCCGATTAACATTTACGCAACTTACGTGCACTGTTCACAGTACTACAGGAGGCGGGGTTGACTTGCAACCTGGAGAAATGCCACTTTTTTCAGCCTTCTATCACGTTTTTGGGGTTTGAGGTTTATAGTGAGGGCAGCAAGCCCCTCTGTCAGAATGTCTCTCCTGTGTTGGCTCTCCCTCAGCCGACGTCAGTCAAGGACCTGCAAGTGTTTTTAGGAAAGGTCGCTTATTATCATAAATTCTTGCCGGGGGCTTCATCTATTGCAAAACCCCTGCATGACCTGCTGCGCAAAGGGACTTCCTTCCATTGGTCATCAGCCTGTGAAAAAGCATTTTGCACATTAAAGGAGCTGCTGCAATCGGCTCCCTGCCTCGTCACCTATCAACCCCTTGTCTTAGCAACGGACGCCTCTCAACATTGGATTGGGGCGGTGCTCGCTCATAAATATCCAGACGGATCTGAGCGACCGATCGCTTTTGCCTCTAAAACGCTCACTCCGGCCCAAACCAGATATTCGCAAATTGAGAAGGAGGCCCTTGCTATTGTCTACGCTCTGAAGAAGTTTCATGTCTTTCTGTATGGCGTAAAATTTCATCTCGTAACTGATCACAAGCCACTGGTTTCTCTCTTTCACCCTTCGGCGTCACTACCTGACAAGGCCGCTCACCGTCTTCAGTGTTGGGCGCTGTTCCTCTCTCGATATAACTATGCGATACACTTCTGCCCTACATCCAAACATGCCAATGCGGATGCGCTCTCCCGGCTGGACCAGACCCAGACTTTGATCAGGAAGAATTGCTGTGCTTTCATGTCGACTTAGCCGCTCAGCAAGCAGTGGATGGTTTTCCAATCACGGGTGCCAAGGTGGCTCTGGCTAGTGCCGCAGACCCGGTCCTCCGCCAGGTGATCCGTTTGGTCCAGCAGGGCTGGCCTGAGACTCCGCCGAAACGGGCATCGGACCCCCTCAGAAACTACTATGCATTTCGACACCGTTTTTCTGTTGTAGATGGTGTGCTTCTCCTCGATTCTGAGGATTCCTCTCCTCGGGTCGTCATTTCATCGGCCCTCTGCTCAGAGGTCCTCAAGCTGCTACACGCCCATAATTGGGGGGGATCTCGTACTAAGGCATTGGCCCGCCGCCATGTGTTTTGGCTGGGCCTGGCCAGCGACGTGCCTCGTATGGTTACCTCGTGCTCGCTCTGTGCGCAACATCAAGCCTCCCCTCGGGCAACATTCGCCCCATGGCCTCAACCTTCGCAGGCCTGGGATCACCTGAACATTAATTTTGTGGGCCCCTTCCTTAATGCCTATTGGTTGCTGGTTATTGATGCCTTCTCTAAGTTCCCTTACATGGTCCGTTGCCTTTCAACCTCAGCCACAGCCACGGTTGCAGCCTTGTCACGCATTTTCTTGATTGAAGGCCTTCCCACGATAGTGGTGTCAGACAACGGTCCTCAGTTTGTTTCACACGAGTTTGCCTCCTTCTGCAACACCAGGGGTATCCGCCATGTCCTGGCCCCACCCGCAGTTAAATGGGGAGGGTGAAAGATTTGTTCGCACCTTTAAGACCCAGTTAAAAAAATATGTGGCTCGGTATCCTTCTGATGTTGCCCTCGATCAATTTCTCTCATCTTTTCGGTTTACCCCGTTTGGCGACAAGAGTCCTGCGGAACTTCTCCATGGCCGGCAGCCCCGGACTCTGCTTCATCTCCTGCATCCGAGCCCGGAACATTCATCTGTGTCTCCATCTTCTCGCTTCCGACCAGGGATGGCTGTCTGGGCATGTGGGTTTGGACGTCGACTGAAATGGATTCCTGCCATCATCACCAGATGCTGCGGCCGCCGTCTCTGCGGCATACGCACAGAAGACGGCATCACTGCATGCCACCATGACCAGCTGCGCCTGCGTGTGGAAGATCGGGAGCTCCCCATCCCTCAGCCGATGCTCCTGCACCAGTCTGCTCCACTAACCAGCCCACAGGCCGAAGAGAGGTTCCTGCCGTTACCTGGAAGTTGTCTGCCTCAGCCAGGGACTGACCCAGGTCCCTCCTCAGGGGGACCTACACCTTTGTGGGTACACCCAACACCCATGCTGGATTCATCTCCTCCTGATGCATTGCTCCCTTCGGGTCCACCATCACCAGGTCCAGGGACCGAGGTGGAGATGGAGACTGAGCCACCATCACTGGTCCTGCCATATGGGTTGTCGGGGGAAAGGCGCCAACGCTGCCCGCGCCCCAAGTACTTTCGACCCTACGCAACGGTGCCTGCCCGCAACCTCAGTCAGAGCCCAACAGATGATGACGTCATGGACATTGCTCGCATCCGAGCCTCCCCAAGGGGAAAGGAGTGCTGTAAGGCACACACACAGCCGATAACATACGTTGGAAGTCGGCCGTGAGAGTGCGCCGTGGGAAAATGCGGCAAACGCCAGAGCACGCCACGGGCGAGTCAATGACACAAACAGCGCGGAGTTGTGCTCTGCGTGCAGTGTGTTGTTTACCAGGTACGAGCTCACTTCCCGGGTACTCGTACAGACCGTGTGCGCCAGGGTTCTGTGTAGCAGTGAGAGAGTTGTTTTCAGTGAATACAACACACACAATTCTAAATTTTTGGCTGCGGCCTTCCTCAGTAAGAGAACACTCATCCACACAATCACTCAGGCACACTCATCCACACACGTCTGCTATCTCTGTACGCCCAACACAGTCTGACTCACGGCAAGCGGAAGGGATGGGAGGGGGAGGGGGAAGGAATGGAGGAGGTGGGGAAGTGGAGAGGGAAGATAAGGGTAGGGATACAAAAAGCAGAGGCAATGTCAGGCAGAAAATGAGATGCAGTATGAAGAAGGGGGGTAAATGCAGGATACCCCTTCCATGGGTAGCGAAACTATATGGGAGGGATTTTTTGATATGGAAACGATGGCAGCTGTCAAAGTGAAGGTACTGTTGAGAGTTGGTGGAGTTGATGTGGACCGAGGTGTGGACAGCGCCATCAGAGACCTGCAGATTAACATCCAGGTAGGTGACATGCTGCGTTGAGAAGGGCCAAATGAAACGGATGGGTGAAGAAGAGTTGAGGTGGTTGAGGAATGAGGATAGGGTGTCCTGGCCTTGAGTCTAGATCATGAAAATGTCATCAATGAACCTGAACCAGACCAGACAATGAAAAATAAAAAAATAATGGAACTTTAGGAGTTTTACTACGTAAATAATTAATGCTGGTAAAAGGCAGCAATTTTGAAGATGTGTTACAAGGCCAGATGTGGCGTCCTCAAATTATAATGAATGAAATTACTTCAAAAATTTCTACTTCCCATAAGATTAACCTTTATTATATAATAAACTTCCTGGTGAGTATTTAAATGCCTATTATGTACATATATCACAAATAAACTACGAAAATGCAAGGCTGATCAAGTAAACATATTTTACCATTTAAAACATTATTTCCTGCATTTTATGTTTTCCTGCATTTTACACCATTTCACTGAAGTCCCTTGAACAGTATAAAAACAAGGTTCTACTGTATATATATATATTATAGAAGGAAACTTTCCTGGTGTGATTAATATGTATCAAAAATAAAAATCGAATAACTTACTCAAAGCACAGGGTCGAGATGGACACAAATAAAAACACACACAAACAACATTTAAGCTTTTGCAACCGTTGGCCACTTCTTCAGGAAAAGAGGAAGGAAGGAGGGGAAAAAGGAAAGGATGCGGGTTTTAAGGGAGTGGAAGGGGAGTCATTCCAATCCCAGGAGTAGAAGGACTTACCTTAAGGGGAAAAAAGGAAAGGTAAACAAGTACACACACACCCACACACATACACATGCAAACACACCAAGGTAGACCAGCTGATAGCTGAAAGTGTTGTATGAGTGTATCTTTTGTACGTGCCTGTCACAGCTCGCCGCCATGTCTTTGCTGTGAGTTGTAAACTGTCATTATTTCTATATTATAAATATTTATTTAAGTATTTTTTGTGACTTTTGTAAATGGTGAGGCTGATGGTTTGCTTCTGTAAGTTTTTCTGCACATTGAAGGAGGCACAGTACATTATAACCTCTAAAAAGTGATAACAATGTGCAAGGGTAATCACTAATAGCCATTTGTGCAACAATGAACTAATTAATCAATGCTTCAACTGCATACAGAAGATCGTAAAAGGTTAAATGAGGAGTAATGTGCTTTACTAAAACTTAAGCTTTCACAGCAAAGCATTATTCAGATACAAGTTATGAATTACTACTTTTTTTAAAAAAATCTATGCTGATTTTGAACTATCTTTATACCTGCTTGACATTACCTATGATTTTCATTTTCACTAAGAATATATCTACCTTCAATTTTAATTTTCCTGTTTCAGTTTGACTTGTAAATTAAGTGAAAATGACTGATGACTTTAGAAAACTGGTGCTTGAATTGTTTTTCTCTTTATTATTGTTAACTTTGCTTTGGAAGTGAGACAGTCATTACCTGAATCATTTGTAATAAAAATAAAAGTAATTTGATTAGTAAACATACAGATCTCTCTAATTAGTTACTATTACTAATTAATATCACAGTCTCATTTAATCATACTCATTTACATGAACAAAATACCAATGTTGTTTGATTTGACAGTTTACAAGCTATGCATTGTTCCTATGTGACAAACCTGGTAAGAGCAACCAAGAAGTCAGACACAGCTTCCCTCTGGCCTTTGGTGAGCATCCTGTTCTTGGAAAGACGATACACAGTATGCAATGTTGCATCCAGAAGGTTTGCATAATTATCTGCCTCATTATAAAATTTAGAATGTTTGATGAGGAGTGGCAAGATAGAATTTCCTATGTAACGATTCATTGCCAGGGCCATGTCCGATTCATACCCATCATTCTGAAACAAGTAGAAAATAAATGTACTGTTTATTCACTATCACAGTTAGAAAGTGCACAGTCTATTGCCATGCATAAATTGAAATAACATTAATTCAGTTTCATTATCAAGAGTTTTTTAAATAGTTGCTGGCATAAGCTATAAATATATTTCAACTCTGAACATTTATAAGAAACAAGTAAGAGGAAAAATGTAACTATGCGGTCATGCTCAGACAATCACATGATGGCAATTAAATGGCATGTTATCCTCTACCACAAGGCATTATTTGAAAGCAATATAAAGGACATGGGGTTAGCACATAGCTCTTCTGACTCTTGCAATTTATCTGGACTATGAAGTTTCTTCTCCTTGAGTTAATTTGTGTGGAAGAGAGCAGCTTGTTACAGTTCTTCCAAGAATAAAAATTCTTGTCAGTACTGGGAACTGAAACTGTGTAGTCTGCATGTCTGTCTAATTAAATGACTGCTCGGCTATTGAAGTTGGCAGTTTATAAAGAATGGGAATTTTAGAAATTTACTTTTAATCAGATATTATGTTATTTTCATGATGGATGTCTTTCGTAACATCATCCAAGTGTGGTCAATGTCCTTTGCGTACATGGGTAAAGCTCATTACTGCAGTTATCTTCAATGTTCCAAGAAACTTTTTATGGATTAACAAATAAGCTACTTTCTACATGCACAGGAATGTGTGATTCATTCATTAATATCTTCTTTTCATGGCGAACTCATAGTCACTAGTAAAAAAAAGTTTTTGTATTTTCAAACTGTGAATTCAATGACATTGTGGCACTAAACTCAGTTCAATTAGCACCACTATGTACAGTAACAGATATTACTGAAGCTAAAGTTAACACAGAGAGAACAAGAATTGGAAAATATTCTTCCTCTACTGAGAAGCAAATGAAGGAAGGACAAGGTGTAGAATGCTGGGAATTGTTGGCTATTAGAACAAAAAATGAAACCTTCACAGCAAAATTGTTAAATAATATGTCTCATCATATTAAAGATACTGCTAAATGATGCAAAGTGGTAACTGCACATCACTAGGATAACTGCAACAAATAACAATAAGATCCCTTTGTGTGAAAATAATACAAAAATAAAACACTGTATATTCCAACAAGATAGTTAGGTACATTTCTTTGATTGACCTTGTTGTCTTTCCCAATGAGTAAAAAAATTAAGGGGGAAGAATTTCATAGGCATCTAGATGAATGAAATTGGTCAAATTGTGCAACAGTTTAATAAATGCCAGTGGCATCACATTTTATGAATAAAATTCTTCAGCTTGTGAGAGCACACTGTCAAACTACACAACTGTCCACTTTTGAAAGTGACCTTCTACAGGATTTTTGCCTGACTGCTGAATGAGATTGGTTCTTATATAATAATGGGAAACCACAGTTTGAGAAAGTGGAGAGGGCATTCTTTACTGGCATTAGCAAAATTTCATGTTACTGAGCATCATCAATGGGTGTTCACATGGCATATTTTTCTTGCCATTTGTGCTTGTATTATTTCATCTCGTTGGTGAAAATAGACATCCTTCATTGGTGTTGGTTTTATTACTTCCCACTGGTTGGAACAAGCAAATGAGGGAAATGAGCGGCAGTTGTGGCGTGGCGCTGTCTCTCGGAGCAGACAGCAGTGACATGGTGCTCTCCGTACATACGGCCGCTGTGGTATTTTCTGCATCTACATCAGTTGCATTGTGCATGCTGCCATCCCATACAACTGGCAGCCAGTGCTGCCCATCTTTTCTAATCATGCTGGCAGGTCATTTTGCTATATCTGAGGCCCTCTCTAATCTTCCTTCTCAATATTGCCACGAGAGACCTGCAGCCTGAACACACTTCAACACAGTTGACAGGCGACTCAGATGTTCTTCAAATGTTTTCGAGAAAACGACAATGTCATCTAAATAGCAGAGACACGTTGTCCACTTAAGGTGTCGAAGCAAGTTGTCCATCATGCGTTCGAATGTGGCTGGAGCATTACATAATCCAAATGGCATTACTTTAAATTCATAGAGACCGTCAGGTGTAATAAAAGCCGTCTTCTCCCTGTCAGCTTCGTCAACCTCGATTTGCCAGTAACCTGTCTGCATGTCCATAGTTGAGAAGTATGTAGCTCCTTACAAGCAGTCTAAGGTGTCATCAATACACGGCAATGGGTAGACATCTTTCTTTGTGATACTGTTCAGCCACCGATAGTCGACACAGAATCGCCACGTGCCATCCTTCTTCTTTACGAGGACCACCGGAGACGACCAAGGACTCTCCGAAGGTTGAATAATGTCATCTCGCAACATCTTCTACACATCCTCCCGAATTATCCGTCTTTCAGCTGGCGACACTCTATACGAACGCTGGCTAATTGGCGGATGGTCCCCAGTATTGATATGGTGCTTTATCGTGGGCTGTTTCGTCTCACTTTTCCCCAACTGAGGTGTGAATGCACCCGAAAATTGGCGTAGTATACCTAACACCCGCTGGCGTTGTTCCTTGGTCAGTCCAGGCCCTATTGGCAGTTCCACGTTTGTTTCCTCCAGCGTGTTGTCTGTACTAATAGCAGGGCATGGGTCTTCATTGATGACGTTGAGCTCACCATCCTGGATTGGCTCAGCTGTCCCGATACACATTCCCTTGGGGATAAGTTGTGACTGCTCGTGACAATTTGTGATCCAAATCTCTCCTTGACCACCGGTAATGCTTATGATAGCCACTGGTATGTAAATTTCTTTTGTGAGCCTGATAAACTTTTTACTATCAACAAGAACTTCACAGTTTAACCAGTCATCTGCGTTTGTGACTGCAACTCTTCTCATTGTCTACGGCGGTATCATCACATTGTCAACGAAGAATAACTTCCCAGAAAATTCTGTATTACGTGTATCTGGCGGAACAACTTCTTCAATTTGCAGCTCAGATCTTCCACAGTCAATGATAGCTTGGGATGCCTGAAGGAAGCCCCATCCGAGGATGACATTGTGACTACATTCTGTTAACAAGACAAATTCAAACGGCTGCGTCCTGTTGTTGATGATTATTTTTGCGACACAAGTTCCTGCTGGATGGACGTACTTTCCATTCGCGACCTTCAGCACAGTTGCTCCCGTATCACAGAACATTGTCTTCTTTAGTGTGCGGCGGTAATTAGCCGATAATACAGAAAAAGAGGCTCCTGAATCAACAAGTGCCCGGAGAGGGTGGCCGTCGATTATGACGTCGATGAGATTTCCCGACATCTTGGCGACTGTCGTCCATGGAGGATTTTCATCTGCGGCGGCCTCACCTCCGTAGATGGTCGCCTCGCTTAGTTTTCCTGGGCGTGGCGGCTAGGGGAGCGGCTGGTACCTCTGTACGGCGACGGTGAACGGCTGCGGCGCGTCGGGGTCGACCTCGTTTAGGGTACGGCGATGGGCTTCTTCCCATAGGTCGACTGAACTCATCAGCAGGTGACTGCCTTAGATAGAACTGCTCCGACGGCTGACGTCTTGCGGCAAAATAATCATCGAATACTCGCCTCTTTTCTCTGCAGTAGCGTACGACATGTCCAGGGTGTCCACTGTGGAAACACAATGGTGTGTTGTCTTCTGTCCTCCAGACGTCTGTTCTTCTGCGGGGCGTCATAGTTACCGGGGGAGTTGGCTGTGGTCGCGTCGGTCGGTTCATGGGCTGCCGTTTGGCGGCTGCAGAGTAAGTCATAGCAGGGCGACGCCATTCTTCACGTCGAGTGTGATTGAAGGGGCAGACCGGAGCTAATGTTTGAAATACCTCGTCCTCAGCGGCGTCAGCTACCTCGTGACTTACAGGGCTCACATCCATAGCCATAATCTGATGCTCGCTCAGTCTAATAGTCCCGGCTGCCATGCACTGTTGTAATTCTTCTCTCACGATTTGTCGTGTGAGAGAAGCCAAGTCCTGCTGGTCTTCCACAACGGCCATAGGGAGTAAATTTGGGAGTCTGTCATACTTCTTGTGTCCAACCCTCCTGTCGGCTCACCATGTCGTTGGGCCCGGTTCTTCAGTTGTTCTTCCGCCGAGCGGATTTGTTGCTGGCGGTCTCCAAACGTCTTCTTAAGTTCCTCCTGGAACGTCTCCCAGTCATTCAACTTGTCTTCGTTGTTTTCGAACCATTGCTGGGCTGTTCCATTCAGGTAGAAATAAACGTTGGCCAAGCACATCGTATGATCCCACCTGTTGTACTTGGCGACTCGGTCGAACCCTTTTAGCCATTTGTTGGGGTCCTGTCCAGCATCTCCAGAGAGCACCGACGGGTGTCTGATGTGCACCTGGCTTATTGCTGGTTTCGTCTCCATCGTTCTTCTGATAGTACGGACTTTTGGAAGGATGTACTCGGTGTATCCCTTGTATTTCGGTTCCAGTCCGTGTAAGCGACGGCTTTTAAGTTGCCTAATCGGAGCCACGGTGATGCAGCTCTTGCACAGTGTACCCGGCGCCTCCACCAAACAATGTCACGTTGCAATGGAAGTAGACTTGACTTCGAAGGCAACTAAACACAGCACTTATACTGAAAGCACGTTTATTACGAACTCAACATACACGCAGCACTGACTGCCTCTCAGGCAGAGTGCTCTGCTATTTATACAGAGACAGAATTTACCAGAAATTAGAAGAACAGTTAACATAAGAAACAAGTAGAATTTACAAGTGAACATAAGAATGATGTAGAACCTTCTGGAATTGTAAATTACAAAGAAATAAATTTTTGCCGGTAGGCGGGATTGAACCGGCGACCTTCTGCTCCGCAGTCCGTGACGCTATCCCCTGCGCCACGCCGGCAGTTAATGTTCGTGGTCTCTCGCGGCAATATAAAAGGTTGTTTCGCCAGCATGTGTGCCTCAGAAAAATAGCTGTTTGCCGACTCATCCTTGTGTTCTGCCACTGTGCCCCCACACTGGAATACGTTTTGTGTTCTGAAATGATTGTGCTGATTAGTCACCAGGTTTCGCTTACATATACCAGTCTACACTCGCAAGAAATTTCATAGGTGACAGCATTATTTAGATTATCTACTGCATATTTTGTTAGCCAAGGACATCCTTTATCTTGTTGCTGCTCTGGAAGATTGGTTTAATGCCTGACCGAAAGAGAATTTTGCCCACACATTGAGTAACCCCTTGTACATATGGTAATAGGGTGATGTTTTGGGCTTCTCTTAGCTCTTCTCTGTTGGCTTCTTCCTTTGATAACATTATTTCATCTATCACACTCATTCCATAATCATTGGCCCATTTCCATTGCATTTTGCCAAATGTGAAAATGATGCGTAACTTCCTTAAGTGGTGGTGGGAGTGGTATGATTTCTTCTATTCTAACTAGGTGAATGATGGGGGCGGGGGCCAGAGTATATGAGAGGAGAGGGCAGGGGGGGGTGAGGGGTGCACTCGAGATCTGTTATGGTCAATTGAGTTCAACTTGGGTACTATCTGAATGCCTATTGAATCACATTGTACTGCAGCCAGTCCCAAGCAAATTCCAATTAGCAGAATTTGGTTAAAGCATCACCACTGGTCCTAATATTTGTGGCTTCCTTTCTTATACTGTGTCAAAATACACTAGCCTTGTACAGAACTCTGTATTATTCAAATTCAACAAAAAGCATGAATAATTATAAAAATTTTCTTTGATTAATACATAATATAGATGTGCCTCATAATATTAGAAAAAAATTAAGCATAAAATATATAGATATACTGCTGGATATCTGCATGAGATATTTGATTACACTTACCCTATCTAGCATAGTTGCTGCTCTGAGATCAGGTAGAAATGCTTCCTCCAGAAGTCTGAAGAAAAGTTCCTGGGTCTCAATGCCATACACCCTCTCTAGGAATAAAACAATGCTCTGTTTATTTGCTGGTATCAGGCCAGATGGCATATCACTCTTTGGCCTTTCTTCTCCAGCTGCAGGATTTTGCAGTGTAAACTTTAAACTCAGAACACCTTGGAGATCCTCAAGAGGAACTAGAGATCTTAAAATTGCCCGAGCTCTAAGGGATTCATTCTTTCCCTATAATGAAGAAAGAACATTGGAAAACTCAAGTTTGAATATCAATAAAAGAATGAGAATAGGCTAAAACTCATTAAAAATAAAATCACTGAGCCAAAGACAAGCAAACACAAACAACTAGAGCTTTCGGCCATAATCTTCCTAAGACAAAGATCACAAACATTTTCATACAGTCATACAGGGACAACTCATACATATATGGTCACCATCTTCAGCTGTTGTGCCCCAACTTGGGGCAAAGCGACTGGAGACAGCAGTCATATGTGAGTATGTTGGGCATCTGTGATTATATGAAGGTTTCTGTGGTCTTTTCCTGAGGAAAGATGTGGCTGAAAGATCTAGTTGTGATCCGTCTGTGTGTGTGTGTTTATCTTTCTAATGTTTGATTAATGATTAATGATGGAAATTCTCCTCAGAGGTGATGAATTATTTCTCAAAAGAGATAGATTGGCTGGCCAGTACTTACTTTTGTGCTGTACTGCCAATAGTGGAAAAAAAAAAATAGGGGGGGGGGGACGAAAAAGGACAAGCTTTCGGAACACAGTTCTTTCTTTAGTTGGAAGAGAAGAGAAGAAAAAAGGATGGGAACAGGAAAGGTAATTCACGACCTAGATCGTGAGGGTGGTGTTTGAGGAGTGTGTATCTCTGACTTCCACATTCCTCAAATATCACCCTCATGACCTAGGTCGTGAATTACCTTTCCCTTCCATTCCCATCCTTTTTTCTTCCCTTCTCTCCCACCTGAAGCAGGAACTGTGTTTCCGAAAGCTTGTCCTTTTTCATCCCTTCATTTCTGTCACTGTGGGCAGTACAGCACAAAGGTAAGTACTGGCCAGCCAATCTATCTCTTTTGAAAAATAACTTATCTTTCTAATATGCCTGTCTGTGGCTCAGCAACTGATTTACAACCTATCTGCATTATATTACACAAAACATATTACTAATATTAAAATAAACATAGCTTTCATGAGGTTATATTCATTTGGTTTCTATATTGAATCAGCTTGTATTGTAGCAACTTCTTATAAAATATCTTACCTGTAGAATTACAGATGAATCTGGAGCACAGCGACCTAGAAGATCTACCAGTGTACAATAGAAATTAAGAATTGCAGCACCAGTATCTATGTAATCTTCATCATCTTCACTTTCTGGCAAAGGATGCTCAAACTGCATTACAGTCATAGTTCCTTCTGCCTCATCCATTACTTTTCTTCTATCTGCAATGCGCTCTGACATCTGTATTAGAACACAATTAAATAATTCTCAATTATAATTACCATCACACAATTTTTCATTAGAAATATGGACATATCCCAAATATTATTGCCAGAAGTAATTTCCTACACACCCAGATGGAGATGATGGATTTTATTGTCTAGAGAATTTCATACAGCTCAGCTATGTTGTGTACACAGATACAAAATACACAACAACTGAGGACTTTTTTTTAAAAAACAGCAACAACAACTCATCAGCTAGAAAACGCGATATTTTCAGGAAACACATATATTGATTTACATGAACAATGTGTGTTGGTAAGGCCTTAAAGAATTATATTTCATAAATAAACTCTGTATTGTAACACAAGAGTGTAAAAACACTTCTATGAAATTTAATTTCCAAATAAAAATATAAAAAATAATGATTTTTTTTTCTTCAAAAAATTAACATCTACAAATTATTTTATGTAAGTCATGTTCTAATTTATTTTAACACACTGAACAAATACATAAATTGGTTCATTAATGTATTGTAATTAATCATTTTCATTGTCTTTTTCATTGCAACAGTTTAGCAAATTTCCATAAAACTATCAGGCTATCTCTGACAATGAATCAAAATAGTCTCAAGAGCTTCTATTATTATTATTATTAGCTGTGGGCCGAACAGGAACACACACAGTACAGTTAGTTAATGTCACTTTCAATGGTTTGTCTTCCTTTGTGGCCAAATTTGTTTCACATTTTTGTAATGAAGTCAGGTAGGCAGTAGGAAGATCGTTCTACAGTAAGCTTCAAATTCTGGCCCTCTAAATTTCCTCGACAGAATTTCTCGAAAAGACCATCGCCTTTCCTCCGGCAATTCCCATTTGAATCCCCAGGGCATTTCTGTGCCACTCATACACTGGTCATACCTATCAGTAATGAACCTAGCTATTCGCCTCTGAACTGCTTCCGTGTCTTCCTTTAAACTGATCTGCTGTGGGTCCCAAATGCTTGAGCAATACTCAAGAGGTGGTTGTACAAGTGTTTTATATGCGGTCTCCTTTACAGATGAAGTACATCTTCTCAAAATTCTCCCAATAAACTGACGTCGGCTGTCCGCCTTATTCACTTACATGTTTGTTCCATTTCATATCACTCTGCTATGTTACGCCTAGATATTTGAACAATGTTTCTGCAGCAAAAGCTCACTAATAATGCTGCATTCAAACAGTGTGGGATTGTTTTTCATACTCAGTGCATCACCTTACATTTTTCTACATTTAGAGCTAGCTGCCATTCTTCACATGAACTAGAAATTTTGTCTATTACAGTGAATTAAAGACAACACCCTCCCATACACCACAGCATCATCAGTAAACAGCAGGAAATTACAAGTTACTGTGTTCATTAGGTCATTTATATAGATAGAAAATAATAGCGGCCCTATTACACTCCCATATGGCACGCCTGACGATACACTCATCTCTGATGAACACTCACATTGAGAACAACATACTGCATTCTATTACCGAGGAAGTCCTCCGGCCAGACACAAATCTGTGAACCTATTCCATATCCTCATATCTTTGTTAGCCGTCTGCAGTGTGGCACTGCATCAAATGCCTTTTTGATATCAAGCAAAACACAATCTGCTTGTTGTTCTTGATCCATGGCTCGCAAGATGTCATGTGAGAAAAAGGCAAGCTGGGTTTCACACAAACGATGTTTCCAACCAGTACTGATTCATGAAAAGAAGCTAATCTGTCTCAGGCAAATTTACTATATTCAATATGCTCCAACCCTATGTGTCTTTGTATGCAATATATATAAACTTGTCATATGTAAATGTATATAAATTTGTATATAAAAAATAGACGAAGATTACTCACCAGGCGAAGCAGCACAGGTGTGACAGCATCACAAATAAATAAATAAATAAATACACACAGACACACAAACGCAAGCTTTCGCAACCCAGTTGCTTCTTCAGGCAGAAGGGAAGGAGAGGGAAAAGGAAATGATGAGGGTTTTAAGGAAGGGGGTAAGGAGCCATTCCAATCCCGGGAGAGGAAAGACTTACCTTACCTTGGGGGAAGAAAAGGAAGGTGAACAAATACACACACACCCATACATTAACACAGACGCAAACAAACCTAGGCAGGCATACTATAGAAACCAAAGAAGTTAAGAAGTTAGACAAAGATGCCACTAGAGGCAGAGGCTCTGTCCATAGAACCGAGGCAAAGATGTTAAGATGGCAGGCGGGATTTAAAATTTAGCAGAGGTTAAAACCTGGTGGGCAACGGGAAGAGAGAATATGCTGAAGGGCTAGTTCCCATCTCCAGAGTTCTGAAGGATTGGTGTCGGTGGGAAGTATCCAGATAACCCGGATGGTGTAGCACTATGCCAAGATGTGCTGGCCGTGCACCAAGGCGTGTTTAGCCACAGGGTGATCCTCGTTACCAACAAACACTGTCTGCCCATGTTCATTCATGCGAATGGACAGTTTGTTGCTGGTCATTCCCACATAGAACGCTTCACAGTGTAGGCATGTCAGTTGGTACATCACGTGGGTACTATCGTAAGTGCTCTGCCTTTGATCGTATACACCTTCCAGGTTATGGGACTGGAGTAAGTGGTGGTGGAAGGGTGCATAGGGCAGGTTTTACAACGGGGGCGGTTACAAGGGTAGGAGCCAGAAGGTAGGGAAGGTGTTTTGCCGCCCACCTAACCTCCGTAACCTCCTAGTCCATCCCTATGAAATCCCCAAACCACCTTCCCTACCTTCTGGCTCCTACCCTTGTAACCGCCCCCGGTGTAAAACCTGCCGTATGCACCCTTCCACCACCACTTACTCCAGTCCCATAACCCGGAAGGTGTACACGATCAAAGGCAGAGCCACTTGCAATAGTACCCACGTGATTTACCAACTGACATGCTTGCACTGTGAAGCGTTCTATGTGGGAATGACCAGCAACAAACTGTCCATTCGCATGAATGATCACAGGCAGACAGTGTTTGTTGGTAATGAGGATCACACTGTGGCTAAACACGCCTTGGTGCACGGCCAGCACATCTTGGCACAGTGCTACACCGTCCGCGTTATCTGGATACTTCCCACCGACACCAATCCTTCAGAACTCCGGAGATGGGAACTAGCCCTTCAGCATATTCTCTCTTCCCGTTGCCCACCTAGTCTTAACCTCCGCTAAATTTGAATTCCCGCCCGCCATCTTTAACATCTTAACATCTTTGCCTCGGTTCTCTGGACAGAGCATCTGCCTCTAGTGGCATCTTTGTCTAACTTCTTAACTTCTTTGGTTTCTATAGTATGTCTGCCTAGGTGCGTTTGCGTCTGTGTGAATGTATGGGTGTGTATGTGTATTTGTTCACCTTCCTTTTCTCCCCCCAAGGTAAGGTAAGTCTTTCCTGTCCCGGGATTGGAATGGCTCCTTACCCCCTTCCTTAAAACCCTCATCATTTCCTTTTCCCTCTCCTTCCCTTCTGCCTGAAGAAGCAACTGGGTTGCGAAAGCTTGCGTTTGTGTGTCTGTGTGTATTTATTTATTTATTTGTGATATTGTCATACCTGTGCTCCTTCGCCTGGTGAGTAATCTTCGTCTATTTTTAATATATAATTTTTCCTGCTAGGAATTTTTCGTCTTAATATTCGTATCATGTATATAAATTTGTAATTATTAGCATATGTTGTTACTATATATGTATTGAAATTTAACTATTGTACCATTTCCATGTAAAATCATGACTCGTTCCCTATCTGTGCAATTCTCTTGCATAGTGGGTCAACGAAACACAAATAAATAAATATAATATTTCTTCAAGTGTATAGAACTTGATAATGGCACCTGATCATTAAAACAAGTTACATGAATTAAGAATAAATACAACAGTACTCTGTGAATATTGCAATTGAGATGGTGGTTTATCAGTGAAATCCTTTATTCTCTCTCTCTCTCTGTCACACACACACACACACACACACACACACACACACACACACACATACATACCATATGGAATGTCATACCTTATTTGCATCAATTATTGCTCTTAGAAGACCTTCTCCTTCTCCTCTGAGTGCGGGACCCAAGCATTCTGGTCTTCTGATGAGAAGACGAATTACTAAATTAGCATTTTCTTCAACACTTTCACCTGAAACATAAAATTTATTTCATGCAATATATACTTGCAGCTAAGCTGTCTGATAATATAAGTAAATCAGTGTCTGAAAAACTAGATACACCTATCACCACAACAGAATTAACACTGAAAGACACTACACATTTAGACCACAAACCACAGTAAAACGAAATTAGGGACAAAGTTCTAAGATCATTTGCTAAGAAAAATATTTTAATGCTTAGATTTCTGAGATACTACCTTACTGTTCTGATCTATGTGTGGCAGAAGTATTGATATGAAACTCAATGAATAGCTTTAATTGACATATATCCTCGTACTAATACAATGAAACCCAAATTTTATATTTATTGTCTATTACTTCTTTTCTTTTGTTAACTAAAATTCTTTACTGTGGTTTCTTTGTATTAACATAAGGAGACCCATGCAAGAGGTGTTCATTGACTTCAAAAGTAAAGTTCTTTGTACCAACTTGGCAGAAAGACCATAGAAATATTGGCCTTATGTTAAATCAGAAACTGTATCTTAACCATATTCTCAGACACTCTGTGACTAATGATGATGAAACACAAAAGGCGGTATGTCAGACGTCTACGCCCAGCTCGGCCACTGTCAGTGGCTGCGGTAGCTCTCTGAAGCCTGTCCCGCGTTGTGCGCTCCATGTGCGGTCCATGCCTGCATGGCACTGCTCCTGGGGTGTTGACACTGCCCTGTTGCTCTGACGAACATCTGCACCCAGCTCGTTCACCATCTGCAGTCGTGGCAGCTGTCTGAGGCCCATCCTGCGTCGGGCGCTCTGTTCACGTTCCACACTGCGCCTGAGGTATTGACACATTTCTGGTGCTCTGACAGACAGCTGTGCCTGGCTCGTTCAGCATCTATGGTTGTGGTAACTGTCTGAGGCCCATACCACATCAGGTGTTCCACTCGCAGTCTGTGCCCACCTGGCGCTGCTCCTGAGGTGTCTCTGCTTCTTGAGGAGTTTCTTGGTTCCTTTCATTGGGCCCTGATAAGCTTCAGAGCTGGATTCCATGCTGAGCTGAGCTGGTAACCGCTGTCTCGGTTTATTAGATTGTCTGTGACCTTGATCTCAATGGCCTCCTTTATGATACTCTTCCAAAATCTTGGTGTCTGTGTCAAAATGTTTGTGTTGCTGTAGCCCATTGAGTGACTGAGCTCCAGACAGGGCTCCACTATGGCTGATTTTGTTGCCTGTCCAAGTCTGGTGTGCTTCTGGTGTTCTTTGCACCTTATGTCCACTTGGTAATCTGGCCGATGTAGGACATAACACACTGGCATGGGATGTTGTAAATGCCTGGTTTCCCAAGTCATCCATTACACTCCCCAGCATTGTCCCAATCTTGGAGGGTGGGCAGAATATGCTTGTATTTGTATTTGTATTTCAAAAGAATTATATTGATCTTTCTAGAGATAGGTCCACCATATGGCAGGTATGCCATCTTCTTTGCCTCCTCTGGCTCTGCTACTGTTCCCTGTTGCTGGTTGATTGTATGAAGTGCCCTCTGGATGTCTGTGGAGGTGTATCCATTTCTGCTGAACATCAGCTGTAGATGCTCTATCTCAGTAGCCAGATTTTCCGGATCTGACAGAGCCCGAGCCCTGTGAACTAGTGTTTTCAAGACTCCATTTTTCTGTGACAGGTGGTGACAGCTAGTGGCTTGAAGATATAAGTCAGTGTGGGTGAGCTTGCAATACACACTGTGCCCATCTGCCTTCCTCTTGACCAGGACATCCAACCACACACACTAATCAACCACCTTTCTTATTCCTTCAACATCACCTGATTTTCTTAGACTACATTCCATTATCCTTTCTTTGCTCTCATTAATGTTCATCTTATACACTCCTTTCAACGCACTATTCATTGTGTTCAATCACTCTTCCAAGTCCTTTGCTATCTCTGAAAGACTTACAATGTCATCTGCAAAATGTAATGCTTTTATTTCTTCTTCCTTCTCCTTGTTTTCCTTCACAGCTTGCTCGATGTACAAATTGAATAAGATTGGAGAAAGACTACAACTCTGTCTTACTCCCTTCACAACCAATGCTTCCCTTTCTTCAACTCTAATAACAGCTATTTGGTTGATGTAGAAGTTGTAAACAACCTTCCATCCCCTACATTTTACCCCTGCTGACTTCTGAATTCGAAAGAGTGTATTCCACGCAACATTGTCAAAAGCTGTCTCCAAATCTACAAAAGCCAGAAAGGTAGATTTTCCTTTCATTAATCTATCTTATAAGTCATAAATTTTGCTAAACCCAAACTGATATTCCCCAAGGTCGCCTTCTACCATAATTTCCATTCTTTTATAAATATTTCATGTTAAAATTTTGCAGCATGACTTTAACTGACAACTGTAATTTTCACACCTTTCTGAACCGGCTTTCTTTGGAATTGGGACTATTAATTTTTCTTGAAGCCTCATACATCTTGCACACCAGGTGGAACAGTTTAGTCATGGCTTTCTCTTCGAGAGACATCAGTAGCTCCTACGGAATGTTGTCTGCTCCAGGGGCCTTGTTTCAACATGGATCTTTCAGTGTTTTGTCTAATTCTTTTGTCAGTATAGTATCTCCTATCTCATCTTCATCTACTTCTTCTTCCACAATATTGTCTTTAAGTTCATTTCCTTTGTACAGCCCCTCTATATAATCTTGTCACCTTTCAGATTTGCTCAGAACTGATATTACATCTTAAACAGCTGCTTTTCTTGTCTCCAAATGCCTCTTATTTTCCTGTAGGTGGTATATTTCTCCTAGTTATACTTTCTTCAGCAGACTTGCTTTGACGAGCTGGGACAGGCACATAAAAAAAGACACACACATACAACACTTCAGCTATCGACCATGGCTTTCTTCAGAAAATAGAACATTCACACAATCACACAACACAGTCACACAACCGTCATCTCAAGCTGCCACACTCCTTGGATTCGGAATGTGGCAGCTGGAGATAATGGTTGTGTGACTGTGTTGTGTGCCTGTGTTCATTCATTCTCAGGCTACAGTTTGTAACAAATAAGATATGGTGAGAGTCTATATTGGCCTCATATATGTCTTACAGTTTAAAATTTAGTATTAACATTATAATATCTATCTGGTATCTTACAGTCTCTTCCACATACACAACTTTTACAACTTTCTTTCATGATTCTTAAACAAAATGTTTTCTATGATTAAATTATGTTCTGTACAAAATTCTACCAGGTATCTTCCTCTTTAATTCCTTTCCCTATTATGGAATTTCTGTCCTCCATCACAATCAAGTTTTTTTCTTTTTGTCTGTAAAATTTCCTTTACACCTCATACATTTTTTAAATCTCCTCATCATAGGCAGAACTACTTGCCATATAAACTTGCGCTATAGTGGTCGGTATTGGTTTGTATTTATCTTGGCTACAATGACTCATGAATTAGTGCACACTGGCTTGAGAAAGGCAATGAATTACCTTCCCACACCCAGCACAATAATATTTACAACCACAAGGTATTGAGAATTTAAATCTCATTCTACTAATATATCTGTATGGAAGAGGTCATGTCTCACTATAACAGATATAAGGGTTTTTAAATGCCTCTGTAGATGTTGTGTTCAGCTGCATGCTGTGCCACAGTTTGGCAGTGGCGATTCATCCTGACGGACATTGGTTTGTTGTCATACCAATATAAAACGCTGTGCAATGATTGCAGCAGAGTTGGTATATCACATGACTGCTTTCACAGGTAGCCCGACCTCTGTTGGGGTAGGATAAGCCTGTGACAGCCTTGCCACACGTGGATGGTGAATTAGCAGTGATGAGAAGTTCCTTACCCATTATGCCAAAGGCCTTCACAGACAGACGTTAACCTCCTGAACTAGTCCGTTAACAGATTTCTTATGCTGTCTCCCCTTACACCACCAATCCTCCCTCCACCTCCAGTAACCAGTCACAATGGAGTGTCTTTCTTGTCACCCAATACCACCCCAGACTGGAACAACTGAATCACATCCTACATCAGGACTTTGATTATCTGTCATCATGCCCTGAAATGAGAGACATCCTACCCAAGATCTTTCCTACCCCTCCTAAACTGGTGTTACATTGCCCACTCAACCTCCACAACATCCTAGTCCATCCCTATGCCACTCCCAACCTCAACCCCTTACCATGAGGATCATACCCCTGCAGAAGACCCCAATGCAAAACCTACCCAATTCACCCACCCAACACTTCCTATTCCAGTCCTGTCACAGCTTATCCTACCCCATCAGAGGTTGGGCCACCTTTAAAAGCAGTCATGAGATATACCAAATCGCTGCAATTATTGCACAGCATGTTATATTGGTATGATGACGAACCAGCTATCCGTCAGGATGAATGGCCATTGCTGTGGCCACCACTGTGGCGAAAAGCAAGTTGGACCACCCTGTGGCACAGCATGCAGATGAACTCAGCACTCTGAATTTCAATGGCTGCTTCACTACCCAAACAAATCTGGATTCTTCCCTCCACCACCAGCTCTTCTGAACTGCACAGATGGGAATTGTACCTTCAAAAGATTCCACAGTCCCTGACCTCAACCTAAGATAACTTCCCATCCATACACCCTGTGCCTAACATCTCCACCCCCCCCCCCCCTTCCTTCCCCACTCATTATCCTGCATCTCTCCAATTCATGTCTTCCTTGCAACTGTGTTGCCCCTTACAATATCCTATTAATTCATTACTTTTTATTTTATTTATTTTGTCCTATCTTTTCCTGTTCTTTCCTATTTTTATCATTTCAAATCCTTCCACCCCCCCCCCCCCCCCCAAAACTCCTCTACACCTTCCTTTTATCCTTTTCCACCCTTTCCACTTCACTGTATTCATTGATGCAATTCAAATTCCTGCCTATCAGAGTTTTTACAATGCACTGCGGAAGTTTCCACCCCCTCCTTACCTGGAATCCTTCCTCCTCCACTAACCACGTCACTCACAGTCTAAATGCTTGTGGCACTGGAGTGGCTGGACATGGTGGTTGTGTGTGTATAGTTGTCTGAGTGATTGCGTGAATGTATGTGTTTCTTTTCCTGAAGAAGGCCATGGCTGAAAATTTAAAGTTGTGTGTATGTCATTATCTATTTTTGAGCCTGTCAGCAGCTCAGCAAGCCTCTTTATGGTGAGTTGTTACCTATTATTCATTATTAACATTCCAATCGGCTTTTCCATTGTTAAAAGAATAACATGAGGACTTGAACGGTATAAAGCTACAACGACAGTGGATCAGTGTTAAGTGACAAACTTAGCAAAGAAAACACAACTACTAGGCAGGAATTTTACTACTTGACACATAAAACTAACAATAATTTTTCATCCTTAACTTATTACAAAATAATAATATAAAAAATATCAAAGATAAACATCAAACAACTCGAGAATGAAATTATCACTCTGCAGTTGAGTATGCACTGATAAGAAACTTCCTGGAAGATTAAAACTGTGTGCAAGACTAGAATATGAACCCAGGAACCTGGATGGTAGAGTAATGATGGAAGTAAAGCTGTGAGGGCAGGCAGTGAGGAATGCACAGGTAACTCAGTCAGCAAAGGGTAAAGGTTCTTGGTTTGAATCCCAGTCTAACCCACAGATTTAATCTGCCAGGATTTTTCAACTAACGACTTGCTACAAGAAGTAGCACAGACAAAATTTAGGTTAATCTTAGCATGTTAAAGTAGCACACAACATGTATTTGAAACAATTGCCTGAGGCTTGAAATGTCAAGAACCTTTATCTAAAATGCAAAGCGTTCAAATAGAGTTTAAATTGTGAATGAAATAACAACAGTATGAAAATGAATTAGCTAAGATGATTTGTTGGTACGGTGTACTTAACAACAGATATTTATGATGGACTTTATGGTTGAAAGCTGCACACTTTGCAAATAATCAAATAATGGGAAATATTGATATACTGTGCATAACTGTCTTAATTCAGCATTGATTGTTCAAAAGAAGGAAAAAAGTTTAAAAAATGAGTTATAGTGTTCACATATTATTTATGTGCTTTCCATTTTTTGAATTGTCTTAGCAGTACATCTTAAAGGTTTTTTACTGCTGTCAGAAAAAAAAATGTAAAGCAGTGCTGATACAATGCTTCACATGTTTTTATCCTCTCATAAAATTTGTGCCCTTGTATGTGAAGGCACATTACAGAAAAGAATCTCCTGAGTAACAATAAATGTGTTAAGTACGGTACCCTTACTTTAAAATTTAATTTTATATTATTTTTCGATTCTACTGAGATACATGAAATTAAAAATTCACAGAAAGTGAACAACACACATATATGTATATAAATAAGTGTGTTTCTAACCATTCACCCAGACACAGAATCTGAGAAAATCCAAATAACGTTCTCCTTCCACTGGATCCCAACCCAAATCTGGATATCCTTTCTCCACAAGTTCAGAGTTGGATTGCAGACCACAACGAGAGAGATAGATTGCTATTTTTTCTAAATAGTGTTCCCTAGAAACAGAGCAAAAACAAAATGACAGGTTCTTAACAGGAAGAGAAACTTCAAATTATAGCAACAACAACTCCATTGCAATTAATAACCTATTTAATGAAACCCAATCATGAATATTTTGATTTATTATTATTACTACTATTATTATTTACCTGAGTGCCAAAGCTAGCTCAGTGTTCTCCATGAGAGATGAATAGGCTACATCAAGAGGTGTACTTCCTCTCAGTGAAGGCCTAGACAGCAAAATGTTACTGTTTTCCAGAAGAAATGAGAAATGGTCGAACATTGCCTTCTGATTTTGCCGTGAAGTTCTACAGAAATAACAAAGGAATCGACAGCAAGCTACCACCATCTCATGGGAAGTATCCTGCAAAAAAAGTACAAAATATATAATGTCTCTTTGATCTTCATTACAAAAAAAGAAAGGCACTAAACAGGAAGAAGACATTAAATGAATTGTGTAACAGGAAAAAAACTGCAAAAACACAAACACATAAATGTTTCACTAAAATAAAGAAAATAAATAAATAAAATATCTCATCATAAAAATGTAACAGAAAATACCACAATAAATTCATAGACAAATAGTACAGTGATACATTTGCAGCAAACTTTTATTAACAGGATGTGGAGACTAAATAGCAGTGCAGGAAACTGAGTTGGTGAGCAGACAAGATTTTGAGGTGAGTGGAAGGCATCGGGAAACCACCACTGAAAATATCCCAAGAAAACCCTATGGCTTTGCTCAGCTCAAAATGTTGCGGAGTTTCAAGTTCCCAATCGGATCTCGTAGGGGGGGGGGGGGGGGGAGGGAGGGGGGGGAACCAGGTGAAGAGAAGCATCAAGAAAAATAAGATGCAGCAAGGAGAAGCACTGCATAGGAACATGGAATGTAAGATCCCTATATCATATATATTATTTCTCTTCGGTGTTTTATTGTTGGTATGCCATATCTCCAGTATTACTTATCCAAAATTAATGATTGAGGTATCATTTTCAAAGTTTCATTCTCCACTAATGATGAAAAATACACAGATAGTTTATTGTTTTCACAAAAAAAAACTTCAGTTTGAAAAAATTTGTATGAATTTAGATTGTATGAACAGTACAATTTTTTTCAAAATATTTTTTGTGGGAAAGAAAAACAACAGAACAACAACTTTGTGTTTTTAGTCATTAATGGAGAATGAAAACTTGATACCTCAATCATTAATTTTGAAAAAGTAATATGGGAGATATGGCGTACAATATAAAGTAGGCGAAGTTTACTTACTAGGCGAAGGAGCACAGGTAGTGACAGTAACATAAATAAAGAAAACACACACACACACACACACACACACACACACATAATCGCAAGCTTTTGCAACTGTTTGTTGCTTCTTCAAGTAGAGTAGCGAAGGAGAGGGAAAAGGAAAGGATTTGGGTATATGGGAGCGGGTGAGCAGTCATTCCAATTCCAGGAGAGGAAAGACTTACCTTTGGGGAAAAAGGATAGGTAAACAAACACACACACCCACACACATATGATGATGATGCCTGGCAAATGATTGGTAAATGGGACATGTATTTACGGTTGTTCCCATCAGCCACCACGCCCAGTATCAACTTAGTTTGTGCAGCCAATATAAAAGCACTGTACAAGGTGCCATCTACTGACAATCTGTTTAACTAACATGAATGACAGCTCTTGCAGTTGTTTGGATTATTTCTGCATGCCAAAGACTTTCTTTGATGCAAGCATAGTTTATCACACAATTTCGGTTATACGTAATGACAAAAAATTCACAAATAATTTAATTGAACTGACAGCCATGAGAGCCCTTGCAGTTGTTTAGATTCTTTACACAAGAGTAGTTTATCATGAGATTTCTGTATCACATGTCAATGCAAACAGCTGTTGCAATTGTTCACTTTGTTCAAGCAAGCACTGTGTACTGTGCAAATGAACTGAATTACCTCAATGTTCGTCATCATATATATTATTTTTCTGATTTTTTATATGTTTCACAATTAATCATATTGTATTTAATTATATACATTTTCTTACACTGAGACTAATATTTGTTACTTCTATTCAAAGTTTCTTATCTTTTATAAAAATGTACTTGTATCTGCCTTTTCTCCATTACTATGTTACCTATCTGTGACTGATCAGGATAAAGCACAAATTATTCGAATGGGTCAACTAGTCAGGAAAAATTAGACATAGTCAAAAGAGAAATGGAGAGATTTAACAGCAACATATTGGGAATAACTGAAATGAGGTGTACTGGCATGGAATAATTTTGGAAACAGTGTTCTGGACATGAGAACAACAGAAGTAATGGAGTAGCCTTCATAGTTAGTGATAGAGTAGGTAAATCTGTAATGGGATGCAACTATAAAAATGACAGAATGATGTCTATCAGACTTCTAGGTCAGCCCCTCCACATCACAGTAATTGAAGTTTATGCACCAACCACTGATGCTGAAAAGGAGTGCCTGGACAAGGTGGTTGTGTGTATATAGTTGTCTGAGTGATTGTGTGAATGTATGTGTTTCTTTTTCTGACAAAGGCCATGGCCAAAAATTTAAGTTGTGTGTATGTCATATCTATTTTCGTGCCTGTTAGCAGCTTAGCGAGCCTCTTTACGGTGAGTTGTTACCTCTCCTCCATTATTGACATTTCAAATCAGATTTTCCATTGTTATGATTACATACTTTGTACTCAGAGGTGAAAAAGTACAGTCACCCACAACAAGACCTGGAGCTGTTTATGGAACAGATCATGAGCTCCTAATTGCAACATTTCAGCTGAAACTGAAGAAAGTAGCAATATCCATTCCATCTCGCAGAAAATATCGTAAGTCCATATCCTATGACTATGCAGTAGAGGTTGGAAACAGATTTAATATATTAGAGCTGGAAGGCAAAAGCTCACAAGTTCTGTGGGCAGAAGTAGCCAATATTGTCAAGGAGGTCGCAGAGAAACACATTACCAAGAAAAAGAATAGCAAGAAGGAAACCGAAAATCAAGATCAGCTATGTTTAAATCAAAAAGAGTTTCAGAAAATAGCTAGAAGAGATAAAAATACCTTCTGTAATGAACAGTGCAAATAAGTTGAAGATAGTAGCAGAATGGGGAGTATAAGAGATCTTTACAAGAAAATTAGAGAAATTAAAGAAAAATTCCAGGCCCAAATTGGAATGATAAAAGATATAAATGGAAAAGATCTAAGTGAAGCAGAGGATGTTAAGGAGAAATGGACAGAATATGTGGAAGACCTATACAACAATGAACAGCATACTGACAATATTGCTGCTGCTGACGATGTTAAGTCCATTGGGTCCTTGAAAATATGGCTAGTATCAAAACTAGTGGACATGATGGAATACCAGCAGCATTATTTAAAGTCATTGGAAACAATGCAGTAAAAGTGCTGCATTCAAGATGTCAGAAAACATGGAGAATGCAGCAGTGGCCAGAAGACTGGAAAAGATCAGTATTCATCCATATTCTAAAGAATGTTCATCACTGGACAACTGCACTTATCTCGCATGCCAGCAAGTCATGCTGAAAATCTTACAAACAGATTTTTTCAATATCTAGATTGAGAGTTACTGGAAGAACAAGCTGGGTTTAGAAAAGGGATGGGAACCTCAAATCAAACTGCCAACATTCGAGGGATTATGGAAAAACCACGAGAATTCCAGAAAGACGTTTACCTCTGCATTATTGATTATGCCAAATCCTTTGACTGTTTTGATCACAACAAATTGTGGGATGTACTAAATAATGTGAGAGTACCAGTTCGCCTCATTCATCTGATTTGGAGTTCATACCTTGACCAAGAAGCCATGGTGAGAACATTGTATGGCACAATGAAACAAATAAAAATTCAGAACGGGTCCAGCAAGGCTGCATATTGTCTCCATTCTTATTCAATCTGTTTATAGAGCACATCATGAGGAATGCCAGGATAGATGAAGAAGAGATGGGAATTAAAATAGCTGGAATGAATGTAAACAATTTCAGACGTTCAGATTATACCATACCGTTGGCAGAAAGTGAAGAATAATTAAAGAATCTCTTGCTGAAAGTGTAAAACGAAAGTGAAAAGCTGGTCTCAGGCTAAATGTGGAGAAAACCAAAATTATGGCAACTACACCTATCAATTCATGGGGTATAAGAAGAGAATCCATGGAAGTATGTCCACAATGAATTATCTCGGTTCTCAGATCTCTGATGATGGTGACTGCAGCCACAAAATCAGGAGATGATTGTTGCTCGGTAGAAAGGCAATGTCAAACCTTAAAAAGAGAGGTATGTTCCAGAGATGTAAGTTTAGCAACAAAGATGTGTACTGCGAAGGCTATGGTCTTCCCAGTTGTGATGTTTGAATGTGTGGTGTGGACCATTAGAAAGGCTGAACTGTGAAGAATTGACTCCTTTCCTCCTGGAGGAAAATTTCTAGAATTCCATGGATGGCAAAGAGAACCAACAGATCATATTAGAGCAAATAAAACCAGGAAGGTCTAACATTAAAACAAAAGCTGACCTATATTTCACACATAATGAGAAGACATGCTTCACTGGAAAAAACATTAATGCTGGGGAGGAGGGGTGGATCGATGGCATCACAAAAGCAATGTGTTTCAACCTGGAAGGTCTATGGAAGAAAGTGCAGACAGAGGAAAGTTGCGGGCTTTGGTTCATGGGGTCACAAAGAGTCAGAATCAACTAAACGAATAGAGAGAGAGAGAGAGAGAGAGAGAGAGAGAGGGGGGGGAGGGAAAGAGGGAGGGGGGGGCAATAAAAACTGTCAGATCATATATAATACTTATAAAATGTGGAGTGTTTCCACATAAAAAAGCCCCATCTCTAAAACTTCTGTAAGTAATTTAAAGAGCAATGGTAAAACTCAATAGCTGAAACATAGAGTCAATAACAGTCATATTGATATGAGACAAACTTACAATACTATCTGGGAAAGGATAGGTTGCTCCGCACTACAGAGATGTCCGATGAGCCGCAGAAAGACACACATAACAGAATAAACAAAATGAAGCTTTCGGCTGTTAAGCCCTCATCTGCCACAGAGTACGCACATACACACAAACACACACACATACACACACACACACACACACACACACACACACACACACACACACACACACACACTCACAAAAACCCAACCGCCGTCTCCGGCTATTGGGGCTAGACTGCACAACAGAGACATTCCAGCCGCAATAGCTGGAATGTGTGTGTGTGTGTATGTGCGTACTATGTGGCAGATGAAGGCTTAATAGCTGAAAGCTTCATATTGTTTATTCTATTATGTGTGTCATTCTGCAGCTCACTGGACATCTCTGTGGTGAGTAGCAACCTATCCTTTGCCAAATGTTGTTAAATCCTTTAAGGTATTTCAATTGTTTTATTTTACAAAACTATCTGAAAGACCTTGTTCACATGAGAATTTCCCATGACATATTCCCACACACTTCCAATCTTCCCAACATCCCAATAAACAGTTTCAATGGAGGAGTCTGCTCAACAGACACTATCACACTAGAATGGAATGACTGAACCGTATCATTTGTCATGGCTTTGATTATCTATCATTATGCACTGAAATGTGGAGCACCCTACCAAAGATCCTTCTTACCTCTCCTAATGTGCTGTTCCATTTCCCACTCAACTTTCACATCCTAGTCCATCTGTATGCCAATTCCAATGCCATGGATCACATCCCCGTAAAGATCCTTGCAAGACCCACCCAATCCATCCGTCCAGCATTTCCTATTTCATTCCTAGCCCATTATAGACCAGCTACCTATGAAAGCAGTCATGTCATTTATCAGCTCTGCTGCAATCATTGCACTGCTTTTTATATTGGTTAGACTACCAATTAGGTGTCTACCAGGATGAGTGTGTACTACCAATGTGTGACTAAGAGCAATGTGGCCCAACCTACGGCACAAGATGCGCCCAACTGTAACATGCTAGATTTCAATGACTGCTTCACAACGCAGGCCATCTGGAACTGTGTAGATGGAAGTTAAACTACACTAAGAGCAATGTAACAACACTTTCCGCCAGTCAGTTTCTGCTCTCTAATCCTATCACCTTCCCAAATTCACATCCATTCACTTGCATTGTTTGCCACTGTTTTCCCCTTTTCTGCTTCTCTCTAATTCCCCCCCCCCCCCCCCTTTCCACCACACAACATAATCCAGTCATCCAGTACCTGCACTCTTCATGAGGCATTACTGATGTATGAATGAATGAATGAATGAATGAATGAATGAATGTGTGTGTATGTGTGCGTGTTCTTTTGCCAAGGACAGCTTTGGCCAATAACTAAGTTATGTGATTGTGATTGTCTTTTTCATTGTGGTTGTTTGTAGCTCAGTATGTCAACTTTTATGGTGAGTAACAGACTACTCTTTTCATAATATGGTAGACCACAGCTTTTCAGATTGGGTGATCTGGTGATCTGACACCCAAGGGCATGATTAATAGGATCAAGAGTCTCGAGTATCTAGTACATTTAAGATTACAAAACAAATGAAAAATTGTCATAAAATAATACAAAACATCTCTCCTAGGTTCAGTTTAACCTATTAAACATATGGTTGGTTTACTGAATTCATAACAAAATTGATAAGTTTTGCAGCTGTGAAAAGGGATTTGATGTCTAAGTATACTTCATGTAAAAATTATATCAAAACTAATGGTTTTTTTTTCACAATTATCACCTGTTTTCATGGAATTTATTTTATTGACGCTCGTTAGAGGGTATCCTGCGGAACTGTATTTATTAACATGGTGGTAAAAAGTGGTTAGGTTATGTTGTAGACAGATAACTTTGCTAGATTTCAGATGACTCCTTCTACAGAGCTAGAGCATACATACACAGACCACACTCCAAAGCTGTGGAATGAATAATACTAAGATCTTGTCTTCTTTTTGAGCTCATAATGTCTCTCATTGTGGAACACTGCCGAATCAAATGTTCAGTACATAGAAAGGTTATTTACACTAAATAGAAATTAAACATGGTCCAGGTGCCAGTTGACAGTGTCTGCACATTTAGTATGTGTAGTGAGTGCTATAAGATGAATGAACAGAACAGGTGTCTACTGACAGAATCTGCAGTGTTATGTTTTGAAATACTACATGTATGGGATGTGATGTGAGTGCTATGAGAAGAATTAACAGAATGTGAATACATTTTTACATATTTAAATAACTCTTTTTACAAGCCAATACTGTACACAAATGACACACAAAATGAGGTTGCACTATTTTATCCGGAAATATTAAAAAAAATTTAAAAAAATAAAATACATAAAAAAACTTTTTTATATTTCTTTATTTTAGGATACTACATGACTGGTTTTGTATTGGTATACTCACATCCTAATCTAACATTTTGTCATTGAAATATGCATGTCTCAACATTTAGACGATGTATCAGTTGATATAACTACTTAAATTGCCTGGTCACATATGCAAGCAGTAGGAATCCATAGGACATGTAAGCAGTGCAAAGTAGAATTACACCAGTCCTGAACAATCAAAAGTTGACTATGGATGCCTGTGAGGGTGAAGGTCGGGGTGAGAGTTTAAATAGGGAAAGATTAATTTTTTAAAACTCACAACCACCAACTGCGAACCAAATTCCTAAACATGCAAAAACACTGGAACTGTGATTGCTACTGTTTGACTCGTTTTCTAGGGGATGATATCACATGTTCGCAGCTGTCCTCCCCTGCATATGATTAACAAAAAAATTCATAATAAAGTAAGTTTATGTGAGAAAAGGGTGTACTAACTACTATTTTTGAAAACACGTGAAAGTTCACTTTATGTTGTTTACTAAACCATATTAAAACCTGTGGCTGATACGTCTGTACGTCGACACATTTATCAAAAAAAATTATAGTTCGTGAGCTCCCAGACAAAATGAATATTTGTCGCAAATTGTTTTCACACCATGTGCCTGTCTCAAACACCGTTTATGTTCATGCCTATATGAGGACACGTGTTACATTAACAAAACACAGTCACTTTAATTCAGTGCAATGCACACCTTGTTCCACCGGCTAAATATTCACAACACACAGTAGCACTCGATTCAACTTGGTGCAGTCTACGACGAGCAACCACAACTGGCAATTGCCACACAAAATGCTATAGTCTCCACGTGGAGATCCACACGCCGACCGTGCAGAGCGACGTCGCACCCGGCCAGCTACACCACTCATTCCCGACTCCCCACTCCCTGCCCTCGCGCGCGCGGGGCGCGCCAATGGCCCAACTGCCGGGTTTTTTCCCTACGTCATCAACTTCCCCATGTGAGCCGTTCTAACCGACTTGCCAACTTACAGCGCTCAGCCAATACATTTCTAAAACTTTACTTAAAATCAAAATAATTACACTACACATTAAACAAATGTCTTCTTAGGTTTTTATATTGGTATAAATATCCTTTGTACTATTTATTATAATCGTGCAATTTCTTATATCACGGATAAGTGATTTAACTGAATATTTCAAGATAAAATACACAAGATTAATTGAAAATAAAATGAGAAATAGTTAATATATTATTTTTATAAACAAACATTGCCATGCTAGTTGTGTAACTGTCTTGTATTCATTGGTAATTTATTACTTTTCATTGTCAATTAAACATATTACGCCAGATGTGACTATATCAGCTAATGTATTGTTTATTTATCAACAGGCTATTTTGTAATGAGGGTCTTAAAGGTTCCTAACTGCATCATATTACTTCAAATGCAAGTAGTATTAGAATATTTTATTTCACGCTGTGCACTGCACTGCACCTGGCACTTGCCATTGTCCCTCTCTCCCCTCACCCGAAACTAGCCTGGAAAATCCTAAGCTGGAACAAGCCACCAACGTCGGCCTGCTCGCCGCCTCCCCTCAGCTACAGCACACAGCAAATCTCAACGTGGAGAATTTCTGCCTATGGCCTAACTATAAATGTTGTCACCCAACTGCGTACATACATTGCTACCATAATTATTAAGATTACAATTGTGTAACATTTGGTGCATTGGCATGGTCAATGTTTGCAGTGAACTTCATACTGTTTAATTACAAATGCTATTAATTACCAATATTTCTAATGGGCGGTAATCTCACATGCCCCACAATGGAGTTGCAGCTGTTGTTGCACTAGGCAGGGCAGGCCACCAAACAACATGTAAATAAAGCTATTATTGCAAATTATCTGTGTTTATACACTATATGGTGGCCCGCCCTGCCCAGTCAAAAGACAAGAGATAAGGTGATGTGTCCAAGATAAGCTGGAGCAACAAAGTTGGACCTCAAGTTGGGGTGTGGGGAGAGGTGGGGACAAAGTTGTCAAGTTTCTGTCATTTGTCTCACTTGGAAAATATTGTAGATGGCAATGGTCCCAGTTGAGCTGCAGTATTGGTACAATGTATTATACTAACAACATTTTTAAATTTCATGACTTAAATATTATTTTTTGGCTCAAATAAATGGCATCCCACCTTCAGAACTTGGTGCACAACATCTAGAAGTTACAAGGAAACTCTATTCACAAACTTTTGATTATAGCAATTACTTTAATTTGCAATAAAATAATAATTTTTCCCCGTCAGATACAACAATCTATTGAGCAATTTATTGTGATGCCATTATACATACAATAATTACTGGAATGTGTACATGCAAAGAGATTATTCTCAATAAGGACATCTCAAATGAACAGAGACAATGAAAATTCCAGGAAGATTCAACAATATTTTTGAGAAGGACAAATTGCTACTCACCACAGAGTTGTCTAGATGAGCTACATGATGGCACACATAACAGATTACAACTTAGTAAGTTACCTGTTCCACCCTTGTAAGTTGTAGTTTGTATTGTGTGCCTTTCTGCAGCTCACTGAGATGTCTCTGTGGTGAGTAGCAACCTATCCATCTCAAAAACACTGTTGAATAAAGAAACAATAATTTTATGTACTCACTATCTGGCAGGTTTTGGTAAGACAAAGATTTTAAATAAATAAAGAATGTTAACCTTCTCTTTTGTAGCAACCTCGCCCTCTTGGCCAGTTGCTTGAGCCTGTGTCTGTGTGTCTGATTGTGCTTGGGCCCTACGACCCAAAGTGTTCATCATAACTGCCATCACATTTTCATGAACACGCAAGATCCTAATCAAATCTGGATGTTGGAAAAAGGTGTGGTTGTTCACAAGTTTCCTGAAAAGTTAAAATTTGTCAATAATTAAATTTATGGAACTATTTCTATCATATATTGCATAACATAACTAAAGCAATTAGTTAAAAACTTCTTTTGACTGTTAAACAACACTTGAATAATAGTAGAAATAAATATTATGTAACTCAAACTAAAATTTTCAAATTATTTACTTCTTAAACCATGATTTCAACACAGGGATCCCAGAGACCACACTTTGTGAGATATGTTGCCAAAGAATCACACGGGAGTTAGGATTAATATAACAGAACAACTCAACAAGACACTCGTATATGGCAACACACTGCGAATAATGAAGTAGCACTTTCTACAAAAAATGGAAATACTGTTACGGAAAGAACATATTATTTATAGATAAATTGATTATATAATGTCATGGTTTTGACTAATTTAATACTTATAAAAATAAATAAAAATTAGGCAGTATCATATATGGAACAACGGCAGTAATTTCATAGTGCTCTTGAGTGAATGCTTGACAGCCAATTACTGCATTTTTTTTTAAAAAAAAAGAAGAAGAAGAAGTTGTGATAAACCGATACAGATAATAGAGTAATAGCATACCATAAGCGCTCTCTCATTAATTCTTCCTCCTCTTGTGACATCTGTACAGGCAGCAATGCTCTAATTTGACTCAATCCCACCCACATGGCAGCTACATCATTCTTTGTTTTACTGTTGATTACATATGTTTTTTGTAGAGCCCGTATAAGTTCTCCAATGCTGTCATACTGTCTTACCAATAATCTGTAACAGTTCAAAATGTTACGAGAACATAATAGCAACACACATTGTAACCGTTAAAATGTTAGAATTACAAATCACTACTGAAAACCTACCCAAACATTTCTCGCACCAGTTTTGGTGTTTCAATCTGAGACTCCTCGGCCCATCTAACAATTGTTTTGATGAGTACTTTGCGGAATATCTCTGAAAAAATAACATAAAAAAATGATAAACACAAAATTAACAATTTCTAATACAGCACATGTAATAGTAAAGGTGTGTTATTGTATTATATTGTAGGAAGAGTGTTTTTACCCCCCTTCTTCTGGCAGTATATAAAAATTTCAGGAAATTATATAAATAATACTGATAAGTATGTGAAAGGTAGCAACTAGTGGGTAAAATTTATGTAATGGCCCAGTCGCTATTTTTGCATGTGGCATAACAAATAGAAGGTAGAAAGTGTGATCACTTGCAGAGTACACCTGTTTCGCTGTTTGACAGTGCTAGCTCTGATTTACGGGCTACTCTCCCATGCAGTGAAGTAACACTTTCATATTCGTACCTCTATTTTGCGTGTTACGAAGTCGAGATTCTGATATAGGCTCCCTATGTTGTGGGAACATATTCAAAACTGATTATTTAAGCCCATTCTCCATAATGACTGAGATGGAAAATAGAAGATCATGGCAGTGAATAAACAGCACGACTTCATACACAGTAATTAATTTTTTGACCATAGTAAGAAAAGGAAAAATCGTAATAACTGAATGGTCTGTGGCAACATTAATATTTATTCTTACTGCGTCACTTCATATTCCTACTGCAGTCCAACTAGATAACGATCGTGAAATCTACTTCAAAATATAACACTTTCATAACTGACTGTCAGTAATGTTGCTAATAAAGTAAAGTGGAAAAGTGGAAAGTTTTCAGTTCTATAATATGTATTACAGAACATTGTCGATCTTCAATCCTTTCCTAAAATTGTGTTTCCAACCATTACTTTCCAGAATTTGATTCAGGATTTATATTTTTCTGGCTGGTATTCAAGCTAGAACACATAGACACCTGTATCTCAAAACAGACAAAAATCCTACTTGCCCAAAGTGATGTACGGAGTGTGCCTATAGCAGCACAATTACTCTAGCCTTCTCTGATTTCAGTTTATTCCTTGGCCTGGCCAAGCGACTTCTTAATTCTTTTTATTTGTGCTTTCAATACTTACAGTACTTCAGGTGGATCAACATATTTAGAGCTAACAAACAACTGGGTTTTACTGAAATAAGTAGTGATATCACTGTCACAAATTTTTATACAACTGGTGGGTGTTTTATTGACAATTTTGCAAACAGGTTTACTTTATAAGCTTTACTTTATATAGGAGATTTTCATAGCTTTAATGGGGTAAACGAATACATGGGCAACTTCGGGAAAATGTGAGGAACTGAATTTGGTTTCAAGTACCAATTAATTCTGGGCAGTTCTACTTCTCTTCCATGAATTTGTCAGTTTCTAATGTTAAATTTTCAGTAAAGTGAGCATCACAAATGTACGAGTTTCTTGTTAGTGCCTTGTCTTTTCTTGGGATAACTTTTTACCATTTCTTAAAATTTTTTCAATCTTTTGATGACTCGAAAACGTTTAGCTACTTGCAACTTCTATATTCTGACTTCCAATCGGGTACAAAATACGAAGGCATCGTCACTTCATTTTAGTAGACTGCACATGTAAAAATCAATTTCAGTCGAAGTAGTTGCTTGGCACTCTTGTCTTTCAGTTTCATTTCACATCGAACACTACTAACAATCTGTAGCACTGCACAATACTCCACATAAAACCCGAAATATCCACAAATTGGCAATGAAGCACACGATGTAGCACTTATGAACATAAACACAACAGCGTGCAAAACAATCGCATCAACGGGAAGTGGGACATTTCCACACTAACCCTATTGATCCCATGTTATTGGAGATGAGAGATCACAATTTCTAATTCTATAATGCATTTGCTTCACTAGTATTACAACACCACAAAAAATAAAAATCAATTGATCTTCTCAATACCTAAAAGTTGCATACAGAACACTTAATTGCAGTTATCAGGAAAATTCATTATCAGTAGGACCAGCTGGGATAAACAAGATATCAGAGGGTGCAATTTTAAATATTTGACTGTAAAAAAAGGACAATACACAATTAAGGAATGTTATGTCAATCCGATAATAATGATCATCCCTATCAAGGCTGGCACAACCTTTACCTATTATAAAAATGGTTGATACTGAGGACATGTTAATGTTTTTAAAAGAAATTAAAATCACTGTCCAACTTGGTAAAGAATACAAGAAAAAGCTCAAGAACACACCCAAATAGTGAAACGGTACAATTATCTTTAACTGCACTATACCAAATGCAAAGTTTATCCACAAGTTTCCAATTAATTCGTTGTACTGCTCTGGTTAGACAGATCGCAACACAGATCCATGGATGGCTTGGCACAATGTGACACTGGAGGTGTGAGATGATGGCTACACAGTGAACAAATTATTTCATCCTAAGCACTCCTACATTGGAGTTACTAAAGTAGCAAAGATGAATAAGATGTTCTTACAAACTGCTCGACGCAATGGACAAGAACAGAAGAGTAACTCTACTGTAAATTGTAAATGAGTACTTCGAAATGAAAATACAGAGCAATGAAGCAATTAGTCACAGAGAAACAAACCTGAACACTTCAGCAATATAATTGGCACTTTCAACAAAATGTGAGGCAAGTCACTGGACATACTACCAGCAATTGCCCACCTGCGTCCTCATGCTAGGAGTACAGCCAGCCGAATCCCACTATTCACCTTGTGGCAAACCACATGTCTCTCATATCGTTTTCATCAGAGCCGATCATGGCTCCAGTTTCAAATGTCTCGTCCCCAACCATATTCTACATTAGGATGTTGTGGTTCTGGATTTCTGAATGTGGCTCTCCAGCAAGGATACGACTTCCTAAAATCCTGCCCCGAAATGAGATCCATCCTTCACGACATCCTCCCCAATCCTCCGAGAGTGTCTTTCCGCCGCCTACCTAACCTCCGTAACCTCCTAGTCCACTCCTATGAAATCCCCAAACCACCTTCCCTACCTTCTGGCTCCTACCCTTGTAACCGCCCCCATTGTAAAACCTGCCCTTATGCACCCTTCCACCACCACTTATTCCAGTCCCGTAACCCGGAAGGTGTACACGATCAAAGGCAGAGCCACTTGCGATAGTACCCACGTGATCTACCAACTGACATGCCTGCACTGTGAAGTGTTCTATGTGGGAATGACCAGCAACAAACTGTCCATTCGCATGAATGGACGCTGGCAGACAGTGTTTGTTGGTAACGAGGATCACCCTGTGGCTGAACATGCCTTGGTGCACGGCCAGCACATCTTGGCACAGAGCTACACCATCCGGGTTATCTGGATACTTCCCACCAACACCAATCCTTCAGAACTCCGGAGATGGGAACTAGCCCTTCAGCATATTCTCTCTTCCCGTTGCCCACCTGCTCTTAACCTCCGCTAAATTTGAATTCCCGCCAGCCATCTTTAACATCTTAGCATCTTTGCCTCGGTTCTCTGGACAGAGCCTCTGCCTCTAGTGGCATCTCTGTCTAACTTAATAAATTTAATAATGGAAAGTCCAGGTTGGAATAAATAATATAGTGAGGACAGTTTACTACTCACCGCAAAGACGTGGCGACAAGCTGCGACAGGCACATACAAAAGACACACACATACAACACCCATGTGTTGTATGTGTGTGTCTTTTGTATGTGCCTGTCGCAGCTCGTCGCCACGTCTTTGCGGTGAGTAGTAAACTGTCCTCACTATATAACTTAATAAATTCTTTGGTTTCTATAGTGTGTCTGCCTAGGTGTGTTTGCGTCTGTGTGAATGTATGGGTGTGTGTGTGTATTTGTTCAGCTTCCTTTTCTTCTCCCAAGGTAAGTCTTTCCTGTCCCGGGATTGGAATGGCTCCTTACCCCCTTCCTTAAAACCCTCATTTCCTTTTCCCTCTCCTTCCCTTCTGCCGGAAGAAGCAACTATATATATATATATATATATATATATATATATATATATATATATATATATATATATATATATATATATAGATTCGTGAAGTACACTTACCAGGCGAAGGGGCACAGGCAGTAATAGCAACAAATAAACACACAGACACACACACACACACACACACACAAATGCTAGCTTTTGCAGCCTAGCTGCTTCATCAGGCAGAAGGGAAGGAGAGGGAAAAGGAAAAGGAAATGATGAGGGTTTTAAGGAAGGGGGTAAGGAGCCATTCCAATCCCGGGACAGGAAAGACTTACCTTGGGGGAAAAAATGGAGGGTAAATAAATGCACACACACCCACACATTTACACAGACACAAGTACACTTAGGCAGACATACTGTAGAACTGTAGAAAGCAAAGAAGTTAGAAGTTAGACAGAGATGCCACTTGAGGCAGAGGCTCTGTCCAGAGAACCAAGGCAAAGATGTTAAGATGGTGGGTGGGAATTCGAAATTAGCGGAGGTTGAGACCAGGTGGGCAACGGGAAGAGAGAATATGCTGAAGGGCTAGTTCCCATCTCCGGAGTTCTGAAAGGTTGGTGTCAGTGGGAAGTATCCAGATAACCCGGATGATGTAACACTGCGCCAAGATGTGCTGGCCGTGCCCCAAGACGTGTTTAGCCACAGGATGATCCTCATTACCAAGAAACACTGTCTGCCTGTGAACATTCATGCGAATGGACAGTTTGTTGCTGGTCATTCCCACAAAGAACGCTTCACAGTGCAGGCATGTCAGTTGGTAAATCATGTGGGTGCTATCCTGCTATCCAAGCAGGAAAAATTAAATATAAAAAATCACCAGGCGAAGGAGCACAGGTGTAACAGCATCACAAATAAATAAATGAATACACACACACACACACACACACACACACACACACACACACACAAACGCAAGCTTTCGCAACCCAGTTGCTTCTTCAGGCAGAAGGGAAGGAGAGGGAAAAGGAAATGATGAGGGTTTTAAGGAAGGGGATAAGGAGCCATTCCAATCCCGGGAGAGGAAAGACTTACCTTGAGGGAAAAAATGGAGGGTAAACAAATGCACACACACCCACACATTCACACAGACACAAGTACACCTAGGCAGACATACTGTAGAAAGCAGCACCCGCGTGATTTACCAACTGACATGCCTGCACTGTGAAGCGTTCTATGTGGGAATGACCAGCAACAAACTGTCCATTCGCATGAATGGTCACAGGCAGACAGTGTTTGTTGGTAATGAGGATCACCCTGTGGCTAAACACGCCTTGGTGCACGGCCAGCACATCTTGGCACAGTGTTACACCGTCCGGGTTATCTGGATACTTCCCACCGACACCAATCCTTCAGAACTCCGGAGATGGGAACTAGCCCTTCAGCATATTCTCTCTTCCCGTTACCCACCTGGTCTCAACCTCCGCTAAATTTGAATTCCCACCCACCATCTGAACATCTATGCCTTGGTTCTCTGGACAGAGCCTCTGCCTCAAGTGGCATCTCTGTCTAACTTCTAACTTCTTTGCTTTCTACAGTTCTACAGTGTGTCTGCCTAAGTGTACTTGCGTCTGTGTAAATGTGTGGGTGTGTGTGTTTTTGTGTTTACCCTCTTTTTTTCCCCCCAAGGTAAGTCTTTCCTGTCCCGGGATTGGAATGACTCCTTATCCACTCGCTTGAAACCCACATCATTTCCTTTTCCCTCTCCTACCCTTCTGCCTGACAAAGCAGCTAGGCTGCGAAAGCTTGTATGTGTGTTTGTGTGTGATTTTATTTATTTTATTTGTTTCTATCGACGAGCCGGTCCTTTTGGTAAGTCATCTGTTTTCTATTTTTATTTTTGTTTATCCCACCGGGAAAGTTTCCCTCTATAATTTTCGTTTCATCAATTTGAATCTAACAATCACGATCATTTGTTATTGCTCTGTTACCTTTCGAAATCTTTTCTGTCCTCTTACTTTCTCCTTCTGTTTATGTTCTACATAGTACTCTCACTCTATTTTTACCTCCCTTCTTAGTTTATAATTCAATTTTCTCCAGGCAATTAGACTACATACAAGAATCTGTACAACAATCAGTAATATTAACTTGCGAGCCTATTCAAACAAAACGACCAACGTCATTATTATTACTTTTTATTCATATTCTCGCAGATACCGCCTTCAAAACTGTATCTCGATAATATCCCCCTTTCATCTACATTTCTCATTTTACTGCATTAACATCATCTCACAACTTCATTTACTATAACCTGTAATTGGCACTTCATAACAATTTTCGGCTTTTCAAAACAATTTTCGGCATTTCCAGCAACTTCGCGATTATTTCCATTCCGTTCTTCGATATTTCCGTCTGTTCTTCCGACATTTCCGATCTTTTTTTCTACACGTTTACATTTCTTAACAATTTTCGGCATTTCGTAGCAACTTCGCGATTATTTCAATTCCCGTTTTTCGATATTTCCGTCTGTTTTTCCGACATTTCCGATCTTTTTTCTATGCGTTTTCACTTCTATCCATTCGTTAGATTATTTTTACCCTTCAACCTTATTCTACCAACAGCTTTTTTTCCCATTCTATTCATGTCACCCTACATTGACCCCATCAAATTTTATCTACATTCCCTCCGCCATCATGCCTTTGCCCTAGCCAGACTAAGGTCACATATTTTATTCATTCAGGCTTGTTTAACATTTGGCATCACCCCCAAGGGCCTCACACTGAAAGTTCCCATCTCTGGCTGTAACCCATCCTTTCATCCCGCCCTATACCAATTCCAAACTGAACAATCCATATCCCTCACCCGCCTAATCCTTAACCTATACATCAACTCCGCCAATAAGCACACCTGTCAACTCCTATCCCTAATCAAAATCCTCAACCTTTCCTCTCCTACATCTACATCTGCAGTTCAGAATATCCTCCTTCAGGCCAACCACAAATTAGAACAGCATGCCACCCAGCACCTCAAAAAACTATCCAATCTCCTGGTCACCCACCTCCGGAAAGGCAACACTCTCTCCCTCAATAACCTCTCCAGTAAACCCTCAACCTCCTCTGATTGCACACAAACCCAGTCTCTCCCATCTACTCAATCTACCACTCCCAATTCCTCTCCCTCCCAAAACTCAGAATTCCAATCCACACAATCCGGAACCACATCATCCCAATTCAGTGGTCAACCTCTCCTCCAAACCTCTCTCCCAATCTGAAACCTCTGTCCTATCCAAAGGGCTGACCTTTAGCCCTACTCCCAAATTCAACCAAACAACCCTTGTGAAAGATTTACTATCCTATACTCGCAGTCTTTGCTGGAGATATCACTTTGCCACGAGGAAAAATAATCCTCTTCCTAATGATCCAGCTCCCCAAGACATCATTCAAATCGAACCCTGCCTAGAACAGTTCCGTCCTCCGTCACAGCGAGACCCACCTGCTCTTCCTCAAAATCACCCTCTTCAAACCTTCCAGGAATTCCTTACTTCCAACCTTGCCTCCCAGTCCTTCCTGAGAAACCTTAATCCTACTCCCAACATTACCGCAGCTGAATCCCGAGCCATCCGTGATCTGAAGGCTGACGATTCCATCGTCATTCTCCCTGCCGACAAGGGCTCCACGACAGTGGTACTTGATCGGCGGGAGTATGTGGCAGAGGGAGTGTGTCAGCTTTCAGACAATACCACATATAAAGTTTTACAAGGCAATCCCATTCCTGATGTCCAGGCAGAGCTTCAAGGAATCCTTAAAACCTTAGGCCCCCTACAAAACCTTTCACCTGACTCCATTAACCTCATGACTCCACCGACACCCCGCACCCCCACCTTCTACCTACTTCCGAAGATTCACAAACCCAATCATCCCGGCCGCCCCATTGTGGCCGGTTACCAAGCCCCAACAGAACGAATCTCTGCCTACATAGACCAACACCTTCAACCCACCATGTGCAGTCTCCCATCCTTCATCAAAGACACCAACCACTTCCTCGACCGCCTGAAATCCTTACCCAGCCTGTTACCTCCTGAAACCATCCTTGTAACCATCGATGCCGCTTCCTTATACACTAATATCCCACATGCCCAGGGCCTCGCTGCGATGGAATATTTCCTTTCACGCCGACCACCCACTTCCTTACCTAAAACCTCTTTCCGTAATACCCTAGCCAGCTTCATCCTAACCCACAACTTCTTCACTTTTGAGGGACAGACATACCAACAACTAAAGGGAACAGCCATGGGGACCAGGATGGCCCCCTCGTACGCGAACTTATTTATGGGACGCTTAGAGGAAGCCTTCCTGGACACCCAAGCCTGTCAACCCAAAGTTTGGTATAGATTCATTGACGACATCTTCATGATCTGGACTCACAGTGAAGAAGAACTCCAGATTTTCCTCTCCAACCTCAACTCCTTTGGTCCCATCAAATTCACCTGGTCCTATTCCAAATCCCATGCCACTTTCCTCGATGTCGACCTCCATCTATCCAACGGCCAACTACACACATCCGTCCACATCAAACCAACCAATAAACAACAGTACCTGCATTATGACAGCTGCCATCCTTTCCACATCAAACGTTCCCTTCCCTACAGCTTAGGTCTTCGTGGCAAACGAGTCTGCTCCAGTCCTGAATCCCTGAACCAATACACCAATAACCTGATAACAGCCTTCACATCCCGCAGCTATCCTCCTGATCTGGTACAGAAGCAAATTGCCAGAGCCACTTCCTCATCCCCCCAAATTCAGAACCTTCAACGGAACCCCAGAAGTGCCCCTCTTGTCACCGGATACTTTCCGGGACTGGAGCGGACTCTGAATGTGGCTCTCCAGCAAGGATACGACTTCCTAAAATCCTGCCCCGAAATGAGATCCATCCTTCACGACATCCTCCCCACTCCTCCGAGAGTGTCTTTCCGCCGCCTACCTAACCTCCGTAACCTCCTAGTCCATCCCTATGAAATCCCCAAACCACCTTCCCTACCTTCTGGCTCCTACCCTTGTAACCGCCCCCGTTGTAAAACCTGCCCTATGCACCCTTCCACCACCACTTACTCCAGTCCCGTAACCCGGAGGGTGTACACAATCAAGGGCAGAGCCACTTGTGACAGCACCCACGTGATTTACCAACTGACATGCCTGCACTGTGAAGCGTTCTATGTGGGAATGACCAGCAACAAACTGTCCATTCGCATGAATGGTCACAGGCAGACAGTGTTTGTTGGTAATGAGGATCACCCTGTGGCTAAACACGCCTTGGTGCACGGCCAGCACATCTTGGCACAGTTTACACCGTCCGGGTTATCTGGATACTTCCCACTGACACCAATCCTTCAGAACTCCGGAGATGGGAACTAGCCCTTCAGCATATTCTCTCTTCCCGTTACCCACCTGGTCTCAACCTCCGCTAAATTTGAATTCCCACCCACCATCTTAACATCTTTGCCTTGGTTCTCTGGACAGAGCCTCTGCCTCAAGTGGCATCTCTGTCTAACTTCTAACTTCTTTGCTTTCTACAGTTCTACAGTGTGTCTGTCTAAGTGTACTTGCGTCTGTGTAAATGTGTGGGTGTGTGTGTTTTTGTTTACCCTCTTTTTTTCCCCCCAAGGTAAGTCTTTCCTGTCCCAGGATTGGAATGACTCCTTATCCACTCCCTTGAAACCCTCATCATTTCCTTTTCCCTCTCCTTCCCTTCTGCCTGACGAAGCAGCTAGGTTGCGAAAGCTTGTATGTGTGTTTGTGTGTGATTTTATTTATTTTATTTGTTTCTATCGACGAGCCGGTCTTTTTGGTAAGTCATCTGTTTATATATATAAAATAGAAAATGGATGACTTACCCAAAGTACAGGCTCATTGACAGACACAAATAAAATCACACACATACAAGCTTTCGCAACCGTTGGTCGCTTCTTTAGGAAAAGAGGAAGAAAGGAGATGAGAAAGGAAGGATATGGGTTTTAAGGAAGTGGAAAAGGAGTAATTCCAATCCCAGGAGTGGAAGCACTTACCTTAGGGGAAAAGAAGGAAGGTAAACAAATACACACACACTCACACATATCCAAATGCAAACACACCTAGACAGACATTTATATATATAAAGTAGATGATGTTTACTTACCAGGCGAAGGAGAACAGGTATGTGACAGCAAACATAAATAAAACAAACACAAACACACACAAAAGCAAGCTTTTGTAACCTTGTTGCTTCTTCAGGCAGAGTAGGGATGAGAGGGAAAACGAAAGGATTTGGGTTTAAAGGAGAGGGTAAGGAATCATTCCAATCCCAGAAGAGGAAAGACTTACCTTTGGGAAAAAGAGATAGGTAAACAAACACACACACCCATACATATATACACGTGCACACACATAAAGGCAGACATCTGCAAAATGCATATCCTTTCCTTTTCCCTCTCCTTCCCTGCTCTTTGCCTATGGAAGCAACTAATGGTTGCATATGTCTATGGGCAGTGGAGTACCCACAGATATAAATGTCAGTTCAGTGACTGTGATGTGTTGTGTATGTACCCACCTAATGTATTTTTACAATTCTCCTCTTTTGGTTTAAAACTTTGATAGGGTAAAGATCACTGTGGCATTTTACACAACTTGTATTTTTTCCTGCTGTGAAGACAGTTTAAGACCAAAACTGGTTGTGAAATAAAGGTAACTGGACAGCAAAATGTAATACATTTCTTAAAGTGTGAGGGGCGTTTTTTAAGTAAGTTCCATTTGAACAGAAGTACACAACAAAAGGTTATTTCAAAAAAGTGAATTTATTTTCAGAAAGTACATACTTTATTCTATATTCTGACATACAGTAGTTGCCAAGTTTGTTCAAACACTTATCACGCCTATCAATCAATTTTAAAATACCCTCTTCATACAATCTTGCCGCCTGTTCCGATAACCAAGAGTTCACTGCCATTTTGTAAAGGACTGATCTCGACATGCCATGAAATTCGTTTGAGAGACCTATTATTGTGAAGCTCGTGTTCTCGCAAATCCTCACTTCAGCTGAAACCTCCAAATCGTCTGTAACCGAAGATGGGCGACCAGAGCAGTCCTTATCATGGATGTTGTTAGAGTCATCTTTGAATTCTTGTACCCACTTACACACTTTGCATTTACTCATAACAGTATCAACATAAACTTCACAAATCTGTCAATGTCAGGTTCCGTGGTGACAAAAGCCATATCACTGAGCGAACCTCACAGGCGGCGGGCAAGTTAATAGTCTTAAACATTTTGAAAACAAAGAACAGAAGTGTACAGTTTAGCTACAGAGCTGAAATTGAGCACGTTTGCTCCCAAGGCATGCCGGTACACGACTCACATGCTCGTTGCGTTATGTGTGCGAACTACTAGCTACTACAACAAAATGGAACTTTCTTAAAAAGTGCGCCTCATATATCAATGCTGTCCATCAATGCCTAATCAACAGTGTAAGCCTTTGAAAAGTTACTTTTGTTTATTAAATACTAATTAAAAAAATTAAAAATATTATGAACCTGCAGGTGGTAAACTTTATACACTATTGATTGTTCTTTAGGTTACGAAACAACACTACTATGAACAAAACAACTTATGTGAAGTCAATAGTTGTAATCACTGACAGCTGACCAGTGAAAAGGAAAACACAATGTAATGTTTGCAGTTAAAAAAAAAAAAAAAAAAAAAAAAAAAAAAAAAAAAAAAAAAAAAAAAAAAAAAAAAAAAAAAAACGAACAATGGAAAGTCAATGTTGGAATATCAATAATATAATGGTAACGATAATCACTGAGAGGCACACAGGCACGGTATAAGAGACAGTCACATTCAAGCAAGTAAAATTTTTTGTTACAGCCTTCATCATGATAACAGAGCCCACACATGATCACACAGGCACAATATGATAAACACGTCTGGCTACTGTGTCTAACAATGAGTCTAGTGCAGAGTACCTGCACTTTCTGGCAGACAGCCTTCAGCCTTGCATCCCTCCACTTTGCCCTCCCCACTCTGCGTTGTACTCACTGTTGAGACACAGCAGCCAGAGATGCAGTCATGTGTGTACCTTGTGCCTGTGTGTATATTCTCTTTTCTTGACATATATGCTGTCACCAAAAATTTAAATTTTGTGAGATGATTATCTTTTCTACATACCTGTTTGTGGCTCAGTGATCATCTTTACAACGAGATGCAACCTATCTTCATTACATTAATAATTTACACAAAAAGCACTTGCTCATTAACAGTCAAACCACAGATATGGACACATTCGCACAATATGTAGGGGGAAAATGAAGCTGTATCAAGTGCTCATTATGAATATTCATGTGTCTGATGTTAATTATGTTTTCAATTAAACATAAGAAAATAGAGATTTAATAGAAGAAGCCAATTATTTTCCATCCACACTAAGCAATTTTCTTGTGTTATGTACAGTATTTTGTAATTTTGCGCACATTACACAATAAAGCTCATTGTGCTTGAAAGTATTTTCTGGAAGGCAGTTTAAGTAGCCATGTATTTCCAAGTTTTAATAGTTTTTTTATCATAACTCATAGTAAAAAAGTATAAAAGATAATGAAATATTGCACTCTAGAGTAAAAATCTTATGTTCCTAAGTAAGTAATACAGAAATTTATGGACAACTGACCTTCGGGTGTTTTCTTTTCAGGTTCAACTACTTCCTTAGGTTCTTCCTCCATCTCTTTCACAGCATTGATAAAATTGTACAGGCGCTTAATAGGACCAGGTTTCACGACTTCAAGTGCATTTTCCTAAAGAAATAAATTTAATGAAATTTGTAATACGCTTTTGTGAGCAATATTTCATTATTAACCCCTAAAGCCGGGAGCCCAAGTACGTACTCGCACGCCCTGAGTGTCTGCACTGGCGGCATCACGACCCCGTACTCGCCACTTGCAGTGTCACAGGTAAAACTGTATTTCTCTGCCATCTGTTGCTGGTGAGCAACATTACTTTGTCAGACAACTGTAGACATATCTGTGTTGGCATATGAGGGAGATCTTTGTCAGGAAGTGAGCAAGTCGGATGAAATCATGTGTTATATCTTCAGTCTGAATGATACTGTTGACGCGAAACGACGCAGCCAAGCAATTAATGCAGTCATATGTAGGATCAAATTCTTTCAATTCTGAGTGAACCGATGGATAAATTAGATGGTATAAATGACGGCGGGATTGATCTGGATATTGATGACGACAATGGCACGGACTTTTGGAAGAAACACCGGAAAAAAGTGAATGGACAGCAGATAGTGAGGACGAGCGAGTTGAACGTGTGTGTGTTTTTAATGTAATAAAAATGTATTGTTAACAACTCCTGAAAATATCATTAATTTTTTAACAAATAATATCCGTGCTAGAGCAATTTCAATGAAATGCTCTATTCCGGTGCCAGCCAACAGCCTAAAGTACCATTAGTAGGCTTGGCAGGCGTGTGGTAACTACCGGCTTGAAGGGTTAATAAAAGATGACATGAAAATGGCATTAAGTTTGATTTCAGCAAATACATTATTGAGTAAATTAAAAGTTACTATTAACATTAAATTAGTACATAATTCCATTGCATTTTTCCATAAATTTAATAAACACAGATATACACATAACAGAGTCTGGTAATCAATAGTATGTTCTGATTCACTATTCACAAACACTCTCCAAACACTGTGGTACTTTTTGATTTTCTAACTGAGAAAACACATGGTTTAGAGGTGAAGAAGTTGTTGGGCAAGTTTGAAGCACATATTCATTTGGAAAGGAAGTTCCTTAAATGTTGGTCCATACATATTTAAAAAGGTGAAAATCTGAGGACATACAATCAGGTGAATAAGGTGGATGTGGAATGACTTCGCAACCCAACTTCTGTATAGTGTTTTTTTTGTCAAGCTAATAGAAAGTAGGTGGGTATTATTGTGGAAGAGCGTCATTTCATATATGGTTCCTGGTCACTGTTCTTGGACTTTGTCTTTAAACAATTTCAGTTGTTGGCAATAAGTGTCAGCAACGATGGTTACATCTAAGGAGAGCAATTCGTAATAGATTAGATTAGATTAATACTTGTTCCATAGATCATGAATACGACACTTCGTAATGATGTGGAACGTGTCAGTTAAATGAAGTGTTTCTATACATAATATTACATGACACTCAATATTTGCATATTTTTTTTTATTTTTATTTTTATTTTTTAAAGTTTTTCCTAAAGTACTAACTTTTATCTAGAAATTCATCTAATGTGTAGAAGGAATTGCCATTCAGAAATTCTCTTAATTCATTTTTAAATGCTAGTTGGCTATCTGTCAGAATTTTGATACTACTAGGTAAGTGACCAAAGACTTTTGTGGCAGAAAATTTAACCCCTTTTTGTGACAGAGCTAAATTTAACCTTGAATAGTGTATGTCACCCTTTCTCCTAGTGTTGTAGCTATGCACACTGCTGTTACATTTGAATTCAGTTGGATTGTTAATAACAAATTTCATAAGTGAATATATATATTGTGAAGCTACTGTGAAGATTCCTAGATCCTTAAACAAATGTCTGCAGGATGATCTTGGGTGGGCTCCAGCAATTATTCTGATGACCCGCTTTTGGGCAATGAATACTTTCTTACTAAATGATGAATTGCCCCAGAATATGATGCCATAAGAAAGCAGAGAATGAAAATAGGCATAGTATGCTAGTTTACTGAGTTGTATATCACCAAAGTTTGCAATCACCCTAATAGCATAAGTAGCTGAGCTCAAACGTTTCAGCAGATCTTCAATGTGTTTCTTCCAATTCAACCCCTCATCAATGCATAAACCTAAAAATTTTGAATATTCTACCTTAGCAATAGATTTCTGGTTGAAGTCAATATTAATTAATGGTGTGATGCCATTTATTGTGTGAAACTGAATATACTGTGTTTTTTCAAAATTTAAAGAGAGTCCATTTACAGAGAACCATCTAATAATTCTCTGAAATACTTCATTGACAATTTCATCAGTTAATTCCTGTGATTTGGGTGTGATAGCGATACTTGTATCATCAGCAAAGAGAACTAGCTTGGCATCTTTATGAATATAGAAAGGCAAATCATTAATATATATTAAGAACAGCAAAGGTCCCAGTACCGAACCCTGTGGCACCCCATGCTTGATAGTTCCCCAGTTTGAGGACTTGGCAGTTTTTTGTATATTATGTGAATTACTTATATCAACTTTCTGAACTCTTCCAGTTAGGTATGATTTAAACCATTTGTGCACTTTTCCACCCATACCACAGTAGTTAAGCTTATCTAGAAGAATTCCATGGTTAACACAATCAAAGGCCTTTGATAGATCACAAAAAATCCCAACGGGTGATTTACGGTTATCCAAAGCATTTAATATTTCATTAGTGAAATTGTGTATTGCATTTTCTGTTGAAAAGCCTTTCTGGAAACCAAACTGACATTTAGTTAGAACTTTATTTTTATTAATATATGAAGTTACTCTGGAATACATTACTTTTTCAAGAATTTTTGATAGAGCAGTCAGAAGTGAGATTGGGCGGTAGTTGTTGACATCCAATGTATCACCTTTTTTATGAAGTGGTTTGACAATAGCATATTTCAGTCTATCAGGGAAAATACCCTGCTCCAGTGAGCTATTACAAATGTGGCTAAGAATCCTACATATTTCTTGGGAACAAGCTTTTAATACCCTGCTGGATATGCCATCAATGCCATGAGAGCTTTTACTCTTGAGGGAGTTTATTAATTTCCTAATTTCAGATTGAGAGGTGGGTGGGATTTCCATTGCATCAAACTGTCTAGGTACGCCCTGTTCCATTAACTGCCTAGCTTCTTCAAATGAACATTTGGATCCTATATTCTCCACAACATTTAAAAAATAATTATTAAAAGTGTTTTCGACTTCTGACTTTTTGTTTGTAATTTTTTCATTCACTTTGATGGTAATGCTGTCTTCCTGTGTTCTTGGTTGCCCTGTCTCCCTTGTTATAATATTCCAGATTGTTTTAATTTTATTATTTGATGTACTAATCTCAGACATGATGCACATGCTTTTGGATTTTTTAATAACTTTCCTTAATACAGAACAGTAGTTTTTATAATAGTTGAGTATTACTGGGTCACTACTCTCTCTTGCTGTCAGATACAGTTCCCTTTTCCGGTTACAAGATATTTTTATACCTTTGGTAAGCCATGGTTTTTTGCTTGGTTCCTTACAATTAAATTTGACTAATTTCTTGGGGAAACAGTTATCAAATACCCTTACAAAAGTATCATGAAATAAATTGTATTTTAAATTAGCATCAGGTTCCTTGTAGACTTCATCCCAATCTAACTGCTGAAGACTTTCCGTGAAATTTCTAATTGTCGATTCATTAATTGTACGAACAACTTTGGAGGACTGATTCAAATTACAGAAAGGAGATATATCATATAATGTAACTAGCACATGGTCTTTGTGAAATGAGTTGCTGCATTGTTTTGGCTCAATCATCCCTTTCTTTTCCTTATTCAGGGTGTCCAGCAATAAGTAATTTTCAAATTCAAGGATTTTTTCAGGTTTTTCGAGGAATAATGATTTTTTTCTAGGTTCACCATTTATTAACTTGACATAAAAAGTACAAACAATTCTTATTCTTTAATAATTTTTCTAAATATATTCAACTGCTTACAAATCACAAGTGCCGAATATATGAGTGCATTTGAAGGAAAGCATTTTTCATACACAAAGAAACCGTGAGTGATCCATAATGTACACAAAGATCCACAATTACGTTCCTTAATACTTAATTATCGGTATCATTAAAAATTCAAACCAACACTTGAGAACATTTTTAGTTTATTAAAAAAGCATTGTTTTTAAATTCAAATAGTACAGGTATGCTCCTCAACAACTTAGAAAGTATACTCATGTTCACGGCTGTGTTTAGGCAGGTGCAGCTTGTGGAGCTCAACAGGAAGGCAAAATTTTGCATTTATTTATTTATTTTATTATTTATTTAAGTATTAATTGAAATCATCATCATAATTATTCAGAGTTTGGATTACAGCAATAAATTTTAAAATTCAGCTTGTTGTGTTGATAGCAGCCGCTAAATCAGTTTGAATCCCAGATGCCAGGAGGAGGGGGGGAGGGAGGGGGAGCGTAAAATAAATTACTGCACAGGGGCATTGCATACCATAAATATGGCCCTGCTCATTTTTTGGGCAAATTCATTCTAATTAACAGTATGCGTTGTCTTATAATTTCTTTACTTGCCACAGTCCTTTCTTACAAACAGAAAACTTTACTGTATAATAATGGAAAGTCCAGGTTGGAATTAATAATACAGTAAGGACAGTTTACAACTCACCGCAAAGACGTGGCGACGAGCTGCGACAGGCACATACAAAAGACACACACATACAACACTTCCAGCTATCGGCCATAGCCTTCTTCAGAAAATAGAACATTCACGCAATCACACAGGCACACAACACAGTCATACAACCATTACCTCCAGCTGCCGCACTTCGAAGTGTGGCACCCGGAGGTGATGGTTGTATGACTGTGTTGTGTGCCTGTGTGATTGCGTGAATGTTCTATTTTCTGAAGAAAGCCATAGCCGACAGCTGAAAGTGTTATATGTGTGTGTCTTTTGTATGTGCCCGTCGCAGCTCGAAAACTTTACTGTGATAGATCAATTTTTATTGATTATGCTATGATATCCTATTCACATCAATAAATTACTGGCATAAGTGTGAAATATACATACAGTGGAACCAGGATTTCACATTTTTCAGGGGATTTTAAAAAGTGGTATAAAATACAGAAAATAACTTTTTAGTGCTAAAATTTGCTTATAGAATTGCACTTCTACTTTCATAGTTTTTATTAAACATCACAATACAAGGCAGGGCCTGTTTTTGAATTTCAAAGCGAACTGAAACTGGTAACTTCATAATCGATGTTTTCGTGAAGGCTGCATCTGTGTTATTAATTTTTTAAATAATGAAACACTGCACCAGTTGCAAATTTTTTCATGCTTCATTTTTTTTTCACACTTCGGCTGATGATTTTTCAGAATTTAATAGCATTGTCTTTTTGAGGTTATAACGTACTTTGCCTCTTCCAATGTGCAAAAAATCCACACAAACGCAAACTATCATTCACACTGTCTATGAAACGTCACAAAAGTAGTAACATAAATATTTTCAGTTCACAATGTGAATAAATTCATTCTCGAAACTCATCATAATAAGCATGGAAAACTACATTTGAATAAACAGTAGGTGCTAAGGCTGATGGGAGCGATCATAAATTACAGTCACGCCATCAGTCACTGCACCATATGGCAACCTAGCATGAACTATAAACAATGAAATGTGAACTATACATTCTAATAAACGCAAAAAATGTGAAGCAATTTTACTGCATAACGTTTTAAAAACAACATAAAGGTGAAAATCATGCCAGCTTCAATTTATGTCAATTATAAGTTTTTAACTCCTCAAACATGGATTCATAAAACAAAAAATGTAAATATCTTAACGCAAAAGCCGGGATGAATTAAAATTGTGAACCAATAAAAAATTGTGTAAAAGGCGGGAAAACGTAAAATCCTGGAATGTAAAAGCAGTGTTTCACTGTACGTGAAATTGCAGAAAATATAAAAAAAATTCAGGGTATTTGACTAAAATTCAAGGGTTTTTCCCAGTTTTTTCCCCAATTTCGAAAATTCCAGGTTTTTTCCTATTTTTCAAGATTTCAAGGTTCGCTGGACACCCTGTTAAATTATCAGAAAATGCACAATGTTTATGTTATAGTAGCCTTTGTTGTAAATTCAAGCAAGCTGCTAAGTGTAGTTCACACTAGTGTTCATAGAGGTGGCATCACAGTTATGCGCCAAGTAGAAAAGGCATGCCACACCACAGCAGTCTGTGACAAGTACATCACAGCAGAATAATGTTGTGTTAAGTGGAAGTTACAAAAATATCATCACCAGTAATGATACATGACAGGAATGGTTGGTGTATTTCATGAGCCAAGTGATGGGTTATGAGCCTGCTTTTGATCAAGTTGAGCTTCTGTGTTTTTACCTGAATGATGAGGTACAATGTCCCGTTGATGGGTTTTCTGTTACTGGTTCACAGATTACTACTGCTACAGCTGCTGATCCTGATTTGTGTCAGGTAATTCACTACATTCAGTAAATTTGGCCTGACCAGCCATCTGGAAGGACTTCTGACCCTTTACGTAATTACTTCACAATATGTTACCAATCATCCATAAAGCCACTCTTCAATGAGATGTTCTCCAAATATTACATCAGGGTCAGTGCGGTATTTCCCTCAAAAAGACTTTGGCACACAAGCATGTTTTTTTGGCCTGGCATTGATTCTGACATCACCCACCTTGAGCTACCATGATGCAGTGTGGCACTAAACAAGCAAAACCCCACAAAACACTTTCATGGCCAGCTACTCAACAACCATGGGAGCGTGTTCATGTAGGTTTCATGGGCCCCTTTCTCAACACACATTGGTTATTGTCAGTAAATACCTACTCTCAATTTCCATTTATAGTATGGTGCCTATGAACTACCATGAAAGCTACTTCTCTGACTCTGTCAGAATATTATCCTTAGAACTTCCATGTACTCTTGTAAAAGATAATGGTCCACAATTCACCTCTGATTCCTTCAGTGAGTTTTGTACCCATTATGGTATTCGCCATGTGGCAGTTCCTCCCTTTCACCCTCAATCAAGTGGTGACATGGACAGACTGGTACAAACATTCAAAGAACAGATGAAGTAGTCTATGACTCACTTGTCTACAGGCGTGACCCTCACCCAATTCCTCGGTTCTTATCACTTCATGCCTGCTGGGAACTACAGACCTGCAGAAATGCTTTGCGGCCATCAAACACGTACACTGAAACATTTGCTCATGCCACCAAGGCCTTTCATGCTGGTTCTACCTCCTCATAGGATTGTTCTGGAAGTGAAGGTGTGGGCACGAGCATATGGCCACCACCCAAAATGTGTTTCAGCTACAATGCAACACAATCACAGTCGTTGTCTGTATGTGGTCGTGTGTCACCATGACCAGTTACACCCTCATTTCTCAGTCAAAACCCCTTGTTTGCAACCTCAGATCACCTCACCTCCAGTTCTAAGAGGCAATAATGCAAGTTCACAAGACCATCTGTCTCTGTGGATGTTTCAGCCACATGCACAGCCCACAGTGTCCGACATTTCTACAGACATAGTCAAGCATCCAACTGATGAGTTGTCACCAGTGGCTGCTTCATTGTCAGGTAGTGTTGGTACGGCCTCTGGATTATTGGTGGACATCACTGATGGGCCACCAGACATGCCTTCACCCTGGATGACACCGGTGATCTCATGGCATCCAAGCAGCCATCCATTTGTGTCCACTTCCACAGCAGTTCTGACCATACTCACGAGCTCCACTTAGAGAGTTCTTCACTGTGCCAACGGAGCCTATGGATATGTCAACAGTTTCGCCAAGTGTTGGTTTTCTTCAAAGGTGGTAAAATGTTAACCGGGTCACGTCTTTAAGTCAAGCAAGCCACTAAGTGTATTTTGTGCCAGTGTTTATAGAGTTTTCTGTCTCTATATTTCTTTTTCATTTTCTCCAACACAGAACTATCACTCTTTCTATTCTTTTAACTATTATGGAAACTTCTACACAATTACAAAAGGCACAGTAGTTATACTATATTTTAATGATTTTCATTAACACAGAAAGACATCCAGGAAAAACTGAAACTCACAGAGATAAAACAAAGTTGTTATGCAAAAACGATTTCTGAATGAAATGATGTAATCAATCACTAGCCGCAGCAAAGTAAAAAACAAAGTGTCACCACATCAGCCCCTCTACTTTTGAAACTGGGTGCTCCTGGTAAGTGAGGGAACTTGCACTTTATTCATCTGCCAGCTCTCGAAAAAATTGCCAGCTAGTCTACAGTTTGATCTTCATCTTCTGTTGGAGATTCCACATCTTCTTGCGAAGACAAGAATTCAACAGCCTTATCTACTGAATCAGCAGACGCCACATAGGATTCGGGCCATTGCAGTTTGCATAAGGACATCCCCTTCATCCATATACACTGGTTTCAGTAACTCTATTGAGACTGTCTCTCCCTTTCCATCCTTTTTGATTTTAAAATTGTGACTTCTCTTGAATTTACTCTGTACGGTCCGGAATATGATGATACAAGTGGTGGACGCACTGCATCATGCCTGAGCCGCACATGGGATGTTTTTTCGAGGTCCCAGTGCACAAATATTTTCTGGATTTGTAGGTTGAATGCACCTCATTCTGTTGCTTAGTTCACATACAAATTGCGTACATAGCTCTGGAGCAAACTGTTATGTTGGTGCTGTTAAGATTAATTCTCTTGGAACCCTCAGTTGCTCACCATATACCAACTGTTCAGAAGACCACTGTATATCTTCCTTAACTGACGTTCTTAGTCCTGAGCAGGACTAGGGGCAGTGCTTCACATCATGGTAATGAACTGCAAATTACAGCAGTTTTGAATGTATGGTGAAATCCTTTTACCATTCTGTTACTGGCTGAATGATAGCTTGTAGTACAGAAATGGTTGCAACCACACAATAGTAAAAGTTAGTTATAAATTGACTTTCAAATTGTTCTCTGCAGTCTGTAGTTATGTTCTGTGGAACACCAAATCTTGAGAACCAAGTATGAACTAGTTTCCTGGCAACTGACTCCGCACATGTCTTGTATTATGACAACTCAGGCCATCTGCTAAAAGACTGACCATTGTGAGGAAATGACATAGTCCTGCAGAATGCTGTAGTGGCCCTACGATCCCCAATGAATATGTGAAAACCTGGTCAATGGCATTTGAAATCGAGCAATAGGTGCAAAAACACGTCTGCCGATCTTATTGCACTGCTATGTGCGACATGTATGTGCCCATGCATGGCAATCTTTTTTTATACCTGGCCACACTACTTTGGAGGTCACTAACTCAGCTGTGTCTCCAACCCCTGGGTGTGCTACATTATGCAGTGCATTGAAAACTTCATGACAATATTGTTTTGATACATAGGGATGTTGCTTCCCATTTGCTATGTCACACTAAATACTATCCAGCACATTTGGCACTGACACACATCTCAGCTGCAACGCTGCTCTTGTATAAAGATTACACAAGAAAGGAACTGCTTTTTGTGTTGATGCTAACTCTGCCCAATGGATATAGTTAAAATTGTACAGTTCCTGGATAGGCAATCTGCAACCTGGTTAATTTTGAATTTTGTCTGTTACATGATCCACGTCAGTCATGAATTGTGAAATGTATTTAATGTGCCTGCTTTGAAGTGGTAAGCTGAGGTCTGTGTCTCATTGGAAAAAAGAAAAAATATTGGCGGTGTGTGGTCTGTAAAAATTGTGAAGTGTCTCCCCTGATGGATGCACAGAAGAGCTTGATAGACAGGTAAATAGCTAGCAATTCATGATCAATTGCACTCCATTTTCTTTGTTGTGGAATCAAATTCTTAGAGAAAAAAGCCAGAGGCTGCCATCGGCCATTGCCTTTTTGTTGTAGAACCGCTCCCACTTCCGTTTGGCTAGCATCTACCACAAGTAGCAAGGAGGAATTCCATCTTGGGTGTCCCAACAGAGTTGCTTGTCATAGATGCTTTTGAAGGGTTTTCAAAGCTTCTTTGGCATCCGGAGTCCGCAGAATATTCAGATTTCCTGTACTATTTTTGCCAACAAGTAGCGCTGTAAGAGCCTTTTGAACGGCAGCTAGGCAAGTGACATCAGTAAGAATTCAGCATACCAAGGAATCTGCAAAGCCCCTTGTAAGGTAGCAGGAAGATGCATCTGCTGCCTGTTGTAATAGAGACAGGCCAGATGATGAGATGAAGTATTCCAGAAAACTAACATCATATTTTTCACATATACATTTTGTTTTGTTAATAATCATGCCATACTCCCTTATGTCATAGGAAAAGCTGCCACAGGTGTTCTGCATGTTGTTCTGATAACAGAGAATACTAAGATGTTGTCCTTATAAGAAAATACAAACGGTAATTCTTTGAGTACCTCGTGCATGAACCGTTGCAAAGTTTGGGCAGCATTTCAGAGACCAAATGGCATAAAATTGTATTCAAATTAGACGAATGGTGTGATCACTGCTGTTTTTTAATATCATATGGACCCACAGGAATTTGAGAAAGTGCCTTGGTGCAGTTGATCACACCGAATATTTTGCAATTGCTAATGTTACTGTTAAAATCAGTCACATTGGGAATAGAATGGTGATCTAGAATTGTGAGAGCATTGAGAGCTCTATAGTTTCCACATACTCTCCACAGATCTGGTCACAATACCTGCTTTAAGAAGTTGGTCAGACTCTGCTTGAGCTACAAGTAACTGCTCTAGATGCAGCCGCCGGGAGCAAAATATGATGGGCTGACGTCGCATTGTGCGAATGTGGTGGTGCATGTTGTGTAAGCACTGCCTTGTGACAGTAATAGGTCTGGAGAGTGATGGAAGTCTCAAAGCAGATTACAGAAACAACATGCCTCTTCCGATGATGCTGTGATATTGCCTACAGTATACGGATCGTCATGACTTACGGACTGCTTCTTGCATGAGGCACACATGTCGCGCTGTGATGTTGCAGATACAGAATTTCTGTAATATATCCCGGCGTGTAAGATGCGGTAGGAAAGCTGGACATCTTTGTGCAGAAAGCCACGGCCACATCGCACTGTGTATGACTTGACGTGGAAAACGCGGTAGGTAGTATTCTTACTGTAGGTACTACCACTAATTGATCAAATCGGAAATTAATCTATGTTGTTGTTGTTCTGGTCTTCAGTCCGGAGACTGGTTTGATGCAGCTCTCCACAATACCCTATCCTGAGCAAGCCTCTTCATCTCCACATAAATATGGCAACCTACATCTATCTGAATCTGCTTACTGTATCCCTCTCTTGGTCTTCCTCTGCAATTTTTATCCCACACACTTCCCTCCAATGCTAAATTCACAATTCCTTTTTGTCTAAGAATGTGTCCTACCAATCTATCCCTTCTTTTAGTCAAGGTATGCCAGAAATTTCTTTTCTCTCCAATTCTGTTCAATACCTCCTCATTAGTTACGCGATCCACCCACCTAATCTTCAGCATTCTTCTGTAGCACCATATTTCAAAAGCCTCAATGCTCTTCCTGTCCGCACTGTTTATCGTCCATGTCTCACTCCCATACAAGGCAACACTCCATACAAATGCCTTCAGAAAAGACTTCCTTAGGCTTAAATCAATATTCGATGTTAACAAATTTCTCTTTTTCAAGAACGCTTTTCTACCCATTGCCATTCTGCATTTTATATCCTCTGTACTGCGACCATCATTTGATATTTTACTGCCCAAATAACAAAACTCCTCTACCGCCTTTATTGCTTCGTTTCCCAATCTAATTCCTTCAGCATCACCTGATTTTCTTACGCTGCACTCCATTACCCTAGTTTTGCTCTTGTTAATGTTCATCTTATATGCACCTTTCAGCACACTGTCCATTCTGTTCAATAGCTCTTCCAGGTCCTTTGCTGTATCTGACAGAATTACTATGTCGTCGGCAAAACGCAATGTTTTTAATTCTTCACCCTGAACTTTAATTCCTTCTCCAAATTTCTCCTTGCTTTCCTTTACAGCTTGCTCAATGTACAAATTGAATAACAATGGAGAAAGACTACAACCCTGTCTTACTCCCACTGCATCCCTTTCATGCCCTTCAACTCTGATAACCGCTGTCTGGTTTTTGTACAAGTTATAAATAACCTTATGTTCCCTATATTTTACTCCTGCTTGCTTCAGAACTTGAAAGAATTTATTCCAATCAACATTGTCAAAAGCCTTCTCCAAATCTACAATAGCTAGAAATGTAGGTTTGCCTTTTCTTAATCTATCTTCTAGGATAAGCCGTAACGTGAGTATTGCCTTCCGTGTTCCTACATTTCTCCTGAACCCAAACTGATCTTCCCCGAGGTCGGCTTCTACCACCTTTTCCATCCTTCTGTATATAATTCGTGTTAATATTTTGCAACCATGACTTATTAAACTGATGGTTCTGTAGTTTTCACACCTGTCTGCTCCTGTTTTCTTTGGAATGGGGATTATAACATTTTTCTTAAAGTCTGAGGGTTCTTCTCCTGTCTCATACATCTTACGCACCAGGTGAAACAGGTTTGTCATGGCTGGTTCTCCCAGAGACTTCAGTAGCTCTGAGGGAATATCATCTACTCCAGGGGCCTTGTTTCGCCTTAGGTCTTTCAGGGCTCTGTCAAATTCTTCTCTCAATACAGTATCTCCTATTTCATCTTCATCTACATCCGCCTCCCTTCCTACAATATTGTCTCAGAGTTTATAACTACACGAAAAGTCTGCTCTGATAATTGGACCAGGTACATCTGTAACCACGAATGTCCAAGTGGGGTTGAAATTTGAATCCAGGCTCAACATTAACTGCTTTTCACCATACATTGTGATTCTTGAGTTGTTAGCTGCAGTAAGCACGTGTTTTGATATTGCTGTTAGTGTGTCACCAGTTCGTTTTGGATAAACACTAATTTCTGAACTGGTATCAACAATAAACTCTTCACCTGATGATTGGTCCTGCATGTACAATTGGTGTGATTCATTGACTGTGGATAGTATGGCATTTGTGAATCTTTGTTTTGGATGATTTTGGTGTTGCTGATAGATGTTAGTGTCCCTTAATGCACGTCTTTCAAATTTGGCTAATTGCAGGGTTGTGTACATTGATAAGCAGGATTACCAAAACATTTGTGATACCAGCACCATTGTTCCCGTGAAATAAAATATTTTTGTTTCTTTCCACTGCGTCTTCATAGTTGCTGTTAATGTGGAGGTACTTTTGCGTTTAGTTTTGACACTTGAGCTACAAGGTGCTCCACTGTGGAGTCGATCAATGCATGTTGCTGCTACGAAATAAATGCGCGAGATGCAGATTCAATACTGCCACAGCTTCTTCCATTCTGCACCTTCCGGTGTCTCCATCCTGGCTGCTGTCAACTCTTGCACATGCTGAAACTTCATTTAAACAGTTTACAATGGTGTCTGCCTTCTTTGATAAGGCTGCCACTGCAGCGGAGTGTGCACTGACATGAAACTTCCTGGCAGATTAAAATTTTAATCTGCCAGTAAGTTTCATGTAAGTGTACACTCCACTGCAGAGTGAAAGTTTCATTCTGGAAACATCCCTTAGGATGTGGCTAAGCCATGTCTCCACCATATCCTTTCTTTCAGGAGTGTTATTTCTGCAAGCTTCACAGGAGAACTGCTGCGAAGTATGGAAAGTAGGAAATGAGGTACTGGCAGAAATAGTTGTGAGGACGGACCGTGAAGGGTGCCCGGATAGCTCAGATGGTAGCGTGCTTGCCTGTAAAAGGCAAAGCTCCCAAGTTCGAATCCATGTTCTGGCTCACAATTTTAATCTGCCAGGAAGTTTGATGTCAGCACACACTCCGCTGCAGAGTGAAAGTTTTATTCCAGACAAATACCATTTATGCTCACTCCACTTGTAATTTCTTGTAGTGAATGCTAAGATGTAAAACAATTGTGGGGGATATGTGATAAATTATTTGATATCTTGTGTCTGAGTCGGGTGATACCAAGATATGAAATTAATTTGCTTTGTGGGATTTATCAGTTTATAGAGGCAGTTACTGTTCCAAGAACTCTGTTTGTACAGGTTCTGGACTGCCCCGGCACAGTGATTGACAGTCATGGATAAGTGTATATTAGCAAGGAGCACAAGTCCATGGAAGATACGTAATATCTGTGTAACAATGTCAATATATCTATCTTTTGTCTGGTATCAGAATTGACCATTCATTCATCTTGTACAGTATCAGAGCTGTAAGTCAGTTGTATTGAGAGTTTGAATAAAACTCTTCTTTGTCATAATAATCTGTTTAAATCATTTAAAGGAATGTAAAGTATCTCTTGAAATGTAAGGCACTTCAGAAGTTGAAGTTCGATGAAATATATATAAATACTCTATATCTATAAATGTGAATGTCTGTTCCGTGTACGTTCATCACGTCTGAACCACAAGACATAAAGAGCTAAAAAATTGTACAGTTACTAATGTCTACCCAGGGAAGACTTTAGGTGCGGTTTTATGGCGATCGGATAGCTATTTATCTATATATATATATATATATTAATGTGAATGTCTGTTCGGTGTACACTTATTACGTCCGAGCGACAAGACGCAGAGACTTAAATATTTATACAGTTGCTAATTTATATCTGAGGAAGGTTTAAGGCTTGGTTTTATAGCGATCTTATAGATATTTAGTAATTTGAAGAATATAACGTGAAATGCGGAATGGTAATTACTCTTTGAGAATTATATTTACTCTTTGAAAATGGTTTTATTGGTTGCATTGTTGCTTGAGGGTTGATAATGATAAAATTGTGGAGTATATTGGGATGGAAAGTTATCAGTGTATATAGAATTTTACGCGTGTGTGTGTGTGTGTGTGTGTGTTAATATTTCGCTCTGCACCGAAAACTACAGAACGCAAACGAATGGTGTGTGTGTGTGTGTAATTGTTGTCCGAAGTCTCCTGTTGTACATCATAGCAGTTGCATGCCAATAGCTATATGGTGGTTGAAAGCCGTCAAATTATTAAAAAAAAAAAAAAAAATTCCGGACTGAAAGCCAGCGATGATGTTTGTGACTCTATAGCAAGGAGGTTACACACAGAAAAACATGATGCCACAGACTATGTCCTTGGTCTATGCGTGCTACAATGTCTTCAGCTCTTTCTCTGTAAGGATAAGCATACGAATAAGGAAATATTAGAACAAATAAATAAAACAATAAAAAAGAAATTTCTTTTAATAGATCTCTTTAAAAACAAAATTGATTTGATGTTTCGCGCATTACATCAAGTGATTGATCTGTGATATTATTGCCGCGATGGAGTAGCCGAGCGGTCTAAAGCGTCTTGCCGCGGAGCGCACGGTTGCTCGCTGTGGAGATTTGAGTCCTCCCTGGGGCATGGGTGTGTGTGTTTGTCCTTAGGTTAGTTTACCTAGGTTTAAGTAGTTTGTAAGGTACGGACTGATGACCCCGCAATTTGGTCCAATAGATTTACAAACATTTGAACATTTTTTGTGATATTATTACAATCATTATTGTTGAATTTTATGATTGGATTCTTGGAAACGAGTGCATTGTCACGTGTGATTTCTTATTTCTTATAAATTCTCTGATAAATGTAACGTGTTTTTAGAAAAGGACAGAGAGAGAGAGAGAGAGAGAGAGAGAGAGAGAGAGAGAGAGAGAGAGAGAGAGTGGATAGGAAAAGTACGAACTCAAGGTTCGAATAAATAAATAAATACCCGGGCAACGCCGGGTTTTCAGCTAGTATATATATATATATATATAAATTTGAACTCCTTCTGGGCACATCACAGCTGGACTCATGATTTACATTTAATAATTTACAGCATATGAAGAAACTGCAAATCAACTAGAAATGAAATATGTGATGGCTCAGGAATACTCTGAGGTACAAGGTTACATCACAAGGTATACAGCTTAAGCAACATGGGGTGATGTATCCGACTCAGGGACCAGCTGGGTAAGAGAGACAATTGCTAGAGGCCACAGCTCTGTGCACTGATGTCCACAAATCTCCAACAAATTTACCTGTGGTTTTCATTTTGCTTCACTTAAAACATTGTTTGCTACCCTTCCTGGTGTTGCACATTGGTTTGGAGTTTATTTAGAACTGTAGGATAAGTGCCTAGTGTCGATTGGATTGCACTATGGTTTCAAAGAACAAATTGTACTTAAAAAGTCTTGCAATGGCCATAGACCATTGGATGTACATTTCTCTGTCTGTATGGTTGTCTCTGTGAGTGTTTATTCTACTACCAACAAAAAAGATAATGTTCAAAGGCTATTATGAATGCTGTTTCTGCTAAGTCTTTCTGTGTACCCTGCATTGATTCACAACAGTTAAGATTTCTTATGAAAGGAAAATTTTTATTCCAGCAAAAAATTATTCTGAAACTTACCTCAGCCTCTTCTGCATCTCGCAGTGCATTAAGGGAAACATGTGACATTAATCTTTCATGGAATGAATTCAGTTGATCTCTTAGTTCTTCTCCACATGGGCAGTTCTCCTTTTCTTCTTCTTCGAGGTTTTTAAAGCCAAGAATTGCATTCATCTGAAATTTTTTATAAAATATAATTAAGCCAAATACATGACCAATACAACAAAATATTAAGTTTCATGGTTCTTTCTTCTACCTTAAAAAATGTAAATTGAATTAAACACCTAAAATGCTGCAAATAGAAAAGTCTGTTGATAATTAGGAACAAATAATTTCCTTAAAGTGAATTTTAGAATCTATGTATACAGAGCTTTCACTAACTACTCTGAAAGCAAATTGAAAAAAGGAACAATGAAGGTGACAACCTGGACATTTTTGTTCCAAATTATAGTTTGCCAGTTGTTTGCACCCCAAAACTTTCTACCTTATGTACCTTACCAAGAAATGCTCAGTTCCTGTGACTATTTTTAAATTGATACATAAATACTTAGTCATTACATATTAATTAATTGCAATTTTTGGCAATACTGACCTGTTCCTTTGGAGGGCATCTAAATTCTCTTGTCTTTTTAGCTGCAACAGCTGATGGGAGATCTGACTGTTTGATGTCAACATATCTCCTCAGCTGGTCCTGTAATAATTGTTATCATCAGTACATAAATATGTTTTATGTGGGTGCTGGAAGCAAAATACAGTGTTATATTTTTATATTGTATTTTTAGGAATACTAAAGTAAACAAACACACATGTTAGTAGTAACTCAATACAGCTAATGGTCGAACTGATTCAGTAGCACTCTGCAATTTATAATTCCTAGGACAAGCTACTTGCATAAGTAATACTATGTATACTATGTATACAAGCAGCTAAAATGAATTTGTGGTAAAGTGTTGATCAGTTTGCGAGATAATGGAAGAAATAAGGTATGTAGCTGATCAGCTACAGTACACATTAAAGGGTCTTTGCTCTCATATGCTAGCTCCAACAATTTAGTACTAGATTGCAATATGCTGTAAGTATGTTATGTAGATTATCTAACATCCACGACTGATTTGACACCAAGGCATCCAGGGCACTGATGCATCTTGCATGAGGCACTCTTTATTTTGGAAACATTTTCTTGCTCTCATTATGTTTACAAATTGCAATTTGTCAGGTGATGTACAATACCAGTAACAGAGGGTTGATTTTCTTTGCATCAAAGCTGAAAATATTTAGTCATTAAACAACTGAATTCAGTCAATGAAGACCATCTTCAGATCTCAGTATTGATTTGCTGTTTCAGTATACAGAGTCTTTTCACTCTGTCATAAGCCAACCATAGCACTAAGTTCACAAGTTGTGTCATAATTGCAAATTGAACAGTGATCCAGTAATGTAATCATGTTTCTGTATTCACATCAATAATCACAGTAGTTAGTCATTAGACATCCAGTTTTGGTCATTGATGGCAATCTTCAGATCTCAGTACTTATAAAAAAATTGATTACACTACTAGACCACTGTTCGATTTGCAGGCACGTCACAGCTTGGTAACAGAGAATTGTTTACATTTTCATAAATTATAAAGTTACTCTCTCTCTCTCTCTCTCTCTCTCTCTCTCTCTCTCTCTTCTCTCCAAAATATCCTATGTCCCCATAACTCCCTGGGTCTCAACCTTAATTATGGCAGTTTCCATTCTCCACCATCTTTCCTTCCCTGGGCACACTCCAGCTCCAAGTACACTTTACATTCTTTGATGTACTCCACTGCCACCTGCATCCCTTTCTTCCTGCTCTCATTCCTCAAACAGCATACCAACCAACATGAGACCTAGTGGCCTGTACTTGCCTAGGTAGTCTGAGCCCATTGCATAATAGAATGCTAGTATATTCCCTCACCCACCATAGCATCCCTCCCTTATATTCCCATCCTCATGCTGCCTTCTCATCCCCACCACAGAGTGCTGCTTGCTCAGACTATACCAAGTCATAGCCTTGTCACAGTGGGTGGAGACAGCAGTTGTGCATTTATAAGTGTGTTTCTCTTTCTGATGAAGGCTGCATAGGCCAAAAACTGAAGATACAAGAAGCCTTTTTATGTGCGATTTTCTGTGTCTCATTGAGATGTCCAAGTGGTTGAAACATTCCAGGGGAGTTTTTCAATGTATGTTAAACACTTCAAACGACACATCATTTAACTTCACTGCAAAAGTCTCATATATATTCAAATGTTAATACAATGTAACGGGATAGTCTACCAGGTTCAATTTCTACACAGATCACTACATTCATGAGAAGACAGAGATTTATTTGGTCTGAGAACAGTCAAAATCAAAGTTCCAAATTTACACAAAATGAATTAACTCACACTTCCACCTCAGTGCTCGGTATAACAATGTTATAAGGTCCCACATATTTAATCAATTTTACATCACAACTTATTTACAATTTGTAGCACAATAACTTTGTAATAGTTAATTCAAAACAATATAATGATCCTTCAAAGCTGACTTATCAAGTGCAGTGGCAACAAACTGCAACACTAAGACCATATACTTCAAACTGCTGTTGCTTACATACTCCTTTCATAAGTTCAACTTCAACTCCCTTTTTTACTTCCCCCTGGCATCTGCTGCCTGGGTTTAAATAACCCTTCAATAAGGCGGCCACGTCACATTTCGTCACCTCACATGATGATCTTTTTTCTTTCAAATATCTGATTTAATAATTTTAGTTTTTTACATATCATAAATACATACAATTATAATATTAACTATTACCATTGCCTATTACAGGCTTTTTATACAAAATAAAACCAAAAGTAACAGTTACAATCACTATTGACAATTGCCCATAAGGTAGTCTTTCTATATCTAAGTTCTTTGACACAGTTCAGATGCCGTAGCAAAACAAATGTCAGTTACATACATGTCTTGCCTGTAATATCAGAATATACAGCTATACTTAACATTTATGCCAACTTTAAGGTAAATTTAAACCAAGCAAATAACTTTGCTAATGTACTGGTTTAAAGTTAACATAAAAAATGTGAATCTTACAATAGACTTGCACAACGTCTTTAATATTGGACTACGAATTGTAACATGGTGAGTAGCAATCTATCCCTTTCAAAATATTATCACATATTATCTGTGACAAAGAGATTCATGTGGATACACTCGATGTGAAATTCAAGTCTGTACTGGCATTTTTAATAAATATTTTTTACAGACGCTAGGCCATCTCCTTACAAGTTTACCTCCATGACACTGAGCCCCACATCCACAACTCAGTCCATATCAAGCCTACATACAAGTAACACTACCTCCACTTTGATAGCTGCCATTGCTTCCTCATCAAATGCTCCCTTTACAGTAACAATAATCCTAACCCCATACTACCATTCTGATCTGGAATGCCTTAACAGATTCCTCAATCATGGCTGAAGTAACCTCTCCAAACCACACAAAGTAGCCTTTTACCTGCCAACCTCTGCAACATTTTCGTCAAACCTTACAGCATTACAAAACCACTCTCCCCATCTAAAATTACCTGGTCTTGTAATCGACGCCACTACAGAATCTGTCTCATGCATAATGGAATTACAAACACTGTGCAGTTGCCAGAAAAAGTAATTTTAAGATTGGCTTTATCTTTTAATAATAAACAAACAAACGAGCATAATTGAAAATGGAATATACAGATGTAATTTAATTCACACAATTTATAAACTGGAAACTTGATTTTGTTGGGTTTTGCTTTGCAATGTACAAAATATCATTTTGTAAAGAAATCGTTAAATGTTGGGATCAGTTTAAATAAGATGAAGCAAAAAGTTTTCCTAAGGGGGAAAACAGAAACAACAACAACAACTTGAAATTGTGAATATCATATAATATTGGTGACTGAGAACTAACTTTAGCAGTAATCACATGACTAAGTTTTGGAGGGATTGTATGAAAGGTGCAACATGGTCTTTTGTCTGCGGCACTCAAAGATGAAACATCAGTGTTGTAGGAGCTGCTGCTTGTGTAAGCGATAACCATATGAAGATGTAATTTTATTACAGCGAGTCCACTAAAATAAGACTATTATGTAGTTTAGTTTGATTGGCCTCCAAGTTACGTGGTTCAGATGATACGAGCGTGAACTGATAAATTCGTTGGATATTTTTCTGTAAATGCACAAATACTTTGTACATGATTGCTGCCACACATTCAACTCTAACACTGAAAGAAAGCACCAAATAAACTTCATGTTGTGTATGTAATCTGCTTTCATTGATGTTCATGTTAAATATGAACTACAGCACAAAAAACAGGCCTTAACCAGTAGCACTACAGCATTCCCCTACAATCACCTACTACAGAACCACCAAAGGGAAAACCTACATCATTCGACATAGGGCAATATGTGAAACAACATACAGCTGATATCTTCATTGCACAGCCTTTAGCAATGGAAGGTCCACCAACAATTTGGCTGAATGCATGAATGGTCACAGACAAACTGTTCACTTTGGGAAAGGGCGGCAAAGTATGCCTTCCAACATGACTCACGAGACTTCAGCATGAGTTTCACCACAAGTGCAATTTGGGCTCCACCTATCAACATCTCCTCAGGGCTGTGGAAATTGGAAACTGTCCTTCAAGACATCTTATCTTCCCACCACCAGCCTTAACCTAAACAAGCCTCTCCATCATCTTCAAGCCCCTTCTTTCTTCCTGTTACTTTGTGTGTGTGTGTGTGTGTGTGTGTGTGTGTGTGTGTGTGTGTGTGTTTGTGTGTGTTTTTGTAGAATTTCAAGTGTGTTTATGATTTCTTCCCCTCCCACTCAGAATTATTTGGTTCACTTCACATAGATCCCATTACTTCACTTTACTTTTTACTTTGTAATCTCTTCTCTTTCGTTTGCTGCTGACTAATCAAGCAATATCTTTGAAATTTGGTAAATACCCTATATTTCATCTTTACCTCATGGTCAAGGCTGAGAATAATAGAAATCCACATTGCATTGTATCCCCTTCTTCCTCCCTGTTATCTCAACGATATTTTTTCTGTCCTGTACTAATCAGAAACTCATTGACCAAAATATAAGGTTTGGGTTTTCATTTATTGGGTAGCTCTCAGGCCCAAAATTAGTTTTGTAAAGTTTCAGTGAATTTCACTACTGGAAGACTCCACATAAGTAAACTGAATACAACCAATGCCAAGTTTACCAGAAGTCAATAATGATAACTTCTTTACATATTCGATTCATGATGGAAATTCTCCACAGAGATGAACATTGTTTTTCAAAAGAGAAAATTTGGATGGCCAGTACTTACCTTTGTGCTGTGATGCTAATAGTAACACACAGAAAAAAAAAGGGGATGAAAAAAGAACAACCTTTTGGAACAGGGTTCCTTCTTCAGGAAAGAGAGAAGGGAAGAAAAAAGGAATGGGAACAGAAGGGGAAGGTAATTTATGAAGTAGGTCATGAAGATAGTGTTTGAGGAGAAACTACTTGAAAACTCCTTGGACTAATATGAAATAGCTTTAGCGTCTTTTCCTAGTCCTTTCAAGAAAATAAATGTTCGAAGCCAACAAAGATAGCGGCAAATTAAACACAAATAGGTAAAACTGCATATTGTTTATCCTTTATACCAATGTGTTACATCAACAATTATCTTTATTTTAGAACAAACATCAAAACCTTTATATCAAATGGCAACTGACTCAATTTCATTGACCTTGTGGAAGTTCATATTTCTAATAACAAAGGGTATATTAGAGGTCATACAAGATTTACTTATTACAGTCCTTATTATCAAGTATTGAAGGTACAATAGGCTATCACATCTCTACAATTATCACTCTCCAATCCAGTAAGTGCTTTTACTGTGCTACCTTACAACGAAGAATTGCACAGTTAACAATCCATTTCCATGTTGAGCAGTCTCCTTATTAAATATTGTTGAACTTGGTAATAAGGACTACGGTAAATCATGTTTGACTTCTCATATGCCCTTTGTTATTAGAACTGTGAACTGCCAAGTTCAATGAAATGGGGTCAGCTGCCATTTGATATAAAGTTTTTGATGTTTGTTCTAAAATAAAGATGATTGGTGATGTAACACATTATTATAGATGATAAACAATATGCAGCTCTATCTATTTGTGTTTCATTTACACCCTCCTTCTCCAATCTATTACAGACCACTCTTTTGTAGATGTGTCGTGAATTTGCAGCACACATATTATGATCTGCTTACAAAATTTCAAATGGCAGGTAATACTTTACTATCAGATTAATGTTCTGAACAAAACTTTGGTTCAAAAGTGGGCCACTGGTAAGAGCAATGCCTTTAACAGTTGACAGCTTAAAAATATAAATAATTTCATTGATTCCTCAAACTGTCTACATTTAATTTGTACTTCTTCAAATATTACTATACAAAGTAAACTAACAGATTTTTATTTTTTAAAATTTGGATATCTCTCTTTCTTTTTGAATTTGGCTATTTGTCAATAACTGTATGTGAACTGCTTACATCAACATTTTATTAGTTTAATCCCAGAGATGTCTACAGCTACAGACCCATTCATAACTGAACTTACAGCAGTATCAATGGAGACAGTCAGCACCATCTCAAACAATATGAATATATTATAAACACACAGCAGAGCCATTAACTTAAGGTATTCCTGGAAGTAAGTTGATGCATCCTAAACACTGTTAATACTCATGTAAATTTGTACCAAGTTATATTTACCCAGAGCCATTACATCATATAAAATAATACAAAATACTTCCACACGATTTTACCCTGCTATGAAATAGATTGAAACATGAGTACATGTTTTAAAAATATTTATGCACTACATAAAACACATTACTTACTGTTTGTAATTCTGCAACAAAATCATGGCTGAAGGCAATAATGGATTCAACTCTGTGTCGTAATTGGCTGTCACATAAGTGATGCAAGAGATAGCACATCTGCAGCTTGGCACCTTCTGCCATTTTCATTTGAAGCAACCCTTTCCTATGCTCATCCTTGCCCTCTGTTAACAAAATTATTCTAATATTGATTACTATACAAAGATAAGTCAGACAATTATTGATAGCTCAATTTAGGCAAGACAGAAAGTTCTTAAGATTAACTTCATTTAAATCAATAATATAAAAAATTCTAGATGTGTCCAAATATTTAAGCCTGATATTTATAATAAAAACTGATACTACTACCAATCATATCTATAATAGTTCACAGATGAATCTTGCTACAAAACTTCAAACATGCCCTTCATCAGAAGAATTGCAAATATATTGATGTAAAGGTGTTAAAGGAAATATATATTTTTTCACAAAGCCCATACTAATAATCACATAGCAAAAATGAAATGGTCTGTTGTTAAATGCATATTTATGTGTCAGTATTTTTTAAATTAATCCATACTAGCTTAATTCCCGCTGCTTCGCATGCATAGACTGGGTGGTCTGCATTGGTTGTTTCTACTTCTAAATATAAATTTTGTACAAAAAATAGAGATCGCAAACTTACCCAAAGTACAGGCACATTGATAGACACAAAAACACAAATAAAAACAACTCACAAACAAACAATCAAGCTTTCACAACCGTTGGGCGCTTCATCAGTTGTGAAAGCTTGATTGTTTGTTTGTGTGTGTGTTTTACGTGTGTTTTTGTGTCTATCAACGAGCCTGTGCTTTGGGTAAGTAACTCAATCTCTATTTTCTATACATATTTATCCCACCAGGAAAGTTTCCTTCTATATTATTCGTTTCATCAATTTGAACCTAACAATTATAAATATAAATTTTCATACATTTAGCTTTAAAAATGATTTCTTAATCAAGTATTTTGAAACAACTTGTGACCCCCTATTGCACCATTGATGACAGAATTCAAAACTTCCCAAAACACATTTTAAAAAAAATTCTAACCACAGTACTAAATCCAAATTTTCACATTTCTAGCATCAAAATAGTCTTAGGAGCACCCTTAAAAGATTTTCCCTTACTTCACCCACTTAATGGTTGAATTTCCAAAAATATTGAAACACGTGTATTTAAAATTCCAATCACAGATCTAAATATGAAGTTTTGTATTTCTTGCTTCAAAATTGCATTAACAGCAACGTATTTTCAAAAAACCGTTCATCCCCTATTTAACCCCCTTAGGGATGGAAATATTGAAAAATTGCTGATGCCTACAGTGTATGAAACAACATCTACAAATTGCAAGTTTCTGTCATCTGTAGATTCAATTTTCAGTGGTGTTTTCTGTCTTTTAGGAACTTTTCAAGAACACAAAATTTCTTTCTTAGACTTTGGCATCTCTTTTGGTAGTTTTACTTTTGAAACTGGAATATGCACTTATTTTTCTTTATTTGTACACTTGTCGCAGAGAAACAACTGAAGAATGTGCATCACATTTCACTGTAAGTAACCTCATTGTTATTATAGTGTCAAAAGTCATCACTGGTCTTCAGTCCAAATTTTATATAAGCTGATGACTTCCATCCACTGTATCTTCCACCCTCTTATAGCTATCGATACAGAACTGCTATGGCATACAATGGCAGACATCAAACTTCAACAACACAGAGAGATCATTCGTCTCCATTGTGTAGATTTGCTGAAGAACAAAATATTGACACCCACACATAGAATTTTATATAAGTTGGTAATTTTCAACTCCCATATCTTCCACCCCCTTATCATTACCAACCCTCTACCACCATAGTGCACAATGGGAGACTGATACCTACTACCACATACAAACACTATTCGTTTGTGATATATAGTTTTGGCTGCAGAGTGAAATATAGGTACAAACACCTCAATTTTTATATATAAGAGAAGTCAGATCGAAAACAGAAAGATGTTGGTTTTCCTTTTTCTCACACACTATTAGAGAATGGAACAGTAGAGAAATATAAATTCAGTTTGATGAACCCTCTGCCATACCCTGAAATGTGATTAGTGGAGTAATTATGTAGATGTAGAATTACAGTTAAAATCTGTGAGAATTTATTGATAAGTGAGAGCAGAATTAAAGTAATATTATCTGTACTTACCCTTATCAAATGAACTGTCCCACGTTTCTGGATCAATCATGATTAATAATTTCTCCACATCCTCATCAGTGAGCAATCCAACTAGAAGCAGGCGATCCACTAGTTTCAATAATGGCCTAAGAAGAAAGTGACAAAAGTATTAAACAGAAAGAAGTTGGTGAAGACAAATTAACTTACAGAATTTAAAGAATAAATAATATATAAAAATAAATGGTTTCCACTTACAGGAACAAATTTTCATTGCTGCCTCCAATTGGATCCCTGTTATGCACTTGGTTAACCTGTACAGCTTCATCCAAAGCAGCCATTATGTAATCCTTAACAGCATCAAGTGGGAAATCTGGACTATACAAGTTCCTGATGTTTTCAATTGTTTCACTATAAAACAATAAAAATAAGTAAGGAATTATATTTTCAAAAAGGTAAAAGTTTTTCAAAGTTTCATTTGAGAAGCAAGGACAGACAAATAGTTTGCAAAATATATGATGTCCATTAATTAAACACAAAAAAATTTTCAAAATAGCAATGACTACCTCACATTAACATTTTCTGTTTGTCTGACTGTTTCTTGTGTTTCAATTATTGGTGGAAATTCTGAACTGATATGTTAATATGTTCTTCAAAAGAGATAGATTGACTGGGCAGTACTCACCTTATTTCTGTGGCACCAAGAGCCACACAGAAACCACAAATGGAAATGAGGTAAAAATGTAGGATATTAGCTTTCAGAACTGTGTTACTTTATCAGCAAGTAGAGCGGGGAAGAAAAAGGAAACAAGGAGACAGGTTACTCACAATCTAGGCCATGGGATGATAGGTGATGTGTAGATATTCATCACTCAATGGCCTAGGTTGTGAGTAACCTTTCCCTTCTGTTCCTCTTTTCTTCTCTCCTCTCCTACGTGCTGAAGAAACACAGCTGCGAAAGCTAATACCGTTTCTTTCTCATCTCCACTTTTTTAAAGAATAAGTTATTGTGTTTTAAATTTTTAACAATTTTTCAAAGTTTCTAATGAAATTTTACATGCTGACTCCAAGAAACTTATGAGCAACACTTTTAAGATCACATCTTAAAGATCTTTAGCACAGAGTTATTCCGTGTAATTTAATAAGTTTACCTTACAATATGTGTAACTAGCAAACCCGGCAATGCTTTGCAGTAGCTTCTCCCTGTGTCTATCCATTTCTTCCCCTTCCTTTGTCCATTTGCTCCTCCCCCTACCCTCACACCACTCCCTCTTACCCCACACCATATCCATCTCCACCCCTTCCTCTCTGTGTCTATATAATTTCTCCTTTTTAAATCCATTTCATTCCCCCATACTCTGTCTCCTCCTTCCCAGCTCTCTGATCTTATTTATTGTTATTGCAATCAGAAACTTGATTGGTGATAGAAGTCAAAATGGACAGGTAAATCAAATGGAGATGGGTTATTAGAGAGATGTTTTGAGATGCTCTATCTGTGAGGTTAGTAGCTTCAATGGCCGCATGTGTAGTGGTTGCATTGTACAAACAGGTATGATTATAAGTGTAGGCATAAAAAATACTTTCCTGTTTCATCTTGAAAATGACTGGGAAGAGAAAAACAAAACCGCACATGTTTACAGCACAGCTTAGCATATTTTTCTCGCAGCGAGCAGTATAGAAATGTTTCTTATAACACATGTATATCTTCTTAAGAGTTTTTGGATTAGATACGAAGTAACTGTAGCATGATAATACTTTAATGATAAAAATTCCAAATGAAACAAAACAATTAATTGAAATAAAATAAGTGGGATGGCAATACAACGTTTTGAAAGTCTTTGTGTTGCGTTCATTTCTTGTCTTATTAGGAATCTAATTGAAACACGAATAACAACATTGCTACATACCGGTAAAATTTTACAATCTGTTACACATGCGTGGTATAGCTGTGTTGGCAACAGCTGTTAGATCATGGGAATGAAGTCACCAATTGTGGCAAAGCTTGAGATAGCCAATAAAATTTTAGATGGCGACAGTTAGTTCCGAAGCCAACTGATGCATCCACTGCGTAATCAACTGCTGGATTGTATCTATACCCCAAACTTTCAATTATAATTGCCATGCGTGGCTGTCTGTTTTGTCGATGACCCAAATACTTTCGTGCGTAAACTGCAACTGAGGGAGTCAAACTCGACTATACTCTTTGTTTCAGAGTCATAACAGATCACGCTTGAGAATTTCTTTTTGATTTACCTCCAAGCGCTGTGTTCGATCTTCGTTGATCTCATTGACTACAATCATATAGTAATGTAGAGGAATTCTTCATCTACACTTTTCTATATTAAGAAAATCAAACTTCCACTTAAATAAACAAGAACAAACTAGACTAAAGCAAGGAACAAATATCAATAAGCGAACACTTTCACACCAAAGAGTATATTTAAACACAGCTGGGAATTAACTTATTCCCACACAGCCCCCCTTCCATAGTGCGGAGCACCTGGGATGTAGGGGTATTTAAACTTGATCACTCTTCCTGCCCTTGTACGAACAATTGGTGTTGGTGTTGAGTCATGTGGAATGGTCACCTGCGAGTCCGGAGTAACTTCTTCTAGGCCAATTGTATCTTCGTATGATCGATAATTTATGGTTTCTTCGAGTCCGTGTCCTTCTGTGCTGTTTGTCTGGTCATCTGATGTTGGTTCTGGCATCACCCAAGCTGGTTTCAGTCTTTCCACTGACACTTTACTGTTCTTCCCATTCTGAAGGATCTCAAATGTGTGTTGACCTCGTTTTAAAACTTGGTAGGGGCCTGTATATGGAGGTTGAAGAGGTGTCCGTGCAGAATCAGTGCGCAGCATTACATGTGTGCAGTCTGCCAGTGCCTTGTGTACAAAAACAGGGTGTGAACCATGATGTATAGCTGGTGTTTGCCGAATCTTAGCCACATGATCTTGAATCCTCTGTACCAATAATGGTAATTCTGTCTGGTCTGGAAGCGGGGCAGCAGAAAGGAATTCAGATGGGATTCTTAAAGGTTCTCCATACACCATCTCAGCTACTGATGCGCCAATATCAGCTTTGTATGCAGTCCGTAATCCCAAAAGTACCAACGGAAGTGCTTCAGTCCAACTTTCTTGATGGCACATAAGTGAAGCCTTCAGAGTTCGATGCCATCTTTCCACCATTCCATTGCTGGAAGAGTGGTAAATGTTACTGTGGTGGTGCTGAAAACCACACAGTTTAGCCAGCTCGCTGAACAGAGTGGATTTGAATTGTCTTCCTTGGTCTGTTGTTATGTGCAAGGGACAACCGAAACGTGACAACCAGTGTGCGACGAACGCCTTTGCAACAGTCTCAGCTGATATGTCTGGCAGTGGTATGGCTTCAGACCATCTTGTGCATCTATCCACCAATGTGAGTAAATATCGGAAACCTTCAGAGACTGGTAGAGGACCTACGATATCGAGATGAATATGACCGAATTTTGGTGGTAGGCCTGAAAACTGTCCCACCTCAGGATGTACATGACGTCCCACCTTACACCGCTGACAGTGAAGGCAAGTGCGGGACCAACTACGAATGTCTTTCTTAATTGATGGCCAGACAAAACGTTCTGTAATCATTTTCACTGTGGTGTTTGCCCCTGGATGTGCGAGATTGTGCACACTGTCAAACACTACCTTACGAAATTGTGGTGGGACATAGGGGCGCGGCAGCTTTTGAGAAATATCACACCATAACTTAACACCACCACCTGGAACCTCTACTTGTTGCAATTGCAGACTTGATGACCTATCCCTCAGTAATTCTTGAAGCTGATGATCTGTCTTCTGAGCTTTGGCGAGGTCTTCATGCTTAAATATTGTAACTGCCTCACATGCACGGGAGAAATAGTCAGCCACTAGGTTTTCTGCACCACGAATATGTCGCACATCTGTAGTAAATTGGCAAACAAACTCAATGTATCTCAACTGACGAGGTGAGCACTTATCACTTGCATTTTGGAAGGCTGGCACAATTGGTTTGTGATCTGTATATATCGTTACTGGATGAGCTTCGACATGAGGACGGAAGTGTTTCACACTCTCATAAATGGCCAACAGCTCCCTATCGTAGGCACTCCAGTTTGTTTGTCGTGGCAGTAGTTTTTTCGAAAAGAAGCCTAGTGGCTGCCAACAATCGTTCACTTTCTGATGTAATGCTGCCCCGATCGCTGTTTGGCTTGCATCAACTGCCATTACTAATTGCGCATCCGATACTGGGTGTGCAAGTGACACTGCTTGTTTCAAACTGTCCTTCCCATTTCGGGTGTCCACTTAAGCAAACGTTTTCCGTTTGTGTAGCGTCTGGCGAGTGCATCTATAAGCGGAGCTTGGATAGCTGCTGTTCCTGGTAAATGCCGACGATAAAAATTTATCATTCCTAACAAACGTCGAAGTTGTCGGTAAGTCTTTGGACGTGACAGTTCCTGCAATGCAGCCAATTTTTCTGGCAAGGGAGAGATTCCATCACGTGACACCTTATATCCGAGGAAAGCCACTTCACTTTTACCTAAAATGCACTTTTCTGCATTCAGCACCACACCAACGTCTTCTAATCTTTGTCACACTTCAGCTACATGTTTGGTATGTGATTGTGCATCGCCAGAGAACACTAAAATGTCGTCCAGATACGTAAAGACGAAAGGCAATCCCTGCAGCACTTCATCGATAAATCGTTGCCAGGTCTGGGCTGCATTTTTGAGCCCAAAAGGCATCCGCAAGAACTCGAAAAGACCAAACAGCGTGATAACCGCTGTTTTAGGTATGTCCATTGGTGCTACAGGAATCTGATTATATGCTTTCCGGCAATCCAAGACTGTAAAAATTGTTGCCCCGGCCAATGCATATGTGAAATCATGAATATGAGGGTAGGATATTTGTCAGGAATTGTTCTGGCATTTAACCCACGATAATCCCCGCAAGGGCGCCATGAACCATCTTTTTTCCTCACCAAATGGAGTGGAGCTGCCCAGGCACTGTCAGATCGTTGAATGATACCAGCGTTCAGCATTTCTTCGAAAACTGTCTTAATTTCCAAAAGCTTATCTGATGAAATTCTACGGACACGACTCACAACCGGAGGTCCTGTACTTGTACGTATATAATGCAGTGTCTTATGTTTCACACTGTTGCTGCAAATTGCTGATATGACATATTGTCTTGTCTGCATCACTGCCTACTACTCCGTTAACTCCATTACTATAGTCTTTACATATAAGATGGCCTGAAGACACGTCCACCAACAGTGCAAAATGAGCCAGAAAATCTGCTCCTAGGATAGGTGTGGAAATGTCTGCAACTACAAAAGTCCACTTGAAATCAGTTTCAAAACCAATGTTGATTATCAATTCCTTGTGGCCTAGTGTCTTGATTCTAGAATAATTGACAGCTAGCAGTTGTAAGGGCTCTATTGCTGACGTGTCAGGTGTAAAATATGTCGGAAGAGTGCTAACTTCTGAAGCAGTATCCACCAGAAAGACTAAACCTGACTGTTTGTCAGTTATATACAATCTATGCGATTTACTAACACATTTCTGTTCAAGCACTCGTTCAAATTGAGGATCACAGGATTTAGCATTTACTGTGGGTACATTACCGTCGTGCCGGGTTCTGACAACAGCTGCTAAGCGATGTTTCCCGCGTCGTCGGCGCCTTTTGAAGATGACGCCACCCATGGCGCCTATTGTGGGCCACCCTTGCCATTTGGGTAACTACACGGTTTCGTGCACTTCGTAGCCTGTGGTCCGAACCGCCTATGGTACCAGCAGATGCCGGGATTGTCCTCTTGAGCGTCAGTGTGTTTCTCAGTCGATAGATTAGCGGAACGCCGTGCCCGCGGCCATCTGTTTGTCTCCATCCGACATTCTAATGCTTGCAATCGGTCGGCCAAATTTTCCAGCGTCGTTTGTAAATCTAGTTGCGCTCCTGATAAATTTGGAGTTCGTCGACTGGATCCTGCGACGTAAAGTTGCGTATGTTTATCTGTCACCTCTAAAACCTAGATACTTTGTGCATTCTCAGTATTTGTTGGTGTTAAAGACGCTACTGCTGCTGAGCCTACAGTGTCGTATGCGCGATCAGCTACACGTATCAGTTTATCTAAACACTGACCTTCATGTGCTATTAGCGTTAATTGCACTTCCAAAGGCAGCTGTCGTTGCCACATGTGGAGCAACAACTCGTTTGAAACTACATTAACCTCCACCATAGACCGTAAGTGTCTCCAGTACTCTGATGGTGTTCTGTCGCCTCTTCTCTCATAATATAACAACTGTGTGATCTTCTGTGCAGGTGTCTTGGTACTACGAGTGATCAATGCTGTCTTGAGAGCGTGGTAGGTGCGATGGCGTGGAGGTTGTTGAATTGTATCAGAGACTACGGCTGTAGCCCTCTGATCCAAATTGCTGATGGCTAACGTAAACTGTTCTTGGTCGTCTGTAATTTTCTGCTGTGTGAAAATATTCTCTAAAATTGTGAACCATATTTCATCTACACTTTTCTTTATTAAGAAAATCAAACCTCCACTTAAATAAACAAGAACAAACTAGACTAAAGCAAGGAACAAATATCAATAAGCGAACACTTTCACACCAAAGAGTATATTTAAACACAGCTGGGCATTAACTTATTCCCACAGTAAGATTGCGTTGCACTTACGCTGACCGATATTACGCCGGCGCAATGAAGGCATTGTTCTAAAAAATAAACCACGATCTGTACTTAATTTTTTTGTAACATTCAAAAATACCACGAAATAACATCAATTCTATCTTTGCAATGCTCCAAAGATATGATCACCACCAATAACATCACGGAGGTAAGAATAATATGGAGGGACTCCTAAAGAAACAACACTGCATGTTAAATCTGTCTGACAGTTTTAACCTTGTGTGCATAACGCCATCTCCCTTTATTCTATCCTCCTTGGCGTATTTGTTAGCTCTGTTGCAGCGTATTTGGTCACTAGGCAAGTAGCGAATGAATAATCTGATTGTTGGAGAATCGAGAAAATAATCCCAGCTGCAAGTGTACTTTCAGTTTTTCTCAAATTCTGACATAATACAGGACAAAAAGTATAATATGTCCGTCTCCTGTTTCTAAGCTACCTCCCCACCAATTTTGAGCCAAATCGGTCCAGACAGTCTTTAGTTATAAATAGTGTAACTAACACTACTTTCTTTTATGTATATAGTTATTAATGTCTCAACTTATTTAAATACAGTATTCATTTTGTATATAGATTATCTTTCTATTCATGATATAAGTAATTTTCAACCTATGTTAATATGATATTAAGGAACAAAGATTATACATACGCTATATCAGTCATTTTCATCTGTGGTCTAACTGATTCTGTTTTTAGAGATCTGAGGCTGTGTCTCATCTCAGGATCCTCATATAATTCCTTAAGTTCTTGGCCAAGGGGAATTATGTACTCATTCTTACATGCTTCCCTGTAAGAAATAACACATACAGAAGATGGAATTATTAATAACATAGTTTCTCTTACAGCCCTACTCACAGTCATTTCATATTCATCCATTAATAACACAACAATTAATTATATAAATAACAATTTCAGAGGATAATTCAGTTATTTAAGACAAACAAATATTATTGTAGAATGAAGATGATGTGCTGAACTGCAGACAAGCACTACAAACAAGTGATGATAATGCCACATCTTAACTGAAGGTCCAAAGCTTTCCTCATAAAAAGTGTACACATATATTCATACAAGCATAAATCACACACACACACACACACACACACACACAAACAACAATTGCTTCCAGCTACTGCAACCCAAGGGTCACACCAAGCAGAAGTACAATGTGGAGTGGGGTGAATAGGGGTAATGAGTGAGGGCACAGGTGATGTAGCACCTCAGGATAAAGCATGTAGGGACAAGATGTCCGGATGATACAGTAAGATGCAGTGTCCAGAGGCTTTGTTGGGAAAGGGAGTGGGGTTTAGGAAAAGGGGGCAGGAAATAAGAAGACAAGTAGAGAAGGCACTTGAATTGCAAGGTGACATAACAGAGAGGGCAGAAGCTGTTGGGTTCAGAGAGTGGGAGGGTGGGGGGTGGTAAGATTTTAGGACTGTATTGTTAGGATTAATTCTATCTAATTCTTAAAAGCTGGTCCATGAAGCAACCATTGAAATCAAGCAATTTGTGTTCAACTACATGTTGTGCCCTAAGGTAATCCAATTTGATCTTGGGAACAGATTGATGGTGACTTTTCATCCTGGTATAGAGCTGGTTGGTAGTCATGCCAATATGAATAAACCTGTACAAATAATTGCAGCAGAACTGGTAAAAATTACATGGATGCCTCCACAAGTGGGCCAGCCTCTTATTAGGTAGGATAAACCAGAGATGGCACTGGAATAGGAAATACTGTGTAAATAGACAGGGCAGTCCTTGCAACAGGGTCTTCCACAGGGATATGATCCCTGTGGTGAGGTGTTGGGATTGTTAATGTCATAAGGGTAGAATAAGATGATGTGGAGGTTGGATGTGTGATGAACACCACTTTAGAAGAGGTAAGAAGTCTTTGAAAGGATGTCCCTCTTTCAGAGCATGATAACTGATAATCAAAGCACTGATGAAGGATATTGATCAGTTGTTGAGAGGTAGTGTGCAATAGGGGCAAGATCATAGGGATGTTGGTGCATGGGAAATGGTGTCTGCAATAACGACTTGGGATCCAGGAGGTAAAGGAGGGAGATGGTATAATGCAACACCACAAACTAGGTCCCATTTATAATCTTGGAATCACCTCCTTCAGTTACTTGTAGGCACGACATTTGATGTTACTCTTTGCATTTCAGTGTTTCATATACAACTTTTTTTATGCACCTTTAATAGTAACAGGACTTATTACTTCATCTCATTAACTCATTTTGCATATTTAAATGATGAGATAAAAACTATACTGTTTATATCAAAATTTGCAGTTCTTGTTTATTCTAGGAGTTTTGACATAACTGTAAACCACAAAATAATTACCGTATATTTCGGCAGATAAGACAACTGTCAGATAAGATGAGGTACAAATGTTCATCAAAATTTTATAGTTTAAGCTTATATATGGCCTATCAGTTACCATATTTACCCGAATTCTTAGCTGCACTTTTTTTCCAGTTTTCGGGATCTAAAAATATGCCTATGGCTTAGATTCAGAGGCAAAGCTTCAGGAAGTTCCAAAAATGCCACTAGAAGTCGCCATAAGTAGGTTTAGAAGCCGACCTCGGGGAAGATCAGTTTGGGTTCAGGAGAAATGTAGGAACACGGGAGGCAATACTCACTTTACGGCTTATCCTAGAATATAGATTAAGAAAAGGCAAACCTACATTTCTAGCTTTTGTATATTTGGAGAAGGCTTTTGACAATGTTGATTGGAATAAACTCTTTCAAGTTCTGAAGCAAGCAGGAGTAAAATATAGGGAGCGTAAGGTTATTTACAACTTGTACAAAAACCAGACAGCAGTTGTCAGAGTTGAAGGGCATGAAAGGGATGAAGTGGTTGGAAAGGGAGTAAGACAGGTTTGTAGTCTTTCTCTATTGTTATTCAGTTTGTACATTGAGCAAGCTATAAAGGAAAGCAAGGAGAAATTTGGAGAAGGAATTAAAGTTCAGGGTGAAGAATTAAAAACATTGCGTTGTGCCGACGACATAGTAATTCTGTCAGATACAGCAAAGGACCTGGAAGAGCAATTGAACGGAATGGACAGTGTGCTGAAAGGTGCATATAAGATGAACATTAACAAGAGCAAAACTAGGGTAATGGAGTGCAGTGTAAGAAAATCAGGTGATGCTGAAGGAATTAGATTGGGAAACGAAGCAATAAAGGAGGTAGATGAGTTTTGTTACTTGGGCAGTAAAATAACAAATGATGGTCGCAGTACAGAGAATATAAAATGCAGAATGGCAATGGGTAGAAAAGCGTTCTTGAAAAAGAGAAATTTGTTAACATCAAATATTGATTTAAGCCTAAGGAAGTCTTTTCTGAAGGCATTTGTATGGAGTGTTGCCTTGTATGGGAGTGAGACATGGACGATAAACAGTGCGGACAGGAAGAGGACTGAGGCTTTTGAAATATGGTGCTACAGAAGAATGCTGAAGATTAGGTGGGTGGATCGCGTAACTAATGAGGAGGTACTGAACAGAATTGGGGAGAAAAGAAATTTCTGGCATACCTTGACTAAAAGAAGGGATAGATTGGTAGGACACATTCTTAGACATCAAGGAATTGTGAATTTAGCGTTGGAGGGAAGTGTGTGGGGAAAAAAATCGCAGGGGAAGACCAAGAGACGGATACAGTAAGCAGATTCAGACAGATGTAGGTTGCCATTCTTATGTGGAGATGAAGAGGCTTGCTCAGGATAGGGTATTGTGGAGAGCTGCATCAAACCAGTCTCCGGACTGAAGATCACAACAACAACAACAGGTAAAAATAAGCCATGGTTTTGTACAAGGAGGTTAGACATTCTAACCTCATTGGTTTTTTGTAGAGAGCCTGGTTTTGTGAATGGCAGTTCCGAAAAATGCTGCTACAAGCCACTAAAAGTAGTCTTCATGATAGGTACAACTGGATTTCAACCTTTGTTGCAGTGTTTGAGGCATGGAGGTTTGCGGTCCTTTTTGAACTTTCGTGCGTGTGGTGCTATGTTGCATCCGGTCATGAAGAAGCATGATTTTTTTTTACACCAGAAAGTTTAAGAGATAAGTAATTTCTTTCACCGAGATGACATTTAATCACACCGTTGCATACATTATGCAAGTGAAAACACTTGAAATTGTCCGAGAACAGAAGAAAAACGATTTCAAAGATAACCGCAATTGTTGCATGTAGCATCGAAATATTTTAACCCATTCACTGCTCCATACGTAAATATATGCTACCATTTTCAGTGCGACTCTGGATATATTGAGAAATTGCTTTTGACAAGCAACATGGTAAAATCAAGCTACGTATTAAATAATTAATTCTATTCCTGCTTTATGGCATATAGGTTACCATATGTACCCTTTTCCAATCAGTAAATTATTAAAGCTCGTAAAGCGAATATTTTATGCAAGCCTTTGTTTCTGTATATCTTTTTTCCGTAATCTTCTTCTTCTTTTTTTTTTTTTTTTTTTTTTTTTTTTTTTTGGATAAGACAACCTCAGATTTTGGGGCCTTTTTTTATGATTCAGCCATTGTCTTATCTCCAGAAATTTACAGTGTTTGGCTACATTTTGAAAGCATCCACCCACCAGAAACTATAATTAATGAAATAAGAAATAATTTGAAAACTCTTTAGATTGGAATATTCACTAATTAATATGAAAACATTAAGTCTTACACAATAAAGCAACTTTAACAGATTTTCGTATTTGGATAAAGAAGTTACTTCCATGAAACCTCATTGTCACTAAAAATTGGCTTTCTTCATTAGAATTATGTGGTAATGTTAGCATAATAAAGGCAATCTTATGAAACTACCACTCTGCAGAGGAGTGTGCACTGATATAAAAATTCCTGGCAGATTAAAATGTGTACCGGAACCAGGGGTCGAAGCTGGCTTGTGAAAGGCAAAGTTACCTGGTTGGAGTCCCGGTTCTGGCACACTATTTTAATCTGCCAGGAAGTTTGAAGGCAATATCATGCCTTTCACTTATTAAAATGTTAATTAAAATCATACAACACATATTATTAGGAAATCACATTTTTGTATGTTCAGAACTTTGTATTTTTAATTTCTACAAGATGATAGAAGCTTTTGGAATGTGGTGCCACAGACGAATGATGAAGACTGAGAGTCAAACATGTACTTATTAATAATTTTGTTGTTGTTGTTGTATTACAGGTTACAGTTGTAATTGATAAAATTTGTATTTGAAACAATTGTTACCAGTCACAAAGAATGTAACAATTTGTATGCTCTTGTATATTTATCGCCCTTTTTTAATATCATAACTGTAGCCGGTAAGAAAACAACAGACAAATAGTTTGCAAAATATGTAATGTCCATTAAGTAAACACAAACAGATTTTCAAAATAGCAATGACTACCTCATACTGACATTTTCTTTTTGTCTGACTGTTTCTTGTGTTTCAATTATTGGTGGAAATTCTGAACTGATATGTTAATATGTTCTTCAAAAGAGATAGATTGACTGGGCAGTACTTACCTTATTTCTGTGGCACCAAGAACCACACAGAAACCATAAATGGAAATGAGGTAAAAATGTAGGATATTAGCTTTCAGAACTGTGTTACTTCATCAGCAAGTAGAGCGGGGAAGAAAAAGGAAACAAGGAGACAGGTTACTCACAATCTAGGCCATGGGATGATAGGTGATGTGTAGATATTCATCACTCAATGGCCTAGGTTGTGAGTAACCTTTCCCTTCCGTTCCTTTTTTCTTCTCTCCTCTCCTACCTGCTGAAGGAACACAGCTGCGAAATCTAGTATCATTTCTATCTCATCTCAATTTTTTTTAAACATAAGTAATTGTGTTTTAAATTTTTAATAATTTTTCAAAGTTTCTAATGAAATTTTACATGCTGACTTCAAGAAACTTATGAGCAACACTTTTAAGAGCACATACAGATCTTTGGCACACAATTATTCCATGTAATTTAATAAGTTTACCTTAATATACGTGTAACTAGCAAACCCGGTAACACTTCGCAGTAGTTTCTCCCTATGTCTATCCCTTTCTTCCCCTTCCTTTGTCCATCTACTCCTCTCTCTACCATCACACCATTCCCTCTTACCCCACACCATATCTATCTCCTCCTCTTCCTCTCTGCGTCTATATCATCTCCCCTTTTTAAATCCATTTCATTCCCCCATACTCTGTCTCCTCCTTCCCATCTCCCTGATCTTGTTTATTGTTATTGCAATCAGAAACTTGATTGGGGATAGAAGTCCAAATGGACAGGTAAATCAAATGGAAATGGGTTATTAGAGAGATGTTTCGAGCTGCTCTATCTGTGATGTTAGTAGCTTCAATGGCCGCACGTTTAATGGTTGCATTGTACAAACAGGTTGTTTATAAGTGTAGGAATAAAAACAAATTTCCTGAGTCATGTTAAAAATGACTGGGAAGAGAAAAACAAAACCGCACATGTTTACAGCACAGCTTAGCATATTTTTCTCGCAGCGAGCAGTATAGAGATGTTTCTTATAACACATGTATATCTTCTTAAGAGTTTTTGAATTAGATACAAAGTAACTGTAGCATGATAATATTTTAATGATAAAAATTCCATATGAAACAAAACAATTACTCGAAGTAAAATAAGTGCGATGTCAATACAACATTTCGAAAGTCTTTGTGTTGCGTTCATTTCTTGTCTTATTACAATTGTGGCAAAGCTTGAGATAGCCAATGAAATTTTAGATCGTGACAGTTTGTTCTGAAGCTAACTGGTGCATCTGCTGCATAATCAACTGCTGGATTGTATCTGTACCCCAAACTTTCAATTATAATTGTTTGTATGTTTTGTCGACAACTCAAATTATTTCGTGCATAAACTGCAACTGAGGGAGTCAAACTCGACTATACCCTTTGTTTCAGAGTCATAACAGATCGTGCTTGAGAATTTCTTTTCGATTTACCTCCAAGCTCTGTGTATGGTCTTCGTCGGTCTCATTGACTACGATCATGTAGTAAGATTGCGTTGCACATACGCCGACCGATATTATTAATAAGTACATAATTGACTCTAAAAAATGTAATTCCACATGTGGGTGGTGGGTGGGAGTTGGGGTGCGGAACTGGCCATATATAAATTCTACGGTTAATGCAGTATTCGCAGTTGATTTCCATGGCCAACAGTTCCCAATATTGGCTGCCATGGGTATACAATTTCAGATTGTTATTATTTTACTGTTTACTGTCATGTCATCTTCTGTACATCCTTCTTAATATTTGTAACATTATTGTATTGCAGTAAGCCTGAAGATGGTCTCACAAGCAGACCGAAACCAGTTGCCTAAGAACGATAATAATTCTCTTGCGATCGACATTGTGTTTTTAAAAATATAATTTATTTTTTCTGGTTTAACATGAATTAATGTCTGCTATGGTATTAATAAAAGCAGATTATCTTACACGTACAGTTTTAGTTAACTATATTACCATCATTTTATAAAATTAAATTCTCTACAACTTCTCTGAAAACTTTATTCTATTATCTGGAACAAAAAAAAATTTCCCAATAACAAGTTGGGATCCAGTAGGTAAAGAGGTGGAATTGTAACAGGGTTTATAAAGGGACTTGTGGGAAGAGTCCCAGGCTTGAATCTTGACACAAATTTTAATTCATTGTATCTCCGAGTAATCATGAGAAATAAAGGAAATTATTGCTACCTTTAAAATGGGATGCTAGATTTTGGATTTGTATGATATATGAATGTGAGTGCCCATTTAGTCAGGAAGGCTTTGGCTGAATGCTAAGTGCTGTGAGTGTGATGTTTTCTCATAACATGGTATATTCTCTTTATGGTAAGTAGCAACTGATCTTTTTCATAATATTATTGATATTTGAAACTGGACCTTTTATTCTATAATTGTTGTAGATCCTCTATTTCTATCACTGCTGTAGTCAACAATAATTATTTACATTTGTTTTAGCTACAAAACACCACCCAAATTCTTTATTATTGACAAACAATCAAAAACTGAAAACACAATGTAGATCTGTATTATAAAAGAATGTGATTTAAAAAGTTTGAAGATGATGTTGCTTGTAGTTTTCAATCTTAATTTATTCCTGCAGAATGATTAGCTTTCTGTTTGAAAACGTAATGGTAACTGAAATATTTTTATTTCTAAGCAGTAACAGTTCTCTATTGGTATAGGGGATGGGTGAAAGTGAAAAAAAAAAAAAAAATAAAAAAAAAAATAAAAAAAAATAAAAAAAATAAAAAAATAAAATAAAAAATAAAATAAAAATAATAATAATAATAATAAAATAAATGTTTATTGTTAAAGTTCGCAGGTCTTAGGGTTCCAGTCTTCAAAAGCTTATGTATAGTTTCCTCTCATATCTCTTTTTCATATCTACTACCTCCTTTTTTTTTCTTCCACTGCTACTACCTCCATTACACATTTGTGAGTTTCATCTCGTATCATGACTATCTGCTCTGTCTTTTCAGTCCACTGGCACTGTCTCCTCTCTCTTCAACTGTCATTCCTGCTACAAATCGCATATATGGTTGCATGCCAATATTTTTGGTTTGGAAGCGGACTGAGCACTGAGGCAACTGGTTCCCCCACCTTTCTTCTGTTGTAATTCAAATAGTAATATATTTCCTTTTTTGTGCTCCTTGAGGAGTACTTTTCGGCTGGTTTTGTTCCTTTTCCATGCTACAGCAGGGCGTGCTGCTCACAAAAATCAAACTCTATTGATCAGTAAAGATCTGACAATTTATTTACATGCTTCAGCATATATAGGTACAAGTTATAATATATAAAAATCAATCATTTATTGAGAGAAGAAATCAGACTGTACAATATCCAGAGTTACATTTTTTCACATAAATGTTTTCTTAAAATGGAATGATAAGTATTTCGCAACAGCTGCCAAGTCAATTTGGACATAAGTGGGCATACCAAAGAGGTTTGTTCACTGGACACCATACAAATATCTCAAGAATGTCATAAGGCTTCGCTGTCTTCTCAAATTTGAATAAATTTCATATGCTGTTATGTATAAGTTAAAATAAATTACACACCAAATCTACAAAACATGTTTTACCTAGATGCAAAATAGCTTAAAATATGTTACAGTACTTCCCATAACTCAACATTACACAATAAATGTAATGAAAAAAAAAAAAAATTAATCCTTCATTGACTGAAGAGCTGTACAATGAGCAAAAAATATTTTTAACCCTATCTTTCAACACAGTTGGGACTTCTGGTACCCAAAGATCATAGTTTTTTGGATGTATTTTGATAACAGGTAGAGAGTTTCAAAAATTGGAAAATGGAGTTTCTAACTAAATGTCTACACAACATATTGTTAAAATTTGAGTCATTCATTATGGTTAGTTACAGTAAAATCTCGTTTTTACATTCCCGGGTTTTACGTTTTCAGCCATTTACAACAGTTTTGTCGGTCCCGTCAAATTTCCTATGTTCACAATCTTAATTCACCCCCGTTTTTGCGTTAACATATTCACACTGTTCCCGTGTTTTACGCTTTTTGAAAACATGTTTATGAAGAAAAAAATGACGCAATCTATATAAATTGACACTGGCATGGCTTTCGCCTTAAACTATAGCACTTAAAAATTATTTGCGGTCAAGTTTCTGGACACTTTGCATTTATTCAAAGGTATATTTCACATTTTGTTGTTGGCAGTACGCGACTAGTTGACTTACAATGCTCCAATTTGTGGCTGTAGTTCCTCTTTACACTAGCTTCTTTGCCAGAGCGCCTGGCGTGTACTCAAACAATCAGAACCAGTTGCTTTGTTGATGCGAGAATAAAGAGTTGCATTGTTTTTGTGATACATATTTATGATTAATAAAGAACATTATCTGTTAAAGTTGGGTATCATAATACCCACAACCTTATGGTTAATAAAGAACATTATCTGTTAAAGTTGGGTACATAATACCCACAACCTCAAAAAAGCGATAATGTGAGATGCCGATCCTATGCAAACGCCACAAAAATACTTATGCATATATTTGCACTTGAGAACATGAATAAATTCTCCAATATTGTCGTGTGATACATCAAAAAATACAGATAGAACGGAACTTTAGGAGTTTTACTACATAAATAATCAATGCCGTAGAAGGCAGTAATTTTGAAGATGTGTTACATAGCCCAGCAGCGGCGTCCTCGATTGCAATAAATGAAATTACGTCAAAAATTACTACTCCCCATAAAATTACCAGTTCTGTCTGGCGATCAAAATAGTAAAAATTTGGATGTCCTTTATTATATAATAAACTTTATGGTGAGTATTTAGATGCCTATTATGAACATATATCACAAATAAACTACGAAAATGCAAGGCTGATCCAGTAAGCATAGTTTACCATTTAAAACATTATTTCCTGCATTTTACGTTTTCCTGCATTTTACACCATTTCACTGACGTCCCTTGAAAATTAAGCTGTATAACATTTAACACACAGAAATTTGCTCAATTCTGATAGGTTGCAAGAAATATTTAAGTCCAAATTTTGACACTGTACCGTAGTGTAAGCAGAATAAGCCCAGTCTTCTGGTGGGGCTCCCCCCCCCCCCCCCCCACTTCTGGGCTCAAGAGAAAGTGAGATGTGGGCCTCTTACTGATTTTTACACACAATATTTTCAAACTATTGTTCATGGCATGATTCATTTTTGTCCTTGTCTTGTCCCACAATTCGCAATGACCTTCTGAAGCTATTTTGTTGTATCTTCCCTTTAAATTTTTCTTCAACTCCAGAATAAAGATGCATAGACTGAAATAACACAATTCTTCAAGCTGCTTTTCTTTAGATCACGATTCATTTCCTGAGTAATTTAAAAAAAACATTGTCGCCTGTATCTGCAGTCCCTACATTTTCAGTTCCATATAAAATGTGACTAAAATACAGGTTATTGTTTTTCAACATTTTTAATTCATAAGGCTTTACACATTGGTGAGTATCTTTTACAGTAGAGTCCCAAAAACTTGGAACTCGGTAACCCGGCAGTCCAGATAACTCGGCCACACCCCTGGCATTATTCTATGCTCGCATAATGCATGATTCAAGTGAAATCGCAGCGTATAGCAGTTACAGGCTTTGCTATGTATGGGCTAAGAATCATCTTTTCTTGTGCCACCTACACTCTATTTAAGAATCCATTGAGTTTCATTAATGCAGTATGTAGATGTGTTTTCATACTCAAAACTATGGGAGTGCATTGTTTTACAGTATCATTTAAAATCAGTTTACGTGTGATGGACAATAATGGACTTGGTTACAGCAGACAACAATGACACTCATGTGACGCGATTTCACACACTCTGCCGCTGAGTCTGCCTACAGCCTTTGTCTTTTCTTAACCGTAGTTTGTGTAGTCTATGTGAGTGTAAGTAACGAATATCATTGGTAAGATATTGTCTTAAATTTATTTCATGATGCTGTATTCCATGATTGGCATTCTATTGTAAAGTGACAACAGAAATTATTTTATAGCAAAACAATCTTACTTATTCTATTTTTAATACTGTTCACGATAACCTGGAAATTGTCAGAAACTCGGCCAACCTTCGGTCTACATTACACTGAGTTTTCGAGATTCTACTGTATATAAAGCAAAATATCCATGTTTTTGCATACAAATCTACAGCTCTGTCCCAATCTTTATCAAATTTTGCACACGTAAGCTTCAATCCATGAGGACAGTCTCCGTAACACATTGTTCTTGAGACATGATGTCATCAACAATAAGATGCGTGAAAAACTGCTGCATCAAATGACAGTGTTGCACATTTCCTCCTAAACCAATGGACCGATTTCAACAAAATTTGGTACAGATATTCCTTATCATGAGGTAATAATGCTGTCAGGGTAAGAACCACATACAACACATGGTTTAGGAGATAAAACATCATAAATAAAAGGAGTTGCAAGACACTATCACATAATGCGACAAGACTTGATAAACACACTGTAAGAGAATGACAGTACTTAGTGACTATTAGCCAACTTTAAACATAATTTTGAACCTATATAAAACTTTTTCTCACTGACAAGCACATCAAAATAATGAAAGGAAAATGTTTCTCACTTACTAATTTTCTGCTGCTCATGTAGCAAAACTATGGCATTTGGTATGGTGTTACGGTTTATAATTTCTACATTATAAATTGTAGTTGCAGGAAATTGTGCAGATAGTGTATATCCATACAGCTGAATGTAATTTCGATTAGGGATGGGTCGTACTCCAAATTTACTAAATCAAATTCGAATACTGAATCTTAAATAAAACATGTGCCGAATTCCGAACCCAAATTGAATCTTCCGAATCTTGAACTCAAATAATCTGTCAACTCAAATACCAGTATTTAAAAAGAATTACTACTCTATCACAGCCAGTGATGAAGATAAGGTCTTCTGGGGTGGATACCAAATGACAATATTAACAGTAGAATTTAAGAAATTAAAATTTCATTTAGATTTTTATTTTAAATCGTAAGGATTTGTATGAAAATTTTTATGAAACATTTTGAGGTATATGTTGTTTAGATGCTCTAAAACGTAATAATAAACTTCCTTCACTCTATTACAAATTGTTTCATTTTGATGATAAAAAAAAGGAATTGCAGAATGAAGTCCTAGAAAGGAAACGATTACGTATTTTTATTCTTTTTTCAAAGGGGAAGAGTCAAAAATAAAACCTAAAGAGACAAGTAGGTATTCTGGAATTAAAAAAATAATTCTTAAAAAATAGAATTTGTAAATGTTAAATAATTTTATAGTGACATATCAGGCATTCCATAAGTAACGGCCAGGAAAATCAGACACAGAGAAATCCACATTTTTTCGATGTGTGTATACTTGTTATTGCCATGAGGACATTTCAGAACTGTGCAGAGTAGTTAACGTGCAGATTGCGCATTCGGGAGGTTAAGCAAGGGAATTTTGTGGATTTACTTATTTTTTCAAACATGTAAGATCACGTAACTTGTCTGCACAGAATTTATATTCGTAGATTTAAATATCAGTATTAGAAGTCAGTTGCTGTACTTCATTTCTAACTATCCCCATTCAGCATAAGAATAATACAAATGTAAACATTAACATGATACGTATATTCTCCCATGTTCGCCATTGTCTTTTGGGTTTCTTAGGTGGACGGAATTTAAATGTGGTAACAGCTAACATGGAAGATTACATGGCATAATGTTGACATTTGTATTATTCTTATGGCGAAGAGAGTATGGAATTTAAGAATCACGATTCATAGGAACAATCCCTTGCCCCTAATAGAAAAACACATAAGTTGTAGCATGAAGGCAATGGTTGTAGCATCAGGCATATTGACGCAACACGTGCTTTCCAGTCGGCTTTACGTAGTAGCTTTTAGATAAGACTTCAAATGTATGGCTATTGTATGAAACTAAATTCAGAAATAAAAAAATAATTTTATTAGACTTATTATACAAATTTTACTAAATGTTTATAATAGCAATTAGATACCGGTAGGGTAATTATGAATCACTATCATTTGATTCCTTGTTACACAGTTCCTTCGTACTACAGAACATCATTTCTCGTACAATCTAGAGCATTTGATATAGAACATTTTTGAATGCCTGTTATACAATCTGATTTGGAACCCACTTCCATGTATCACCATTCCATTAGCACACTTGCTCGTTTTACATGACTTGTTGGTGTCAGTTTTCTGTCACTTTTCGAAAGGCAGTAGGTGTACATGTGTTTTAAGCTTGACCTTAGACAACTTATTGAAACAGACGTCAAGTGGTTGCTGAAATGATGTCATCCCACTTGGATGGTGCACAATTAGAACTTTTTATCCACGTAATACATAACTTTCTTCTTGAAATCCTAGTGCTTCACATTCCCCATCACTTCACAAAATTTGACGAAACAATATGTGAAATCAGAATGAGGCATCTCATGCAAGAATCCTAAAGCCTTATGTATTGTGGGTATTTACATGAAGAAATTTATTTTTGTTGCTACGTATATTATTTGAAAGGCTGTTACATTTGATATTCAGCAATACTAAAGTTCTATTTCCTTTGTTGGATGGTGTATTAAAATTCAATACTCGAAAATAAAAAGGGAATTAGACTCGTCTTCCTTTTTTTATTTATTTTTACGAGCACAAAAGTATTAGCGTCAGTATGTACATTTGTGCCTGCTCAGCACTGCTTATATTAGATGGGAAAAGTTAGTTGTGGCAGCTCCTAGTGCCATTTGTCAGAACTATTCAAAGTGAGGTCGCTTTGTTTTATGACATCACGTCTTTCAGTGGAACTATGGGAAATCAAGTAAATAATGCAAACAAAGGCGCACTGTTATGCAAAGTAAACTGCAACATTCATGACTGAAGGTTTCCATATAACACTTTGGATTTGGGATTCAGTAGTATTCAGCTATTATGAACCAAATCTCGAATCTGAAGCCAGTGTCCTAGATTCGGCGAATAGTGGATTCATCCAAACCACTCGGACACAACCCTAATTTCAATGTTGTATCACAGTACGACACGTAGTTCATGAGATATAAGGGCATAAACAGTAACATTAATGGAAAACCGCCCCATCGTGCTTCAGGTTTTAATCTATTACTTCTTTATAACTAACTCTGTTCACAATGGATTTTACCAACATACATCACTTATACAAATGAGATATAACTGCAAAATTATACAACTGTAGAACATATAATTGAATAAATATCAAATCATATATACTGTGATTTATTTTATTTATTTATTTATTTGTTTTTTCTGTTCCATAGGACCCACTTCAGGAGTAAGACTCCATGGTCATGGAACAAGTCAATACATTAATTGTTACACAATAATGGTAATAGAAAAATTTTAAGTAGTCCTTTGCACACAATCTTAAGACAAAGTGAAATGAATCAATAAAGAAAAAAATAAATTAGCTTAATTGTTTAACTTTTCTAGGAGTTCCTCGACAGAATAAAAGGAGTGAGCCACGAGGTAACTGTTCAATTTAGATTTGAAAGCATGTGGATTAGTGCTAAGATTCTTAAGTTCTTGTGGCAACTTATTGAAAATGGATGCCGCAGAATACTGCACCCCTTTCTGCACAAGTGTTAAGGTGGTGTGGTGCAAATGTAGATTAGACATCTGTCTAGCATTCACCGAGTGAAAGCTACTAACTCGTGGGAATAAGCTGATATTATTAACAACAAACGACATTAAAGAAAAAACGTATTGTGACGCCAGAGTCAAAATTCCCAGACTACTGAAAAGGGGTCGACATGACGTTCGCGAACTTACACCAGATATTGCTCGAACCGCCCGTTTTTGAGCCAGAAATATCCTTTTTGCATCAGGCGAGTTACCCCAAAAAACAATGCCGTACGTCATAAGTGAGTGAAAGTAAGCGAAATAGACTACTTTTCGTGTTGAAAAATCACTTATCTCAGATATTGTTCTAATGGTAAATATAGCAGAATTTAGTTTTGGAACAAGATCCTGAACATGGGCTTTCCATGACAGCTTACTGTCTATATGAACACCTAGAAATTTGAACTGTTCAGTCTCACTTATCACATGCCCATTATGTGTAATCATAATGTCAGATTTCGTCAAATTATGTGTTAGAAACTGTAAAAACTGAGTTTTACTGTGATTTAACATCAACTTGTTTTCTATTAGCCATGAACTTATCTCTTGAACTGCATTATTTGATACTGTGTCAATATTACGAGCAACATCCTTCACTACCAAGCTGGTATCGTCAGCAAACAAAAATATTTTACAATCACCTGTTATACTCGAAGGCATATCATTTATATAAATAAGAAACAGCAATGGTCCCAAAACAGACCCCTGGGGCACCCCATACTTAATTGTGCCCCATTGGGATTGCACGTCATAGCCATTTTCCACACTGCGGAGAATTACCTTCTGTTGTCTATTATTAAAGTAAGAGGTGAACCAGTTGTGGGCTACTCCCTGTATTCCATAATGCTCCAACTTCTGCAACAATATTTTGTGATCAACACAATCAAACGCTTTTGTTAAATCAAAGAAGACGCCTAATGTCCGTAGCCTCTTATTTAACCCATTAAGTGCCTCACAGAGAAACGAAAATATAGCGTTTTCCGTCGTTAAACCACTTCTAAAACCAAACTGTACATTTGACAGGAAATTATGTGAACTGAAATGATCAATTAATCTTGAATATACAGCCTTTTCAATAACTTTGGAAAAAACCGATGGCATAGAAATAGGTCTATAGTTGTCTACATTATCCCTTTCTCCTTTTTTATAAAGCGGTTTCACTACTGAGTACTTTAATCTGTTAGGAAACTGACCATTCTGAAAGGAAAAATTACAAATATGGCTTAGTACTGGGCTAACATATGGAGAACAATACTTTAGAATTCTGCTAGATACCCCATCATATCCACAAGAGTCCTTAGTCTTTAGTGATTTAATTATTGACTCAATCTCACCTATGGAAGTATCATGAAGGATCATTTCAGGCAACAGCCTCGGAAACGCATTTTCTAAAAACGTTATATGATTCCCTGTAGAAACTAGAGTTTTGTTTAGTTCCTCTACTATATTCAGAAAGTGATTATTGAATATTGCACATATATCTAACTTGTCAGTAACAGAAACATTCCTACTACGCACTGACGTTATATCTTCTACCTGCTGCTCCTGACCAGACACTTCCTTCACGACTGACCAGATAGTTTTAATTTTATCCCGAGAGTTTGCTATTCTTTTTGCGTACCACATACTTTTTGCATTCTTAATGACATTTTTCAGAACCTTACAGTACTGTTTGTAATGAGCTACTGCATCTTCATTCTGACTACTTCTAACATTTTGAAACAACTCCCGCTTAGTTCTACATGATACTCTTATCCCCTTTGTCATCCACCCTGGCTGTCTGTTACTGAAAGTACCCTGTTTTGAGCGTTCTAGCGGAAAGCAACTTTCAAACAGCAAAAAAAAAAAAAAAACAAAAAAAAAAAAAAAAAAAAAAAACGGAAAAACCTGTCGCATCATGTACCATGTATTAATACATTTACGTATTTACCACTAAAACACTCCTGTATTCCAGTCAGCTTAAGGAAATTCCTGAAATCTGATTGCTCTTGACAACATTGCACTGTGAAGTGCACATGGCTGCAGGTGAAAGCAATAGACTTCTACAGAGCTACAAGGAAAGGAAGAGAATGAAACAGTGTACATCCAATGAATACCCATTATTTCCGACAGCTCTAGCTTTTAACTTCCAGAAACTGCAGTTTCCAGTAAGACTTTCATTTTTTATTAGATCAATAAATTACAGGGCAATCTATTCAATACTGTGAAGTGGATTTGACATGTCCATGTTTCTCAAACAGACAACTTTATGTCACTTTGTCAGGGGTCATCTCGCCAAAGAATTTATTCATATTAGATCCTGTTTATAATAAAATTGTGAATTAAATGAATGAATGAATGAATGAATGTTACATATCATTTGCAATTTGATTAATATCTTTCTTTGTTTGAACACTTCACTTATAATATACAGGACAGTCTTATTTCTTATATATTCTCTGACAAATATAACATGTTATTAGAAAAAAAGAGATGGACAGTTAGAGAAGGGATAGCAGAAATACTAACTAAAGTCTTGAATAAAGAAATAGATACCCAGGCAATGCTGGGCTTTCAGCTAGTTTTCCATAAAAATGAGATGCATGTAATTGACATCTAACAAAATTAGGCAATTTGAAATTGTAACAAAACAGAAGTTTTATTCTAATTGCTGCAGCAGATACTTACATGGTCGTTGCATGTGATTCCAGGTGAAGTGCTATAAGTAAGTCATAAAATCCTTGTCGCAGTGGACCAGACATGTATTCTGAACGAATGGCATACAGCAACTGTTTCTGGTCCACGTGTTGGCATAGGGCATGAGCTGCTCGGTAGTTTGACTGGTAGCACAGTGCAGCGTACAAAGTTAGAGTATGAGCATGGAAGCTGTTAAATAAATAAAATTTGATAGAAAATGAATTTATAATATCAACAACAAATTCTCTTCTTTAAAATAAAGTTTCCTAACTAAGCACATGATGTTTATGTTCAGTTCATTTAGATATTTTGAAGAGGAAAACATATTATGAGAGAAGGATTTCCAATATTACACTTTTATGTTATTGGTAGATGACAGCACTGTTAATAACAAACAAAGCATTATTTTTGCTTCCCAAAGAAATTGCACTTTTTAAGCACTCTGGCAATCAGGAAAATACTAGTTTGTTTCTTTCCTGCATGTGTTGCCATTAAACTGTTTCATATTATCCAAACAAATGTTGAAAACCTGCATTGGACGCTATTACATCATGTGATTCTTCTATGAATCTTCTACATTTCCACTCACATGTATGCCTTCCAATTCAGAATCACTGAATACATGTTATGAAATTTATTTCTTAATCAACAAATGTCACAAATTTGTAGTATAATTGCAGCAAACAAAAGAACTAATGAAACATGGGCAAAACTTAACAGCAACATGAGCACTCATAGCTTCAGTCAATTACAGGAATGATACATTTGGCAATGTTTCCTTCAAAACAATTTGATAAATTGACAACAGAAGGCAGCACATTTCAAGGAACAGGTTAGTGAGATGTCCAAATGTTGTTCTCATGTGATATGTGTGTAATTTGATAGTGACAGGTGGCTTGTGAATCACGAACACTGTTGCCCTAATTACATTCAGCCACGGTCTTCTGAACACAATGTAGTAGCCCAACCTATTGGTATTGCCAATATCTGCACCACTTTCAAATGTTTTCCAGACCTCGGTGAATATTTCTTCTTCTTCTTCTTGCTGCATGTATTATGCATTTATTTGCTAGTTATGCCCTCTTGGTTGAACTTATTGATCTTGCCACCATTTCCTTACAAGGTTTTTGTTGTTGTTGTTGTTGTGTGTTTAAAGGGGACCAAACTCCTGGGTTATCAGTCCCCTTTTCCCAGCTAAGAGTTCACATCAATAGAACTTAGCCATTTATGATGTAGCACTCTACGCTTAATATATGCTGGGGACAGAGTGTCAGTCGATGATAAAATAACAATTTAAAATGAAAGACACATTAGTTGTTGACCAAATAGGCAACAGAACTAAAATATTACAGAAGATGTGGCTGGCTGATCACGAGGATAATTCAGGATGAGCCAAACACTCTGCACACACTTAAAGTCTCCAGTTAAGAACCAGGCAGAAACTGAATGAAAGACAACAGATTTAAAGTTCTGTAAGTGTAGGGGGCCCAAGAAATCAGGCAAATGATCCCACCACTAAATAGAATGGTAAAACTCATACAAAGTAGGCTTTCACAGGCGGCATCAATTTCACTAAAAATTTCTAGGCTTGTAGGCCATGGTCGATGGATAAAACTCTCCCCTAACGTATCGTCTTCTGCAGCTGAAGATGAAATGTTAGGGGAGAGTTTTATCCATCGACCATGGCCTACCACCCAAAAATTTTAAGTGAAAAAGAACGGTAAAAGCCAGCTGTGCAAATAAAACCTAAAAACGTAGTCAGCCATCGAGGCATCATCACCTAAAATTGACGGAAGTGCAGTTGGCAGATTAAAGGAGTGCCTCAAGGCAGCTAAAAGCGGACAGTCCATTAGAATGTGGATGACTGCCAGCATAGTACCACAACAGAACTTTGTTGGGTCCTCTCGGCGAAGGAGGTGACCATGTGTTAACCACGTATGGCCAATATGTAGTCAACAAAGAGTAACAGATTCCTGATGAGAGGCCCTCAGGAAGGACATCCATGCACCGGTGGAGGATTTAACTGCACTCAAGTCAGCCCATTCAGTGTTCCAAAGCCATAGGACCTTGCAGTTTAACTCCTGTTGAAGATCCCTGTCCTGGAAGCCAATCTGCGAAGGACGAGATGTGGTGGCCTGCTTGGCCAACTGATCAACACCTTTGTTCCCCCTTTTGCCAATATGGCCAGGGATCCAAACGAAGACCACAGAGTGGCCTGACTTGACCAGGGTGGATACAGTCGTGGATAGCCTGCACTAATGGGTGTTACGGAAAACACTGGTCAAGTGCCTTCAAGCCACTCAGGGAGTCACTACAGATGACGAACAACTCCCCGGGGCCAACTTGGAGATGTTCCAGAGCTCTAGATACAGCGATCAGCTCCACAGTTAAAACAATACTCCCACTTGGCAAGGACTGCTGTCCAAAGACGTCACCATGGAGACAGGCGTACCCAGAATGGCCACCTACCAGGGAACCATCAGTGTACATGACTTCTGCACCATGGAATGAGTCAAGGAGTTCCTGGAACTGGCGACGGAGAATCGATGGTGAAACTGAGGCTCTCGAATCACGGGATAAGTGCAACCTTAGCTGCAGATGAGGAATACACCAATGAGGGGTATGGGAAGAGTATTGGAAAGTGGGAGGGAAGGGAATGGACACGGACTGAGATCGGGAGACCCGAGTGAGGTCGTCTTTGAGGGGAGTGCAGCAGTCGGAAAAGGAGTTTGCAATTTCGATGATGGACTGAGGTGTTGACGCGGGCAACATACGAGGCCAACAACTGTTGCCGGCGGAACCGCAATGGGGGAGCCCTGGCATCAGCGAGTAGGTAAGCAAACAACAGCATGTAGGATGGGGTCTAAGACCTGAAGCCCAGAAGGGGCTGTCGAATCATACACCTGGCTCCCATAGTCCAGGCGTGACTGGGTAAGGACCTTATAAAGTTGTAAGAGGGTTGGACAGACAGCTCCCAAAGCAGTGTGACTGAGGCAGTGCAGTATGTTTAAGTACCGCCAGCACTTTCATCGAAGCTGTTGTAGGTGTAAGACCCACATGAGCCAGGCATCAAACAGCATGCCCAAGAAGTGATGCGTATCTTCAACATGAAGAAGGTTGGCACCCAAATACAGTTCAGGGTCTGGGTGCACTTCCTGATGGCGACAAAAGTGCATTACCCGAGTTTTGGAGGCAGAGAACCGGAACCCATGTGCTAAGGCCCAGGACTGCACCTTTTGAATAGCTCCCTGCAGTCACCTTTCATCGACACCAATACTAGCGGAACTGTAATACATACAAAAGTCATTGGCATACTGCCAAAGCAAGTCCGTTGATGGCAATTAAAAATAGCGGAACACAAATAACAGAGCCCTGTGGGACTCCATTCTCCTGGGTGCGAGGGGAGATGAGATGGGTACCTACCCTAACCTGAAAAGTGCTGGATGAACAGCGGAAGTGGTCCTCTCAAGCCCCAGCCATGCAGCGCAGCCAGAATATGATAGCGCCAGGTAGTGTTGTAAGCCTTTCGGACACCGAAAAAGACTGCAACCAGGTGCTCATGCCTGGTGAAAGCAGTGCAGATAGCCAACTCCAGCAGTAATAGATTGTCTAAAGCAGAATGCACTTGGCGGAAGCCCCATGTTGTGGGGCGAGAGTCCATGGTCTTCAAGAACCCACATGAGCCGCCAACTCATCAAACATTCGAGGAGCTTGCAAAGAACATTGTGAGGCTAATCTGGCGGTAACTGTCAGTCACCTGTGGATTGGCCCCAGGTTTTATCACTGGGATGAAGATTCTGTCCCGCCATTGAGATAGGAAAACACCTTCAACCCAGAGGCGGTTGAAAAGGGCGAGAAGTTGTTGTTGAAAGTCCTTTGACAGGTGGTGCAGGAACTGGTTGTGGATTCGATCTAGCCCTGGGGTAGTATCGGGGCAAGCAGTGAGGGCACTCTGGAACTCCCACTCACTGAATGGGGCATTATACACTTCCCACCGATGTGTGCAAAAAGATTACTGCCTCCGCTCAACCTGTTCTTTATGGGTGCGGAAGTCCGCACTGTAAGCTGCAGTCACAGAATTACTGGCATGTGCTCAGTGATAGCAGCTGGGTCAATGCTTATAGTACCCTGAATGTTCAGGTGAGGGATTCCTGCCTGTGGTTGGTACCCAAGGTGTAAGCAGGCCAGTCAGCCCTACAGAGACCAGCAAGGCAAGTGGTCTGGAGGTTGAAACTGGAGAAGAGAGATGTGGATGTGGAAGTGGTTGCTACCACATAGGTCATCATGGACCCTCCCCTCCCCCCAAATAAGCTGTGGCAGAAGACTGGGGCTGCAGAGAGAAAGATCAAAAGCCAAGTACGTGCCATGCACCACACTGAAATGTGTGGGGGCATCTGTATTGAGTAGGCAGCAGTCCAACTGTGCCGTTAGAGCTTCAATGTCCCTACCACAGCCTGATATCCAAGTGTCACCCTATAAGGGTTTTGGGCATTGAAATCCCCCAAAAGAAGGAATGGTGAAGGAAGTTGTTATATCAAAACCGTAAGGTCTGCAAGAGAGACTTCCTTGTCTGGAGGAAGGTAGATGGAACAGGTGGTAATGTCCCATTGTGTCTGGATTCTCAGAGCCACTGCCTCAAGCACCACGTGAAGTGGCACTGGTGCACAGGGGACAATGGTGAGGACATAGGTACAGATATCTCCAGATGCCCTGTAATATGCAGTATGGTTTTTGTAGTAGCCCCTATAGCCAAGAAGGGCAGGGGTCCACTCGGCAGGAAACCAGGTTTCCTGTAGGGCTAGACAGAGAGCTGAATAGCGACACAATAACTGCCTCAAGTCTGCCAGTTCCACAGTTCCACTGGAGTATCACACTATTTCCAGGGATACAGGGCATATTTAAATGAAAATTAGTGCAGATTCCACAGAACTATCTGTTGTCACTGACTGTGGAGGAGGAGCCTCAACGTCCATGGTTTCCGAGGTATCGGCAATTGCCAAGTCCTCAGGGGACAGGAGGATCTCCACCTCACCCTCAGAAGCTGAGATATGTTGTCGTGACACAGAAGCTACCTGCAAGTCTTTCTTCTTGGGCTTCTTTTACTTGTTTCGCTGGTTCCTTGGTTTCTTGTGCTGGGAGGGCTTTGCTGACTCAGTCTTAGGGACTGAGGATGTCCTATGGGCCCTTCGACCAGCAGTTCGTGGCTCTTTCAGCCACTGTCTGGTGGCCACTGTACCAGTGGGAGAAACCATGGGAGAAAGGGATTCAAGCGATCCCTTCCTCACGAGAGGAGCCAGAGCAGGCTGTTGTGTCTCCGGCTCAAGTGAGGAGACTGATGACCCCATTGGTTGGGGGGGGGGGGGGAGGGGGCTTTGGAAGCAACAGAGTGAGAGGTGCCCTCTACCACCAAGGGGGCAGATGTTGAGGGTTGGGCTTGAAGGCCCACTATGACTGACTGAACAGTCGGCAAACTAGTCCGCTGAAATGAAGATGTTGTTGTGGCTGCTGCATAGGATGTTTTGATGCTGACTGGGTGCAGTTTCTCATATTTTCTTTTAGCCTCTGAATAAGACAGCTGATTCGTGATTTTGTGTTACATTATCTTATTTTCTTTGTGCAGTACTGAGCAGGTAGGCAAGCAAGGTGGGTGCTGCTGTCCACTGTTGAGGTGTGTAAGGGAGGTCTGTGTGCGATACAGGTCCACATTCCCGACAGGTTGAGTTGGCGGTACACCTGGAGGACATGTGCCCAAACCTCTATCATTTAAAACAGCGCATAGGGGGAGGAACATATGGCTTCACATCACAATGGTAAATCATCACCTTGACCTTCTCATGCAATGAATCGCCCTTGGAGGCCAAGATGAAGGCACCAGTGGCTTTGTATTCGTGTAGGATTCACCATTGGTTCTGGCACACACTAAATACCTTGGGACATATTGCTGTCCTTGGTTTCGAGCCCTGCATTCCTCCCAAGGCGTGGCCAAGGAAGGGAACGATTGGGGTCATATCTCTCTGCATTAAAGTCTACCTTGCCTTTCTTAGAGAAGGTGGTTAAACACTTACCAGCATTACTCTGGCATATTTTTATGGTGTTCCCACGAGCAGCTAGGGAAATATAGGTTCACACAGGCAGAGCCCCATTTACCTGGGTAAGCCTTATACAACTGAGGTGCGGCAGTTTCCTCAGAGGTTGCTCACTAACAACTGTTCAACCTCTACAACCATGTATCTCCTCGGCACATAGCACCCCTTGAGATTGAGGATTTTTAATTTATATACGTAAAAAATAGTTGAAGTACACTTACCAGGCGAAGGGGCACAGGCATTAATAGCAACAAATAAACACACAGACACACACACACACACACACACACACACACACACACACATACACACACACACACACACACACACACACACAAAATGCTAGCTTTCGCAGCCTAACGGCCTCATCAGGCAGAAGGGAAGGAGAGGGAAAAGGAAATGATGAGGGTTTTAAGGAAGGGGGTAAGGAACCATTCCAATCCTGGGACAGGAAAGACTTACCTTGGGGGAAAAAATGAAGGGTAAATAAATGCACACACACCCACACATTTACACAGACACAAGTACACTTAGGCAGACATACTGTAGAACTGTAGAAAGCAAAGAAGTTAGTAGTTAGACAGAGATGCCACTTGAGGCAGAGGCTCTGTCCAGAGAACCAAGGCAAAGATGTTAAGATGGTGGGTGGGAATTCGAATTTAGCGGAGGTTGAGACCAGGTGGGCAACGGGAAGAGAGAATATGCTGAAGGGCTAGTTCCCATCTCCGGAGTTCTGAAGGATTGGTGTCAGTGGGAAGTATCCAGATAACCCGGACGGTGTAGCACTGTGCCAAGATGTGCTGGCCATGCACCAAGGCATGTTTAGCCACAGGGTGATCCTCATTACTAACAAACACTGTCTGCCTGTGTCCATTCATGTGAATGGACAGTTTGTTGCTGGTCATTCCCACATAGAACGCTTCACAGTGCAGGCATGTCAGTTGGTAGATCACGTGGGTACTATCGCAAGTGGCTCTGCCTTTGATCGTGTACACCCTTCCGGGTTACAGGACTGGAGTAAGTGGTGGTGGAAGGGTGCATAGAGCAGGTTTTACAACGGGGGCGGTTACAAGGGTAGGAGCCAGTAGGTAGGGAAGGTGGTTTGGGGATTTCATATGGGTGGACTAAATGGTTACGGAGGTTAGGAGGGCGGCGGAAAGACACTCTCGGTGGAGTAGGAAGGATGTCATGAAGGATGGATCTCATTTCGGGGCAGGATTTTAGGAAGTCGTATCCTTGCTGGAGAGCCACATTCAGAGTCCGCTCCAGTCCCGGAAAGTATCCGGTGACAAGAGGGGCACTTCTGGGGTTTTGTTGAAGCTTCTTAAATTGGGGGGATGAGGAAGTGGCTCTGGCAATTTGCTTCTGTACAAGACCAGGAGGATAGCTGCGGGATGTGAAGGCTGTTATCAGGTTTTTGGCGTATTGGTTCAGGGATTCAGGACTGGAGCAGACTCGTTTGCCACGAAGACCTAAGCTGTAGGGAAGGGAACGTTTGATGTGGAAAGGATGGCAGCTGTCATAATGCAGGTACTGTTGTTTATTGGTAGGTTTGATGTGGACGGATGTGTGTAGTTGGCCATTGGATAGATGGAGGTCGACATCGAGGAAAGGTTGAACACACCTGTCAACTCCTATCCCTAATCAAAATCCTCAACCTTTGCTCTCCTACATCTACACCTGCAGTTCAGAATATCCTCCTTCAGGCCAACCACAAATTAGAACAGCATGCCACCCAGCACCTCAAAAAACTATCCAATCTCCTGGTCACCCACCTCCGGAAAGGCAATACTCTCTCCCTCAACAACCTCTCCAGTAAACCTCAACCTCCTCTGATTGCACACAAACCCAGTCTCTCCCATCTACTCAATCTCCCACTCCCAACTCCTCTCCCTCCCAAACCTCAAAATTCCAATCCACACAATCCGGAACCACAACATCCCAATTCAGTGGTCAACCTCTCCTCTAAACCGCTCTCCCAATCTGAAACCTCTGTCCTATCCAAAGGGCTGACCTTTAGCCCTACTCCCAAATTCAACCAAACAGCCCTTGTGAAAGATTTACTATCCTATACTCGCAGTCTTTGCTGGAGATATCACTTTGCCACGAAGAAAAATAATCCTCTTCCTAATGAGCCAGCTCCCCAAGACATCATTGAAATCGAACCCTGCCTAGAACAGTTCCGTCCTCCGTCACAGCGAGACCCACCTGCTCTTCCTCAAAATCACCCTCTTCAAACCTTCCAGGAATTCCTTACTTCCAACCTGCCCACATAGACCAACACCTTCAACCCATCATGTGCAGTCTCCCATCCTTCATCAAAGACACCAACCACTTCCTTGATCGCCTGAAATCCTTACCCAGCCTGTTACCTCCTGAAACCATCCTTGTAACCATCGATGCCACTTCCTTATACACTAATATCCCACATGCCCAGGGCCTCGCTGCGATGGAATATTTCCTTTCACGTCGACCACCCACTTCCTTACCTAAAACCTCTTTCCTTAATACCCTAGCCAGCTTCATCCTAACCCACAACTTCTTCACTTTTGAGGGCCGGACATACCAACAACTAAAGAGAACAGCCATGGGGACCAGGATGGCCCACTCCGTACGCTAACTTATTTATGGGAAGCTTAGAGGAAGCCTTCATGGACACCCAAGCCTGTCAACCCAAAGTTTGGTATAGATTCATTGACGACATCTTCATGATCTGGACTCACAGTGAAGAAGAACTCCAGAATTTCCTCTCCAACCTCAACTCCTTTGGTCCCATCAAATTCACCTGGTCCTATTCCAAATCCCATGCCACTTTCCTCGATGTCGACCTCCATCTATCCAACGGCCAACTACACACATCCGTCCACATCAAACCTACCAATAAACAACAGTACCTGCATTATGACAGCTGCCATCCTTTCCACATCAAACGTTCCCTTCCCTACAGCTTAGGTCTTCGTGGCAAACGAGTCTGCTCCAGTCCTGAATCCCTGAACCAATACGCCAAAAACCTGATAACAGCCTTCACATCCCGCAGCTATCCTCCTGGTCTGGTACAGAAGCAAATTGCCAGTGCCACTTCCTCATCCCCCCAATTTAAGAACCTTCAACAAAACTCCAGAAGTGCCCCTCTTGTCACCGGATACTTTCCGGGACTGGAGCGGACTCTGAATGTGGCTCTCCAGCAAGGATACGACTTCCTAAAATCCTGCCCCGAAATGAGATCCATCCTTCATGACATCCTTCCTACTCCACCGAGAGTGTCTTTCCGCCGCCCACCTAACCTTCGTAACCACTTAGTCCACCCCTATGAAATCACCAAACCACCTTCCCTACCTTCTGGCTCCTACCCTTGTAACCGCCCCCGTTGTAAAACCTGCCCTATCCACCCTTCCACCACCACTTACTCCAGTCCCGTAACCCAGAAGGTGTACATGATCAAAGGCAGAGCCACTTGCAATAGTACCCACGTGATCTACCAACTGACATGCCCGCACTGTGAAGCGTTCTATGTGGGAATGACCAGCAACAAACTGTCCATTCGCATGAATGGACACAGGCAGACAGTGTTTGTTAGTAATGAGGATCACCCTGTGGCTAAACATGCCTTGGTGCATGGCCAGCACATCTTGGCACAGTGCTACACCGTCCGGGTTATCTGGATATTTCCCACTGACACCAATCCTTCAGAACTCCGGAGATGGGAACTAGCCCTTCAGCATATTCTCTCTTTCCGTTGCCCACCTGGTCTCAACCTCCGCTAAATTCGAATTCCCACCCACCATCTTAACATCTTTGCCTTGGTTCTCTGGATAGAGCCTCTGCCTCAAGTGGCATCTCTGTCTAACTTCTAACTTCTTTGTTTTCTACAGTTCTACAGTATGTCTGCCTAAGTGTACTTGTGTCTGTGTAAATGTGTGGGTGTGTGTGCATTTATTTACCCTCCATTTTTTCCCCCAAGGTAAGTCTTTCCTGTCCCGGGATTGGAATGGCTCCTTACCCCCTTCCTTAAAACCCTCATCCTTTCCTTTTCCCTCTCCTTCCCTTCTGCCTGATGAAGCAGCTAGGCTGCGAAAGATAGAATTTTTGTGTGTGTGTGTGTGTCTCTGTGTGTTTATTTGTTGCTATTACTGCCTGTGCCCCTTCGCCTGGTAAGTTTTTGAGTTAGCGGAGATTGAGACCAGATGGGCAACGGGAGGAGAGAATAAGCTGAAGGGCAAGTTCCCATCTCCGGAGTTCTGAAAGGTGAAAGGTCTCAATCTCCGCTAACTCAAATTCCCGCCCATCATCTTTAGCATCTTTGCCTTGGTTCTGTGGACAGAGCCTCTGCCTCAATTGGTATCTTTGTCCAACTTCTTTGCTTTTTACAAATGTCTGTCTAGGTGTGTTTGCGTTTCGATATGTCTGAGTGTGTGTGTATTTGTTTACCTTCCTTTTTTTCTTCTAAAGTAAGTCCTTCCACTCCTGGGATTGGAATGACTCCTTTTCCACTTCCTTAAAACCCATATCCTGCTCTTTTTCCTCCCCTTTTTTCCTCTTTTTCCTGAAGAAGCTGCCAGTGGTGGCGAAAGCTTGTATGTGTGTTTGTGTGTGATTTTTATTTGTTTCTATCGACGAGCCGGTCCTTTTGGTAAGTCATCTCTTTTCTATAGACGAAGATTACTCACCAGGCGAAGGAGCACAGGTGTTATATATATATAGAGATTTGTACCGTCCTCGTGACCCGGGTGATTAAGCCAAGATCCCCGGGCTCTGAAATGTACAAATTCCACCATCGCACTGAACGATAGTCATTCAAGCACACACAGAGCTTATGATGTGATGGACTGTTGGCGCAACACAGTGCACAGCTCAGGACCCCAGTTTCACCAAGCCCGTACTCAGCAAATTAATGCTAAGCCCCTGAGGGTCCTCACAAGGAATCCATCGAGTACGAGGTTGTAGTACAGTCTCTAGTAAGTGTTGTATTATTGACTATAACAGGAGAAATGTTAACTGATAGAGGCTAACCACATACATCAGGTGGGCACAAGAAATGAGTATCGGGAGGTGCAGAGATCAACTTTCTATAGGACATATGTCTTACGCTTCACAAAATGGACATTGTCAACATCCAAGGAATATTCAGAACAAAATGCTTGCAAGTAACAAAGTTATCCAATGATTTGTTTCTGTCACCAGTGGGCCTACCCATGCGTGCCTCTGTGTGGTTTCATACTCTTGGGATATCACAGATTTAATTGTGTTAAGTTCTTGTTATCTTTTGGGGATCTGTCTCCATAATATCTTACACTAACAGTGGTTGCATCATGATGTTATTTCATGGCTGCATAGATACAAAAGCTTCCACTTTAGCAGTCCGTAAGTATTATACGTGTCACTGTATAGAATTCCTTGTGTTTCTCAATGATTTATCTAATAGCAAACCTTCTTATTCCTTTTTCTACTCAAGGTTTCTTTTCTCCCCCCATCCCACTGTTACTGCATTACAAAGTTACAAAGTATAAGCTGATAAATACATAAAACTGGCAGAAAATTATATATGGTCTGGTAAGTCATAAATAAAGTTACGATCCACCTTAATTTTATCTCCTTAAGGTACCCAAGAGAGGGTGAATGAACTAATAAGTCGAGATGGAACACGGAAAATGTTACTTAGCTGCTGGTTATGACAACTTTTTCACATCTCTCTGACAACTAATAATATTCAAAATTGTATACTAGTTAACATCTTTAATAAAAGCCTTACCTGAGTAATCTTTCCATTTCAATAAGCTCAAGAATATCAATGCATCTATCCTCTTCAGGAATGTGTAAAGCAAGCATTGAGACAGGGTCTTCACAAAGGATACTCCAGCCACGAATATCGGATAGTTTCAAAGCATGTACTTGAAGTGACTGATTTGGAACTCGTGCCCACTGGTGTGGCTTTAAGCACTGCACTTTCAGTCTTGGAGGGAACTGCAAAAATGGTTTTATTTTGTAAACAGAAGTTAAAAAACTCTATTCATTTATCGTTAGTAGATAAATTAAACAAATAATATGCCATGTGGATATGTCATAATTGAAACTATATATTGACTTACCTAAAGTACAGGCTCGTCGACAGAAACATAAAACACACAAACATTTTTTGAGTGTGCGTTTTTGTGTGTGTTTTATGTTTCTGTTGACAAGCCTGTACTTTAGGTAAGTCAAAAATCTTTATTTTATAAATATTTTTCCCATCAGGAAAGTGTCTTTCTATAATATATAAAAAATAGATGAAGTCCTCTTACCATGCGAAGGAGCACAGGCAGTGATAGCAACAATTAAACACACACACACACACACACACACACACACACACACACACACACAAACGTCAGGCAGAAGGGAAGGAGAGGGAGAAGGAAATGATGAGGGAGTGGGTAAGGAGTCATTCCAATCCCGAGACTGGAAAGACTTACCTTGGGGGAAAAAAAGGAGGGTAAACAAATACACACATACCCACAAATTTACACAGATGCAGTCCTGAATCCCTGAACCAATACACCAATAACCTGATAACAGCCTTCACATCCCGCAGCTATCCTCCTGATCTGGTACAGAAGTAAATTGCCAGAGCCACTTCCTCATCCCCCCAAATTCAGAACCTTCAACAGAACCCCAGAAGTGCCCCTCTTGTCACCGGATACTTTCCGGGACTGGAGTGGACTCTGAATGTGGCTCTCCAGCAAGGATACGACTTCCTTAAATCCTGCCCCGAAATGAGATCCATCATTCATGACATCCTTCCTGCTCCACCGAGAGTGTCTTTCCACCGCCCACCTAACCTCTGTAACCTCCTAGTCCATCCCTATGAAATCCCCAAACCACCTTCCCTACCTTCTGGCTCCTACCCTTGTAACCGCCCCCGTTGTAAAACCTGCCCTATGCACCCTTCCACCACCACTTACTCCAGTCCCGTAACCCGGAGGGTGTACACAATCAAGGGCAGAGCCACTTGCGACAGCACCCATGTGATTTACCAACTGACATGCCTGCACTGTGAAGCGTTCTATGTGGGAATGACCAGCAACAAACTGTCCATTCACATGAATGGTCACAGGCAGACAGTGTTTGTTGGTAATGAGGATCACCCTGTGGCTAAACACGCCGTGCAGCACGACCAGCACATCTTGGCACAGTGTTACACCGTCCGGGTTATCTGGATACTTCCCACCGACACCAAACCTTCAGAACTCCAGAGATGGGAACTAGCCCTGCAGCATATTCTCTCTTCCCGTTGCCCACCTGGTCTCAACCTCCGCTAAATTCGAATTCCCACCCACCATCTTAACATTTTTGCCTTGGTTCTCTGGACAGAGCCTCTGCCTCAAGTGGCATCTCTGTCTAACTTCTAACTTCTTTGCTTTCTACAGTTCTACAGTATGTCTGCCTAAGTGTACTTGTGTCTGTGTAAATGTGTGGGTGTGTGTGTATTTGTTTACCCTCCTTTTTTCCCCCCAAGGTAAGTCTTTCCTGTCCCGGAATTGGAATGACTCCTTATCCACTCCCTTAAAACCCTCATTATTTCCTTTTCCCTCTCCTTCCCTTCTGCCTGAAGAAGCAGCTAGGCTGCGAAAGCTTGCGTTTGTGTGTGTGTGTGTGTCTGTGTGTTTATTTGTTGCTATCACTGCCTGTGCACCTTCGCCTGGTAAGTGTACTTCATCTATTTTTTACGTATATTTTTCCTGTTAGGAATTTTTCCTCTATAATATTCGTATTCGTAAGTGTAATTCATCTACTTGTTACGTATATATATATATATATATATATATATATATATATATATATATATATTTTATAGAGGAAAAATTCCTAAAAGGAAGGCTTCCTCTAAGCGTCCCATGAATAAGTTCGCGTACGAGGGGGCCATCCTGGTCCCCATGGCTGTTCCCTTTAGTTGTTGGTATGTCCGGTCCTCAAAAGTGAAGAAGTTGTGGGTTAGGATGAAGCTGGCTAGGGTATTAAGGAAAGAGGTTTTAGGTAAGGAAGTGGGTGGTCGGCGTGAAAGGAAATATTCCATCGCAGCGAGGCCCTGGGCATGTGGGATATTAGTGTATAAGGAAGTGGCATCGATGGTTACAAGGATGGTTTCAGGAGGTAACAGGCTGGGTAAGGATTTCAGGCGATCAAGGAAGTGGTTGGTGTCTTTGATGAAGGATGGGAGACTGCACATGATGGGTTGAAGGTGTTGGTCTATGTAGGCAGAGATTCGTTCTGTTGGGGCTTGGTAACCGGCCACAATGGGGCGGCCGGGATGATTGGGTTTGTGAATCTTCGGAAGTAGGTAGAAGGTGGGGGTGCGGGGTGTCGGTGGAGTCATGAGGTTAATGGAGTCAGGTGAAAGGTTTTGTAGGGGGCCTAAGGTTTTGAGGATTCCTTGAAGCTCTGCCTGGACATCAGGAATGGGATCGCCTTGAAAAACTTTATATGTGGTATTATCTGAAAGCTGACGCATTCCCTCTGCCACATACTCCCGCCGATCAAGTACCACTGTCGTGGAGCCCTTGTCGGCAGGGAGAATGACGATGGAATGGTCAGCCTTCAGATCACGGATAGCTCGGGATTCAGCTGCGGTAATGTTGGGAGTAGGATTAAGGTTTCTCAGGAAGGACTGAGAGGCAAGGTTGGAGGTAAGGAATTCCTGGAAGGTTTGAAGAGGGTGATTTTGAGGAAGAGCAGGTGGGTCTCGCTGTGACGGAGGACGGAACTGTTCTAGGCAGGGTTCGATTTGAATGATGTCTTGGGGAGCTGGATCATTAGGAAGAGGATTATTTTTCCTCGTGGCAAAGTGATATCTCCAGCAAAGACTGCGAGTATAGGATAGTAAATCTTTCACAAGGGCTGTTTGGTTGAATTTGGGAGTAGGGCTAAAGGTCAGCCCTTTGGATAGGACAGAGGTTTCAGATTGGGAGAGCGGTTTAGAGGAGAGGTTGACCACTGAATTGGGATGTTGTGGTTCCGGATTGTGTGGATTGGAATTTTGAGGTTTGGGAGGGAGAGGAGTTGGGAGTGGGAGATTGAGTAGATGGGAGAGACTGGGTTTGTGTGCAATCAGAGGAGGTTGAGGTTTACTAGAGAGGTTGTTGAGGGAGAGAGTATTGCCTTTCCGGAGGTGGGTGACCAGGAGATTGGATAGTTTTTTGAGGTGCTGGGTGGCATGCTGTTCTAATTTGTGGTTGGCCTGAAGGAGGATATTCTGAACTGCAGGTGTAGATGTAGGAGAGGAAAGGTTGAGGATTTTGATTAGGGATAGGAGTTGACAGGTGTGTTCATTGGCGGAGTTGATGTGTAGGTTAAGGATTAGGAGGGTGAGGGATATGGATTGTTCAGTTTGGAATTGGTATAGGGCGGGATGAAAGGATGGATTACAGCCAGAGATGGGAACTTTCAGTGTGAGGCCCTTGGGAGTGATTCCAAATGTCAGACAAGCCTGCATAAAAAGAATGTGGGAGCGTAATCTGACTAGGGAAAAAGCAGGTTTACGGAGGGAATGTAAATAAAACTGGATGGGGTTGTTGTAGGGATGTTGTAAGGAAGGCATAATATATGGATGAAGGAAAAGTGAGAAATATGGGCTATGTAACAGGTTGCAATGAACGAATAAAATAATTATATATATATATATATATATATATATATATATATATATATATAAACTTTTAAAAAATGAATGTGAAAAGTAATTCAGGTAAGCAAAAAGAAAGGAAATAGAAAAAAGAAAGAAGAAAGAAAAAGTCGTTAAAATTCGTTGTTGAAACTGTGGTCACCTTAAGTGGTCAACCACGTAGTATTAAATGGTTAGGTAGTGGTATGGCGTGCAAACGAGGTTTAAGGATGGTGAAAATCGGAAAAAAGTACGAGAAAATCGCGTGAGAAACCAATATATATATACACACACACACACACACACACACACACACACACACACACATATATATATATATATATATATATATATATATATATATATATACGAATATTATAGAGGAAAAATTCCTAACAGGAAAAAAATATACGTAAAAAATAGATGAACACTTACCAGGCGAAGGGGCACAGGCAGTGTAGCAACAAATAAACACACAGACACACACACACTAAAAAATGCTAGCTTTCGCAGCCTAGCTGCTTCGCCTGGTAAGTGTTCATCTATTTTCTACGTATATATATATATATATATATATAATAACGTGGCGACGAGCTGCGACAGGCACATACAAAAGACACACACATACAACACATTCAGCTATCGGCCATGGCCTTCTTCAGAAATAGAGCACTCACGCAATCACACAGGCACACAACACAGTCATACAACCATCACCTCCGACGGAGGTGATGGTTGTATGATATATATATATATATATAAGAATAGAAAAGAGATGACTTACCAAAAGGACCGGCTCGTCGAGAGAAACAAACACACATACAAGCTTTCGCCACCACTGGCAGCTTCTTCAGGAAAAAGAGGAAAAAAGGGGAGGAAAAGGGAAGGACATGGGTTTTAAGGAAGTGGAAAAGGAGTCATTCCAATCCCAGGAGTGGAAGGACTTACCTTAGGGGAAAAAAGGAAGGTAAACAAATACACACACACTCAGACATATCGAAACGCAAACACACCTAGACAGACATTTGTGTATATATATATATATATATATATATATATATATATATTCCGAAAGAACAGACGTCACTTCCGATCCTGCAGTTGCCACTCTTTCATAGTCACAGAATATATGAGCTCAACTGTGAATGTGCAAAGCTGAAAATGTGTTCCCAGCAGGGATTTGACCCGGGTTTCCCACTTTCTATGCAGATGTGCTGACCACTACACTACTGGGGTCACAGTTATCACTGCACCTGCAAGGACTACCTAAGCATGCCTACCGTCAGACACAAATTTCTAGTTTACCCTTGCCCACCTTACTCAAACTCGTAGTCACTTTGTACTGATTCCCGTAAAAGTAAGGGCCCCAACTTCCCACACCTCCCCCTAATGAAAGGATCATAACGGATCATAACCTGCTTCCGAAATCTATGTTATGAAATATTATGCATACAAAACTGTCCTAATTCAGTCTCCAATTTATATTTTTTCTTCATTTCACAGTACGTTTTGGGCAAGCTGCTAATCTTCAGATTTATTATTATTATTACTATTATTATTATTATCATTATTATTTAAATTTAAATCAATCAATAATTCGAAGATTGGTTTGACCACCTCAGTGATTTACTATATATACATGATCCTGTTTGGGGGTGGTATGCCTTTGCCTTCCTCCAACCTGTGAACTGACTTACCCAGTCAGTTATAGGGTTAGTTTAGTTATAGTTTAGTATTGATTCTGATCCACAAAGCTACTCAACATTTTTCGCAGCAGCAACATTGCCAGAGGTGAAGGAAGTAAATAGTGACACATAAAAATCCTAGGATATAGCAAGGATCAAACCTGTGGCCTTTACATTCATAGTATAGCACTCTACCACTGTGCTACCTAACCACACATATTACACAAGAATTAAATTAAACTGATTCAAACTATAATTGGCTAACATTTAGATTTTCAATGCTTTAAAATTCTTAAAATTTTACACAACAGTTTTTCAAAATACGATTTGTTGCAGTTATGATGGAAGCCGCTGAATTTAATACTAAAGTATATACCCATCTGCTGTATTTTAGTGTAAAAACCTGATTGATCAAACGTCTTCAACACTGCAAGGTACCATCTATCTGCAGAAAGTATGCTGATATAATTAATAAAATATGCTCCTATTTATTTATGCTAAATATTGATAATGAGATTAATGCACTTACTCACCAGTCATGTCATTTTAAGAAAGGGTAGCGTGTGTGTGTGTGTGTGTGTGTGTGTGTGTGTGTGTGTGTGTGTGTGTGTCTCAAGCAATTGTTTCTCCCATGTGAAAGAGTTTATTCACATTTTCCTTAGGTTTGTCAGAAAAGTGTGTTAGAAGTGGAAACAATTTTACTTGTCTGTAATATGGATTGTTGCAAGGAGGAGAGAGGCATAGAGAAAGTTGTGTTCGAACTTCTTCATATAGTGGTGGCAACTTACCTAAGATATCATAATTTTTTCCTTTGTTTTTGGGTAATTTGTTTCTTTCTTCATTTGGGGTAACTCCAAATTTAAAACTGACAAATAGACACACACTCACATTTTTAAAATCAAAACTGAAACCTTACAGTACTCCAATAAAGCATTCCAAACCAGTACTATGGCTGCTACTCAACCACTATACTGCATACTTGTGTTAATCGGGGAAATGCAAAAACTATACAACATTTTAGTAGAAATGTACAGTTACTAATGGTTCATAAGTAGAACTATTGTAATTGTAAAAGGTAGCCAATAATGACTCAGTGAATATGATCAGAGTTATGGCAGTAAAAAAAGCAAGCTCCAAAGGTATGGGAGAAGACCCTAATACTTACCTGTGGTATGACATGCCTCTCTGAATTCTGAAGCACTGCAGCTGACAATGGCAGTGTAGTTGATGTCCTTCCCAACTCTATCTGTAGAATTTCTTTACTTGTTGCTTCTACAAAAATTGCTGGGAAAAGCTTTGTCTCTGGTTCCATCTAAACGAAAAGACAGAGACAGACATTACACAGGATAATAATAGTCGGTTGGCATGTAGATGATGTGTTAACTATGCTATTTAGTATCTCCTTTTATACACTGTTTGCCATTCAAAATGCAACACCAAAACAGATCACAGATAATAGAGCCAAATTTATCAGAGAGATAATATGTTTTACACAGATCATATGTTTGAAAATATAGCCCCATGTGAAGTGATTAAGATGATAAAATCAGGACTGAGTATTGCCATAATTGATGGCTATAACTGTGGCTATATATCACAACATTGCATTGAAAAGTCTCGGGACGTTTTGCTGCTTCCGCACAGTCTCAAATTGATCTGGTTATCAGGAGATGGTGTAACCTGGGTCACTATGCAGTTATCGACCAGACTTTTTTAAGTCAGAGACTGGGAGACCACAGAGGCAGCAATGCTGTCCAAATGGTGATGAAAAAGTCCTGAACATTGCATGCCCCATGCGGTTGTTCATTATCTTGTTGGAATATGGCCATTGGCAAGCTACACATGAATGGGATAACAACAGGCTCTAACTCTTCACAAGTATAATCTTGGTTGGATAGTGAGCAGCACCAGCTTTAGGGTGGAGCTGCACCAGGACCCAGGAACACTAATGCATGGGGGCAGGGGAGGGGGAGGGAGGAAGGGGGGCAGAAGCTACTGTAACATTTGTATTACAATTTACAATCATCCATTTAACAGAACTAAAATGTTATTCTGTTTCATTCAACATCCGTTACCAGTCTCAATGGTCCAAACAATTAGGGGTTCAGTTGAAATATCTAGGTACTGAAGTACAGACATCGGCAGAATGAACTTAAATTGTTTGACATCTTTCTGTTGGTTCTGAGGAGTGGAAACAAGATTATAAAAACCAAGATAAGGGTGATAACAGGAAGTTGCTGCAGAGGGGGTTGGTGTTGACATAAGTTTTGTTCAGTGACAAAGAAAGTTTTTGAGCTAATAAAACTACAGTCACATACTACTAATAATGTGGGATAAGCATTCCTTAATACTTCTTACACTATAATGTGCATTCGGTAAATGTAACAAAATTTCTTTTATTGCAGTTTAAAAATTTTGGCCCCAAATTTGCCGCCCCTAAAATCTGTTGTCCTGGGCTCCAGCCTACTGGTAAATCGGCCACTGGCTTACTCTACCATATGAAATACACAAGCAGCTGGGATCAGATAGTGTAGTCAGCAGGTAGTGCAATGCAACAACAATATGACTTGTCCGAAGCTATTGTATGGAGAGTCATAGGAAGGTTGGAAGTAGGAAACTGCAGGGAAATTTTAATGCAGTAGGCCAACACAAGAAATGTTACACTTTCTGCGGAGCTATGAACATACTTTATTGTATCATTTTCCAAAGAGTTACAGCACAAATATATAATTTTTTTAAATGGAACAATAGTTTTTTCTATTGTGCATTGGATTCGTTGAAACCAGCTGTGTCCAAATCAATTTAAACTACATTCCTATCACTGTTAGTTTGCGAGCTACAACCCTTCAAAGTTTCAGGGGCAGATACCACACACTGTACATAATAAATGGCTGTGTAGTGGGTGATGGAAGTTATGACGGTGGGAAGTTGATTTACATGAGATATTCAAATGTGTGTCCATGTTCCTCAATGCATAATGCAATGCTCCATCGAAAGGATTTGCGGACGAGATGTAAAATCGCCGATGTCAAGGAACGATAAGCTTCCTCGAAGCGCTGTTAGACTGCCGACTGTCGCCGCACATGGCTGTATACCCGACAGTTGGAGCCACACAAACAACTGGGGCTCAATATACCACAGTTACTGACATCGGATGACGATGGCATACATGAAGAACGAGTACGTTGACATGTTGCTGATGCTCGGCGAGTGCCAACACGATGCCACTGAAGCAGCCACGGCATATGCCGTGAGATATCCTAAGCAAAGAGCCCTGGCAGCCATTACGTTCTTACGCCGAACAACAACTTCGGGAAACAGGCAACTTGGTAATGCGCCACAGTAACAGATGAAGACCAGCAAGAAGTGAGGAGACGGAGGTGTTTGTTTTAGTTGCACTACACCACGATCCTCATGTCAGCTTACGAGCCATTGCTGCAGTCGCTGGTGTCAGTCTCACATCTGTGTGGCGTATAGTACATGGCCACAGGTTTCACCCGTACCGCCTGTCACTGACCCAGGAGCTGCATGGGAATGATTTCCATGCAAGAGTGACATTCTGTGAGTGGGCCATGCGTAATTTAACGCTGGAGTCTTTACAAAGTGTTATGTTCTCTGATGAGTCCATGTTCACAAATTATGGTGCAGTGAATCACCATAATATGCACTACTGGGCCGCAGACAATCCTCGGTGGGTACGATCTGTCGAGCGTCAACGTAGGTGGTCTATTAAAGTGTGGTGTGGAATCCTTGGGGATGAAATCATCGGTCCACACTACTTCCCAGGTACACTGACAGGTGAGTTATATCACACTTTTATAGCGGACTGTTTGGGTGGTCTCCTTGAACATGTATGTCTACACACGAGAGTCCATATGTGGATGCAGCACGATGGTCACCCAGCCCATTCTGCGCATGCTGTTGTGGAAGAACTAAACAACAGGTTTGCAGGAAGATGGTTGGGGAGCCATGGTCCTCATTCATGACCCGCAAGGTTGCCCGATTTAACACCAGTAGATTTCTTTTTGTGGGGATATCTAAAGGATTGTGTTTATGTCACTGAGCCCACATCCCCAGATGATCTAAAACGGTGCATCGAGGACGCATGTCGCTCCGTCACACTGGCGATGTTACATCTCGTCCGCAGATCCTTTCGATGGCGCATTGCATTATGCATTGAAGAACATGGACACACATTTGAACATCTCATGTAAATCAACTTCCCACCGCCATATCATCCATCACCCACCACACAGCCATGTATTATGTACAGCGTGTGGTATCTGCCCCTGAAACTTTGAAGGGTTGTAGCTCCCAAACTAACAGATAGGAATGTAGTTTAAATTGATTTGGACGCAGCTGGTTTTAACGAATCCAATGTACGATAGAAAAAACTATTGTTCCATTTAAAAAAATTATATCTTTGTGCTGTAACTCTTTGGAATATGATATATTAAATTATGTTCATAGCTCTGCAGAAAGTGTTACATTTCTTCTGTTGATCTACCGCATTAAAATTTCCCTGTCACCTATTATTTTATAAGTTACAGAGGCAAACACACTTAGTGAAACACCCTGTATATATACTCCACAATCCACCATAAAGTGCGTGGCGGAGGGTATACTGTACCACAATTACGCATTTCCTTTCCTATTCCACTCCAAAATACAGAATACAGTGGTAAGCACAGCAATGAACATCTTATGGACAGTATACTGTGCTACAGTTTGTACTGGATGGTACAGAAAGAAGCTGATGTTGTGCAATACACAAAATTTGCTGCAATACTGTTCACAATGTAACAGAATGATCCATCACTGCCATACAAGCAATTTCCTATTAAGTTTAGTTGGTGTATGGGTGGAGCAATTCGACCTGTTGGTTCATTGTACCCTTCTGTATCCAGTGATTATGGATAGGCATCACAGTTGCTAAGTTACAACTGGTACAATCACCAATTTCTCTGAAGGATAATCTGAAATCCTTATTGGGAACTATTATTCCTTACTTGTACTCCAAAACATGCTAGAAAGATGCCCACTGTATCATATGAGACCCAGTGAAGCTGCTTACTTAAAACGACTGCATCCACATGGACGGCTGTTCTCCCTTTATATAGTGCTTTCAGGTAGCTCCCTTGGTGCATATCTCTCACCAAGGGTGTTGCATTTTGGGTGGCCAGTAGTGCAGTTCTTTCAGCATTATAATACTCATCTGTATACGACTCACATGAAGCTTACCTTTGAAGTTTTTACAGAAACTAAAAACGTAATACATGTTTTTAGTATAAATTGTGCAACTGTTTTGCAAAATTTACTCCTTTAAAATCAATTAACTTGTGTATGTTTAAAACCAATTCTGGGAATATGTTTTCCATTCTTATGGTGTTATTGCAATTTGGATTTGGAAGGATTCAGCAGGTTCTTGAGGCGATGAAAATCACTGTCTACAGGGAATAAAAAGATTTCAATCTAATATGTAAAAATTAATGTTTGTTTGTCTTTTTGTTCTTATTTTATGCATGGCCATACCATAAAATCGATTGCGATAAAACTTTATCAATTATTGCTTGCACTCTTGCAAAGGTTATAGGCATATTAAAATTATCTTCTTATCGTGCATAGCAGAGGGTGCTTTACAATTAGTTAATTCATTTCTTACCCCTTTACGCTGAAATCATTGGACAGATATGAATGAAATTTGGAACGACAATAACTGATACCCTGAATTAATACATGGGCTACCTTTTGTAAGCCTCCATAGGTGCATGGCAGAGGGTACATTACAATAAACATACAAATTGTTTGACTGGTCACCTTGAAAGTCAGCACATAAATGTATGTCTTCATGAAGGAGATTTTTATAATCTGCAAGCCAGTGAATTTAGCATGGCAGAAAGTATCTTACGAATTTGACACCATTTGACCAGTCACCATGAAATTTGGTCTATTTATGTATGTTTACATGTTTAGGAGGGAGAGGAGTAGGTGGAGGAGGAGACAGACAGAAAGGGGAGGGAGGAGATGGATGGAGAGAGGGCATATGGTGACAGACAGGTGAAAGGAGAACACAGGGAGGGGAAGGAGGAAATGGACAGAGAGATGGGGGAGGCACAGGTAAACAGAGAAGGGAAAATAGGAGGAGATGGTCTAAAGGAAGATTGGAAAGCTCATACAGTATAACTCCGTTTTTATGTTTCTCAAGAGACTTAAAGAAAATTGTGTAAAATAATGTTATAAATGGTAAAATATACTTTCTGGATCAAACTTGCATTGTCGTGATTTATTTGTGTTATATGTACATAATAGACATCAAAATACTAGCCAGGAAGTTTATGTATTATGTAATAAAGGTTATTCAAGTTTTGTACCACTTTGAGCTCCAGGCTGAACTGGAACTGGTTACTTTATATAAAGTAGACAATTTTACATAATTTCATTATTTACATAGTGACAGTGCACAAGTTTCATACTTATTGTATTTTTAGAATGTTTTGCGGGATGATATTCAAAAATTTATTCACGTTCTCAAGTATTTTTGTGACTTTTGCATAGGGGCGGCATCTCACACTATAATCGAGTTTTAGAGGTTATACTATACCGTGCCTTCTTCAATGTGCAGAAAAACACACACAAGCAAATCGTTTATAAAATGTCACAAAAATAGTTAGATAAACATTTGCATTTCACAATAAGAATAAATTCTCGAAATGCTTCCTGAAAAGAACGAGAAAATTACTAGTTACGTAAACAAAGCTAAGCTGATAATTGGTGATACCGAGATACTCCCATCAGCCACCATGTCTTGAGTCAACTAGGTGCATATTGCAAACAACAAAACATGAAATATACATTTGCATAAATGGAAAGTGTCAAGAAACTTGACTGCATAACGTTTATAAACACTATAATTGAAGGCGAAAGCCATGCCAGTGTCATTTTATGTCAATCACGTCATTTTTTCTTCACAAACGTGGTTTCAAAAAGTGTAAAATGTGGGAAAAGTGTAAATATGTTAATGCAAAAATGGGAGTGAATTAACATTGTGAACATAGGAAATTTGATGGGACTGACAAAAAATGGTGTACATGTTGGGGAAACATAAAATTGGAGAACGTAAAAGCGGGGTTTTACTGTATATATTTGTTTGTTTGTTGATCAGATTGACATAAAACTTCTTCACCTTACTTGTTGCTCTTATGTGAAGGTTATGGACTTAGTACAGTTAACTTACAGTAGGTGGCGTGCAACTCATATCGGTAAAAGTATATGAAGGGCAATTGAAATGGTGTGATGTGTGAATGTAACACAAAGAGATTGGTGTTTTATTGTGTCCTACTCATTTTGATGCCAATAAATGTTGCTTCTAATAATACTTTTCCAGTGCAAACAGTAAAATTTTATTTTTTCACTGAATCAAGAAATGATATTTTTCTTACAGAAGTGTATATCGTGCTGCTGCTTGCACTTGCACAAAGGTTATAAGCGTAGTACAATTAACACATAGTAGCTGGTGGGCATGTTATACCAGCAAATGTAATTGAAAGGTCATTGGCCAGCTGTATGTTGCATGCTCGTAAGTCAGACAGCCAAGACATTTGTTTTTGCTGAAGACCGAGAAACAAAATTTACTGTCTACCATAAAACACTTAAATACTGAAGTTAACAAAATGAAATAAATGTCAAAAATAAAAAATAGAAACGAGATGACTTACCAAAAGGACCGGCTCGTCGATAGAAACAAATAAAATCACACACAAACACACATACAAGCTTTTGCCACCACTGGCAGCTTCTTCAGGAAAAAGAGGAAAAAAGGGGAGGAAAAAGGGAAGGATATGGGTTTTAAGGAAGTGGAAAAGGAGTCATTCCAATCCCACGAGTGGAAGGACTTACCTTAGGGGAAAAAAAGGAAGGTAAACAAACACACACACACACTCAGACATATCGAAACGCAAACACACCTAGACAGACATTTGTAAAAAATAAATGTCATTTATACTTCTCCTTTATCTACTGTGAAATTCCAATAAATGTATTTATTAATGAGTATAAATTAATTATTTCTATGGTTTGTAATTAAACAAGCTAGCACTTTCAAATTTCAAACATTATTTGCACAACTACTTCTTCTGTGGCAACTATGTACTGTGTACCAGCTAGTAGGTGATAAATTGGAATACAGGCTTCAATAAATGATTTTCTTCACAATCAATATGTTAAATGATCAACATTTCATAGCAGGCACAGTCACAATGAATAATGATGCATTTCTTATTCTACTTGCTGTGTTAAGGTCATGCGCCAATCCTTCAAGTAGAAAGTACTAAGAAAAGTGTCCTGGAATATTAAAGTTTATGTCTCTGATCGTTAGGTATATTGTGATTGTGTTTTGTTTAGAAAAGAGTTACAAAAAGCTTGTACAGTGAGATAGGTCAAACATAAGAGTTGGAGCAAAGGTAGCACAAAAGTTTGTAAAACATTGTTACTGAAGTGTTCATCAGTATGTACAAAAAGCTTGGAAATATATTTTGGAAAGAAAACAATGTCTACTTATTTGATGGACTGGAAGATCTTCTCTCTCTCTCTCTCTCTCTCTCCAGTTAATTGTACCTCTGCATAATTAGAAATGAAGCTGATTCTTGTGTTCAAGTTATCTGGAGGAAATTGACTAGAGTGGTCCTCACATCAATCAGAAGAAAATTAGGTGACCTGAACAAGAACCCTGCCATAAGGTAATATTCTAGAAAAATAACTAGACAACTCAACATTACAGAACACAATCGTCATGTACCCACTTATGTGGCATAACTGAACAGAATGGAAATACCACATGTTTTAATATTAACTACTAATTGTTTTGAATTCTTTATATTATTCATTTCATTCCATACCATGATGGTGGTAGTGGTGGCGGCTGGTGCAGCAACAGTGTTGAATAATTAAAAAATGCTCAGTCTCTGTTGCAATATAGATACATTGTTGGAGGCTCTGAAGAAACAAAAGGCTGTTAACACTCAAAGCAGCTCAGTAAACCTGTGTCTTCAAAGCCTCCAAAGTTGTCTTTAACAGTGGAAGCCAAAATGTCAGGTAGAGAATTATCCAATCTTTACACCCAAGAAACTAATATCAGCAATAGTTCTTGGATAATTTACTACTACTGATGAAAATAAAAAATCACACGTAACAGGGAGTAAAATGCCAAAGGTGATCTATACAATAACACGCTTTAGAACATGGCGAACTAAAGGAGATGAATCTGTGCAGTTGCAACTGGGATATTTACAGTACCAAAAAGAGCATAATACAATCTCATGAATCTGCTGCCACAGACAATTCTTAGAGTATAATACTCCACTGTATGCAAATATCACAGACATACTTCCATCATGTTAAGTGTGACCTGGTGAAAATAGCTTCTGCAATGACCCACACAAATGTTGGTCTTGTGCCTGCTTTCGTGCAACATGATCAGCCTCAGTTGAACTGCTCTGTCAGGAGGGTCAATGTGGAGTTAGATCAATTGTGTGGGGCGGCCACTCTGTCAGACATAGGTTTGGTTCCTGTTGAGGCTATAGATAGGTGGAACTTCACAAGGCATGGCCTACACCTCAATAGGAAAGGGAATGGTAAACTGGCTGGGTTAATAGTAAAAACTTTAAGGGGGGACACTGCAATTAATGAATTACCTGTTTTTTAGGCTAAGATCAAGGTCCAATGGGAAGCTTAGGCAGGCATGTGCTAAAGATGCTCAAAACTCACATGAATCTGACAAAAGTAAAGTAAAAACTAATGTTACCATATTTCACCAAAATAATGGGGATTAAAGAATGAAGTTTAGTCTCACAAAAGTAAAGTAAAAAATAATGTTACTACCTTTCACCAAAATATTGGGGGATTAAAGAACAAAGTAGATGAGCTACTAGTTTGTTTATATGACATAGAATCAGAGAAGAAATAGAGATACTATGCCTATTTGAGCATCACATTGTGACAGATATGGAAAAAGTAAACATAAGCAGTTAAAAACTACCAGTACATGTGAATAGAGAGAATAAGGTGACAGGAGGAGTTGTCATCTATGTCAAAAGTTATCACTGTGTAAAAAGTTTAGAAACACAAAGGTTTTCTGTAGAGCAATATATAGAAGCACACACACACACACACACACACACACACACACACACAAAGAGAGAGAGAGAGAGAGAGAGAGAGAGAGAGAGAGAGAGAGAGAGAGAGAGAGGTAAGGAAGGGATAATGGATAGGTGAGTTGGGGACAGAGGAGGGGGAGGGGTTAGCGTAGATTTAGGCCAGGGGGTGGCGGGAGGAGAGGATATGTTGGAGGGCAAGTTACCACCTCCGTAGCTCTGAGGGATTGGTGTTAGTTGGTAGTATCCAAATGGCACACGTGATGTAACACGTGCCAAGGTCCCTGGGGTCATGCTGGAGGGCATGCTCTGCCACAGGATAATGGGTGTCCCCCAAGCGAACAGTCCATCTGTGGCCATTCATCCACTCAGCCAATTTGTTGGTAGTCAAGGCTGCACAGTGGACATGTGTCAGTTGATATATGACTTGTGTCGTTTTACATCATGTGCCCCTGGCTTCAATCGGGTAGGTTTTTCCTGTGGTGGTGCTGGAGTATGTGGTAGTGGGAGGATGCATTGGACAGGATTTGCAGTGGGATCAGTTGCAGGGATAGGAACCATTAGGTAGGGAGGGTGATTTTGGGATGTTGTAAGGTTGGACGAGGATATTGTGGAGGTTTGGAGGATGACAGAAGGCTACTCTGGGTGGTGTGGGAAGTGATGATCTCATCTTAGGGCATGACTTGAGAAAGTAATAGCCATGTCGGAGCAGTTTGTTGAGGCATTCCATGCCAGGATGGTACTGGGTGACTGAGGGGATGCTTCTGGGTGGTCTAGGGTTAGGAACATTGTTGTTGGAATGGGAGGAATGTATAGTTTGGGAGATCTGCCTGTAGATGAGGGCTGTAGTGTAGTTGCAGGAGAGGAAAGCATTGGATAGATTATTGTTGTAGGTGGCGAGGGATTCGTTACTGGAGCAGACACATTTCCCACGGATGCCTAGGTTGTAGGGAAGGGATCGTTTAATATGGGAGGGATGGCAGCTGTCAAAGTGGAGGTACTGTTGCTTGTTTGTGGGTTTCATATGGACTGAGGTGTGGATGTGGGACTCGGTCAACATCAAGGAAGGTGGGTTGAGTTTTAAAGAAGGACCAGGTGAATTTTAGGTTGGAGAAGGAGTTAAGGTCATGAAGGAAGTTCAGAAGGGTTTCTTCACCCTGAGCCCAGGCCACAAAGATATCATCTATGAATCTATACCATAGCAGGGGGTGCAACATCTGTGTCTTAAGGAGTGCCTCTTCCATGTGGCCCATGAAGAGTTTGGCATAGGAAGGGGTCATCCTGGTAACCAAAGCTGTCCCCTTGATTTGTTTGTAGGTCTGGCCCTCAAAGGTGAAGTAATTATGGGTGAGGATGAAATTAGTAAGTGTGACAAGGAATGAGGTTTTTGGGAGGCTTTCAGGTGGGCATTGGGAAAGATAAGCGTTCCAGGGCTGACAGGCCATGGGTGTGGGGTATGTTGGTGTTAGAGGGATGTAGCATCTATGGTGACAAGGAAGCTTTCTGGTGTGAAGGGCATAGGATGGATTTGAGGTGTTCCAGAAAGTGTTTTGTGTCTGATATAGTATGTGAGCCTGCAGGTTATAGGTTGGAGGTGTTGGTCTATCAGAGCTGAGACACGTTCTGTTGGAGCTTTGAAGCCTGCTATGATGGGACAGCCAGGATGATTCTCTTTATGGATTTTAGGGGATAGGTAGAAGGTCGGGGTCCAAGGTTCAGTTGAAGAGAGGAGTTCTAAGGAGGCAGCAGTGAGACCTTGTGAAGGACCTAGGGTTTTAAGGATTTTCTGTAGTTCAGCCTGGACTGAGGGAATGGGGTCATGAGGAACAGGTTTGTAGGCAGAGGTGTCCGAGAGTTGATGCAGCGCTTCTGCAACATACTCCTGTCGATCAAGTACCACAGTTGCGGAACCCTTGTCTGCTGGGAGAATTACAATGGAGCGGTCTGGTTTCAGCTCTCGGATGGCTTTGGATTCAGCTGGGCTAATGTTAGGAGTGTTTGGTATGTTGTTCATGAAAGACATATATAATAATGGAAAGTCCAGGTTGGAATAAATAATGTACTGAGGACAGTTTACAACTCACCGCAAAGACGTGGCGACGAGCTGCGACAGGCACATACAAAAGACACACACATACAACACATTCAGGTATCGGCCATGGCCTTCTTCAGAAAATAGCCATAGGCTTTTCTGAAGAAGGCCATGGCCGATAGCTGAAAGTGTTGTATGTGTGTGTCTTTTGTATGTGCCTGTCGCAGCTCGTCGCCACGTCTTTGCGGTGAGTTGTAAACTGTCCCCACTATATTATTTATTTGTTCATGAAAGAAAGTTGGACTTACCAGGCAAAAAAGCACTGGGTTGTTGACACACAAATAAACATAAAAACATACACACACACACACACACACACACACACACACACACACACACACACACGCGCGCGCGCGCGCGCGCGCGCGAAACTGAGCTTTCGCAACCTAAGGTTGCTTCATCAGAAAGAGCAGGGAAGGAGAGGGAAAAGGAAAGGATGAGGGTTGTAAGGGAGTGGGTAAGCAGTCATTCCAATCCTAGGAGAGGAAAGACTTACCTTGGGGGAAAAAGGATAGGTAGAAAAACACATCCACCCACATACATATACACGCACACACACCAAGGCAGACATATGCAAAATGCACAGCAGGCAGTGAAATATGTGAGTGGGTTCTCAAACAATCCTTACAGGCATAAAATAAAAATAAAAACGAAAATAAAAAATAGTTTTTCCCCTTGACTTTGACTGAAAAATGCTGACCTTAAAACGATGGTTTGTTTCCTTTCCTTCACAGGTATATGTCACATAACCAGTAGCAGCATCAACAAAGCATCCTATAAACATCCCCTGAGATGCTCCTTTTCCTGATGCATCATTTGTTACTTCATTGTAAAGCTCGTCAGCTCGCACCATATAGCAACTCTGACGGTCAACACTGGTAACAGAATTGAACACACATTTTCAACTATGATAATAATGTATTATTAATACAAAAAACTTTATTTGGAATTTAATCAAATTTCAGGATTGCAATGTTTCTTTCAGAAGGAAGATACAAATAGCTTCAAGAATTGACGATTATAATGAAAGAAATCAATTTTGTATGAAAATTCCAATAAATCATGCAATCTGTTGGATGAGGAAATTATTCAGCAGGTACAGCCATTATAATACTACAAACCATAGGATTGTGAATCCACTTGTTATTCACTCTGTGTCTTAATCATGTATGCCTGTAGTTGTCGTTTGTGTACACAACAGGGTGATCATTGCTCTAGATAAGGAAAAGCTACATCTATGCAAATTTGATTGGGAAATTTTCTGGAAATTTGGGGAATCTACAATGAAGATTTCAAACCAAGAACAGTCAGGTTTGAATATCATCAATATTGGGAAAGGATACATTATCAACAATATTAGGAAAAGGTATCATTATAATTCATCATAAAGATAATATGCTGAGCTGCAGACAGACACAACTGAAGTTAATGTTCATAGCATTCATCATAAATAAAAAGAAACACACACACACACAAAGTTGTGGTGGCCATAGGCTTTGGGTTAACAACTTTAGTTATGAGATTGTGGACTGTCTCTTCTTATGCCTCTCTGCAGCTCATAATGCAAGGGAGGTGGGGAGCGGGACTATGTTGTGGGAAAGTTGGAAATGATAATGCAGTACAGGGAGAAGATAAGGGTACTAGAAACTCAGTACCCTCCATGAATTATTTTAAACCACAAGAAGGTAACGAAGTCATAGCTGCATTTGGAATTCTTTCTGAATTACAATTAGTCATCAAATGGAGATTCTAATCTCAGAAGCAGCATACCAATGGTGATTTTTATTTAAGTACAGTAAAATTGGGTTTTTGCACTTTTCAAGGGCTTCCAAAAATGGTGTAAAATGTGCGAAAAAGTAAAATTCAGGATATATTGTTTTAAGTGGTAAAATTTGCTTATGGGTCCTCCCTTGCATTTTCAGAGTTTACATTTCATATATGTTCATAATAGCCAACAAAATACTCACCATGAGGTTCATTTTTTATGTAATAAATGTTATCTGAATCTTGCAGTATTTTTAGCATCAAGCATAACTGGAAATGATAACGTCACAGAAAGCAGAAACTTTAATGAGGTTATATATATTATAGAGGAAAAATTCCTAAAAGGAAAAATATACGTAAAAAATAGATGAAGTACACTTACCAGGCGAAAGGGCACAGGCAGTAATAGCAACAAATAAACACACAGACACACACACACACAAAAATGCTAGCTTTCGCAGCCTAGCTGCTTCATCAGGCAGAAGGGAAGGAGAGGGAGAAGGAAATGATGAGGGTTTTAAGGAAGGGGGTAAGGAGCCATTCCAATCCCGGGACAGGAAAGACTTACCTTGGGGGAGAAAAAATGGAAGGTAAATAAATGCACATACACCCACCATTTATTTACCTTCCATTTTTCCCCCCAAGGTAAGTCTTTCCTGTCCCGGGATTGGAATGGCTCCTTACCCCCTTCCTTAAAACCCTCATCATTTCCTTTTCCCTCTCCTTCCCTTCTGCCTGATGAAGCAGCTAGGCTGCGAAAGCTAGCATTTTTGTGTGTGTGTGTGTCTGTGTGTTTATTTGTTGCTATTACTGCCTGTGCCCTTTCGCCTGGTAAGTGTACTTCATCTATTTTTTACGTATATATATATATATATATATATATATATATATATATATATATATATATATATATATAATTTTTGACTTACCTAAAGTACAGGCTGGTCGATAGGAACACTAAACACACACAAAAACACACAACCATTCGAGCTTTCGCCACCAGTGGTGGCTTCTTCGGGAAAAAGAGGGAGGAAGGAGAGGAGAAAGGGAAGGATACGGGTTTTAAGGAAGTGGAAAAGGAGCCATTCCAATCCCAGGAGTGGAAGGACTTACCTTAGGGGACAAAAAGGAAGGTAAACAAATACACACACACTCACACATATCCACATCCAAACACACTTAGGCAGACATTTGTAGAAACCAAAGAAGTTGGACAGAGATGCCACTTCAGGCAGAGGCTCTGTCCACAGAACCGAGGCAAAGATGTTAAAGATGGCGGGCGGGAATTAGAATTTAGCGGAGGTTGAGACCAGGCGGGCAACGGGAAGAGAGAATGTGTTGAAGGGCAAGTTCCCATCTCCGGAGTTCTGAAAGATTGGTGTTGGTGGGAAGTATCCAGATAACCCGGACGGTGTAACACTGTGCCAAGATGTGCTGGCCGTGCACCAAGGCATGTTTAGCCACAGGGTGATCCTCATTACCAACAAACACTGTCTGCCTGTGACCGTTCATGCGAATGGACAGTTTGTTGCTGGTCATTCCCACATAGAACGCTTCACAGTGCAGGCATGTCAGTTGGTAAATCACGTGGGTGCTATCGCAAGTGGCTCTGCCCTTGATCGTGTACACCCTCCGGGTTACGGGACTGGAGTAAGTGGTGGTGGAAGGGTGCATAGGGCAGGTTTTACAACGGGGGCGGTTACAAGGGTAGGAGCCAGAGGGTAGGGAAGGTGGTTTGGGGATTTCATATGGATGGACTAGGAGGTTACGGAGGTTAGGTGGGCGGCGGAAAGACACTCTTGGTGGAGTGGGAAGGATGTCATGAAGGATGGATCTCATTTCGGGGCAGGATTTAAGGAAGTCGTATCCTTGCTGGAGAGCCACATTCAGAGTCCGCTCCAGTCCCGGAAAGTATCCGGTGACAAGAGGGGCACTTCTGGGGTTCTTCTGTGGAAGGTTCTGAATTTGGGGGGATGAGGAAGTGGCTCTGGAAATTTGTTTCTGTACCAGATCAGGAGGATAGCCGCGGGATGTGAAAGCTGATATTAGGTTGTTGGTGTACTGGTTCAGGGATTCGGGACTGGAGCAGACTCGTTTGCCACGAAGACCTAAGCTGTAGGGAAGGGAACGTTTGATGTGGAATGGATGGCAGCTGTCATAGTGTAGGTACTGTTGTTTGTTGGTTGGTTTGATGTGGACGGATGTGTGAAGTTGGCCGTTGGACAGATGGAGGTCGACATCAAGGAAAGTGGCATGGGATTTGGAATAGGACCAGGTGAATTTGATGGGACCAAAGGAGTTGAGGTTGAAGAGGAAATTCTGGAGTTCTTCTTCACTGTGAGTCCAAATCATAAAGATGTCGTCAATGAATCTATACCAAACTTTGGGTTGACAGGCTTGGGTGTCCAGGAAGGCTTCCTCTAAGCGTCCCATAAATAAGTTGGCGTACGAGGGGGCCATCCTGGTTCCCATGGCTGTTCCCTTTAGTTGTTGGTATGTTTGGCCCTCAAAAGTGAAGAAGTTGTGGGTTAGGATGAAGCTGGCTAGGGTATTAAGGAAAGAGGTTTTAGGTAGGGAATTGGGTGGTCGGCGTGAAAGGAAATACTCCATCGCAGCAAGGCCCTGGGCATGTGGGATGTTTGTGTACAAGGAAGTGGCATCAATGGTTACAAGGATGGTATCTGGAGGTAACTGGCTAGGCAAGGATTTCAGGCGATCGAGGAAGTGGTTGGTATCTTTGATGAAGGATGGGAGACTGCACATGATGGGTTGAAGGTGTACCATTTTCCTACCTGGAAGGTCTCCTTCTATAATATTATATATATAAAAATAGTGAAGTACACTTACCAGGCGAAAGGGCACAGGCAGTAATAGTAACAAACACACATATTCATATTATATATATATATATATATATATATATATATATATATAAAATATAAAAAATAGACGAAGATTACTCACCAGGCGAAGGAGCACAGGTGTGACAGCATCACAAATAAATAAATGAATACACACACACACACACACAATCGCAAGCTTTCGCAACCCAGTTGCGTCTTCAGGCAGTAGGGAAGGAGAGGGAAAAGGAAATGATGAGGGTTTTAAGGAAGGGGGTAAGGAGCCATTCCAATCCCGGGAGAGGAAAGACTTACCTTGGGGGGAAAAAAGGAGGGTAAACAAATGCACACATGCCCACACATTCACACAGACACAAGTACACCTAGGCAGACATACTGGAGTTTTCTACAGTATGTCTGCCTAGGTGTACTTGTGTCTGTGTGAATGTGTGGGCATGTGTGCATTTGTTTACCCTCCTTTTTTTCCCCCAAGGTAAGTCTTTCCTCTCCCGGGATTGGAATGGCTCCTTACCCCCTTCCTTAAAACCCTCATCATTTCCTTTTCCCTCTCCTTCCCTACTGCCTGAAGACGCAACTGGGTTGCGAAAGCTTGCGATTGTGTGTGTGTGTGTATTCATTTATTTATTTGTGATGCTGTCACACCTGTGCTCCTTCGCCTGGTGAGTAATCTTCGTCTATTTTTTATATTTTATTTTTCCTGCTAGGAATTTTTCGTCTTAATAATCGTTTTATATATATATATATATATATATATATATATATATATATATATATATATATATATATAATATTATAGAAGGAGACCTTCCAGGTACGAAAATGGTATCACTGGTGGCGAAAGCCCGAATGGTTGTGTGTTTTTGTGTGTGTTTAGTGTTCCTATCGACCAGCCTGTACTTTAGGTAAGTCATATACCATTATATATATATATATATATATATATATATATATATATATATATAACCTCATTATTTACATAATGAATGCCATAGTTGAAGGCTTGCTGAAAACATCAATTATGATGTATGAAATTACATCAAAAGTTTCTGCTTTCTGTGATCAGGATGCAAAAGCAAAGGAAAAGGCATGCTAAATTTAAACGAACACAAAATCCCAGGATTGGCGATCCTACACAGAAGCTTACCCAAAGGACAGGCTCGGCGACAGTCACAAATAAAATCACGCACAAACACACATGATATATATAGCATATATATATCCGTGTATTACATGACAATATTTGATAATCAATATTTGATAATTTATTTTTATTCTCAAGCACAAATAGGTACGTAAGAATTTTTTGTGACATTTGCAATGGTGTCTGCACCACAGAATGCAGTTCTCTTTTTGAAGTTATAACATACTGTGCCCCATCCAGTGTGAAAAAACACACAAGAAAGCCACCATTCTCACTGTTTACAAAAATCACAACAAATACTTTCAGAAATATTTGTGCTTCACAATAAGAATAAATTCTCGAAACACGTCATATTAAGCATGAAAAACTACAAGTTTTGCGAAGGCTGATGGAAGTTACCATAAATTGGAAAAAGCCTTTACAATCCTCCCATCAGCCATCACTGCATACTTCACTGTAAACAACAAAATGTGAAATATGCCTCTGAGTAAAATTCAAACTGTAAAGGAACTTGACTGCGTAACTTCATGAACACTACTTTACAGTGAAAGTCATAACAGAATAAATTTATGTCAATTAAATCAGTTTATTTCTGCATGATCATGGATTCATTAATGTCACAACACGGGAAAAATGTAAATATGTTAAGACCAAAACAGAGACAAATTAAAATTGTGAACATAGGAAATTAGATGGTACCAACAAAAAATGTTGTAAATGGTGGAAAGAAGTTTAATTATGGAAATGTAAAAGTGGGGTTATACTCTAATAGTAATGGTAAATGTAATCCTTTAACTGAATACTAACGTACCAAAGCAGTGATCTGGGCTGGATCATGAATACAATAAAAAGTATTTACATACAGGATTATGTATATTGAGTGTAATAATATAGGCTGAATGGGTATGAAGAAGGCAAATGTGGGATACAGGATTATATATATGAAGTGTAATAATATAGGATGAATGGATAAGAAGAAGGCAAAAGGGGGAGAAGGAGGGAGGTAAGGAGGCAGAGGGGAGAAAGAGAGAGAGAGAGAGAGAGAGAGAGAGAGAGAGAGAGAGAGAGAGAGGTGGGAGGAGAAAGGGAGGGAGGCAGAGAGAATAAATGGATCAACAAGTAAATAAATCTCTGGTAATGTAATTTAGATATAAATTTACTAATTTTTACCTGTCCATTATTCTTTCATATTCATCCACAATTGTCACAGATGCTCTCTGAACATGGCTCTGGCTAAAATCCTTTCTGTGGACATGGTATTGAGTTGTTACCCATCCAACATACACATGAGTTGGGTCCTGACCAGGAAATATTCGGACGCCATAGAAATACTCATTTATGAGTTTGAGACATTCAGCATCAAAAATTTCATTACCAATGGACTCGACACCTGTAGCTGCAGGAACAGACAAAGCCTTTGGTGTCCTATCTGGAACTGATGGTGGAATTACTTTCAGGTCCGTCTGGAACAAAAAAACAGCCAGGTAACTGCAAAATGTCTCACAGTTTTGCAAACTTGCAGAGCTGTTAAAGAGATTCTAATAACAATAAGTAAATCCATCCTTAACCCAAGGTTGGTTTGAATGTCACAGTGCTCTACTTGGCACAGATGACAGTAGTATGCTCCTCTTTTCATCTTGTTGAGTAACAGATTGACATATAGTTTTACATGAAATATAAACTATAACACAATTTTTTATGTACACAACTGGCAATAGCTGACAAATTTTTCCTGGATTTATAATCCGACAGTGACTTAATGAGCTACCAGGTGTATATAACAGTATAAATTAGCTGCTATTAAGAAGATATTATTATTCAAAAGAGATAGAGTGGGTACAATGTCAGCCACATTGTCAGTAGTGGAAATAAAAATATCATAGTAAAGAAGTAACATTAATTCTTGGCCTTATATTAAGTACATGAACACAAAAATTGAAGTATCATTTTTCAATATTAGTTATACAACAACACTAATGAAACTTATACAGTTTGGGAGGGGCTATGCCACAGATGCACAGAAAACAAAAATCTTGTCTTTGGAGCCATTATGGGTGGTTAAAGGACATTTTCATACCTAAAGAGGGTATTAGATGACAATAAACCATGAAAGCTACAGGTCTAGCATGACAGCCATATAGTCTATAATGGATGAAACTAAAAGTTCAACAATGTTGTCAGCAGATGAAGTCAAAATTTCAGGATGACGTTATTTCTTGGTAACTGTATTTTGCATATTATCCTAAAAGAGTAACTTCATTTTTAATATGTATGATTTCTGAATTCCCATATTATGACGGATATTCCAAAAGTAAAGTACGGTTAAAACAAAAACATCCAAAATCAAACCTGTTTCCAATGCAATTTTTTTATTGACATCCCTTCCATCTTCTCTATTTGTCTACATAATCTCCTATTCTTATTTAGACATTTGTCATATCATTCAACAAGCTTTTGAATGCCTAAGTCATAGAAATGGGCTGCCTGCAAAGATAACTAGCCTTCAACATCAAATATTCAGACACAATTCTGTACAACGTTGTTTTACTCACATTTGGGAAATTCACTTTTAAATCTGAAATAGTGAATTGTCGATTGGCACGAATTTTGTCATCAACCACATGAACCAACTCGTCTGAACTCAGGGATGCTTGGCTGGAGCATGGGGCATTGTGCACATTTTCCTGTTCTTCATTAAAGGCTTGCACCCACCTGCGCACTTTACTGTCACTCATTATGTTAGGACTGTACACTTCAGTAATCTGCAAATGGATTTCTGCTGCTGAAATGTTTCTTGCAGAGAAAAACTGAATCAGCCCACTGATTGACTGTCTTAAACATTGTGAACTGATACTATCAACAGCACACAACAACAGTAACAATGATACTGGCAGCAATTAACGCGCAACATATGCCAGGAGTCGGCTTTCCTCCATCCCTGTTCCTAACCCATTGCCCCGTCACTCATAGCCCTGCAGTTGACCTAGATGCACAACCTTTTCTATCCACCATCCACCACCACCTGCTCCATTTCTGTTACAGGTATTTCCTATTACATAAAACCTGCGAAAGCAGTCATCTGATCTACAAACTGAGGTGCAACCATTGTGCATCTTTCTACGTGGGCATGGCCAGTGACAAACTGTCTGTCTGCATGAATGCCCATCATCAAACTGTGGCCAGGAAACAAATGGGCCATCCTGTTGCAGAGCATGTAGCCCTGCATGATGTGGCTCACTTTAATGACTGCTACACAGCCTGTGCCATATGGATCCTCCCCACAAAAACAAGCTTTTCTTAATTGCACATGCGGGAACTCTCCCTATAATATATCACATGCTCGTGCAATCCCCCAGGTCTAAACCTTCACTAGTTCCTACCACCTCACATTCCCTGTCCACACACTTTCCTCCCTGTCCATCAGACAGCACTGTTATATTCTCCCACCCTTGCCTTGCATTCCTCCCCTCCCTTTCTACTTCCCTCTCCACATTGCTTCCTCACTCCCATCACTCGTTGCTTTCGCTTCGGTCATCCTGAGGCCCAAAGTGTGGCCACAGCGGTTAGAGGCAGCAGCCCTGTTTTTGTGAGAATGTGTGTTTCTCTGTCTGATGAAGACCATGGTGGCTGAAAGTTATTAGTAGGTCGTGTAATCTGTTATGTGTGCCTTCAATGACTCATCAAGACATCTCTTTGGTGAGGAACAACCTAGCCTTTTCAAAAATATTTTTGAATCCTTTCTAGAATTTCCATTGTTTAATTTTTCTTTAAACATTGAATAAAATATAGCACCACATACAAAATGTTGACTGTGGCTTTTGTCAACTCTACTATCAGTGTGACAATATTTTACCAAGTGGTACAAATGTTTCAGAGAGGGTCAAGAAGAAGTCAAAGACAAAGGTTACCCTGTACATCCTAGTACATCAATTACCGATGAAACGTGGACAGTGTGCAAGATCCCAAATCATTAGCCGAGATGCTTTGATATATAAGCATATCCTTTGGCTCATGAAAAGCAATTTTTAAATTGTTGAATTACAATAAAAATGGCATTAAATGGATCTCATTCAGGAATTACTGAAGGGGGACAACAATTCAGAACTTCTAATGAGGGTGTACGGCTATGACATTGAAAACATGTAGTACCAATGGTAACTGTGTGAAGAATCAGGAAAATATATAAATAAACAAATAGGCAAGTTCAATCACATGTAAAATTCCTTCTCACTGTTTTCTTAAAATGGGATAGGGCATAACTGGTCCCTACTTTTAGTTCACAGAGTCAATAAGCAATACTATCTAGAAGCTATATGTTGTTTGCATGAAGTAATCTGAAGAAAGCCTCTCCCCCCCCCCCCCCCAATCTCCTTTCTATTCCTGCGACTAAACAGATCCATGAAGTGATGTCAATTTTCCACCACTGATGAGACAAAAGAGTCATACATCTACATAGATACTCAGCAAATCACAAAGAATGAACACCTAAATCATTCCATTTTTGATCTTATTTTATTGCAATGGTCATGATAGTCATGTCTCCATATGTAGGTAGGTGCTAGAAAAATATTTTCACATTCAGAAGTAAAAGTTGGTGATTGAAATTTCGCAAACAGATCTCGCCGCAACGAATAATGTCTTTCTTTGAATGATTTCCACCTCAAATCGTGCAAAATTTCCATGGTGCTTTCCTCCCTTTAATATGATAATACAAAATGAGCTGCCCTTTCTGAACCTTCTCAATGTCTTCCATCAGTCCCAACTGGTGAGGGTCCCACACTGGGCAACAGTACTCCATGAGAGAACACATAAGTGTGATGTAGGCAGTCTGTTTGGTGGAGCTGTAGCATCTTCGAAGCATTCTGACAATGAAATGTAACCTTTGGTTTCCCTTCCCCACAATATTTTCTACGTGTTCTCTCCAGTCTAAATTGTTCATAATTGTAACTCCTAGGTATTTGGTCTTACTGATTTATCGTGACATTGAAGTTCAGTGGATTTCTTTTTGTGGTCATGTGTATTACTTCACACTTTTCTTTATTTAGTGTTAATTGCCTATTTTCACAGCATGTAGAAATGTTGTCTAAATGACTTTGCAGTTGCTTTTGATCCTCTGTTGACTTCACTAACTGATAAACAACAGCATCATCCGAGAACTATCTAAGGGAGCTCTTCAGATTGTCTCCTAAATCATTTATAAACACAAGGAAGAGTAGATACCTATAATGCTTCCCCGGGGAATGCCAGATATCGCTTCTGTTTTACTCGATGACTTACCGTCAATTACAACAAACTGTGTCCTTTCTGATAGGAAATCGAGAATCCAATCGCACAATTGGGGTGATATTCCATTAGCATGCCATTTCATTAGAAGCCGCTTGTGAGGTACAGTGTCAAAAGCCTTCCGGAAATCCAGAAATATGGAATGGATCTGAGATGGCACTTATCACTTCATGTGAATAAAGGGCAACCTGTGTTTCGCAAGAGCGGTACTTTCTAAATCCATGTTGACTATTGATTAATAGCTCTTCTCTTCGAGGTAGTTCATAATGTTCGAACAAAGTGTATGTTCCAAAATCCTGCTGCAAATCGACGTCAATGAGATTGGCCTGTGATTTTTGGGATCACTCCAATTGCCTTCATTCAATATTGGAGTGACTTGGGCAACTTTCCAGTCTTTGGGTACGGATCTTTTGCTTAGTGATCGGTTGTATATGATAGCTAAGTATGGAGCTATTATTTATTTACTTTTGGTCCTCTGAATCATACATTGTACAGACATGCACATCATGATATAGGACAAGTCAGAATAGGTGATGTGATGGAAGATGATGGAGATGCCATGATGATTACATTTAACATAAGGTAGAAAATTAATGCTATAAAATTATACATAATTACATGTTTGGAAGAGTACACATTAGATGAGGATTCAGTGTAATTTTTCATAGGCCTCATACTTATTCAATATCAGAATTTAAGATTTTACATTCATTTATATTACATTTCGTTTGAATGATGTTAATAACTGACATACATTGCCTGATGTTCTTTGAATGTGAAGCTTCTTATGACAGGTTGGTTTCAATAAATTCCTGTATGCTGTAGAAGCAATGTTTAATTAGGAGTGACCGCAGTTTTACTCTAAAATCCTTCACTAGGCCAATATTCTTCACTTCTGGTGGGAGATGATTGTACAGTTTTATCCCTATACATTTTACACCTTTACTGTATAGCTTTGTTGAATGTGGAACTAATCGTAGGGAGTTTTTTGACCTTGTATCGTGGTGGTGCCAATCTGAGTTTATGTCTAGGTTGCCAATGTTTTTCTTCGTGTAACACAGTAGGTCTTGTATGTACTGGCATAGGAGGGGTAGTATGTTCAGTTTCTGGAACAATTGTTTGCATGATTCTTTCTGTTGTTTGAACAGTATTAATCTAACTGCTTGTTTCTGGAGTTTAAACAGCTTAATTGTGTCTGCACTATGCCCCCAGAAGATAATTCCATAACTTAGTACAGAATGGAAAAGAGCATAGTACATTGATGTGAGTGTGCTGGTACTAACAATGTTTCTTATGTGTCTAACCATAAAACATATTTTACTCAATTTGGTACAGGTTATGTTAATGTGTCTTTTCCATGAAAGTGTGTCTGAGATGGTAACCCCTAAGAATTTGGTTTCCTTGACGAAATTTACTTGATCGTCACTCAGTGATATAATTGGGACTGATTGGTTTTTATTCTGAACTGTGTGAAAGATAACACCAACTGTCTTCTTTATATTGAGTAGTAGTCTGTTTGATTCTAGCCATGAGTTTAGTTGGGTTGTGCTTCTGTTTACTCCACCTTGGAGATGGTCTATAGAGTCAGATATCATATCTGTGGTGTCATCAGCAAAGAGAAAGGTTTTGTCAGTGGGTAAACTTAAGGGGGGGGGGTTGTTTACATACAGCAAGAACAGCAAGGGCCCTAACACTGAGCCTTGGGGAACTCCATGTTTTATGGTTTGGGTAGATGACTGTTCAGCATTAGCTATGCCTGATTGATTGGATTCATTTATTTGGACATATTGTTCTCGGTCTTTGAGGTAGCTTTTAAACCAGTCATGGCCGGTGCTCCTTATTCCATAGGAGTAAATTTTTTGCAGCAGAATATTGTGGTTAACCATATCAAAGGCCTTTGTTAAGTCAAGAAAAATGCCTATGGCTGGAAGCTTCTTGTCTACTAGTGTTAGAGTGTGATCTAGGAGTTTCTGTATAGCATCGATTGTAGTTTTTTCCCTTCGGAAGCCAAACTCAGCAGGTGATATGATATTATTCTTCCTCAGGAATGACTTAAGCCTGTTTGCCATTGTGTATTCAAATATCTTGCTGAATACTGAGAGTACTGCAATTGGTCAGTAATTGCTAGTATCATCTCTATTTCCTTTTTTATGTATGGGTATGATTTTTGCAGTTTTAAGTTTGCTTGGAAATATGCCATTGAGGAATGAGGAGTTTATTATGTGGGAAAGTGGTTTACTAATAAGCTTGCTACAATTATTAAGAAGGAAGCAAGGGATCTGATCCTGTCCTGCAGAGAACTTTTTTTTATTTTTGTTTGAATAATTTTTCCTATCTCTGCTTCTGTTGTTGGTGTTAACAACGTGTTGGTGCAATTATTTGGGTAAAGTTTTGGAAGGTGATTAGTTTTTAGGTGATCTGTAAGACTTTCAACGGATTTAACGAAATATGAGTTAAATTCATCTGCTATTTCTTTTTTATTTGAGGTTAACTTCCCATTTATTTTTAAGTTGACATTGCTTGTCAGATGCTGATTTCTACCACTGTGTGTATTAATAATTTTCCACATGCATTTACTTTTGTTTGCTGATGTTTTGAGGAGGGTATCATTTTGCAGTTTTTTGGCTGCATTAACTACATTTTTAAAGATTTTTTTTTTATATTTAGTGAAGTAATTCTTAAATTCTTCAGTTTTGCCAAATTCGGTCTTGCTAAGGGAGAAAAGTTCTCTTTTTCTTTTATGCTGAGGTAATAATACCCGTGGTTATCTACTTAGAGGGTTTACTGTTAGTGCAAATACTTTTCGTTTTTAAGGGGAAATGGTAGTTGAAGTAATAATTAAAAGTATTGAGAAAAGCCTCAAATTTGCTATCTACAGTTTGGGACTGATATACTTCATACCAGTTTTCTGTTTGCATTTGGGACAGAAAGGTGTGGACATTGCTTTCACAATAGTTTCTACTTTGTGTTGAAAACTTGTTTAGAGGGGGCTTGCTTTCTGGCACATTTATTTGTAAGAATAGAGCATTGTGGTCAGAAAAACCTAGCTTTACAGAACAAGCAGTGCAATCTATGTCAGTAGCTACTTGGTCTAGACAAGTTTTACTGTGGTTTGTTATTCTGGTAGGAGAGTTAACCTTTAGTTCCAGGTTATAAAGATTCATAAAATTTTTTAAATTTAAATGGTCACTATCTTCTACTAGGAAATCTATATTAAAATCACCACAAATAACAATTCTGAAGTTTTTCCGTTTTGTTAGTTTCTCTAGTACTAAGGCCAGTTTGTTATAGAAGCAGCTCAAGTTGCCTGAGGGTGATCTATAAACTGATACTAAATAAATATTAAAGTCAATGAGTTCTATGCCTCATAGTTCTATGTCTTTTTCAGTGATGTGAGAGTTGCATATATCCAGTGGTAGAGCAGTAATATTATCTTTTACAAATATGCAGCTCCCTCCACCCCTGAAATTTTTCCTTGAGAAGTGATCCATCAGTTTACACTGTGGTAGCACAACACATTCAATTTCAGAAGAACACATATGGTGCTCAGTAATACATAGTATTTGCACATTTGCTAATTCACTGTTACTATTTATTAAGATTTCTATTTCATTCACTTTGTTTCTAAGTCCTTGCACATTATGAAAGTAAATTTTCTGATTGCAAAATTCTAAAGATACTGGACACTGTTGAGAGGTTACCTTCTCTTTGCTGCCTTCGATTAAAAAATCGTTGAGCCGGAGAGGAGGCACTGTATTCCGTCTACCTGCAGTATTTGACGTTGGTTCTTTTACTGTAGTTGTGGTTCTCTTCTCTTTTGCTTCTGAGTCTGTTGTTCCCTCATCTGATGTTGTCGAGACTTCCGTTTCCGTAGGCCTATGTAGTTTTACCAGTGGAGATACTGGTATAAGTGCCACTGCTTTGGTTGTTTGTGCTGCCCTTTGTATTGATGTTAGTTTCAAATCTGTTGCATCTGTAGTGACATCTTTTTCTTCCAAGGTTGTTGTACTATGCTTCCACTGATGGCTTTTCCTTACATTTCGGTTCTGGGTGTGGTTTATGCTGTTAGTAGGGGTGATGTTCAGTTCACTATAACCAAGAGGTATTGTGGGCCTCCTTTGTGAGTTTTCTTTCTTCATGGTTTCTATTACGAAATTTGCAATTTTATTTCTGCCCAAGTTATTTAGGTGAAAACCATTTCGTGTGTACTGATCCCTATGAAATTTGCTGACTTTTATCAGTGTGACATTTGAGAATTTAGAACAAAGTTTATGTATATGTGAATTTGTACTTTTTACTTCTTTATTCACAATTGACCAGTTTGGGAGATCATGTCTAAATGGCAAGTCAATTAAGAAGACCTTTTTTGATGTAATGCTGGTCAGTTTGCTTCTTAAAGTAGTTATAAGATCTTTACTGTTGTTGCAGGGAACGTCGTTTGTTCCTGTTGCAATGACCATAATATCAGGAGCGCCTGTTTGGTTAGAGATTTGATTTATGTGTTTCAGGATGTGACTTGCAGTGGCGTTGGGGTAAACACAACCTAAACATTCAAAGTCTGCGTCTTCATTAAGGAATTTTGAAACATTTCGAGCTTGACTGTCTCCAAAGACGATCGCTTTAAGCTTTTTGTCACACAAATTTTGTTTTGCAGGAATGATCGTATTTGCTTCAATTTTGTTCCGAGAATTTTTGATCGATAATTTTGAGTTTTTGGGGGTTGATTCCCTGGTTCTCGGGTGTTTAGTGTTTTTCTCTGATGGAAGAGAGATTTGCACGTTACCTTTTAGGCTGCTGGTGATGTTTGATGCTATCGGTTCTTTATTTGTCTTCATGTTTGAGGCACTGGAATCGCAATTTCTGTTCACACTTTTGGAGTTACTTTCATGGTCACCTGGATAACTGAGTATTTGCGAATCACGCGAACAAAATACGCAAACTGATGGTTGTTCTCTTCTAGTTATCATTTCTTCATATTTCTTCACGATGTCTTCATATTTGGAGTGCCACTTTTCACTAGTTTTGTAACACTTGTTTTCATTTAGGCCTACCTTGAAATCCTCATTGCAACTGTTTCCGGCATTTTTCATTTATTTTCAAGCATAGCACATTTATTTTGCAATGCGTTAATGTCACTTTGCAGCACTTGAATTATAGCTTCCTTGTCTTTAACAATGTGTATATACTTTTTTTCACATATTTCTGCCACACAAGCATCACACAACCATGAGTAACCCACAGTTATCAGTTTTATGTTAATTTTATAGCAATTTTCGTGAAACCACCATTTACAATAGTTGCACTGAGTACCTTTTCTTACTTTCTTGCAACACATCTTACAGTTACTACTACTTTTTACTTCATTTTCGTCACTTTTTTCCCCGCAATTTACACTTACTGGTCCGATTGGCGCCATTTTTATACCACTTACGTCAGCATGCTCTGAGAGGAATCTAGCTGGTATACAATCTGACCCAGAAGATTTGTTTTTGTTTAGTGACTTAAGTTGTTTTACTACTCCAAGAACATCTACTTCTAAATTTCACATGCTGGCAGCTGTTCTTGGTTTGACTTCTGGAGTATTCACTTCGTCTTCTTTGGTGAATGAATTTCAGAAAGCTGTGTTTAGCAATCTTGCTTTAGCAGTTCTGTCATCGGTAGTATTACCATTGCTATCGTGTAGTGAAGGTATTGTTTGTGTTTTGCTGCTAGTGTACTTCACATATGTATGAATTTCTTTGGATTTTCTGCAATATTATGAGACAGGATTTCGTCGTGGAAACTATTATAAGCTTCTCGCATTGAAGTCTGCTCTAGGTTGCAAGTTTCTGTAAAAGATTGCCTGTCTTGGCGATTCTGTGTCTTTTTAAATTTGCATGCATTTTTCTTTGCTTCTGCAACAGTGATCTGAGCTGTTTTGTGTACCACGGGAAGTCAGCCCCCTCTTTTATTAATTTATTTGGTATAAATCTCTCTATTGCTACTGATGTCTTTGAAAGTACGCCACAACTGATTTGCACTTGCATTTTTAGTTTTGAAAGACTGGAGACTATCACTCAGGAAAGCGTGAAGTGAATTTTTATCTGCTCTATTGAATAGATATATTTTTCGTTTATTTTTGGTGCATTTGGGAATTTCGATATTCAGTCTCGCTACTACAACTCGATGTTCGCTAATCCCTGTATCTGTTTTGATGCTCTTTACTAGCTCAGGATTATTTGTTGCTAGGAGATCAAGGGTATTTTCACAACCATTTACTATTTTAGTGTGTTCATAAAGTAACTGTTCACAGTAATTTTCAGAAAAATCATTCAGCACTAGTTCGGAGGATGTTTTATATTTGCTGCCGGTTTTGAATATGTATTTATGCCACCATATCGAGGGTAAATTAAAGTCACCACCGATTGTAACGGTATGCTTCGGGTACCTGTGTGAAATGTGAATCAAGCTTTCTTGGAACATTTCAGCAATTGAGTCAGGGGGCCGATAAAAAGATCCAATTATTAATTTATTCCAGTTGTCGGGTATAACCTCTACCCCCAGACAAATTCACAGGAAGTATCTGCCTCAATTTCGCTGCAGGATAAACCGTTTGTAACAGCAATAAACTTGCCACCCCATTTATTACATCCTTTCTGAAGACCATTTGGCCCCTTGTAGCAATTTTGGCCGAACGGCGTCAGCCAGGTTTTGGAACCTATAATGATTTGTGCCTCAATACTTTCTATCAGCGTTTGGTGCTCTGGAACTTTCCCAACACAACTATGACAATTTACAACTGTTACACCAATGGTCCCTAGATCTGTCTGACCTGCACCCTTTGAGACGGAAAACTATTTTATTTATTCCCTAGGCTCTTTAAAATAAAAGCTGCCCAGTCCATGCCACACAGCCCCCACTACCCGTGTAGCCACTTCCTGAGTGTAGTGGACTCCTGACGGAATGTGAAAACCTATGACCCTTTGGTGCAAGTTGAGGAATCTGTAGCCCACATGGTCACAGAACCGCCTGAGTCTCTGATTCAGACCCTCCACTCGGCTTTGAACCAGAGATCCACAGCCAGTCCTGTCAACTATGCTGCAGATGGTGAGCTCTGCCTTCATCTTGCAAGGAACACTGGCAGTCTTTACCACTTCTGATGGCCGCTCAAAACCAGACAGAATCTCTTCCGATCCAAAGCAACACACATTCCAACATGAGCCACCACCTGCAGCTGGCTGCACCCTGTGTTCTTCATGGCATCCAGAAGGACCCATTCTACATATGAAATGACTCCCCCCAGTATGCACACAGAGTACACAATGGACTTCTTCCCCTCCGTAGCAGCCATATCCCTAAGGGGCTCCATCACCCACCTAATTTTGAAGTGCCGCGGTGGAGTAGTCGAGCGGTCTAAAGCGCCTGGCTGCGGAGCGCGCGGTTGCTCGCCGTGGAGGTTCAAGTCCTCCCTGGGGCATGGGTGTGCATGTTTGTCCTTAGGTTAGTTTACCTAGGTTTAAGTAGTTTGTAAGCTACGGACTGATGACCACGCAGTTTGGTCCGATAGATTTACAAACATTTGAACATTTAATTTTGGAGCTCCCAACTACTAACAAACCAACCCTCTGTGAGTGCCCGGTTCTTGCAGGCAGATGGGTCACTACAGGACATGCGACACCATCTGTGTTAGGAACATCCTCTGCCACAGACAGCACCTCGAATCTGTTTGTAAAACTAACTGGGGAGGCCTCCACTTTGTTCCCCTGGGAAGTCTTACGCCGCCTGACAAGCTCTGAGGAGACCTCCCAAACCGCCAAGGATTGGGAGCCGACCCCCTCGAGGGCAGTGACTGGGCTGGCCTTAGAAGCAGGCCGATTGGAGGGTACAAGAGATGCACAGGGTGTCTACTGCAGCCCCATGAGCGGCCCACAACAGTGGTGCCCACCCACTGCAGTCTCAAGCGTAGCCAGCAAAGCCAATGCCGCCTGAAGCTGCGAGCGAAGAGTCACCAACTCGGCCTGTATCCCTTCCTGCAGTCACAGTTCCTAGCCATTCTAAAAACCTATGCATGTTTCAAATAAGTATGACTATTGTGATTTAAACTGTGGGAGAATACACCAAACTGTAACTTTGACGCGAATCTAAGAATACACAGTAGACATGAAACTGTTCCTTTGATGCGAAGCTGATTAAATATACGATTGAGGACACAAAAGTTTGATAAACAGTCAGCTTCGAAAAATATGTACTAAACATTAAACTGTTTATTAATGTGGAATCTGAAAAAATATATACGCGAGGTAATATATCAAAATATCAACACTGATCTGTCAACTAAACGCAGTTCTGAATAAATAAACACGTGAGCACACGAAAGTTTGATGAACTGTAAGAGAAAGCACCACGAAATGAAAATAAGTCGCTTCTATTAAGAAGCCGGTTAACTTACAGTGTAGATCTGCTGCTGTGTACTAGCTGGCGGTCACTGAGCAACATGATTAGGAGAATATCAGCTCTAACAGAAAAAAGCCCCTATGTCAAAAGAACTATTTATCATAATTATTTACCTAACTGGTTTTATCATAACTAATAATATAAGAAACAATCCTGTATTAGAAAAAGTACAATAACTGGATTACAATATGAAATAGTAGTAATTGTAGAGTTATTAAAATAACTGTAATGGTAGACTATTTTAAATTATTTGTAATAATCTTTAAAAAATGATAAGAAATTCCCTGCATGTAGAATTACTTACTACACGCAAATAAATAAGCAATGCAGGAAATGAACAACATAACAAAAAGTGAGTTTCCCTTCTGTTTCCAAGAATTTATATCTGAGTGGCATTATTATGAAAGGGACAATGTTGATGAATAAAGAAACAATTTTTATGAAAAAGAAAGCCCCTTACTTTTGTCACACCTCTTGTACCCATGCTTCGCAATAAACATTTCCTTTTAGTAATTATACTTTTTCTTTGCTTTTTCAATTTTCTAAATACTTTATTTTTTATTCTATTAAACCTCCCCATTTCCCTTACTCTCATCTATAAATAACATATAATTCACTTAGCATTCTGTTGTTATTAATAGCTGCACTGTGTTTTTCTAAACTCTCTGTCTTGATAAAAGCCCTATCATCCATCTTTATGGTCTCTGGTTTCATCTTCTTTTGGAGTTCACTATAGTCATTTTTAACTTTCATCCCATCTGATAAGAAGACTCTCTTGACCCGGGGGTCTGGGACACAGTTATGTGATTCTTCCAGTTTCCTAAACCTTTCCTTCTCTTCAAAACTGTTGCCAGAATGAGGAACCTATGGCTCTGAAATCTAACAGTTATCTAACAGAATCTAACAGAATATCTTTTACATGTGTTCACTCTTGCTGCCACTTGAGAGTACATTATGTTGCATTGCCAAAATTAGTTATAATTATTGACACACTAATGGATGTATGGAAGATATTCAGTAAATCTCACAAAACACAATGAGACTTCATTCAACCTAAATTTAGTGTTGAAATTGTATTAACATAGTTGTTGCACATCCAGTATCATCATTGTGCACATTCGAAGAAGTCACATTTCTTGATTTCACGAAACTGTACAAACTGATAAATAATATAACTCTTGAAGAGAAACGCAAATTGCAAAACACATAAAGTAAGACCAGGTGTGATAAGTATTTTTGTACCTGAGACATGCGAACTTGAGCAGTTCGTGGTGGCTGAAGTGTATTTGTCCGACCCATACCAAGTGGTTTATTTCTTTCTGGTAGCATTTCACCATCTATACCACCTGGTTCTGGAGTTTTCGCCTTCTTCATACCTTCACTACTTGCATCTCGTTTTCGGGAGAAAAATCTGCAAACAAAAGACGATAACAGTGTACACTCTAGACATGGCAGATTCATCCTTACTTAGCTTCATCCTTACTTCTTTTATTATTGATATACCAACAAGAATTTCCATTATACTACCCATGTGAAATCAGCAATATCCACATCAGTTCACCATGTTCTGAAAAAAGGAATATCCTACTCACTTCCTCCAATCCCACAGTGGCAGTTTGCCTCAATATGGTTGTCCATCTCTATTCTGGCTCTGCTCCAACCACTTTCCTCAAGGCTCACATCCATACAATATATCTAGATGCAAGACCTGTTATTTATATTCTCCCATTACCACCTACTCCAGTTCTGTCACAGGCATCTACTATACCATCAAAGCTGTCCAGGTGATCTACAAACAACATTGCAAACACTGTGCTGCATGACAACTAACAAGCTGTCTGCATACATGACCACTGACAAACTGTGGTCAAAAGGCAGAAGCACCATCTGATTGCTGAACATGCTGCCCAGTATGACATGCCTGACTTCAATCAATGTTGCACAACCTGTGACACGTGGATCTTTCCTACCAACCATATCTATTCTGAAATGCACAAGTGGAAAATCATCCTATCATAAGCTCTTTGGAATCAATCTCTACAATTCCTATATTCTATATCCTATATTCTCTGCCTTTTTATTAGACCATCACATCAATAAGTTCTTCTTCCCCCCCCCCCCCCCCCCACCTTCTACATCTATATACAATACTCCGCAATCCAACTTAAAGTGCGTGGGGGAGGGTTCACTGTACCACTACTAGGCATTTCCTTTCTTATTCCACTCCCACTAGTCTCCCTGCTTGACAAACGTATCTGCTGTGAGTTTTCAAATTATCCTCATTATATTCCTAAAGAAAACTAAATTCAATAAACACTGGACCCATTAAATTTTCTCAGCATGAGGAAAAAAAAAAAAAAAAAAAAAAAAAAAAAAACGAAAATTTGGCGGAGTTCATGGTAAATGGAATTTGAAGTCAAAAGTTTTGTGTACAAGACTGCTTGTCCATACCGCTGGCAATGAATGCATGGATTTCCCAGTCTATTATCATTGGATTAAAGTTGTTGAATCAGTAGTTAAGGGCGCACTAAATGGGCTCATTCGATTTCACACCACAGACAAAAATATTCTGTGGAGCAATGAGGGCTTGCAATCACTAGGAAGCTCTAGAGCTTGAAGATTCCAGCTTAATCAAAGTAAGTCATTTATGAGACATTCAGAAAGCTATTTGTACCATTCTTAGTACAACTGACCTGTTTCCCAAACTTGAATTAGAGAAAATAGACTCTTAATATAATATCTAATTAGTACAACTTAGTTCACACTGTTTTACTGCTGAAAGGGGAAATCTCTTATTTTAATCCAGTGTCATTCAGTTTGAGCAAAGCCTCAAACACACACACATGGAGTGAGTGAGAGAGAGAGAGAGAGAGAGAGAGAGAGAGAGAGAGAGAGAGAGAGAGAGAGAGAGAGAATTTTAGTTTTCAATTACCTGAATGGTGAACGACCCCTCTTCTTTTTGTCATCTCTGATAGCATCTTGGTTATTTGCCATCCCATCGATGTTGTATCTATTGAGATCCATGTCACTTGTTGACCTATGAATTTTACCTGTAAAACAATAACAGTTGCAACTCTTTTCAAATTTGACTATGTAATGTCTACTAAATTTATATATATCTTCATTTAGGAATTTGTAAGTATATCTACCCTTTCTTGTTTAGTTGGCAATAATATGTCACTTTTTATAAAATTTAAAATAAGATAACCACAAATAAGTATAAGCTCTCAAATAATGTTGGTGGTTTTATTTTTGGTTACTTCCTACAGTCTAAAACTTGTTATAAATTATTTTGGAGCATTTAATTATGAATTTTAAATATAACAAAAATGTAATATACACAGTATAATAATTGAGGATGGATAGATACAAATTTACTGAAGATCAAGATGAGGAAAGGGAAAGCAAATGAAAAACAAGGAAATCTTAGGAAATTCTACAGTGTCTGTTATTTATATGCAACAACAATTATCAAAAATGAAAAATATTACCTGATGTACAAATTTACATATTAACTACTTGATGTGATGGCTAATGTAACAGGTTGGACACTCATGCCTAGTTATACATAAGCGTGACAACAGAGCAAGAACAATATATTGGGAGACACCAAGAAGATTATTTTGTCTGCAAGTCTGTGCTGCTGTTGATGGGCGCAGGAGAAGAAAATATGAACTTATTGTAAGGGCCATCTAGCATATGTTCATATCTAATGTGTAGCCCACTATCAACTGTTTTTATGGCTTCACTTCATAACAGATAAATAAGAAATTTGGAAATTTATTCCTGATTATCAGGACACTATCCAGTCTTAATTAAATGGTTTTCTACTTGTAAGCTAATTTCTGCCACTGAAAATTTGTTTTACTATGAAGGGAAAAAATGATTATCTTTAGTCATTGAAGGCTGATGGAAGAGTAATGCCTGTCAGTGTCTGCCAAATAGCAGGGAAGAAAAATCCAAACAGTGGTATTGATATATATATCTAATTGGAATATTTATGTGTGTTTACATGGATGTCATATAGTAAACTACTATAGCCTTTTATGATTGTAAAGAGAGTGTATGGGAGCTATGAGTGTCACCAGTAAACAATCAACATCACAGATATATCCTCAGGAATTCTTTTATTACATTTTGTTACTTTTATTTTCAAAATATAACTCTGAAACACATCATAGCACATCATAAAGAATATGAGTAATACTAACTTACATATATATCTGCAGAAAATCAACTGTATTATTTCACTGTAGCTTTCCTTAGATCTCTTCTAAATCTGACATTTAAGTACAAAGTCTACTTTTGTTTCCTTTGTATTTGGAAGATGGTGTGTAAAATATACCTGGTTCCAGCATCCCATTTGTCAATGCATTTTCCATGTTATCATAAGTAGCATTTCTTGACAAGGAACCTTTGCGCGGTGGTCTAGATGGTCTATTCTTAAGTTTGCTAGGTGACTGTGGAGAATCAGGTGTTGGTCCATTCATAATAATTTCATCTGCTTCTACAACATCTTCTGAATAACCTCGCTGGAGACCTGATAGACACCAACAGTTTAAAGGTTACTACATGTAGGTAAAGCAAGACATGCAGAATAACATGAACATTAAAGTTTATGTGATATATTCTCACCTTTAATATCACTCATTGTAAATCCAGATTTCATTATTTGTTCAATATGAGCTGGTGTTGTCTGATCTGCTTCAGCAAGTAACCTGTGTTGTCGGATTTTTATTTCTTGCCATCGCCTTATTTTCTCACCTTCTCTGTCAAAAGATACAGAGGGAAAAGAATTACATGTGAGAAATGGCACAGGTTCCTAATTTTGTTACTTCTATGGTGTTAGAAGTGAGTATTTTGAAAAACCCAGTGAGGCATGGCATCAATACTGAAACTGTTAACAGTTATTTTGTAGAGATTAATGTGAAGTTTTTTGTCTGTACATCAGTAATTTTTTCCATGCGGGACATGAAAACTTGGCTGTCACATGAATCCAGGGTTCTGTTCTTGGGGGAAGAAGAGGGCGGTGGTCACAATTTCTTCAATATTTATGTGATTTTGAAAATGTTTAATCTTTGCCTCTGTTGTATGGAAGAGCGAGTGGATGGTAGTAATGCCTACAATAGCATCACTTTTCTCTTTGTGCAGTGAAGTGAAGAGCTAGGGATCTTCACAGTAGTTTTACAGTATATATATTCACTTATGAAATTTGTTATTACCAATCCCAAGAATGCTTACAATAACCATAGATTTATAGAGGGTAGTTTCATTGTATAGTCTTCATCTTCAAAAGTGTGTCAGTCAGTGACGAATCTTCAGTCATTACCAGAAGTTATGGCCAAACAAAATGCTTCACTGTCCTTTTCGGATATCTGTTCTCTCTTTGCGGCATATTTTCGATGCCACTCTCACGTGGTATCGGCCCACATATCTTTCTACCGTTTGCGGAAACTGTTGGGTCAGTCATGCCACGCTTGGGCCATGGAACTGCAGGGGCTGGCCTCTTGTCTATTTCGGTCGGAGCCGCATGGTGATTCATATGTTGACTGTGGTCTGCGATGTTTTGGTTTGTTTTGCTCCCGACCTGGACGTTTGCAAGCAGGCTCTTCAATCAGACGTTCCCTCATTAGTGGAGGATTTGCGTATTGCGTGCGCATTTAAGTTTCTGAAGCCGTGGGGAGTCAACTTTCCGCTTGGGGGGAGGTAACCTCCTGTCCACAGAAGACAGCTCCCACGGAGTGGTGGTTCCAGCATCATTGCGTCGTCGGATTCTCGATCTTCTAGATCGGAATCTCTGGGGCGTCTCCCGCACAAAGATGCTTGCCCATCGACATGTATATTGGCCAGACATAGATGGGGACATAAATTGCCTCATGCAGGATGCTTTTCTTGTGCGTCCCAACAAGCAGCTCCTCGCTCATCTCTCTCTCCATGGCCCACTCCATCCGCACCTTGGGAATGACTCCATGTCGATTTTGCAGGGCACTTCTAAGATAGCTATTGGCTTGCGTCATTGACACATACTCCAACTTCCCGTTTGTTGTTCGCCTGGCCTGCACGTCCGTGGAAGTTACCACATGTTACCTGTTAAAGATATTTTCTATTGAAGGTCTCCCGGCCGCATTGGTGTCAGACAATGGGCTACAGTTTACTTCACACCACTTTCACTACTTTTGTTCTACCCATGGGATCCACCATGTCCTGACCCCACTTTTCCACCCACGGAGCGACGGAGAGGTTTGTCTGCACTTTCAACATGCAAATGCGCAAGTATGTGTGGCATCTTTCAGTGGAGGAAGCCCTCCTCCGATTCCTGTCATCTTATCGGTCCACTTCAGCCAGTCATCAGAGCCCCTCTGAGCTCCTTCACGGTCGCCCTCATAGGACGCTGTTGTTCCTCTTGCATCCGAGCTCTCCCACACCCCTTCCTCGTCCTCTGTCGCGTTTTGCTCCAAGTTCGGCTGTCTGAGCTTGTGGCTACGGCTACCATCCTCGTTGGGTCCCAGCCGTGGTCGTTCGGGGGTGTGGCCGTCGTCTCTGTGAGGTCCGTTCACCTACTGGTATCCTCACCTGTCTGTACATCTCCTCATCCCCTTCTTTCTGTATATCTTCTCCTCCATCTCCTTCAGTTCACCTTCTCCACCACTGTAACTATTAGTATTACATATGCCTGTAACATTCATGGTGAACACTCAAATAGTGTTGAAGTCTGTTGCAAGGTAACTTTCTTCATGCACTATATGGTGGCTTGCAGAGTATAAAAACATTTCTCATAAAGACATAAATACATCTGCCAAGTTTCATGTTGAGTAGTCAAATGCTGTTCTAGTCTGCTATAAGGTACTGGTTGCAGTAGCGTATGTGTTAATGGGGGTATAAGTTATCTTAATTTCAAATTTCATTTATGGTTGGTTGGATGTTTAAGGGGGACAAAACTGCAATGGTCATCAGTCCCCAAGATTTCATCTATATCCATCCAGAAATATCAAAGTTAAATAGTAACAAACATACTAAGACACAAATAAACTTTCACATTTAATATCTGTATATGGATAATTTTCTCAGCATTTGTTTTATTTGAATTTATTTGTTGGATTTCTGCACCTACAGTTTCATCCTTTAGTACCACAGGGGTTATTCCTACAGTATTAGCATATGTCCTATCAACTTGTTCCTCCTAATAAGTATTCTTCAGATATTTCGTTTTTCAATGGTTTCCAGAAGACAAGTCACACTTCTTATCTTATCTGTACACCCAATTTTCAGTATTCTTCAGTAATACCATATCTCAAGAGGTTTGAGTCTCTTATGTTATAGTTTTCTTATACAATCCTGTACTTCAGACATACACTCTCAGAATTTTCTTCCTACATTTGAGTTCTGAATCTCTTACTAGCAGATTTCTTTCAGTGATGAACGGATAAAATATTCTAGATGTATGATCAGATATTGTTCACTATCAAACATTGTGGAATTTTTACCACCTGATGCAGGTGGAAGCTTGAGAAGATTTTGTTCATATATTGTATGTTGATAAAGTCCAGGAACAGTCCATTTGCAGACAACAACTTGTTAATTTTTAAAGAAGTTTTATTTCCATTTCCATTTTTGAAGTTTCTCTATTAAGTCTAAATATAATAATTCCATTATCAGCAGAGAGAACTATTTTCAATTTTATTTAATTGTTTATTTACATTTTTGAGCATTTTATAAGCTATATAAGAGCGGTTGAAATCCTTAATAGTGAACTTCCATGTATTTTGCAAATTGTGCAGCAAATGGAAACAACTTGGTTGAACACCCAAAAGCTCATAATTAATACTGTAGAGGAATTGTGAGATATCAGATGAAATACTTTCTGATTATCCCAATTTTTGTTTTCCACAATCACCCTAAACTACTACAGACAAAATTCAGTATGGCCCTTTCGAACAGGACAAGGCTGACATTTCCCCCCATCTTTCCTCTACCTTAAATTAGGCTTCATCTCTAATTTAATCATGTTCCTTTTTCCGACTTGAAGAAGCAGCATGTAGTTCTAAAAGCTAGAAGTACCATTGTTGTCTACTTGTACATGTGTTTATAAGCTTTAATGGGAGTTGTAAAAAGACAGGCAAGGAAGAGCAATACAAAAGATCAAATATAAAACAAAGTTTTTGTTAACAGTTTAAAATATTTCATGAAGTCATAAAATAAATCTTGTTATGGACATTGGATGCAATAAAACATATTAATAGCAGTTTTTGACTCCTTACTCTATGAATTTTGAATGACAGATGACTGGCAGTGAAAGTTTCAAGAATTCCCAATTGGCCTTTTCCATAGTCTCAAATGTATTGTGGCTTATCTTCAGACATGGAGGTGTGTCTGAACCAGCAGGAATACGAGTTACATCTATTTTTGTATCCAGCATATCATCAGTGTTTTCAAATATTGGTTGATCCTTAGTGTACCAGTAAGTTACAGCTCTCTTCATGTTTCTGTAAAGGTTAAATGAATAAAATTACATTAAGCACTATGATTCAAATTCACAAATGTAAACTACATTAAATTGAGTACAGAGCTCAGTTGTTCTTTACATCACAAAAGACTGTATCAACAGGAACAATCATTAAAACTGTTTATTTACTAATAATTATGATGATCACTGAGTCACAGACTCACTGTGTAGAAAAGGATAGGAGCAATTCTTACAATGCATTCTTTGGTCACAACCTAAGGTAAGCTACTGCCCCTACATCTCACACTTCAGTGCTCCTCCTCATAATACAAATCCTCTCCATCCACCTCTCAACTGTCTGCTGGCTTTCTCCTCTTTTCTGCACCACCACTAACTGCTTGCCTTCCCCCCTCCCCCTCCAGTTTCAGTACATTCCAAACTGTGTACTCACACACCTACTTATCAGTACCTGCAACCTGCACCAGCCAGTATGGAACATTTTATTCCCATCCTTGCCCTGTATAGTATAAATGGTGCCACAGCAGCCAGAGTTGGTGGTTATGTCTGCTTGAGCAATGCCTGAATGATTATGTGAATATATGTGTCATTTTTTCTGATGAAGACCTGGCCAAAAATTTAAATTGTGTGAATGTGATTGTGTCTTCTATGTGCCTGGCTGTGGCTCCGCCACCATCTTAATGGTGAGTTGCAACTGATCCTCATTATTATTGACATTGCAACATGGACTTTTCATTCTTGGATACTGTTTTATCATTTAAATGATTTTCCCTCCACTTTCAAACTTTAATTTTATGATGAAGTCAATATATGTTATCACAACAACAAATAAAAACTGCTTATATAAATGAAAACAAACCTGCAAGCTACCCAACAACAAAATAAAACAGAACATCAAATAAGATCAAAATAAAACAGAATATCAAATTAGATAAACAACAACTTAAAATATGGAGAGAATCAAGAAAACTAGAAACTTCACAATCAGGCCCAGGAGCCCAGACAATCCTGACTAGCTGTACAGTCAATCTTTGCAACATGGCATCATTTCAAGAAGTATTCACAGCAACATTTTGTGTTGTACAGTTATCGGAGAAGATGTTTATTTTTTGAAACAAAAATAATTTTGTTTGTGTGTGTCTGAAAGTAGCACACTGCATAACATTTACTAATAAACCATTACACACTGTCTGCACTGCCCCACAAAAAATGGTGAGTTTAAGAGTACTTCATCCACAGTGAAGTCCACCTCAAGTCCACTTCCGTAACAGAGTGATAAGTGTCGCTAACAGTCAGTTGGAGGACCTGGATGTGATTCCCATTAATTTTAGGGAATTCTTCCTTGATGGTAGTACTGTAACATGGTGCATTCAGCCTTGTACGATAAATTATAAAGCTACTTGAGTGAGTAGTAGTGGCTCATGAACACAAAAACTTGCAATGGTCAGGTGAGTGACTGAAACATAATATCCCCCCCCCCCCCCCCCAACTGTGTCCAAAGACACCATTAGCAAAGGGAAATATGGTGGTCAGTTGGTATCAACTGAACCACTTGTTATTGTGGATGGAGGGGGGCAGTGCAGATAGTGTGGAATGGGTTATTCCTAAATGTTATGCAAATACTACTTTCAGAGTCTCTCTCTCTCTCTCTCTCTCTCTCTCTCTCCCTCTCTCTCTCTCTCTCACACACACACACACACACAAAAGCACAGACACAAACATGCAATTATTTTTATTTAAAAAAGTACATATTTTCTCCCATAACCACACAACACGAAATGTTGCTGTGAATGCTTTTTGAAATGGTTAGTTTATTTTGTTGTTGCTTAGCTTGCAGATTTGTTTTCATTTATATAAGCAGTTTTTATTTATTATTGCTGGTGACAATAATGCCTTCATAGTAGAATTAAAATCTGAAAGTGGACACACACACACACACACACACACACACACACAATCACACACACACATAAAATGCAATGCTCTCTCTTACCCATTGTTAATACATAATATGTTACCACCAAACTGATTACACTAGACAGGAAAGTACATTATTCTTAAGAGCCTATACGAACATTTTATAAAATGAACAGTTGCTACACTTACACACAGAATGGTTCATAACCTTCCTGTAACCCACATGTTGTGAAGAACTTAAGGGTGTTGACATCCTGACCGAATGTCAATTTGGCTTTCTGTCCGACACTTAAAGTACATGCCGGAACAAACGAATCACCTTGCACATCAGAAAAAGATGTTTCTCCTCCAAGTGCATCCATGAGAAGTTCACCATTTAGAGAGAAACCTGGTTTGTTAAAACAGAAACAAGTAAGTTTTGCATTCTCAACATATAAAAAGACTTTTTGCAGATAACTCTCTGGTAGAATTGAAAGTTGCTAGTATTTTGTCAGTTTGTTACAGTTTTGTTATCTTAAATGCAGTAAGCTTTTAGGTAAGTACACTAAACTAATTGTGGAGATGAGGAAATTTTGAAATATTTTTCATCTGCAACTGCTGCCAACTATGATAGCAATCAATTATGGTAGAATAAAAATGCTCCGAAAGGCATATGTCCTGCCCTTATTCAAATTTGTAAAAGATCAGAACTAGCTTCTTGACTTATCTCACGGCTTAGAAAATATTTAAATTAAAAAAATTGACATATTTACAGTTTCCCATGAAATAACTATAATTCCCCAGCGAATTTAGTTCTCAAGAAGAATGAATTTGTAATAGCAAGTATCCCTGAGTGGCTACGCCGACATCGTAAACTTCAATGGCTTGTAGCGTCATAATTATTGACTTGAGAAATGCGATGTTGAATGACATTTTGCCATGTGCTGTATTATATGGATATGTCAGATTTCTTGATTTAAACATTTTTGGGGCTGCTAGATAAGTGAAGAAGTTACTTCACCTCTTTTATATCTTTGATTCTGGCTAGGACATATTTGCCCCCTTGTTGTACTGCAATAGGAGTATTTTTCATGTTGGCAGACTATGGATGATACTTAAAATTAAACTCTGAACTTTGTGAAAAGATGACATTTTAGCCAGGTGACTGTCTGAGATATGATAATAAATATTTCAATTATTGATTTAAGCAATTTTCAAGTTATCTGAAAAAGTCTATGAAAATTTGTAATTTTTTTATAATTAAAAAATACAATCTTTTAAAAAAGTTTTTGATTTTGCATTAGCTGGCAAAATTCCTTCATTATAGGTTCTCATTCTAATGGTTTCACAATAGTATAATTGCATCATCAAGCATTTTGTATGAATCTAATATGAAATTTTGTATTAAAACACTTGGTGTACCAACATTTAGATGGTGTACCAGTTAAAATGACCATTTCAACTGCCAGTTTTAAGTACACTATATACCCAAACAGTGTGTATAGATAAAATGAATAAGCATTGCGAAATTGTTTCTAGTGCCCTCATGTAGCCACAGCAAACACCCCACTAGGAAGCAATCTGCAGTCAACTTTTGACGCTTCAGGAAAGATGCAACACCACTTTGCAATCTTTTTTCACACTACCTATATACACTGATTTGGTACTAGAATCCATAACCAGATACTGTAAGTATCACAATTGATACACCACCCTAAAGTCGGGACACCATGTATTTTAATGAAAAATTTCATGCAAAACACCTGAGGATGCAGCTAGACTGCTTAGAAACTGGGCACATGTTCTTATAATAAAGGAATTACTGCAGCTAAAGTGGAAATCAGAAAATGATTCTTAGAAAATTATTGAATCTAAGGCTGCCCAAATTATAAAATTGCATGTCTTAGAATAAGTCACAGTTAAAGTAGAACAACTTATGACATTTTAGCTTTGTCAATAGACATGGCTCCAAGAAATTATTTAGGCTTTCATAGCTCTTTCTACAAGTACTTCCTGTTGGTTTCTGTCTTAGGTTTTTAGTTGATTTTTGTGTGGGGTTTAACTGACATTTCCCCAACTATCATGGGCAAAGTTATGTTGACAAAATGTCAGATTAAACATCAAACTAACATTCACTGAAAATCCTTAGACATAAGCAAACAGGCAATATACCAGTCTCATCTTTGAACAAAAACACCAAATAGAATACATACTACATGTACTCCCCTGTTATGCATACTAGCTTCATGAAGGCAGTAAATTGAATTAATTATTATACCTCAGATTGCTTCAGTGGTGAAGCCAGGATTTTGATTTGGGAGAGGGTGGGGAAGGAAGGGGCTGAGTGTCTTCCTTTTGTGCCCCAAACTTCACACAATTTCTAAAAAATAAAAATGAAAAAGTGAGGGGACATCTATTGAATTTTGTGTAACAGTAGATTAAGAAGATTTTTTATCTCTCTCTCGCAAGTCCCTCTCTTTATTAATAAAAGTTAATGAAGAAACGAGTGGTGTATTCTTGAAAGAGGGTGGGCTGTAGCCCCACAGGACCCCCTGCTTTCACCACTGGATCACCTGGAAAAAATGTTCTCCTTCCACAAATACAATGTAACTGAGTGGACATCAATGGATACTTCTACCTGAGTTGCTTCACATTCCACATGCATCTCCTAAATGAAGTAATTAATAGAGAAGAATGTGTGAGTGAATAAAGAAATAAATGTGAGTCTAGTGCAGATCTTCTGAGTTTGGAAGCATTGCTAAGAAAGAGGAGGTATGCAGTAATGAAAGAAATGGAAGTAAATTCTTGGGAAGTTTAGCAACAGTGATGTAGAGAAGGGACATGAATAAACCACAGTAAATATTCAGTTTCTTCTTAGCTGTGTAAATGGCTAGTCACTGTGATTCACGGTTTTGGATACTACCAAATTTTAAATAATAATTCATTATTTACTTTTAATATATTGTACAGAATAAATATGCATACTATCTATTTTCAGGTTTGCAGACTAACATTCAAAAACAAATACTGTACTTAGATGTAGAATAGAAAACGGATGACTTACCCAAAGCAAAGGCTCGTTGACAGACACAAATAAAGTCACACACAAACACAGATACAAGCTTTCGCAACCGTTGGTCGCTTCTTCAGGGAAAGAGGAAGAAAGGATAGGAGAAAGGGAAGGATATGGATTTTAAGGAAGTGGAAAAGGAGTCATTCCAATCCCAGGAGTGGAAGGACTTACCTAAAGGGAAAAAAAAGGAAGGTAAAGAAATACACACACACACACACGCATATCCAAACGCAAACACCCCTAGACAGACATTGCCTAAGTCATCCGTTTTCTATATATATAAAAAAATAGAAAACAGATGACTTACCCAAAGGACCAGCTCATCGATAGACACGAATAAAATCACACACAAACACACATACAAGCTTTCGCAACCGTTGGTCGCTTTGTCAGGAAAAGAGGAAGAAAGGAGAGGAAAAAGGGAAGTATATGGGTTTTAAGGAAGTGGAAAAGGAGGCATTCCAATTCCAGGAGTGGAAGGACTTACCTTAGGGGACAAAAAGGAAGGTAAACAAATACACACACATTCACACATATCCAAACGCAAACATACCTAGGCAGACATTTGTAAAAAGCAAAGAAGTTGGACAGAGATACCACTTGAGGCAGAGGCTCTGTCCACAGAACCGAGGCAAAGATGCTAAAGATGATAGGCGGGAATTTGAATTTAGCAGAGGTTGAGAACAGGTGGGCAACGGGAGGAGAGAGTAAGCTGAAGGGCAAGTTCCCATCTCCGGAGTTCTGAAAGGTTGGTGTCGGTGGGAAGTTTCCAGATAACCCAGATGGTTAATACTGCGCCAAGATGTGCTGGCCGTGCACCAAGGCGTGTTTAGGCACAGGGTGATCCTCATTACCAACAAACACTGTCTGCCTGTGACCATTCATGCGAATGGACAGTTTGTTGCTGGTCATTCCCACATAGAACGCTTCACAGTGCAGGCATGTCAGTTGGTAAATCACTTGGGTGGTATCGCAAGTGGCTCTGCCCTTGATCGTGTACACCTACCGCGTTACTGGACTGGAGTAAGTGGTGGTGGAAGGGCGCATAGGGCAGGTTTTACAATGGGGGTGGTTGCATGGGTAGGAGCCAGAGGGTAGGGAAGGTGGTTTGGGGATTTCATAGGGATGGACTAGGAGGTTACGAAGGTTAGGTGGGCGGTGGAAAGACACTCTTGGTGGATGTCATTAAGGATGGATTTCGGGGCAGGATTTAAGGAAGTCGTATCCCTGATGGAGAGCCACATTCAGAGTCCGCTCCAGTCCCAGAAAGTATCCGGTGACAAAAGGGGCACTTCTGGGGTTCTTCGGTGGAAGGTTCTAGATTTGGGAGGATGAGGAGGTGGCTCTGGTAATTTGCTTCTGAACCAGATCAGGAGGATAGCTGCGAGATGTGAAAGCTTTCGCATGCCTGCACTGTGAAGCATTCTATGTGGGAATGACCAGCCACAAACTGTCCATTCGCATGAACGGTCACAGGCAGACAGTGTTTGTTGGTAATGAGGATCACTCTGTGGCTAAACATGCCTTGGTGCACGGCCAGCACATCTTGGCGCAGTGTTACACCGTCCAGGTTATCTGGATACTTCTCACCGACACCAACCTTTCAGAACTCCGGAGATGGGAACTTGCCCTTCAGCTTAGTCTCTCCTCCCATTGGCCAACTGTTCTCAATCTTCGCTAAATTCAAATTCCCGCCCACCATCTTTGCCTCGGTTCTGTGGACAGAGCCTCTGCCTCAAGTGGTATCTCTGTCCAACTTCTTTGCTTTTTACAAATGTCTGTCAGGTGTGTTTGTGTTTGGATATGTGTGAGTGTGTGTATGTTTGTTTACCTTCCTTTTTTTCCCCTAAGGTAAGTCCTTCCACTCCTGGGATTGGAACGACTCTTTTCCCACTTCCTTAAAACCCATATCCTTCCCTTTCTCCTCTCCTTTCTTCCTCTTTTCCTGATGAAGTGACCAATGGTTGAGAAAGCTTGTATGTGTGTGATTTTATTTGCGTCTATCGACGAGCCGGTCGTTTGGGTAAGTCATCTGTTTTCTATTTTTTATATTTGTTTATCCCACCAAGAAAGTTTCCTTTTGCCTCCAGTCTCTGGCCTAATGAGCAAGCAAGAAAATATTGTTGTCAGTATCCTTCAAATGGTTCCATGACTTCAGCAGTTTCGTCCCTTAGGTTAACAAACATTAGAACATTTATCCTTTGAACATGAAATTTTGTTCTAAGTATACTATTCCATACTGACATATTTTTATTCCTAAGACATTCCAGGAATAGCTTGCTTTTCATTTCTTGTTAGTTAATGTTTGAAGTGTATAAAACTAATTATATAATTATTCTTCACAACTTTTGTTTGGCAAATGTTTTGAAATTTTTCCAGCATGAGTGACTGTGATTGTCAAAACTTCACCATCTACTGGGAAGTGTGATTGGACTTTTATTATTTTCTATCTATATAAATGATCTGATGTTCAGACTGAGTTGCAATCTGCAGCTGTTTGCTGATGGTGCTGTGGTGTACAGGAAGGTGTTGGTATGGAACGACTGTAGTAGGATGCAGGATGACTTGGACCAAATTTATAGGTGGTGTGGGAAATGGCAGCTAGCTCTAAATGTAGAAAAATGTAAGGTGATGCAAATAAATAGAAGAAACAATTCCAAGATGCTTAAATACAGCATTGGTAGTCAACTGCTTGAGAGAGTCAAGTTAATAAAATATGTAGGTGTAACACTGCTCACTGGCATGAAATGGAAGAAGCATATAAAGACAGTTATGGCGAAAGCCAATGGTCGACTTTGGTTTATTGAGGGAATTTTGGGAAGATGTGATTCATCTGTAAATGAGACCACATATAAAAACCTTGTACAACCCTGTGGTGAGCATTGCTCAAATGTTTGGGATCCCCACCAGATAAGTTAAAAGGAAGATACAGAAGTAATTCGGGCAGCTTGTTTGTTACTGGTAGGTTCCATCAATGTGTGTGTGTGTGTGTGTGTGTGTGTGTGTGTGTTTTAATAAAACGCTCCAGGAACTCAAATGGGAGTCGTTGGAGGCAAGGGGAAGTTCATTTTGAGAAACACTGTTGAAGAAATTTAGATGACCGAATTGGAAGCAGACTACATAACGAATCTACTGCTGGCAACCTACATTTCACCTAAAGACCACAAAGATAAGATCAGAGAGATTAGTCCTCGTACAAATTCAGACAAGCATTTGTTTTCCCCTCGGTCTATATGGGAGTGGAACAGAAAAGTGGTACTGAGTACCCTCCACCAGGCACCTTTTGGTGGATTGTGGAGTATGTATGTAAATGTAGATGGTATGCTGGAGTCAACCCCTTACCCAGAGCTAATATGTACCTGTTGTACCAATGCCGTTGGGTTTTCTGCAGTGATTTCCATTGTGGTTCTCCTTACTATATGCAATGCTCATTCAGTGTTCCACAAGAACCCAATATCCCACTAAGTGCAAGGCTTTCCTTTTTCCAATAGAATTTGTTACCTTGTCTGTGGATTTCTTGAGTTTCCATAAACAAGGGAACATGGATGCATTTCTGCACATGACTTCCATGTTAGTAAATTTCATCACACACAGCACATATTCTACAATGGCTGATTTCTCCATCTACCCCAGCCTGCACTTTTTGGTGAACCTCTTGTAAGTCATACTAACATAGATTTTTCCACATGTAAAGGATATGTGGTATATTTTTGAGATTGCTAATCTGGGACACTCTTCTATATACTTGACTGGTAAACATTTTTGACACAACATTTACAAAACATCATGGTTGATTCTCTCTATTACCTAGGAGATGTATGGTAGAATGCTGTAACTGATACGGCTTGTTATGATGTGTCACTTTGTTCGGTGGTGGTTTTTGTGAGACTTTTTACACAGCTTGTGGAGTATCCATTGCTACTCAAGATGATGCATATTGCGTCTGAGATGCTGTGACTCATATATTCATCTCATGCACATTACAAGCAGCAGCCGCCGCCAAAGAGGCAGTCATGTGCGGATGAGTTATGCCTGAGCAATTGTTTGGAAGTATGTATGATCTTTTCTGGATTAAGTCTATGGATAAAAGTTTAAATTGTGTGAATGTGATGGCCTTTTTTAAGTCCCAGTCTGTGGTTTAGAAGTTATCTTTTTGGTGAATTGCAAACTATACTTATTATTATTTACAAGCATATTAATCATCCCACTTTTATGAATTTGGGCAGTTTTCAGATGTTTCTGAAATCACAGACAGGAGATGAAGTACTGCGGGAAATAAGGCTGTGATTGTGAGCCACGAGGCATGCACAGGTATCTCAATCGGTAGAGTACTTGCCCGTTAAAGACAAAGGTCCTGGGTTCAAATCCCAGTCTAGCACACAATTTTCATCTGCAAGGAAGTTTCATATCAGTGCAAACTCTCCTGCAGAGTGAAAATTTCATTCTGGAAATATTCCCTTGGCTGTGGCAAAGCCAGATCCCCACAATATCCTTTCTTGTAGAAACTGATAGTCCTGCAAGATTAACAGGAGATCTTTTATGAAGTTGGAAGGCAAGACCTCCTTCTTGGTAAACTATAGCCTCACTCACAGCCGCATCTGCTTTTAAGGAACATCTACACACAAATTCGGGGTACTACAATTGGCATCCACATGGCACAATCCTGTGTCAACCTATTCTTGGGAGGGCCTTGAATTCCTTACCAGGTTAAGAAGAATCTACATATATACTTTGCAATCCACCATAAGGTCCATGATGGAGAGTACACTGTACCACTACTAGGCATTTCCTTTCCAAAATAGAATGAGGCAAAATAGAATATCTATATGCCTCTAATTTATCTGTCTTATCTTTGTGATCTTTACGCAAAATGTAAGTAGGAGTCAGGAAGATCGTTCTACACTCAGCTTCAAATTCTGACCCTCTAAATTTCCTCAACAGAATTTCTCGAAAAGAATGTTGTCTTTCCTCCAGTGAGTTCCCGGAGCATTTCTGTGACACTTGCACATTGGTCGAACCTATCAGTAATGAACATAGCTGCTTGCATCTGAACTGCTTCCATGCCTTCCTTTAAACTGATCTGCTGTGGTCCCAAATACTTGAGCAATACGCAAGACATGATCATACAAGTGGCTTATTCATGGTCTCCTTTACAGATGAAGTACATCTTCCCAAAATTCTCCCAATAAACCAAAGTCGGCTGTCCACCTTACTCACAACTGTCCTTACATGTTTGTTCCATTTTATATGACTCTGCAATGTTATGCCTAGATATTTGAACGACACAACTGCATCAACAAGCTGATTACTAATGCTGTATTTGAACATTATGGGATTGTTTTTCCTACTCATGTGCATCACCTTACCTTTTTCTACATTTAAAGCTAGCTGCCATTCTTCAGACCAACTAGAAATTTTGTCTAATTCATCTTGTATGCTATTACAGTCAATTAAAGACAACACCCTCCCATACACCACAGCATCATCAGCAAACAGCTGCAAATTACAAATTACTCTGTCCATTAGATTATTCATGAAGATAGAAAATAACAGAGGTCCTATCACACCCCTCTGGTGCAGACCTGACGATACACTCATGTCTGACGACAATTGCTGTCAAAAACAACATACTGTGCTCTATTACTTAGGAAGTCACAAATCTGTGAACCTATTCCATATGTTCATATCTTTGTTAGCAGCCTGCAGTGTGGCACCATGTCAAATGCCTTTTTGAAATCAAGAAAAAACCCAATCTTCCTGTTGCCCTTCATCCATGACTGGCAAGATGTCACGTGAGAAAAAGGCAAGCCGAGTTTCACACAAGCGATGTTACCTAAACCTGTGCTGATTCATGGAAAGAAGCTTATCTGTTTCAAGGAAATTTACTATATTCGAGCATTAATGACATAATTGTGATCTGGATTGAGATTAAGGGCACCCTATTCAGATCTCTCCAGAACTTCCCTATTTGCTTCACTTATTCCTTCTAAATGCAACAAGCCTCATTCCTTAATGTTGACCTCCACCTCAAAAAATGGCTACATCAGTACTTCTGTCCACTCCAAACCAAGAATTCCCTATCATACGGCGTAGCCACCTGTGGGTTTTGCAGGTGTAGTGACAAGCAGTCTCTCTTCTAACATGCTAAGGGTATTGCTGAGGCCATCACATACTGAAATTATCCTCCAAGTATTATCCAGAAACATCTCTCTTGTACCTTCTCTATACAGTCACCTATCACATTCCACATGCCCACTGTCTGAATACAAAGTAACATCCTCTCATTATTTAGTTCTATCCAGAACAGTAGCAACTGCATCACATTCTCTGCAGGGTTTCACTTACACCTTCCAGTGGCCTAAAATGAAAAGTATCCTTTCCATTAGCCTTCTGAGCCCTTCAGCAATGGTATTCCTCTGCCCACTGAACCAATACCCAGTCTGTCACTATTTAACCTCTGGCCGTAACCTCTTGCCTCATGGCTATTATCCCAGCAATGAGCCTAGATGCCAGATGTGACACACACATGCTTCCACTAACTGCTACTCCACTTCTCTTATGGGCAACTTTTTTTCCATAAAAGGAAGGTCTTCATGTGAAATCAGCCCTAAGAAATGTAAACTAAGCTACAACAACTGTGATGCTTTCAATGTGTACTGGGCAACAGTAGGCTGTCAACCATCAAACTGTAGCCAAGAAAAAACTGGACTACTTAGTTGTTTAACATGCTGCTCGACACAATGTGCTGAAATGAAATGATCGGATGGTTTTTCATGGCTAGGATAACCCCATGGGGGTTCGGCCACCTCCTGCAAGTCTTTCTAGTGACGCTGCTTCGGCAACTACTGTGTCAATGATGAAAGTGATGAAGAGGACAAACACACAACACACAGTCCCTTGCTGGGAATCAAACCCGGGCCCCTTGCATCAGCAGACAGCGATGTTGCCAATGAGCTACAGACGAGAACAACACAATGTGCTTCACTTTATTGACTGCTTAAAAGTCTATGCCAACTGGATACTTCCTACCAATGCCAGCTTTACTGAACTACACAGGTAAGAACTCACCCAACAATACATCCTTTGTTCTCATAACCCTCCATGGACCCAAGCTTTGTTCTCCCTGCCATTTGTTTCACTAACTTTTCCCACTCCAGCACTAGATATGCCTTCTGTTTCACCATCACTTTTAAAATATTTCCTCCTCCTCTGATTCTCTGCTCTTCTCGCCAACCCTCCCCAAAACACAACCTGATGACTCTGCACTTAGTAGTCCTTTCCTGGCCTCACAATGTCTCTGCCCAGTCACCCAAACCACCCTGCTGTATGTATTCTCCCAACATCCTTAACCACACCATCCAATATCAATTCCTGCCCACATCAGACACGGGTGCAGTTTATATTTAGGTCTGAATAGCCAGAGACAGTAGCCATGTGAGTGTGACTTAAACTTGTGTGGTTTTGTATTTTCTGTTTCTGAGGTAGAACTTTCCGTTTTGTCTGTCGGCATCTCAAAATCTCCTCTACGTAATTAGTAGCAAACTAATGTTAAACAATAAAAATTCTAGGAAGGATTCAATAATATTTTCGAGAAGGATAGGTTGCTACTTGCCACAGAGCTGCAGAAAGACACACATAACAGACACAACATACTCCAAAGCTTTTGGCCATTGTGGGCTTTGTTGGACAGAAACACACACACACACACACACACACACACACACATAAACATGATCGCTGTCTCTGGCTGCTGTAGCCTGACTGCAGGACCCTGGATGACAGAGGCAAAAGCAACCAGTGCTGAGGGTGAGGAGGCATCATGGAGAGGGAAGTACAAAGGGAGGGGATGGATGCACAGAGAGGGTGGGGAATATGCCAGTGCTGTCTGACAAACAGGGAGGAAAGAGTGTGAGCAGGGAAGGGGAGAGGAGGGTGGTTGGGGAAGGAATTGGCATATGTTGTGGGAGCAGAGGATATATTGTAGGAAGAGTTTCCAACTGTGCAATTCAGAAAAGCTGGTGTTTGAGAGGAGGATTCATATGGCAAAGGCTGTGAAGCAGTCACTGAAGTAAGCCACATCATGCAGGGCTGCATGCTCTGCAACAGGATGGTCCATGTGTACCCTGGCCACAGTTTCAGGATGGCCATTCATGCAGACAGACAGCTTGTTAATGGTCATGCCCACATAGAAAGCTGCTCTGTGATTGCAGCTCAGTTTGTTGGTCACATGACTGCATTCAGGGGTTGCCCTGCTTTTTAAAGGATAGGAAATGCATGTGAAAGGACTAGATGGGTGGTGTAAGAATAGTGGGTAGGACAGGTTTTGAACCTGTGTCTATTGCAGGGATATGAGCCATGGGGTGAGGGGTTGGGAGCAGGGATGGACTAGGGATAGACAAGGATATTGCATAAGTTTGGTGGGTGCGGAATACTGCAGTAGGAGAGATGGGGAGAATATTGGATAGGATATTTCTCATTTCCGGGCACAATGAAAGGTAATTGTAAACATAGCAGAGAATGTGGTTTAACTGCTCCAGGTCTGGGTGGTACTGGGTCACAACATGGATTCTCTATTGTGTCCAGAGGCTGGACCTAAGGGGGTGGTAGGTGACTGGACTGACAGGCCACAGGAAGTCTGTTTTTGGAAAAGGTTGGGAGGGTAATTATGATCAGTAAAGGATAGTGACTGCTCATTACTTCAGGTGTGAAAACAATGGGTGGCTAGCCACTCTGGAAGAGTCTTTTTGGTGTGTAATGGGTGACAGCTGTTGAAATGTAGGTGTTATTGATAATTGGTGGGTTTCATCTGAATGGAGGTACTGACGAGGCCATCCTTGAGGTGGAGGTCAATGTTAGGCTTATTAGGTTTAGTAGGACCAGGTGAACTGAAGGGGAAGAAGGTGCTGAGGTTTTGGAGTAACGTGGATAGTGTATCCTCACCTTCAGTCCAGATCATAAAGATGTCATCAATGAATATTCCTTTACATGACCCATGAACAGGATGGCATAGAAAGGTGCCACACTGGTGCCCACAGCTACCACAAATTTGCTTGCAGGTGATGCCTTCAAAGGAGAAGAAATTGTGGGTGAGGAAGGAGATGGCGGGCTGGGAATCAGTTGGGTGGTGTGAAAGGTAGTGTTCAACAGTGGCAAGGCCTTGAACATTGGGGATGTTGGTGTAGAGGGAGGTGCCATCCCTTCCTACTTCTCTCATCATGATGCTTCTTCACCCGAGCAATGGTTGTTTTCACCTTTGCTGTCTGGAGTCACCCACTCGGGCTACAGTGATTGGAGACAAAGATTGTGTGCATAAGTGTATCTGTTACATGTGCCTTTCTGTGGCTCATCAGAATGTCCCTTCCATGAGTAGCAACCTATCCTTCTCAAAAATACCATTTCATAATATTGTTATTCAATCCTAGACCTTCCATGTTTTAAATGTAGAAATTACTAACTAATAATGGGGAAAAAACAGAAACTACTAATATATATAATACACCACACCCTCTAATGGAAACTCATTATTGGAACTTTGCACATAGTTATATTGTCACTTTGTTAAACAATAATTTCAGTCAACAGCGAACAATTCTCAAGTATAAAGTGGAAGGCAAACCACAACTGTTAAAATATATCACATTATAAAATAATATGATAATTCAACAAACAATCTGCTTGTTAATAGTTATGGTTTGGAATACATATGATTACGATATCACATTATACCTGACAATAGCAAAATCAAATTTGGAAATTACAGGAAGAATTAAACAATATTTCCGTGAAGGATAGGTTGCTTTCTCACGAGTGAGACATCCGACGAGCCACAGAAAGGCACAAATAATAGAAAACAACTTTATAGCTTTTGGCTCTTAAGGCTTTTGTCGGTTAGAGAGACACACACAAATAGACATGACTGCTATCTCCGGCCGATATGGGCAATCTGCGGGACACAGTATGACCAAGGTGAGAACATCCTGTGCTGGGGATGAGGAAGTGGCAGGAGAGGGAAGCAGGAGGGGAGGGGGGATTGCACAGAACGGGTGGGGGAATACGCCAGTGCCGTCAGATGGACAGGGCAGTAGGAAGGAAAGGGACTGAAATGTCTGCCAGGATGGGGGACATATTTGAGGATAGAATGTGGGCAGGGAAGGTAAGGGAAAGGTGGTGGAGACAGGAACTAGCAAAAGTTTAGGCCTGGGGATTGCAGGAGCATATATTGTAGGGAGAGTTTTCACCTGGCAGTTCAGGAAAGCTGGTATTGGTGGGAAGGATACATATGGCACAAGTCATGTAACAGTCATTGAAGTGAGCCACATTATGCAGCACTGCATGCTCTGCAACAGGATGGTTTAGCTGTCTCCTGGTCACAGTTTGATGATGGCCATTCATCCATATAAACAGCTTGGTGCTGGTCAAGCCCACTTAGAAAACTGGACAGTGGTTGCAGCTCAGTTTGTAAATAATATGACTGCTTTCAAAGGTTGCCCTGCCTTTTATGGGATAGGAAATGCCTGTGACATGACTGGAGTAGTGGTGGTAGGATGGTGAAGAGGACAGGTTTTGCATCTAGGTCTATTGCAGGGATGTGAACCATGGGACAAGGTGTTGGGAGCAGGAATGGACAAGGATATTAAGTAGTTTTGGTGGGCACCAGAATACAACTGTAGGGGAGTAGGGAGGATATTGGGTAGGGTATTTATCATTTCAAGGCCAGGATAAAGGTAGTTGAAACCCTTGTGTAGAATGTTGTTTAACTGCTCCAGTGGTGGGTGGTACTGAGTCACAAGAGGGGTGCTCCTTTGTGGCCAAATGGTGGGTGTGGAGGAGCTAGTGGGTGACTGGACAAACCGGGCCCCTGAGGTCTGCTTCTGTACAAGGTTTGGAGGGTAATTACAGTCAGTGAAGGCCCCAGTGAGGCATTTAGCATATTTGGAAAGGGACTGCTTGTGACTACAAGTGGATAGACTGCATGGAAAGGACTTTATGGTGTGCAATGAGTGGCAGCTGTCAAAATGGAGGTACTGTTGATGGTTGGAAGGTTTGATATGGATGGAGTACTGATAATGCCATCTCTGAGGAGTAGACCAATGTCGAGAAAGGTTGCTTGTTGAGTTGAGTAGGACCAAGTGAAGTGAATGGAGGAGAAGGTTTTGAAGGAATGTGGATAGTGTCTCCTCACCTCCAGTCCAGATTATGAAGATATCATCAATGAATCTGAACTAGATGAGGGATTTGGGATTCTGGGTAGTCAGCAAGGATTCCTCTACATTGCCCATGAACAGGTTGGCATAGGAAGGTGCCATACGGGTGCCCATGGCTGTGTTGCAAATTTGTTTGTAGGTGATGCCTTCAAGGGAGAAGTAATTGCGGCTGAGGATGTAGTTAAACAAGGTAACTAGGAAGGAGGTTGTGGGCTTGCATTCTTTTGAGTGTTGTGAAAGGTAGTGTTTAACAGTGGCAGGGCCATGAGTATTGGAGATGTTGGTGGGTGACAAACATGGTACCAGTTGTAAAGGAACAGGAAGTGTGGATAGTCAGTGGAGGAAATGGTTGGTATACTTTTTATGGGATGGTACGTTGTGAGTAATAAGGTGTTGGTCCACAAGAACAGAGATTTTCTCAGTGGGAGTACATAACTGGATACAGTGGGATGTCCACGGTGGTTGGGTTTGTGAACTTTACAGAGCACGTGGCTGTGAGAGGTGTATGAAGGGTAAGGAGTAAGAAAAGAGGTCCTGGGATGGTCCTAAGGATTTGAGGAGGGACTGGAGATCCTATTGGGTTTTTGGGATGGTATCATTGTGGCAGGGAGTGTAGGTGGAAGCATCGAAGAGTTGCCAAAGACCCTCTGCAACACAGTCCTTGCAGTCTAAAATCAAATTGGTGGGGCCTTTGTCAACAAGTAAGATCATAAGGTAAGGGTCAGTTTTGAGGTGGTGGCTAGAATTTCTTTCTGAGTGTGTTAGGTTGATATCTCTTTTTGAGGGATTTGGGGAAAGATGGTGAGGGCAGGTCAGAAGTTAGGAAATCCTGAAAAGTTAGTAGGAGATGATTTGGGGGCAGTATGAGTGGATCTCAACTGATGAAGGAGTGAACTGGGCCAGGCAGGGTTCAATTTTGGTACTGGTATGGGTCTGAATAGTGGGATTAGTAGCAAAATGGTGTTTCCACTGTAAGAATCGGGAGAAGTGGAGAAATTCTTAACAAGTCAGGCATGGTAGAACTTGGGAGTGGCGAAAAAGCTGAGGCCTTTGGGAAGGACTGACACTTCTATGGGACTGAGGCTTTTGGAGGAGAGTTTAATGACTCTGTCTACTCTGTTTAGGTTGTGGGGTTTATGTGGATAGCCCACTTACGACTGAAACTATGTGTTTGAAAAGAGAATACAGATGTGTGCTAACCACAATTTTTCATACATTTTTGGAAGTTGTAAATCATCACCTTCTCAAAGTAATGCTGAACATTTCTGGTGTACCTATGAGACAAGGCCACTTCCCCTTTACAAATGTTGCTTGCTCTTCAATTTACTGATTATATAAGACAAACAGGAACCACTTAATATACTTCTGAGACTATAAAGGTGACATGATAAGTCTATTAGTAACTCACATTAGATGGCTGTGACTATACAACCTCTCAAGAATATACAAGGCTTCGGAGATACAGCACATGTAAAAATATTGTCATTTTGACACTTGTCTGTCAAGATATTTTTTTTACTTTGATCCTCTTCATGTGGACAGTAATCTCAATTAATGAATTCTGCAGAAATAACAGTACAGTCAAAGTTGCAGTTTATGCTTGCTGAGTCTCTGGCCATGTCCAACAGTCATAAAGGAAACAAAAAATTACATCATTTGTAAACAAAGACTTATTGTACGCACAAGTGGCAACAGCTGGCAGAAATTACTCACACTTGGTGCTTCTTAATATGTTCTCAATGTGCTGATGCCACAAGAAATTATTTAAGAACTGCAGAAAGTTAGTAATGAACAGCTTTACTCATTGGGGGACATAACACTGTCATAATTACTTTTTATATGTTTGTGGTTCCCTATATACTTCTGTTTGCTCCCACTTTTCAAGCCCATTGAGAAACCCATTCCAGTGGCTTACAAATGCATACAGAAGAATTGAACTGAAATGATTTTAACAAAATATGTAACACAGGTGCCACATTTATGGTATGTCCACTATTTTTGCATTAACTTACTTCTAGCCACCATTACAACCAGTGTTTCAATAACCTGAAACAGTATTTGTTATCTAATAATTACTGGAACCAAAACATCAAATTACTCTTCTGTAATATTTTCTTACCCTATTTTCTTGTTACATATTCAAAACTCTCTTAATTCAAATAATGAGGAGGAAAGGCAAACTATTCACTTGCAGATTCAGCATGGGTGGAAAATAGACAAATGTAAAGACTCAGAATTAGTAAAATTCAGATTTCATTTGAAGGAGGGTGGTTGCTTTTCTTCATCTCTGCTATTTCTATTAGTAAGGGAAATCTCTTCATTCTGTTGTTGACTGTTATTCTGAAATACTTGTAAATTTGTACTTGAAGTAAGGTCTCAATAACCTTTTTTTTCCTCCATCTAAAACTATGCCATAAAATTACATGTTGTGAATCTTTATCACCATGTGACTAGTGATTGGTTTGCCTCATATGCATCTTCACACCCTTCACAGCCATTAAGGTATGTACCTCTCTTTGTTTTGTCAATCCATCAGAGCTCTCTGCAGAAGCATTACAGCATACACAAAAAAATACTCACCCTATTTTCATCAGCTCTCTAGAAGGTGATCCCCCATCTGATCATTCATTCTACTGCATCTCTCTTAAATAGCATATGCACGGTGTACATTGTTCTACTCTGTAAAAGTCTTCCCATTCCATTTTTGCATGATGTGGTACAGCAACCATGTTAAGTCGAATTCTTGAATAAAATAATGTCTTGATTGCAAACATTGTTATTTAATGACGCCTTTCGCCTGGTTAGGGTATCTTCAGATATTTGACAAAGAAGAAAAATGAAACAGAACTTGCAATATTTACATGACAGTTACAAAACGATGCTGAAATTGGTAAAAAGGAATTGCAATAATGTATGGTACTAATGTTTTTCCTACTCTGATAGAGGGTGTTTAGATTAAAATGCGGCCATAGGGTATCTTACAGAGACAATAATATGTAATCCCTTGATCTGCAGTAAAATTGACCGTTAGAAACAAATTTATACATTGTTTAACTGAATGGCTATTGAAATAACTTATATTTCGAGATTTACCTTTTACATGTCCCTGTACCATAGAGTATGTTATGAACTCATTAACACAATATGCATTGGTATTGGTACTGGTACTGCCTAGGCCAGTGTTCAAATGTGTACTTCGAGTAACTGCCAATAAAGCATAGTGCTCCACAACACTCAAAGTGTTTTTTTTTTTTTGTTTTTTTTTTTTTTTGTTTAATATTGTCATGTACATTTTGTAAGTTCTGTTTCATTTTTTTTTCTTTGTCAGATATCTTAAGATGCCATAACCGGCCAAACTGTGTCGTTAAATAAAAACTTTTGCAATCAGGACATTTTTTTTTATTCAAGAATTGTTCTACTTTTCTTATATGTCACTTGTCAAAGATTCTGCAGCTTATATTGTATTGAGATGAAGTCTTATTCTAAGTACATGCCGTGGACTGAAGTACAATTAAAAGGGTGGCATCCTCAACCACCGTTCTCCATAAATTTGATATTGGTATTCACTTGATTGCAGCTTACTGCAAATACTCCAAGTTTTCTGTAGAAAAGAGGATACCACTGTTGAGGTTTTTACACTCAGCAGAGATATGAATGCTCTTCTTCATTTTAGTTACTGAGACATTCCAAAAGTATACTCTACTCAATTGGTCACATGCCTTTCTCCAAAGTCTGCTTGATTCTGTCATAGTATTCATGAGCTGAGAACTGCACTGTCGGAGAAAAAGTGCTGGCATGTTAAATTAACTATGACACCCACTTTATTTAAAGAGACAGATCTGCTCCAAATTGGGCAAGAATATTGGCTTTTGTTGAACACAAATTTTCTGGGGTGTTTTTTTCTAATTATAGCATCTTCTGGAGGTTAACCAGACAGCAACGATAATTTTTCCGTTATTTCATCTTCAAGGCAAGTCAGTGATGAAATAAAACCACTTGAGTAGTTATGTATTGTGGAGTAAAATTAATCACACACTATTTCTTCCAACAACTTCAATTGCTGTAGTCTCACAGTGATTCTTATAGGTGATAAACCTTTCTAATGCAATGACTAGATCAATCATTACAGGCATGTTTTGCAACTGAGCTTCTCATGACATATTGCACTTAACTTGGGCACAAACAGAAGGCAGTTTTTCAGTCTTTGAAACATAATAATCAGCTAATACATTTGAAAAATTTGTGAATTTCAGTTTCAAATATTTAAAACATTTAACACCTTATTATTCTAATATATAAGTAGCCTTACTGGAAGGAAACATCTGGATGGTGCATGGCATCATCATGAAAGCTAAAACAGAAATTTCTGAATACAGTTTTTACGTTATACGTTGCAGCTTCTTACTGACCTCATCTCAATTAGGTTTCATCAAAAAGATCTATATCTAATTCAATGCACCTCTACTATAGTGTATCCTAACTGGTTTACTTAATAATACATGAAAAAGTAAAATTTTTCTTAAATGCTAGATAAAAAAAAAGTTAATAAACATTGTTCAGTTCCCAATGTATGAACATCGTCTGTTCACTAGCATGAGCTGCAAAAATATTAGAAAGGTAATTTAAAATATGTTTTATTTATTAAAATAATAACAATGCATGCAAATTTTTTAGTGTTTACTTAGGGGGTAGACACCATCTTCACACAAACAAACTAAAAATGCTGGGCTGTAATAACTTACATATACTCTGTACACAAAATAGTTACTATAGATGTGCAAATTAGGAGCAGCTTTTTAATTAGTTGTAATATTCTAGTTAGAAAAAAAGAAGAAGCAAGACTGCAACACATTCTGCACAAACATTTAAAATGGAAAGGACTAACAAAATTTTCATGCTAATAGAAGGGAGAAAATTCACTCATAAAAGCTACACAGAATCATAAAATGCTATTTGTATGTACGGATTTTACATGAAAGATAATTAAACTTTTAAAAAGAGAAACATAAAACATATATAGTGTATGTGAAAACAGTTAAACTTTCAATAACAAACAATGATACTACAAAAAAATGTAATTCAATAGCAAAGACTTTGTGTAAAATTATTGGCTTCTGGTACTGTAAAAACAATAACCAACACACTTAAATTGAAATCAGTGATGCATCTATGAAGACACACTGTAAAAACTGCAGTGTTGATGATATTACTGGATAGTTCACATGCTGCTAGAAATAAATCAAATACGACAACAATAATAATAAACATTAACAAAAGGTTAAAGGAAAGGCTTTCTGTCTTTATTTTCAGAATTTTCAGTGTTTCTAAACTACATGTAGTGCATCATGTAAGGATCAGATACTGCAGCCTATATTGTCGTTAGACCTACAGTTTCAATACTGACTTCTAGCAGTATTTACTCTTTTATACAGCTATGAACTCTGAAAGCATTATTAGTAGAAACCAGTTTCTTGAGCACACTGAACTTTGTGTGTGTGTGTTTGTTTTAGTTAGCTATGACGAATGACACTACTTTGACATTGCTATCATTCATGTGTATCTTGGCAGATTTATGACTGCGGCCCGACGTGTGTTTACTGATCACAATAGAAATGATGTCATGAATGTGATTTATTGTTAGTAGAAGTGATTCAGTTTTAGTAAGACTAAAACACATCTTCTTTGAATGGTAAAGGTGTCCTGGCTATAATTGATTTGATTAATGTAAATAAACAAAATTCTAAGTGTTATTGGGTGCATCCTTACTGGGATACTAATGAACTTTTAGGGAAGTAGTTCCAAACCTTTAATAAAACATGTCCCCTGAGTGCAATCAGCCTCCATCCGCAACATTACTAACTAAATACACTTTGGAATGAAAAAAAGGTTTCTTCCAACAATTTTAGTTTTAAATGACAAAACATAAATTATATTTAGTTTTGTATGTGTTTCATTAAACCATGAACTAATTAGTCAATAAGACAGTTTATACTGCTTACTTTTAACAATTTATTTCCTCAATATCTGATTTTTATTCTGTCAGTACACATCATAAATCACGTTCCAAATAAATCAGTTTCTTGTGTTATTTTAACTGCTATAGTAGCTTTCAAATCTTAAGTGTCCCATTTCTTTCAGAGGTTCCATAGTCAAGTTGTGTGTGTGTGTGTGTGTGTGTGTGTGTGTGTGTGTGTGTGTGTGTGTGTGTGTGTGCGTGTGCATGTGTGTGCGTGTGCGCATGCGCGCGCATGTATGCGTGCGTGCACACACATGCTAGAATTAGATAACTTGTCAGACTTCCTACTTCTGAACTGGCAGAGTGCCTATCCACTGATCCTACTACTACTACTAATAATAATAATTCTGTAAGCATAATATGTGTTTTTATGTAGTTACTATTGTCTCATGTTGTCACTTATTTCATTTATGTTTTCCGAAGTGAATGATGACATAAATTTTGGTCCTATTAGAAAGTATATAAGTATCTATAATTAGAAGAAAACATATTCCTGAAATATTCAGCATCTGTTGCACACATGTCTCACTTTTACTATCGTAGATGCAAGGTCCATAGCACAAAGTATGTGCAGTTGATGCACTATGTGGGAAAGATGTTCATACATTTGTTTCATGAGCTGTAATCTGCACCACATATTGTCATGCATTACTAGTAGTTACTGAAAACAAATGTTATTATTGATAAGTTATACAATCAACATTATTGTCTTACTAAAATTTGGGAATGACCTTTTCAAATAATGTTGTTTCATAACTGACAAAAATTAATGCATTTGACTTTGAACCAGCACAAATTTCATTTTATCCTTCAGCAGTTAAACCCCTAGTTGGCAGCCACTGTTTTAGTGTGTTTAAAAAGTTGAATGTGAATCTTGTGGTCGATTCATTTCTCCTGAGGACATACTATAATTAGAATAATTGTAGCTACAATTTCAAAGGCAATATGCAAATATCTGCAGCCTGCATACATACAAATATTAACTGAATAACTCTATAGATGCTGCCTGATTATTTCTGGCAAGTAGGCAATCTACCACACTGGGTAACTAGCATTGCAGAAACCACATTAAAGATAAAGCTCCTGTTATATCTCAGTCAATATATTACAATTACAATTCATAGTCTTGTTAAATGCTTCACTTATAAATGGATTATCATCATCCACTGAGGTTATGCTGTAGACCTGCAATCATGATAGCACAGTAATTAAAGAAAATCCTTCCAACAAAGCTTTGCTTGAAAGACACATCTACTAATGGAACCTACATATTTGCCCTAAGACTGTGAATTTTTATTTTACTGTACTGAGAATGAAACTTTTCCCCACACAGAACACATCATGAGACCATAGCTTCCTAGACAATTACATAACAAAACATGCATATTTAATTAAAAACTATCCTGGAGGAGGAAGACTGTAGAAAGTTCTTTTGAAGAAGTGAAGATGCAAGTATTGGCTACTTCAATTCTGACATGAAGTTCAAGTTACTTGCCAGTTTCATCATAGTGTACTTTCTGGTCATTGTAGGACAAGGTAGAAAATCCTGTAAGAACTCCCTTCAAAAATGACCTACAAACACTGTTTTGGCATAGATAAAACAGCTCTTTAATTTATTACTTAGTCCAACAGGAGTAGAGTAACAGCTTGAAAATATTTATGCTGAGGGAAGGGGAGGAAAAAACTAAATGAATTTCCATGAGTCCATAAGGTATGTGGTACTACTGCAGTGACTACATACTCAAGTCAAATTTACAAAGAACTTGTACCTGGAGTAAAGGGAGACCACTCACTAACAATCAGAAAATCTGAACTGTCAACACTAAGGGACACACATGTAAGCTTTCAGATTTTTATCCTTTCACTAGTAGAACAATATGCGCAGGCACTGAAGCATGCATGCACGCACGCACGCACAATTGCCTGCAAAGTCCTGGCCAGATGTCCCAGCCAACACTACTGCTTGGCAGCAGGTGACAGATGTGGGGGAGGGGTATGAGAGGAGAGGAGAGGAGATGTGGGAAGGAGTCAGTAGGACGGGCCAGGTGGAGTGAGGGAGTCTGCCAGGTGGGAGGCAGTAGGGAGAGGCTGTGAAGTGCGTGCTTGCCAGGGAGGGGAATAGAGATCAGACAGAGCAAGGGGAAATTATTGGCTGGAAGGTTAACAGAGGTTAATGAAGGTTAAGGCCCGGTTGCCTCTGGATGACAGACAGACATGTTGTAGGTATAACTCCTACCTGCATAGTTTGTAAAGGCAGTGAAAGGGGCCAGGATGTAGGTGGCCTGGGTTGTGCTCTGATGCATGCTGTGCCATAGGTTAGTTGATCTTTTGGCTACAGTTTGGTGGTGGCAATTCATTCTGATAGACAGCTGACTGATGTAAAACATCCTGGCATATTAAAACTGCATGCCACACCAGGGTTCATACCCAACTAATTGATGGTAATTCCAATATAAAAAGCTTGGTAATGGTTGCAGCAGAGCTGACATATGGCATGGCTGCTTTCACAGGTGTCCTGGCTTTTGACAGGTTAGATAGGCCTGTGGATTGGGAAAGTTTGCCCTGGGTCTTTCACAGAGGTACAATTTCTGACAGGAGGTCGGGAGTAGAGGGTAGCATATGAGTGGACTAAGACATTCTGGAAATATTTGTGGTAGGATGACGCTCATTTCAGGATACACTTCTCAAAACAATAGGGGGATCAGGTGAGATAACATACACAATATACATATGCTAAATTATTTTTCAAAAGAGGTAGATTGGTTGGCCAGTACTTACCTCTGTGCTGTACCGCTGATAGTGACACAAATGAAGAAAAAGGACAAGCTTTAGGGACACAGTTCCTTCTTCAGGTGGGAGTATCTCTAACTTCCACACTCCTCAAACACCAACCCAATGACCTAGGTCATGAAATACCATCCTTTTCTCTTCTCTTCTCTCCCACCTGAAGAAGGAACTGTGCTCTGAAAACTTGTCCTTTTTCTTCATTTGTATCTCTATCAGTGGTACAGCACAAAGGTAAGTACTGGCCAGCCAATCTATCTCTTATGAAAAATGATTTATCATCTCTGAGGAGAATTTCCATCATTAATACAATATACATAGGGCATGTTTTATTCATATATTGGTTAAAATTGTAATTTGTGTGTGATACAGTATGATATTTTGCTGTCTCAACTCTTTACTTGAGGTATACATGGCATTTACTTAGAGCGAGGCACCATAACACTGAAAAAGTCATTCTCATTGCCCTCTAATATGGTGTGTAACAACTTCACCAGCCATTACAGTTGCACACCTGCATGGCATGGAGAGTATGAAGTTATCATTCAGCTCTTGAGGGATATTTGACCATTCCTTCATGAGTGCAATATTCAGGTCTGCAACAGGAGGTGCTGGTCTCACTGTAATGCATCTGCCAAGTGCACCCCAGACCTGCTCAATTGGGTTTAAGTCTGGTGACCAAGCAGGAGGGGAATTGGTGGTGTGTGAGGATATGGCACAAAAGATTTGTTTGTGGACTACATCAGGGGGTTAGTGTCTATCTGTCTGAGTCTCAGTGAGATCTTCAGTAGACTCTCTCTGGAGAGTACTCATATATAGTTAAGACTGTATGAAAGTTATTTTGGCATGGAAAGGGTGGTAGCTGTCAAAATTCAATTGTTGATGTTTAGTGAGTTTGATGTGGACCCAACCAGCAGTTTACCCTTCCTCTGTCCGACAACCATTCCTTACCCCATTGTTGGCTGCTAGGCATCAGTGCACAAACTCATGTGCTACAAATGCATACCCTACAATCAATAACCTCTCCCTCTTGCCTCCCTTTCAGCTACCTGGTTGCCTCACCACTCACCCTAAGCTGCTACGAACCTGCACCCAAACCCTCTTCCTCCTTCCCAACAGCCTCCCTCCTGCCTGCCTCCCTTCCCCTCCACCCCACAACTTTCTCAACAGTGTTGTTGCATCAGCCATTCAGCTGGCACTATGTGTGTATGTAAATGTAGTGTGAGTATGGTGTGCATGTGTGTTTTCCTGTGTCTGTGTGTGTGTGGTGTGTGTGTGCGCGCGCATACATCTGCTAGTGAAAGGATAAAATTCCAAAGTCTTCAAGTGTATCCTGCTTAGTTTGTTCCTTTCAACAACTCAGTGCCTCTGCTTTTTAGTGAATAGTCTCTTTACTCCAAACAACAGCAGCAACAGCTTTTTTTCCAACATAAAGGATGGGTAAATAAAGTTTCAAGATTGATTTTCTCCTGAGTTATGAAGTGCACACAGACTTGTGTCACAACCTGCTTGAAATGGTGGGGGTGTCATGCATCAGCAGTCATCAGTGAGACTCTGGAGTGAAACCGTTCTGAGAGTACAGAATGTTTGTTTCAAAATGCCTCTTGGAGCAGCAGTATCTGGTCAAATTTTGAGTCAAACTGAAGAACACCAGTACAGAAACATTAGAAATAATTAAGAGGCCTACCAAGAAAACAACATGTGACTGACATATTTTCATGTGGCATAAGATATTTTAAGATGATGACAAATATGTGGAGGATGATGAACACTCTGGAAGAGCTTCAATGAACGAAACCGCTGAAAATCTGGCGGAGAGTTTTAAACAATAACTGATGTCTCAGAATCAGAATGATTACACATCAAGTCACATGGAGAAAAAAGATGACTGGGTGCTCTACCATAAGAATTTGACTGTTCACAATTGCTTTGCCATCACTGAAGTTTTAATCTGGTTCAGCGTGTCAACGCTGCCACAGCCACCTCACCCCCAGTGACATCTTTGTTCCTACAGGTGAAGAGAAACCCAAAAGGGAAGCAGATGACAGCATCATGGCAGTCCACAAGGCTTTTATGAGGGTTTTGAACAGTATTCTGGTTGATAAGTTCCAGGGAGCTTACCAGCAGTGGAAATCCTATTGGCAGTGGTGTGTTCCAAGGCACCTATTTTGAAGAAGTTTAGTCTGCTCTATGAAAGTGTTCAATGAATTTTGTGTTCTGAGACCACACACCTGTAAATTTACAAAGAACTTGACAGTATGATACTACTTGTTGGTACAAGGCTGCACCCCCTCTGGCTTGGATAAATGTACTGATCTGTTGGTATGGGTATGTACTAATCTGTTGGAATGGATATCACAAAACCACAGTATGTCCTTAGGCAAATTGGCCCATAAGTGTTGTAACTGATCTGTGATATCTGGATACAAACACTGAACTGGTCTTACACACTTTCTATGAGGAACCATTCTGTGGATCTTCTTGGTGTCTGGGTAGAGTTCATATAGAAATGTACATGGTGTGGACAAGCATTGTCCTGTGGAAAAATGGCACCATGGTATTGTAGCATGAAAGCTAACATGTGAGGATGCAGGATGTCTGCAATCCACTGCCCTGTCATCACAGTTCCCTCAAACATAACCATCTGTGACCAATGGCCTCCTACATCATGATGCTGGGTGTAGCAGTTCTGTGTCTTCCAAAACATTGAAAGAATGAGGCTGTTTCTAGGTTGCTATCATTATTGCCAACTATGATAATCTGGGGCAGACTAGCAATCCAAATGGAAGAGTTAGTGTTGTGGTGGAAGTGAAAACTGCTGCTATTCTTTAACCAATGGTCAGGATGACAGAATGTTGTAACAAGTCAATAACTTACTATCAGAGGGCACCCATAAATTTGAAGGTGTGTGCTTTCTGTGTCCTTCATTGTGGTAGTCAAATGTGGTTGATCAGCATTTTTACGAGTAAGCCTTACTCTCCAGTTCCCTGGAGTATTATAAAGTTATTCACTGATGTCATAACACTAGTCCTATCATGTTGTACATTATTCCTGCCAGTGTTTTCTATCTGTTCCTTTCTTCACAAATTCTATGGAGAACATCCATTCCACCTTATTTTCAATTTTTTATGTAGCATCACAACTGAAGTGTTTCAATACTCTTCTGTTTTTGTTTTTGCACTGTACATGTTTCACTTCATACAAAGCTGTGCTTCAAACATATGTACTCATTTCTTAAAGAACAATGTTTAATACCAGTAAACTCCCTTGACTATGAATGCCATCTTTGCCTGTACTAGTCCATTTTTTGTCCTCTGCTTCATATGACGTCATTTGCGCTAGTTCTCAACACTTTAGTCTTTTTGCGGTTTACTGTCAGTCCATATTCTGTATTCATTAAACTGTTCATTCCATTGAACAGAGCATGTAATGATTCACTTTCAATATAGCTATGTAGTATAGCAATACCATTATTGAATCTTATCAATGATATCCTTGCGCCTGGAATTTATATCCAACTCTTGCACTTTTCTTTCACATCCTTCACTGCTTAAGTACTGCATGTTAATAGCTATTGTCACATTTCTCTTTCAATGTAAGGATGATGATCACTGAGTGGTTTCGCCATAAAGTGCCTCCAATGAATGTGCAAAAACAGAGAAGGAGAGACACTGTGACAGTGACACATACTAACTCTGCTGCAGGTTGAGAAAAACATTGGGATGTACTTACATTCTGTAAGAAGCACTTCATTTAAAACAATTTCCACTTTCACAAGTGAGAAAGCTGCATAAAAAAATTATGCCCATAAAATATTGGTTCCAGGAGTCCAACAATCCCTTATATGGCTCAGGACTTCAAAGAAAAAAATCAATATCTAGATGAAGGAACTTTTTAACAGGCATTTTGTCATGACAAAAGGAAATATAGACATTGTAAAATGCACATGTGATAGAAGAAGGTGTTCCTAGGCAGAGATTTGTTCTGGAAACTTCTATTGATCCAAATACAACCAAAATATGTTTTAGATGTTGTTTTCTCGTATGATCAAATCAAATAGATCTTCAGTCAATTTGGTTAAACATTTCAGTTAGATATTTCTACATTTCAGAAAATAAGAAGTCATTCCACTAGTCTGGTAGGACTTTTCTTTTAGAAAAAAGATAAGCTTCTGCAAAAACTTGTCACTTGTAATAAAACTTAAATCCATTATTTGTCAGTCCATTCAAAGTGAGAAAATGCAAATGCAGTGATGGGACTGCTTGTCAAAATGCAGTTGTCTGACAAAAAAGATGGCAATGACATTCTTGGACTGCAAGTAACGTTTGTTGATCAATTTTCCTTGGGAATGTAGCACTATTAATGTTGACAGCTATTTAGATCTTCACCAAATTTAAGCTGTCTATTGGTCATAAAGATGTACCACTTCAATCATGGCAGCCAATTTTCTCTTCAAAGCAAAATGTGTAAATTCAAGGAGAGTAATTTTTTCTAGAAAGAGTTCTTTTTTATTTGACCTGCTCTTAACATATCACTCAAGTTTGATACCAACAAACAGTGAAGACAGGAAAGAAGAATGTGATTACTTCTTCAGCACATAATGCACCTCTAACAGAGCATTAGCTGTAGGTATTAAACACTCACCAAAACCTTTTTGGTTAATAATCTGGAGATCTTGCTAAAACTGTCTAATCAGGTTCTTCTTTAAATAAATGTAAAGTGTAACAACCATTGACATATAATCATCAGCATGAAAGAAGACACAAACAGCAGACGTAATAAATAAAATTACTGTATTTCCCTTAAGCACATAATAACTGATGAACTTCTCCCATCAGTTTATAATATTTCATAGACTTTTCAACTGAATGTTTTGTCGAAAAGTTATAACATCCATGACTACTGTAAGTATGAAATAATTATAAGCTGCAATATGTTGCACACACTGAAACAAAAGATCTACACATGAAGTGATGTGAGGGCTAAAAATAAAGCAATTAATTAACTACTGAAGCTCAGAAATGCCTCTAGATTGCTCTCCAAAATTTGATACTGTTCAAAATATGTTATTCACAAATAAATACTATCAAAACACACCATATATATATATAATGGCAGCTTACACACAGCTATGCCACTCTGAGTTAGTCCAGTATCATTCTGGTGTTACATATGTAAATATAGCAATTTCTACTTTCACAAGTGTCTCAGAATAAAAATGACACAGTGAATTCTTGAAAATGTTTCACATGCCTTCACTAAGTATAATAATTGTAAAAGCTGTTCTACTTTTGAGATGAATACATAAATGCAGGTCATAATCTTCCTGACTTACTGATAGTTCGATCTACAAGATCGAGGAATACTCCAACCACGTCTCCCACTTGCCACTGTTTGCCGAACGTCTCGGCTTGTCCGCAATTATACTTCACTTCCTTTAAATCAAACAAAATGTAAGTAAGCTCTAGATACCAATTAACATAACTCTATAAACCTCAATCCACAGGGTGTCTCAGAAAAACTTTTATAAACTTTGGAGTCAGATTTCTCACACCAAAATAAGGAGATATGTCCACATGTACACATATGTTAAAATGTGAATTTTAGAACAATTAATGCAAGCAAAACTTGCAGAAATTTATCAACTCTGACAGTCATATGAATATTTAAACCGTTCTCAGTTGCTTCCATCTTTCTTCCACAATGTTCATACGCAGATAGTTCTGTAACAGTTCAGATTTGACACCAGCAGCAGCGGAAGAGTAACAACTGTGCTGTAATATTCCTAGTATGTCTTACAAGTGTGTTTACAACAATGTTAATAAATAAATGAAATGCAGCAACCAGTTGCTTGTCGTTATTTATTTTGAACTTCAACGACCGGTTTCGGGCACTTGAGTGCCCTTCTTCTGGTCTATTTTTGTACTGTTGCTTAATAAATAAACATGCTACTAGTGGAATCAACACTAAGTGCGACAAAATAAATAACGACAAGCAACTGGTTGCTGCATTTCATTTATTTATAATCTTAACAGTTGCTGTAATGGATAAAACACTTCAACAATGTTAATCACAACAAAATTTTAGACATGCTACAGAAAGTAGCATTTCAAATATGTAGGTGGTGTTTTAAGCATGATTAATCTTTAGAACAATTCACACTTTCTTTGAAGCACAACTTAATGGTATCTACTATGAAAGATGGTCTAGTTGTTTCACAGACCTCAGTACTTTGGACTGATGCAGAGATGTGTCAACTTGTCATGAAAGACTGTGAAGCCATTCAACACTTTATGATGATGATGATGATGATGATGATGATGATGATGCGAAGGGCACCACAGCATTTGATCCAATAAATGAGTGCATGCATAGCAGCAATCTGATGAGATTTCCACATTTGTCATAAGTTTCCTATTTGTTAACATTGTAAGATGTTATTCCATCAATATAAGTGCATTATATTTTTGTTTTTTGTTTTTTTGGTGTGAGAAAGCTACTTCTCAACTTTGTAAAAATATTTCTGAGACATACTCTACATGTATTGCCATGATTGTAGAGAACTGCCTGAAACTTCTGCACAACAGAGACAAACAAAAGAGACACAATGGTACTGATATGGAAAAAATATCATTTCAGTATAATTGTGTCCCTATTTTTTGTACTGTTTATCATGGTATATCAATAAGTAATACTAAATGGAAGTAAAACTGAACAATGTTAACAATATTTGAGACAGAAGAGAACTCCATAGCTAGCCGTAGTAATGGCAGGAATAAATAACTAAAATTTTATGATTTTATTATGAATCCAGTTTTGGGTATGAAAATCATCTTCAATTGCTACGCTTGTAGCAAATTAGAAATGAGTAACTACAAATGATAGTATACAAAATTTTATTAATGATATGTGTACACTACTCCTCAAACACTAGGTCTAAGGTAATCTAAAGAACAGTCTTACATTGAACATTATGAAGTAATGTAAATATTCCATACTGGATTGAAATAAATGCACAATTTGTGCAAACATTTGTATGAGAGTGGTAGCTTTGATATTTCAAATGATACAATTTGCATCAATGTCTAGCACCATCATAAACAATCTTCAAATGAAATGAAACTGTATCCAATTTACATGGTACAGTTTCTACATGTGACTTACAAGGAAATTAAATTAATCAAACTGAAGAACAGTCATACTGTCATTTTCAGCAATGAAAGAAGCTTCAATGTATGTGAAGTATGAAATAAACAACATGGCCCTGTAAGATGCAATGATTTGCATCATAGAGCATAGAGCATAGATCAATTGCTCTCTCACTCTATTTAGGGATAATCCATCATGGAATGATTACTTTAGGTTTTGTGTGTGTGTGTGTGTGTGTGTGTGGTGTGTGTGTGTGTGTGTGTGTGTGTGTGTGTGTGTATCTAAATTTCAGCTTTAAATAGGTATTTTCAGTGAATTCATGTTGACTTCCATGAACCCAATAACCTCAAAGTGGCGAATATCACTATATTAGATTACGGTAAAAATTATCACTGACCCACTGATAGGCATATAAAATAGACTATCACATTCACACAACTTAGAACCCCAATGCAAAACCTGCCCAATCCACCTGCCCAGCACTTCTTATTCCAGCCCTGTCACAGGCTTCTCCTACCCAATCAGAGCCCTGGATACCTGTGAAAACAGCCATGTGATTTACCAACTCTGCTATAATCACTGCATAGCACTTTACATTGGCACGACAACAAACCAGCTGTCCATCAGGATGAATGACCACAGTCAAACTGTGACATAAAGCAAGATGGACCACCCTGTAGCACAGCATGCAGCTGAACACAACACTCTTTACTTCAATTGCTGCTTTACTACTTGAGCCATATGGATCTGCACCTCCACTACCATCTCTTCTGAACTTCACATATGGAAGTCCTCCATCAATACACTGTACAGTCCCACAACCACCCTGGCCTTAAACTAAAATAACTTATCATCCTTACGCCTCATACCTAACAGACCTCACTCCACCACTCACTATCCTCTATCCCTCCAATTCATTTCTTTCTTTCAGCTTTGTGTTTCTCCTTTCTTTGTAGGCCTACTTTTATTTCTCTTTCTAGAATATTTTACTATCTGATTAATTAATTATCTGTATCATTTTACAATTCCCTTCCCCCTCCCCACTCTCACCTCTCCTTTTCCACTCTCCCTCCCTTTTCCTTTACTGCATTCCATGTTGCATTTCACATTCCCACCTGTTGGAGCGTTTACAACCCATCATACTATGCGGAATATAATAATGGAAAGTCCAGGTTGGAATTAATAATATAGTGAGGACAGTTTACAACTCACCGCAAAGACGTGGCGACAAGCCTCTATTATTGACTTTACAATCTGGTTCTTCCATTGTTAGTAATGTAATGTAGCTATACACATTGCAGTGAGATTCTTGGGTTCATGGAACTCAATATAAATCTACTGAAGATATCTACGCTGAAGAACCAAAGAAACTCGTATAGGCAAGCCAAAGAAACTGGTATATAAAAATTCAGTGTACAGTGCTGTGTTTGGCAACAACTGTATAAGAGAACAGGAGTCTGGTGCAGGCTGTCTGCTGCTACAATGGCAGGTTATCATGAATTTATTGAGCTTGAACTTGGTGTTATAGTCAGTTTATGAGAGATGGAATGCAGCATCTCTGAGATAGTGATGAGGAGAGGATTTTCCCGTACAACTATTTCACGAGTACACACTGGAATCCAGCAAAACATCAAATCTCTTACACTGCTGCAGCCAGAAAAAAGATCCTGCAAGAACGGGGCCACCAACAATTGAAGACAGAAGAGCAACCCTCCCACAAATTGCTGTCAATTTCAACGCTGGGCCATCAAAAAGTGTCAGCATCTGAAACATTCAATGAAACACCATCAATAGGACGTTAGGAGCAGAAGTCCAACTCGTGTACCCTTGAAAATTGCAAGACACAAAGCTTTATGCCTCATCTGGGCCCATCAAAACTGGCATTGGACTGTTAATGACTGGAAACATATTGCCTGATGTGACAAATCGCATTTCCAATTGTATCAAATGGATGGACGTGTACAGGTATTGGACAACCTCATCAATCCATTCACCCTGCATTTCAGCAGGGGACTTTTCAAGTTGGTGGAGGCTCTTTAATGGCATGGGTCATGTGCATATGGGGTCCCTGATACATCTAGAAGACTCTGACAGGTGACATGTACGTACACATCCTGTCAGATCATCTGAATCCATTCATGTCCCTTGTTCATTCCAATGGACTTGGGCAATTCCAGCAGGACAATATGCCATTACACACATCCAGAATTGCTACAGAGTGGCTCCAGAAACAATCTTCTGAATTTAAACACTTCTGCTGGCCTCCAAAATCCACAGACATGAAGATTATTGAGCATGTTTGTGATGCATAGCAACATACTGTTCCGAAAATATCTCCACCACTTCGTACTTTTACAGATTTATGGACAGCCCTGCAAGTTACAGAGTGTCAATCCCTCCAGCGCTACCTTAGACATTAGTTCAGTCCATGCCGTGTCGTGTTGTGACAATTATACATGCTCATTGGGCCCTACACAATATTAGTCAGGTGTACCAGTTTCTATGGCTTTTCAGTGTATTTAAAGCTGAAGTGACACTGGAACGGCTGGGTGTGATGTTTGTGTGTATAGTTGTCTGAGTGATTGTGGGAATGTATGTGTTTCTTTTTCTGATGAAGGTCATGACCAAAAATATAAAGTTGTGTGAATGGGATTGTCTATTTTTCGCGCCTGTCTGCAACTTGGCAAGCCTCTTTATTGTGAGTTGTTATTTGTCCTACATTACTGACAACAACAATGGAAGGTCCAGTAAGGAAAGTTAATAATATGTAGACAGGGAATAACTCACCATAAAGACTAACATTGAGCCGCCGACAAATAAAAGACACACAAACACACACACACAATTCTAAAGGCCACGGCCTTCCTCAGACAGAGAACACTCATACACACAATCACTCAGGCACACTCATCCACACATGTCAACCAACTCTGGCCACCCAACACAGTCTGACTTACGGCAAGCAGAAGGGATGGAGGGTGGAGAGAGAAAGGAGCAGAGGAGGGGGGAAAGTGAAGAGGGAAGATAAGGATGGGGATACAACAAGCAGACGCGATGTCAGGGGAAAATTGAGATGCAGTATGAAAAAAATGGGACTTACCCAAAGCACAGGCTCATCGATAGACACAAAAAACACTAATATAAACAAACACAAACAAAATATTTTTCCCACCAAGAAAGTCTCCATCAATTAAAAAAAAAAAAAAAAAAAAAGGGATGCACACAATAGGGAAAAGGGCATGAATTGGAAGGAAATGTATGATGTGAGGGGGAGGGGGGAGGACTGTGGGGCATGGAATGTAGGATGATAGGTTATCTAAGGATGAGGCCAGGATGATTACTGGACCGTAGGATGTGCTGTAGGGATAACTCCCATCTCCTCAGTTCAGAAAAGCTGGTAGAGGAGGGTAGGATCTAGATGGCTCATGTGGTGAAGCAGCTGTTAAAGTCCAAGGTGTTGTGCTCTGCTGCATGCTGCACCACAGGATAGTCCATATTGCTCTTGGCCACAGTTTGACGGTGGCCATTCATCCTGATGGAGAGCCGGTTAGTTGTCATTGCAATGTAGAATGCAGAGGGGTGACTGCAGCAGAGTTGGTATATTCCGTGGCTGCTTTCACAGGTGGCCCGGACTCTCTTTTTTTTTTTTTTTTGTGGTTTTAGGGCGCACAACTTCTATGGTCATTAGCGCCCAGCCAAGAACGTAGATTCGCTATGATCTCAAAAAAATGGTGACTGTCAGAACATCAACAAGAGGCTAAAAACGAAAGATAAAAGACAATTAAAAGGGTTAAATATCATTGGATAGGTTGGCCAAGTTGATAAAACGCAAAACTCGAGCAGCTGCTCGTGTGTCATCAGCTAAAATTGCCTCCAGAGTAGACGGAAAGTGAAGGGCTACACGGAGATGATTAAAATTAACACAAGTCAGTAAAACATGTCGCACTGTCAGCAGTTCACCGCAGGAGCATAGCGGTGCAGGTTCGGCGGATAGCAAGTGACGGTGGCTGAAACGGCAATGACCGATCCGCAACCGAGCCAGGATGACCTCCTCCCGCCGAGAGGGGCGTGAGGATGTCCTCCAAGCGGTCGGGATCGGTTTGACAGTTCGCAATTTATTGTTGTACAGTGAAAGCCACACACTGTGCCATTGCGACACGATACTCCGGCGAAGAGCCCGTTGAACATCGTCCGATGGGACGCAAAAGGTAGCCATGCGAGGCAAAAGAGCTGCTGCCTTGGCTGCTGTGTCGGCGGCCTCATTCCCGGGCACACCCACATGGTCAGGGACCCACAGGAAAGAAACGTGACAGCTGTCATCCGCCAGCAACTGGAGGGAGCGTTGGATCAGATACACGAGAGGATGGTTCGATAAAGGGTCCTTAAGACTCTGCAGGGCACTAAGGGAGTCAGAACATATGGCATAGAAAGGGTGGCGGTGGCGGCAGGTATACAAAACGGCCTGGTGGAGGGCGAAAAGCTCAGCCGTGAAGTTCGAGCACCGGTCAGGGAGCTTGTATTGGAAACGGTTGTCCCCGACGACGAAGGCAGATCCGACACCGGCAGTGCTCTTGGAACCATCAGTGTAAATAAATACGGCATTATCGAACCGCGAACGGAGTTCGACAAGCCTCGAGCGGAATACCAAATCCGGAGTGCTCTCCTTGGGGAGCGAACTAAGTTCGAGGTGTGTGTGAACCTGGGCCTGATGCCACGGTGGCAATGGGCTTTCGCTCAACCGAAGGGTGGAAGGAAGGGTAAAATCGAGCCGCTGTAGCAGGCGGCGAAACCGAACTCCCGGTGGAAGCAAGGCAATCGCAGACAACTGATATTGGCGATCGAGTGAGTCGTCAAAAAATAATCTGTAAGATGGATGGTTGGGCATAGACCGTAGGCGGCATGCGTACCGACACAAGAGTATGTCACGTCGATTGGTCAAGGGTAATACAGCAGCCTCGGCATACAGACTTTCAACAGGGCTGGTATAAAATGCACCGGTCGCCAGACGTAATCCACGATGGTGGATAGAGTTGAGACGGCGGAGAATCGACGGCCGTGCTGAAGAGTATACAAGGCTTCCATAGTCGAGCTTCGACTGAACAATGGCCTGGTAAAGGTGAAGCAGGACGGTACGATCCGCTCCCCATGACGTGCCACTGAGGACACGAAGAACGTTAAGGGATCGGGCACAACGGGCAGCCAGGTAGGACACATGTGTGGACCAGCAAAGTTTCCGATCCAACATGAGTCCCAAGAATTTTGTAGTGTCCACGAAAGGGAGAGCAACAGGGCCGAGACGTAGAGAAGGTGGAAGAAATTCCTTGTATCTCCAGAAATTGATACACACAGTTTTCTCAGTGGAGAATCGGAAGCCGTTTGCGATGCTCCAGGAATACAGACGGTCAAGACAGCGTTGGAGAGAACGCTCCAAGAGACACGTCCGCTGGGCGCTACAATAAATTGCGAAATCGTCAACAAAAAGAGATCCGGAGACGTCGGCTGAAAGGCAATCTACGATCGGATTGATTGCAATGGCAAAGAGCGCCACACTCAAGACGGAGCCCTGTGGTACCCCATTCTCCTGGCAAAAGGTATCTGACAAAACAGAGCCCACCCGTACCCGGAACTTGCGATCCGCCAAAAACGCTTGAATGAAAAGAGGAAGGCGGCCCCGAAGGCCCCATGTGTGCAATGTGCGGAGAATGCCCGCTCTCCAACAGGTATCGTATGCCTTCTCCAAGTCGAAGAACACGGCTACTGTTTGACGCTTCTTCAGAAAGTTGTTCATAATGAAGGTCGTCAACGTAACGAGGTGGTCAGCAGCAGAGCGGTGTCGACGAAAACCGCATTGGATATTAGTCAGGAGGCGGCGAGATTCGAGGAGCCAGACCAACCGAGCGTTAACCATGCGTTCCATCACCTTACAGACGCAGCTCGTCAGAGAAATAGGACGATAACTGGAAGGAAGGTGTTTGTCCTTCCCTGGTTTGGGGATGGGGACAACAATGGCTTCACGCCAACTTGTGGGAACATGACCTTCAGTCCATATGCGATTGTAGGTACTAAGAAGAAAGCACTTGCCCGCTGGAGAGAGGTTCTTTAGCATTTCAATGTGAATGGAATCGGGCCCGGGAGCAGAAGACCGGGACAGGGCGAGAGCACGATCTAGCTCCTGCATGGTGAAGGCGACGTTATAATTTTCCCGATTAAAAGAGCGGAAAGAAGGCGGCCGTGCCTCCTCTACCTGTTTGCGATGGAGAAAGGCAGGGTGGTAATGGGCAGAGCTCGAAACCTCCGCAAAGAAACGACCCAATGCGTTTGAAACATCAGCTGGGTCCACGAGGACCGCGTTCTCCACGGTCAGGCCAGGAATCGGGGAGTGGACCTTGATGCCGGACAAACGGCGTAGGCCACCCCAGACAACCGTGGAGGGAGTAAAACGGTTAAAAGAACTAGTAAAAGCTGTCCAGCAAGCTTTCTTGCTGTCGTTTATGATACGACGGCACTGCGCTCTCATACGTTTGTAATTGATGCTATTCTCCAAAGTTGGGTGGCGGCGGAAGGTGCGTAAGGCACGGCGTCGGGCTCGAAGCGCGTCGCGGCAGGCTGCAGTCCACCAAGGGACCTGGACACGACGTGGAGAAGAGGATGTACGAGGTATGGAACGTTCAGCAGCAGTGAGAATAACCTCTGTGAGGTATTCGACCTGACTGTCACAGTTGGGAAAATGCTGATTGTGAAAAACAGCCATGGAAGAATAAAGCCCCCAGTCGGCTTTAGAAATGTTCCAACTGGTGGGACGTGGAGATGGGGAATGATGTAGGAAGTGGATGATACAAGGGAAATGGTCACTCGAGTACGTGTCAGAAAGTGCATACCACTCAAACCGACCGGCAAGCTGAGGAGTGCATATTGCGAGGTCTATATGGGAATAAGTGTGTGTTGTGTCAGAAAGGAAGGTCGGTGCACCGGTGTTGAGGCAGACAAGATCGAGGTGTTGGAGAAGGTCCACCAAAAGGGAGCCTCTCCGACAAGGTGCCGGAGAGCCCCATAGGGGGTGGTGGGCATTAAAGTCGCCTACCAACACGAAAGGTGAAGGGAGCTGGTCAACAAGGTTTAGCACATCTGCCCTAGTAAGGGCAGATGACGATGGCGAATATATATTACAGAGGGAGAAGGTAAATGTGGATAAGGTGATGCGGACGGCAACTGCCTGTAGGTGAGTGTGCAAGGAAATGGGATGGAAATAGACGTCGTCTCGAAGGAGCATCAGAACCCCTCCATGGGCTGGGACAGCTTCCACGGGTGGCAGGTCGAACCGCACAGAGGTGTAGTGTGGAAAGTCTGCACGATCACGTGGACGCAACTTAGTTTCCTGGAGGCAGACTAGAAGCGGGCAGTGCAATCGAAGGAGTAGTTTTAACTCCTCGCGATTAGAACGAATGCCGCGAATGTTCCATTGAAGGAGCGCCATGATAAAAATGAGAGAAGAAATAAGGATAAAAACCAAGTAGCGAGCGGGGTCACCTCGACGGCCGCTGAGGACCGGATTTCGAGGGAGCACTGCTATCGCTGTCTGGGGGCAAAGGGTCATGTTCCATTGGTTCGACCGACGCCCCTGCCACCTCCCCGAGTTGGTCAGGAGGGGCAGTTTCCACCGCCGGTAAAGGGCCGGGCGCCCGGCAAACGGAGCGTCCCGGTGAAACAGAAGACGGCCGAGGCCGGCAACTGTTGGACGGCGCGACAGATGGGTCACGCCTCGGCGGGGAAGGAGAGGAACTCTTTTTCTTGTCAGCTCTTCTGGAAGAGTGACGGCGGGAAGAGGCAGTTGAAGGTTGGGAAGCCTGAGAACGCAGAAAATCCTCACGGACGGGTTCCTTTTTCAAGGTCCGGGCATCTTGTTTACGTGCTCGCGGTTTACTAGAGTTGGACGAAGACTGTACCCTAGAAGCAGCAGGAGGAAGCGGGGACGTGGAACGGGCAATCTTCGGGCTGGCGGATCGCACAACTGTGTCAGCGAAAGTCAAGTCACATGTCTGGGTACTGGAATCCTTGGTAGGTCGAGTTGAGGTGAGTACCTTACTGTATGTACCCGCTGGGAGGACAGTGGGCTTTCGACTCGCCAACAACTTTCGAGCGGCAGATGTTGATACCTTCTCCGTAACCCGAATTTGCTGGATTACCTTCTCATCCTTGTATACAGGGCAGTCGCGAGAGGAAGCCGCATGGTCACCGTTGCAGTTTAGGCAGTGAGGGGACGGAGGTGGGCAATCCCCCTCATGGGCGTCCCTACCACAAGTGACACACTTTGCTGCATTTGGGCAATGTTCACGGGTATGGTTGTACCTGTGGCACTGAAAACAGCGCGTTGGGTTAGGTACATAAGGTCGGACGGAGATGACTTCATACCCTGCTTTGACCTTCGACGGGAGGTCAACTCTGTCGAACGTCAAAAACACAGTACGAGTCGGTGTCAATTGGTTATCGACCTTTTTCATCACCCTGTGGACGGCTGTCACACCCTGATCGGACATATACGATTGGATGTCTTCATCAGACAACCCGTCAAGGGATCTCGTAAAAACTACCCCCCGTGACGAGTTGAGTGTGCGGTGCGCTTCTACCTTAACTGGAAACGTGTGCAACAACGTAGTACGTATCAGTTTTTGGGCTTGGAAGGCACTTTCCACTTCCAGCAACAATGTGCCGTTGCGCTGACGTGAACAGGTTTTAACAGGGCCAGCAATGGCATCTACACCTTTCTGTATAACGAAAGGATTGACAGAATTGAAATCCTTTCCGTCGGTGCGAGAGACAACCAGAAATTTAGGTACATTAGGCAGAGTCTTTTTAGGCTGAGGCGAGTCTAACTTACGTTTGTGGGTCAACGTCATGAAAGAAGATAAGGAGGAAGTCATCGCGGAAGTGTCCCCCGTGATTACCGGCGTCTCCGATGGCGCGCTCCTTCCTAGTGGGGGCCCTCTCCGAGGGCTTACCCGCCTTAGGTGATTGTTCACACCTCAGGTCACACCTCCCGAGAACTGACGGAGGGACCAATCGGCACGTTCGGAAGGTACCAGCTCGGGTAATCACCCCTCCCTGGGCCTGGCCTTTACCAGGGGGTACGTACGTGCCCTACTTGTCTACCCGGGGCGGGGAATTACGCGTTACCCCGTCACCTGCTACGCACGATAATGCGTGGGTCGGCCTTCAGACACGCACAGGGAGGAAAAGAAGAAGAGGATAGGAAATGAAGAGAAAGAAGGAAAGAAGTGTCTCAAACGCCGAGGCGGAGACTAATGAGGAGAAGAAGGCTAGGAGAGTTCAAGGAGAGAAAGACAGAAAACGAAGGGTAAGAAAGGAAGGAACGAAGGAAGAAAAACCACAACAAGAATCACCGTATCTCACGAAATATGCCCGTCTCCGGGCGAAGGCATAAACCGGGAGGGAAAGTGAAGCAGCCTGGGGCAGAAGAAAGGCTGCTCCGGCTCGGGGCCCCGTGCGCGCCACACACGTACCCACAAAAGAACTGTGGGCCCCCTGGGGGGGGCCCGGCCTCTGATGGGGTAGGACAAGCCTGTGACGGGACTGGAATAGGAAGTGCTGGGTGGGTGGATTGGGCAGTTTTTTCTTCGGGGTCTTCCACAGGGATATGATCCCTACGATATTGTTGAGGTTGGGTGGGCGATGGAACACCACTTTGGGGGGGGGGGGGGTGTTGGGAGGATCTTAGGTAGGATGTATCTCATTTTAGGGCATGTTGACAGATAATCAAAGCCCTGACGTAGGATATTGTTCAGCTGTTCCAGTCCATGATGTTATTGGGTGACAAGAGGTGCACTCCTTTTTGGCTGGTTAGTAGGGTTGGAGGGAGGACTGTTGGTGTGTAAAGATATGGCATGGGAAATATGTTTATGGACTAGGTATGGTGGGTAATTTCTGTTTGTGAAGGCCTTTGTGAGGTTTTCGGCATGCTGGTTAAGGGAGCTCTCATCACTGCAGATACGCCTTCCATGGGTGGTGAGGCTATATACTGTTGGAGTACCTTCCTTCACTTTGACAGCTGCCATCCTTTCTACATAAAAAAATCCCTCACATATATATCACACCCCCCCCCCCTTTTTTTTCATACTGCATCTCAATTTCCACCTGACATCACCTCTGCTTGTTGTATCCCCACCCTTATCTTCCCTCTTGTAAGTTAGCAGATATGGCTTGTGATCATAGTTTTGCTACTTTTGTGAATGTTCATAATTGAAAAAGGGGCTAATTAAAAGACATCAGGCTAAAGTAGTTTTCAAATCAATTGCGTGTTTTCAAATATGTGAATAAAAAAAACGGAATATTTTCAAATTTGGTACGGTACTTAGATTAAGGAAGGGGACATTACGCATAAAATAGTTCCTACCTATTTAACATCATTTTTTTATATTGAAAATAGTAGAAAATAAGTCAATATCAATTTAAATTAGCTTAAGAAAAATGTATCAAATTAGTATAAGTAAATTATAAAGTATGAGTTATTTTCCTGTGGTATAAAAGTACTGTACGAAAACCGGTGGGAAAGGCCGGCGGAAGGATACAAGTAAAAAAAGACAGTTAGCTACGAAGCGAGGCGGGAAGAAGAGAGGATGGAACGGTGTTGAGAAATGCGTGAGAGACTATAGAAAATAACCTTGTGTAATGATTGATTATAGCTAAATAGACACTTAGGAAAGTATTAAACGTAATCGAAACCAAAAGTCCAAGTGTTATTTATTATTGTGCTAGTAGCCTGTTGATTTCAGTGTTCCCGGTTACCGTGTGTTTCCGGAAAAGTGAGACCGAGAACGAGATAGTAATAGAGGTAAGAACCTGCTTAGTTACACTCTCCACCCCCCTTCCTCCACTGCTCCTTCCCACTCCCCCCTCCCACCCCTGCCACTTGCCGTAAGTCGTAAGTCAGACTGTGTTGGGCAGCCAGAGTAGGCTGACGTGTGTGGATGAGTGTGCCTGAGTGATTGTGTGGATGAGTGTTCTCTGTTTGGAGAAAGCCGCAGCTGAAAATTTATAACTGTGTGTGTGTTTGTGTCTTTTATTTGTATCTGTTAGCGGCTCAATGTTCTTCTATACATTATTGACATGTTGAAAATAAGGTAGTTATAAGATATTTGAAAGAAAAATTTGATTTGGGGAAGTATTTGTAGAAAGCATACAAATTAGGAAATAAGACTTGACACTCTGTCCAAAAAGTAACTACCCTCTCAATATCAAATTTTATTTTTAAGGTGGTATTTCATCCTCTTAGCTCGTATGAAAAGAAGGAACTACATAAAATAATCAGTAAATATGAACATCTCTTGAACTGTTCACAATTTCAGATTTTATTTTTCAACAAGTACAAACTGTCTGTCTGTCTGTGTGTGGCCCATCTCCAATAAATTGCATTCATTTTACAAATCATTAAGAAGATATTGCTCTTCTTCCATAAACCTAAATTAAGTAAGGATTTTTGAAACAATGTTATGAAAAGGTTATATTGCTACTCACCATAAAATAAGACACTGGGCTGTTCAAAAACATGATGACAAGGCAACCACATAACTTCACTTATGACCAAAGCCTTTCAAAGAAAAAGAATTCACACATTCTCATACAATAATAAAGGCACAACTCACACATATATGACTTCTCTAGCCAATGCAGCCCAAGCGCGACATCAAATGGAAGTGGCACGTGGAATGGGGAGGAGGAAAGGTGAAGGCCATGGGTGGAATAGAGATGTCAGTACCACCTGCAGCATTGTGAGGCTGTAGGTGGGGGAGGGAAGGGAGGAGAAAATAGGAAAGAGAGGGTAAAAACTGTTTGTCAGCAGGTATGTAGATTGCAGGTTATTGTCGATGGGAGCTGGGATGGTTTCAGAACTGGAGATTGAATAAATACTATGGCACAGTTATGATAAGCTTGTGGTGGAGGGGAGGGTCCAGATGGGCCAGACTGTGAGGTAGCCTTGTCGCAGGATGCTCCACTTTGCTACTGGCTAGATATGCAATCACCATTCATTCAGTTGGTCAGCTGGTTGATGGTCTTACTAACAAGAAAAGCTGTGCAATGATTTCAGCAGAACTGTTAAATAATATGGCTGATTTCACAGGTGGCCTGCCTCTGATGGGTTATCATAAACTATTGACAGGACAAGAGTAGGTAGTGCTGGGTGGGCAGGTATAGCACAGAATCTTCCACAGGGTATGAGTCCTGTGAAAAGAGGTTGGGACTGGTAGTAACACTGGCAATTAACGAAGATGCTGTGGAGGTTGAGTGGTCAACAGAACAACACTTTTAGGAGAGATGGGAAGTATCTTTGGTAAGGTGTCCACATTAGAGGCATGATGATAGATAATGTCCTGACAAAGTGTGTGAATTAGATGGTACAATCCAGGGTGATACTGGGTGACTAGAGGAGCATACCTTTGTAGCTGGTTCTTCGGGATTTTGGGAGGACTGGGTGTGTGGGGGGATATGGCAAGGGAAATTTGTTTGAAGACTGGGAAATGGCACTTGCTGTGAAGGCATTGGTGCGCCTTCAGAAAACTGGCCAAACGAGTTCTCATCATGCAAACACGCCATCCACTGGTGGCTAGGGATTTTTTTGGTGTGGATGATGCGGTATCTTGTCAATTTGCAGATACTGTTGATGGTTGGTGTGTTTAATGTACACCAAGTTGTAGATGGAAACATCAGAGAAGTAGCACACTGGATTGAAGAAAACACGATGAAGCATATACAGTAGAACCCCGATTTAACGAAACCGCATTTAAGGAAAACCTGCTTTTAACGAATATTTCCATCGGTCCCGGCAAAACTCCCATTAGAATAAGGTTATTTTCCCCTGCTTTTAACGAACCATGCTTTAAGGAAAAGTCCGCTTTTAAGGAACAAACATGAAACATTCTGCAAATTAAAACTTTGTTTTTTGCAATTCCTGACTGTGGGGAAGTTAATTTGTTTTGTTTCTTCCACACTATTAGGAATTTGTGTATACGTGACGTCGGTTATCGATTCTTTAAGTCAATGCATATCAAACATCTTTGCAGCGATTCCGGTATAAGCAACCGTAATTGATTCTTTCAGTCGATAGACTAACGTATCGAATATCAGTGCAGCGATACCAGAAAAAGCATTTGACAATCAGCAAGCTATTTCCCTCTTGTCTTCCATGTGTTACGGTCAAGTGGTCTGACGTCAGCCGAAAATTACGCGAGCTGTAAAGTGTTGTCTTTTGTTATTTTCTTATTAGATTCACTCTTTCAGAATTGTAGCCTATAAATGTAGAAAACTTCAGAGTGGAGAGAAGCGGACGACCATCCATGCTGTCGAAGATTATCGTAACATTAGGTTGTGTGATAATGGGAAAAATACGATTTTGCACTGTCTTCGTTGTATGACTTTTAGAAACAAGGATCATTGTTGTATGCCGAATCTAGCGGTACCTTTGGTTTCCAAAAAGATGAATATTCATGTGACAATGTTCAGTTGTACTTATTAAATGTTTTGCAGGAGTGTGAATTACGTAGCTGCATTCCTGTAAGCGAAAAACTTATGCAAAAAAAGGTTTGAAAATCGTCCTGATAGATTGGTGTTGAAAATGCAGTGCTTTCAAACTGCTTAGAAAAGTTAATAATCTCTCGTTTCAGAGTTTAGGTGCAAAGAGTGGAGCTGTGGATACTGAAACTGAACCACTGGAGAAAACATTACGACTAATAAAATGCTATATAAGGCCAGACATTAAGTTACCTCTACGTATAATATGGAGATTAAAAACTTCAATCTGTTTAAACAAATTACCTCATATAACAAATGCCTGGATGACTTCGAGAATTTTCAAGTATTTAGCCCCAAAGATGGGTGGGTTAAAAAGCAGATTAACTGTCGATGGCCACCGATTGAAGTGTTACAGCGCGATGATGACCCACAGTGAACGCATGCAAATAGCTAATAACAACGTCTTTAGGCTACGTTTTTGTCTTTGTAAACAATTTGGTGTTGTGGTTTACTTTTTAGGAGTAATATATCGCAAAATTGTGATACACTTGTAGAAGATACGTTTTTTGACGAATTTACACTATAATGTTATTGCTGCTCCTTTAACTTGTAAAAAATAAAACTGTGCTACTATTGTAGTTACTGGTGGAATTATATAATAGAAAATCTTAACATAATTGTAGAAGCGCTAAAGATCTATTTCTCAGGCGCCCAAACTTTCTTTCAATCAATATTTGTAGAAAATGTTTTTTGATGAATTAATAATGGAAATTAATTTTGAAGAAGTGTTTTGTATTGAAGGTACAGGTTGTTAAAAAGGTATTTATACATCGAACTAGGGGGAAGATGATGACGAAAATTTTGAAATTTATGCATTAGTAAAAATTACACATTGCATATTATGCGGAAAAGAAACCGCTGGAGAACTTTAGAAAAAGTACATTGAGAATCAGTCAGTACTCGGGTATAGCGTTTTTTAAGGCTGATGTACGGCACCAATTTTTGCATCTGCAGTCAGCTCTTTTGAAGTAGCTGAGTCAATAAAAACAAACATCAACGACATAGTGATAACTTTGGTCATTACAGTATGCTGGATAAACAAATTGGTCATCTCTTTTTGATTTAATAAAAAATAATTTTTTCTGCAGAAAGTGTGATGATGAATTTAAACTTGTAGCAGATTATTGGTATGTTAGTAATTAAATAGGTCCTATAACACCTACACATGCTTGAATTATGTCTCTGAGTCACTCCTCCTATGTACCTAGGCAAAACACCCATTTAAGGAAACCCCTATTTAAGGAATAAATATTTCAGTCCCCTGAGATTCCATAAAACGGGGTTTTACTGTAGGAGAGAAATTGTTGGAGTTGTGAAGGAATGAGGAGAGTTTGCCTTAGCCCTAAGTCCAGTTCATTAAGATATCATCACTGAACTCAAAACAGATCAAGGGTTTGCAGTTTGGGAGGGTACTAAGGGTTTCTCTAAATGGCTCACAAACAGGTTGGGAATACAAGGGTGTGATGCAAGTGCCCATGGCAGAACTACATATTTAGTTGCACTCCTTGAATTCAATGGGAATGTAGCTATTTTCAGCATATACAGTAAAACCCCGTTTTTAGGCTACCGGATTTTACATTTTCCTAACATTTACACCATTTTTTGTCAGTCCCATCAAATTTCCTATGTTAATAATGTTAATTCGCCCCCATTTTTGCGTTGACATATTTACACTTTTCCCACATTTTACGCTTTTTGATACCACGTCCATGAAGAAAAAAATGACGTAATCGACATAAATTGATGCCGGCATGTCTTTCACCTTAAATTATAGTGTTTATAATTTTTGCGCAGTCAAGTTCCTTGACACTTTGCATTTATTCAAATGTACATTTCCCATTTTGCTGTTGGCAGTATGCGTTGAGTTGACTTATGATGCGCCGATTATCAGCTTGGCTTTGTTTATGCAACTGTAGTTTTTATTGCTTGGCATGACACGTTTCGAGAATTTATTCTTGTCGTGACATGCAAATATTTATCTAAGAGAACGGAACATGTGGAGTTTTACTACGTAAATAATTAATGCCGGTAAAAGAATTCCTGACTAATCGATTATAATGAATGAAATTACGTCAAAAATTTCTACTTCCTATAAAATTACCAGTTCTGCCTGGCACTTAAAATGGTAAAGATTTGATAACCTTTATTATATAATAAACTTCCTGGCAAGTATTTCGATACCTATTATGTACATATATCACAAATTAACTTCGAAAATTCAAGGCTGATCCAGTAAGCATTAATTACTTCCTGCAGTTTACGTTTTCCCGCATTTAACACCATTTCACTGAAGTCCCTTGAAGAGTATAAAAAAGGGGTTCTACTTAGTAAGTCACAAGAGGTAATCTGTTTGAAATCTGAATGATTTCGGGAGAGAGAGTGTGTGTTCATTAGCAACAAGACCGTGTATAAGAGGGATGTTGGTGTTTAGATAAATGTCAATAACACTAATCAGTAGGGATCCAATAGGTAAATGTGTGGGATAGGTTCTGTGTAGGGCCTAAGAATTTTGGCAGGCCCTCTCAGATCCTCCCTCCTAGCTCAATCAGCCTTTCAAGCCCAATAACATACCACACACTCACCTTTTACACATTTCCCAAAATCAACAAACACAAAATTGATTTGTCAAACCAATTGTCCAAAATCTAGCCTCCCATATCAAAGATATATACCACTTCATTTACTGATTACCACCCAAAGACTTTTGTATCTCTACTTGTCACTGTTGATTCCCCTTTCCTATATACCAACATCCTTCACACCAATGGCCTTGCTATTACTGGATACACTATCTTCTAACGGTATTGGCCCCCTCCACACATTATCATTCTTCATACTCCTTACTAACTTGATCCTAACAATAAAACTACTTCTCCATTGAAGTGAAAGTATGCAACAAAATCCATTGCATATCCATGGGCACACTCATAGCACCCTCTTATGCCAAAATCTTTATGGTCCATGTACAGGAAATCATGCTAGTCTACCATGGTCCTAAGCCTTTGGTTTTGTTCAATCATTAATCATATCTTAAGTATCTGGACTCAGACATAAGATACCCTATTTTAATTCTTTAACATCCAGAATTTTCCTTCCTCTCTTTCTCTTGGGCCTCCTCAATTTCTGAACACTGGACTCTACCACTCTATTGGCTCAGTTTACACAGTCGTTCACATCAAACATACCAACCACATACTGCCACCAATAACCAGCTATAAAAGGATGCCTACTCATCTCCCAATATAGCACTGGAACGACTTACACACAAGGCTCTGACTTTTTATCATCACACCCTGAAATGAAGGAAATTTACCCAAGATCCTTTCTCCTCTCCTAATACGGTACTCTGATGTCTGTCCAACCACTACATTTAAAGTCCATCTGTAAACCACATACAATTCCAACTCCTTGACAAGGATCAAATACTGTGGAAGACCAAGATGTACAATAATCCTGCCACCTAGTACTTCCTTATCTGCCATCAGAGGCCTGACTACCAGTGAATGCAACCATGTCTTTAACCAGCTATGCTGCAGTCCCTGCACAGTTGTTTATATTTGTGTGAATAACATAAGCTGTCAATCAGTATGAATGGTCACTATGAAACTGTGGCCAAGAGCAAAGTGTATTATCCTCTGATGCAACATGGAACTGAAGAAAACTGCTTAAATTAAATGACTGTCTCACCATCTGGAGCCTCCCACTCACCAACAGCTTTTTTGAACTTTGCTGATAGGAGGTATCCTAACACAACAATCTCCAATACTGAAATCATCCCAGCCTCAAACTATGGCAACCTACTGTCCCTGCAGCCTACAATTTCTGTCCTCTCTATCATACACCTCCTCTCAATCAACATCCTTCACCAACTTTGTTTGCAGCTTTTTCCTCCTTCTCACTTCTATTATTCTGCCTCCCCCTCACAGCCTCCGAATGCTCTATTTTACAGCTTTTTCCATCGGTCCTTGCATGCTTCTCAAGCCCGTGCTGACATCTGTACCTCCGCCAATGCACTTCTTCCTACCCCACCCCACTATCCTCACAGATATCACTTAATTTTAAGCTGACATTTAAAGCACAGTGGTTGGAAACAGCTGCCTTATTTATATATTTTTCTCTGAGGAAAGCTTTGACTGAATGCCAAGTTGTGTGATTGTCTTTCTGTTGTGCCTGTGTACACCACAGAGTGTCATCTTCAGGGTGAATAGCAATTAACCTTTTCATAATATTGTTGATATTAGAACCTGGATTTTCTGTTTGAAGTATTTTTTCCCTCTGCCATACAACAGTGACATATAACGTTTTCGTGCTATTACGAGATAATAACATCATTTTCAATATACAACTGCAAATGAATTCACATTTACAAAAATCATCTTTAATAAATTCCAAGTGTTTTCAAGATTTGTTACAAGTTTCTTTGAAACATATAGCTCTGTCAGAAAATAACAGAATGAACTCATACAATGTGAACTGTTTAATGAATCTCTATCATCCTGTTCCTTCCATTTCTTCCACACTGCTTTATTTCTCACTCAAGTGTTTTCAACTGGTACTCTGCTTAACTCAATCTCCAATAATGAAGAGGTGTATGTTTTACTGAGTAGCAATCAATCCTTTCCATACTTTTAGTGTTTCATGCTGGACTTTCTTTATTTGATGTTACTGAAATATGTTCTTCAAATATGCTGCCAATAACTTATGTGTCATTGATAAGTAAGAAAAAAATCATGCCTACTATTTACATAAAGGAAGGAGAGACTTGTTTCATATAGCTGTCCCAAATGCTATATAATTTTTAAAAATGAAGAGAGACAAAGGAATCTGAGAGGTGGATTAAAAATAAGTCATTTTCAAGCATAGAACTCTCCCTTGCTACAACGAGATGTAAGTTTAATTTGTAACAATATTATGACATGAAGTGGTAACAGTTAACAGCTATTTGCTACAAAACTGAAACAGAGTGTTGCCAAAATGGGCTGAGAAAAGACATAGAAAATCAATACTTATCAGCTGTGTTTGCTGGTTGTAAGAACACTGGTTAGATAGAAATATAATAAGATGCAAGGCAGGCAGAGGAGCAAGCAGTTGTTTGATTCTGTGACATTCAGTCATTCCATACCAGTGCAAGTCATTCCATTCAACAGTAATGCCCAAGACTTGTGTTATTTTTCACATGAGAGTTGCATTATACTCAAATTTAAAGAGAACAGGTGCAAATAATAATACTTTATGTGCACACAACAACAGAGAAGCTGTGTGAAGTGCAGATAGTAAAATTCTGACAGATATTTCTGATATTTTGTTCTTCTTTTAAATTTATCCATAGGCCACATTCCAGTCTTGAGCACAACTCAATACCAAACAAGTGATTTACTTACTGATGGTCTTATCAAACAAGTCTAGGAAACAGCCGATAATATCTCCTACTTGATACTGTCTGCCAAAGGGATCACTAGCCCCAAAGTGTAGTTTGACAGCCTTGTTGAGATCAAGCACATAAAACAACAGGAAAATTAAATTCTGATGTTAAGTATTTTTGTAAGAAACTCTGACACATTTAATTGTTTCACCTCATTAATATTGAAGAAAACATTTTTTTTTTTCAAATATGGCACTAATACATTATTTCATTTCACTATAAATGCAACTTTTGTTTCCTATCTCATTTGAATTGACATAAGGCCGGATGATGTCCAGCAACATGAGAGTTTCATTAATTGGAGAAGATATGTGTCTTACAAAAAATATGTTTTGTATCTCAAATTTAAATGTTTCAATGTCTGTGACAAATATGACTAGTAAGAGAAACATGTATTTGTGTTTACAGGCATAAACACAGTAATGAAGTCCGCCTGAGCATCCAACAGTAAAAACATTGAGGAATGTAAAATGTTTCTTAGGGCTTTTCTAGTGTTAAGTCAAAGTAGTCCATTTTTGTTAGACTGCTTTATTCTATGTTACTGTTTGGATTCACTCAGGATGATTTCATCAGTTTATTTTACTAATCATACAAATCAACTAGCTATCATGTGTCCAATAGTATGTGATTATATCAATCTCAACATTATTGATAATACACAAAATTAGTATTGCAAAGAGAAAATTTTCCAGATAAATAATGCAAATGGCAAAATAATATCACTAGCTTACTTATAGAGCCATCTATTCCAAAAATTTATTATTACTATGAACTACAACATCACTGTTATTAGTCTTTTACTTGTTTTTGTAGCAATTATATTATCTTCCAGATTAATTTAAGAACAAAATTCTAAACTTCAATTAAAAAAACTTAATTTTTCACTGTCTCTCTCTCTCTCTCTTTCTGACACACACACACACACACACACACACACACACACACACACACTCTTACATAACTTTATCTTCTGATTGTGTACAGTGACAGCACCCAACTTACATTGTAACCATCAAAAGCCCATGTAGTTTCATCACTTCCAAGTTGACAACCTGGACTACAGTCAGCTCGAGCCCAACCAACACGCATGGGGCCAGCTGTCATTATCTCAAATTCAAAATACCTGAATGAAGGAAAAAGAATAATAGGATAAATCAATGAAATAATTTAGATCATAAGACTTTAAAGCATTTGAGGCCACATTATTAAGTATGACACGGGCTGTTTACTTTAAACCATAGAGGATAATTTATTTTTCAGAATATAATGTAATTTTGAAAAAATACTCATCTATATGTGACAAACAGATGAATACATTAACATGGAAAGAACAGTGAGTCAAAAGATAAACAAGTCCATAACAGTGTGTGATATTATGCACCAAAATAATACAACAAACTGCCACTGGAATTTAAAGGTGTTGTGGTGTCAATAATAGAAATATTTATGAATAACGTAACTTTTTAGCAGATCACAAAATAGCCAGATGCACTTAAGAATATACAAATACTCACTGTATGTGAAGCAACTTACAAATGAATATAAGTTAGTTATTTTAACACTACTTGACTAAAAGTCATTTTATATTGTATTTGCATATGTGTAACAAGTCATTCTATAAGTCCAATATGTTAAAATAATAGAGTTATAGTGTGCTGTATAATAACATTGTGTACAAAAAAAAAAAAAAAAAAAAAAAGAAAAAAAAAGTATAAATGTAAATTGCTATTTTGACACATCCTACAGCAAAGTCAAATTATGTATCAAGTAACAAGCTGTATTTGAAAATATATATTTAAGGACAGAAATAGTTACAATATCCTGAAATTACAAAATATTAATTGTTTGAGTTGATGAAGTTTTTTAACTGTCACTAAGTAATAGTAAAATGTTTAGAACAAGATTCTTTAATAAAACTTTGTTCAGACTACCACAGTATCTTTGGTCTCGATGAAGATGCCTCCATATTAAGACACTTGTAATCTGGATTTAGTCCTAGAAAGACGTCATTTGTGATCGCTCTTATGCTCAAACATGATTAATAAATGAGTCATGAAATATAAAAGAACATTTGGCTCTTCATTTAATGCTTGGAATTGATGTTAATGGCCAGCAAAGGATGGTGGCATCACACCACCCACTTAAAAAGCATAATGTGTCAACCGTGCTGCAATTACAAGTGAAATACTGCCACCTGGCATTTCATCTTTGTGAACAATTGCTGACTCACTGCTCGCCTTCTATGTGGAAAACAAATCGAACTGCAGCCTGTTACCATCACAATGTCTTACACGTCTGACTTTACACAGTTGTTACCACAAACATACACAGCTCTGTGGCTCATCTACCCGTGTGTGGCACCTGCCGTACAACCACTGTGCTTCCCACACAATCGAGTTTCACTGCCGCACCGGTCAACAGTGATATGTTCCAAAACATTCCATCTGGTCAACCGGCAGCCAGGCAAGTACAGCCTAGCAAAGCACACACGCCAGTCATCTCAGCCCTACCGCAAGGCTACAATTGTACAGCTCCACAGTTCTACCACTAAGCGCTGCTAGTCCATGCGCCTCCAGCATCGGGCTGGCAGCTGAAGTTACCACCGTTTTTGGCGAAAGCATAGACCATATGGTTTGCCCTCTTCAGAGAAATATTCGACCACATCGACCTATATGACGCCTTGAGGTACTTGTGCCTATTCACCCATCTTCATAACAACATCGATCTTATCTGTGACCTGGTAGGCACTGCTACTACTTCAAACAATATATCACAGCCAAAGAGACCATCCTCAAGCATGTTGCTTGGACACCAGAAGAGACGATATTGCACATGCTACATGAAGAGGATCTGGCTAACAAAACATGGACAACTTACCAGCACCGGCACATGTTACATCCCATTGTCCATGAAGCCGCGATGTGTGATGAAACCCTGTTGACACTCTGGATGGTCAAGCTCCCACACAATGTAAAATCACCCTAGCCCACCACACCAACGAGTCTGTTGCTACAAGAGCATGTGTCACCAAAAGAGTGCGCTCAGCAGTTCAACAACAGCTGTGACTACAAATCATTACGAAGAACAATATTGACAACAGTGACTGGCCACCATGGGACGTGGCCGCTTCCAAAACACAACTGTTCCACACGATGCCTCACACATCAGCCTCCCACATTCCGTTTGGCCACCTACACATCGACGTCCACACCGATGCGACGGCAGCCTACTGATGACGTCTCCATGTACATAGTCACCCTCCACCACTGCAGTGTTTCTCTCAAGACCAACGCCCACATGACCCCTACTATTATTACCATGTGATTTTCAGAGCAGCTGCACAGAAGTGCCACCCACTGTGCCATTTCCCATACGCCACTGGCAGGAGGGCTCGGCCCATCGCTTGCACCCATACCGATGAGTGCCTACCCACACTGCACTCTGTACATGACACAGCTTCTACTGGTGGCTGCCTCTAGATTTTGAAATCACCCATGGAGATGTGTTGCCTCATTGACACTGGTGTCTCATACCACTACTTCTCATGCCGACTTCACTGTTTCCTAACTATAACAGCCACCACGGCCCAGCGTGGGCACTGCAAACTCTACAAACAAGAACATATCACCTGGTGGTCACCCATCTTTTCCTAGCTGCTCTTTACCACCACTCATCCAATGTCGGATTAAAGAGGTCACCTTCGGCCACTCATAACTCTGCCACATCACGTGACCAGCTACACCCAAATACTGCTACACTGTTGTTAACAGTGCAGAAACAAAAGCTTTTTATCTGTCCTCGAATGATTCTGTTATCACCAATGGCACAGTGCATAAGTTGAGACTGACAGATGGACCTCCACTCACTAGCAAACCTCATAAACCGTGCCCTCAGCACCTCAGAGTCATACATCAATAAATTGCTGAACTGTTAGACTCCAGGGTACTGGAACTGTCTTAAAGCAACTGGATAGCCCCAATCCACCTCGTCAAAAAAGCCAACGGCTCTTGGTGTACGTGCGGAGATATTATTGCTACAATTGTACCGGACATTCACCCCGTCCCCAAGACCATCGACTTTACCCATGTTTTGTCTGGTACAAATATTTCTTTCAGTTATAGACTGCAAGCATGGCAATACAAGATGTAGAAAAAACAGCTATCACCACGTTTCAACAACGTTTAATCAACAAACTACTTTTTCACAAAAATTTCTATTTCGTATACCTAGACGACATTTTATATTCAGCAAATCCAAATTCACAGCTTGTTGATACCGTGTTTTTGACACTGACCACCAGTGGCATCAAAATGAATGAAAAGAAAATTCAACTCCTCAAACCATTAGTGCAGACGACATCCAACCAATGAGCACAAAACTGCAAACGATTGCAGACATGCATCATCCAAAAACATATAAAAAATTCGGGCATTTTGTGGGGACCATTAATTATTAGACATAATTTACCTCCCACAGCATACACACAGGCCCCTTTCAAAAGAAGTATCCACCTTGGACAATGAGTCCCTGGCAAATTACAAAGCTATGAAACACTTTTGATCAGATGTGGAAGATGCACATTCTTCGTCCTCGTGGACAATAAAACACTAGCGGATGCTTAAGAATCTTGCCAGCCACACCCAAATGCTGATACAGATAATTTGATTACATTTCCCAGTTTACCAATGGTGTCTGATACATAACAGGTGCAGAGAACACTGTCGCGGATTTTATTTCTCAGATCGATGTAGTCACATTATTGCTTGACCTATAGAAACCTAGCCACCCTAAAGTCATCTGACGATCAGACATTGTCATTAATATCCGATCAGAGCGTCCCTCAAACTGATCCACACAACTTTTTCCAGAGGGAGTGGAGAGGTATGGTGTTACAAACCTAAAAGTACATTACACCCTGTCATCACGCAAACACTCTGCAGAAAAATCTTTGATGTCATACACAATCTAGAACACCTGGGCATTAATTCCAGCATGCTCCTTATTGCCAAGCATTTTGTATGGCAGGACAGGTGACGAGACTGTCAGGAATGGACATGTATGTGCATCAACTGTCAGCGCAACAAAATCATGTGACATTCAACCACCTCTTGGCTGTTTCCCTGTACCTGCTGGAAAATTTTCAACATGTACGTATCAACATTACAGGCTCCCTCCACCACTCTGAAGGTTTCCAATATGTACTGTTGGCCATCAACCAGACAACTCACTGGGTAGAGGCGGCCTCCTAAATAAACATTACAGCAGAAACAGTAGCCAAAGCCTTCATCAATTAATGTGTCTCGCACTTTGGCTGGCCGGCCGTTGTTGCCACTGACCGAGATCGGCAGTTTGAGTCTGCACTGTTTAATAATATCTGCAAACTTTGTGAAATTAAGTGCATCTACACCTCTTCCTACCACCTACAAAGCAATCACCTGGTAGAATGGCGGCACAGAACCTTTAAAACAGGCATATGCTGCCATGATACTTTATGGACAGATGCCATGCCATGGGTGTGCTCAGCCTCTGCGCCACTTACAAAGATGACCTCAAGGACACAACGGCAGAGTTTGTAAATAGCTAACAGCTGGTGCTCCCTGGAGAACTAACAAACCCATCACCCAGCATGGAGTTACCAGAACTACTAAATATCCTGGATTGCATACAACTGCACTGTGCACAAATGCAACCACCAGCCATGTTGAGCCACACATCACCTTGCAACTATGTATCACACTCATTATCAAGCTGCACGGACATCATGCTTCGCGACGATACTGTGAGAAATCCGTTGCAACCTCCCTACCCTGAACTGTTCCCAGCTGTTAAATGTTCTGACAACACCATAGGCATTCAGCAGAATGGTAGAACAGTCACTGTCTCACGCGTGTCAAACTGGCCCGTATCAAAAACACTGCCCCTCCTCCCGCTGTCGAGGATTCACTCATGTTGATCAACCTGTTACTGCATATGAGTTCCTGTCACTGGTGCACAATACTAGCTTACCCAATTCATCCATCCTGACATGTACGAACTATAACAACAACATTAGCAATATCATCAACTGGTTGAGATCACCCTCACTCTCACCGGCCTCACCATTTCTCAGTTCTGCCCTGTTTTTACCTCCGTACGAGCTGCCAAACAAGATAACAATTCCAGTCCCACCAATGTTAAAAACAGCCTGACATTGGTGCTTTGGGATGACCTATCATTTGTGATATGCACTGATTTGAGTGTGACAAGCCAAGTGAACCCCCTTGAAGGTCACCTCCTCAAATGTATTCCCCTACCACCGACCATCAATCTGACAGCAGTGCGAGCCTTCGCCTTCCCTTCAGCAGCAGTCATCATCCACGCACCTGTCCTTCACTCGCCCTCACCAGGCCGTCATGGACTATACAAAACCCTTTCTGTTTTGACGATTTAAAATGGATTATAAAAATGGATGGATTTATTGTGTGTGTGTGTTCCACATCTCCTCCTGAACTCAGTACACATATTTCTTACTCTAAGACAACAATTGCTGAGGACATAAGAACCATCTATGACACATACTTCAGGATGTATGATGTCATAAACAAAGACATTTTTGAAAAAGTACCTCTTCATGTGGCACTGTTTCACATCTCCTCCTAAACTAATGGGCTGATTTTGACCAAATTTGGTACAAATAAACTTTACCATCAGAAAACAATTGCTACGATGTAAATATATATGACACATGCTTGAGGACATATGACATCATAAAGAATTAGAGTAATAAAAAACTACCCCATCATGCAACATGTGAATAACAAGACTTCATTCATCCACTATTTAACAATGACTGCAATTAGAACTTGCAACAAACTTTACAGATAATTTCAAACCTTTATGAAAGCTTTCTTCCCTGAAAATCCCAACAAAATGATGAAAGGAAAGAAATTATCACGCATTACTTTTCCATTATTTATGCAGTAAACAACAGCATTCAGCATGGCGTTCCTACAACTGATAATTTCTACACTATTAATTTTTTTCGTGGGACTTTTATAGACAGTACTGAATGTACCTTTGAAATTCATAAACAGTTAAGTTCATGATAAATCACTCCTTCAAGTATGACCATTCGATTTATTACAGCTTTACAATTCATTAATTTGTGACATATTTTACAAACAGTGCTCATATATACCACTGAATGTGAATTCTTAATTATATGATAGTGTGGCTCATAGTTCAGAAGATAAGACATAAAAAACAATGAAGTGCATGAAAATCTGTCCCATCACAGCATTTACTGGCCGGGGAGGCCAGGCTGGCATTAGGCTGTCTTGTTGTTAGTCTTTTGAGATGATACCATTTTCGACAACTTGCGCATCAGTGCTGGTGAAATGAAGTTTTAATATATTACTCTTTACTACCAACTCAATTTGCAACACATTTCACAAATGGGTTCCTAATATTTCTCTCTGTGAATGTGGAAAATGTGTCAGAGTGAATATAGATGGTGGTAATGTATGCATGAGTTATGTTTGGGTGATAGTGTGAATCTTATTCTAATGAAGACTGTGGCCAAAAATTTAAGTTCGGTGAATGTCATAGTATCCTTTATATGCCAAACTGTGTCTCAGTGATCCACTTTATGGAGAGTTGCTACCTTTCCTCATATTCTTGACATTCCAACCTAGACTTTCCATTGTTAGAAAATTATATTATTGTACAACACATAGTTTTGGTGACTGACAGAGAGGGAAGAAGTACATTGACTAAGATAAAAAAGGAATTGTACAGATGACACACAAGGGTAACACTGGAAACTAACATTACTAAATACATAAATCAAAAGGTTCCAACATAAAAAGTCTGCAGATAGAATAGGGGCATACACTAACAAAACTGATGAAGCTGTTGGAAACTAGCTCTGTACAATCTATTAAAATCTGGTCTGTTAACTGTGAAAAACATCAAGCGATGAATAAAGAACTGGCACCTGTTTTCTCAGCACATTGTCCCACTTAATATCGTCCCATTAAAATTACTTGGTAGTTGACGCTTCATGTCTTGGAGCTGCTTTCCACCAATCTGACTGCTCAACTTCATGATCAAGCTGTTCACCATTGCCAAACTGCCAAAAATGGCTAATTCACATCCAATACCTTGTCTGGTTTTCTTTCTTGATGTGTTTTGGCCACAGTTCATAGGTCGTCCTTTTTATTTGCTAATGAAATACATTTCATACACAGCACTAACCAAACACTACTGGATCTGGATCCCTTCACACAAGCTGTGCTACAGCATTAATCAGGCAATTATTATAATCATAGAGACGGGTTTACATTACATGAGTTTTGTATGAGTTACTTGAACTCAACTTTTTGAAAGGTAAATTCAGCATTGTAAGCATCTACCTGGAAACAAAAATATTAAATGCTGTCAAGCTATGGCAAGGCATAGTAGTTAGGTTACTATTTTGCATACTGAAGAATTTGGCTTCAGAGGGTGATACTTTTATTTAATTTCTAGATCAAATCAAAATAACTTTGTAATTTTACTCCTTTGCCACGTTGTTTTCATAATCATCTTGACTTTTATATTTCCTCTTGCTTTTTCCCCTTTCTTTTATTGGTTGTAATCTGCTTGTGTTGTCTATAATCAGTAAATGTGTCTGAAGTTGCACTGCTCAACAGTTCACATAGCCACTGGTCAGTGTGAGAATATTTTGAGGTAACCAATGGTAATGAGATAGTATTTTTGCTTTTAACACTGAAACAGAATGTGTTCCATCTTGGGTTTGCATATAGAGGCTACTTTCAATCACCGTGAACAAAGCAATTATGAGCTTAGTTCTGCCACATATGGTTGACTGCTGTTTTCCTAGATACATTGTGCATTGCAAGGGTGTGGTAAGATTAGGAGATGAGTTTAAATTCAGAGCTACAAAATGCATCCTCTACCACAGCTGAATCATTGGTCACTTAAAATCAGTTGTTGCCTTCTAAACATAACTTATAGCTGTCACTTCAAACATTGCTCTTTGTTAGACAGTAACAGCAGTTGTGATTTGATCTGCTATGTTTGTGAGCCATCTATAAGCAAGTGGTAAGCAAAAGCCTATGAGGCAACAATGTAGTGCTACATGAAGAATGTTAACCAGCAATTTTAATCAGACTATAGTTGTGTATATACTGATATCCCTGATGAAAACATAAAACTAGAAGTACTTATTTTCTGTATGAAGCAACAAGTGGCACTCACCATTTTCCACTAGAAACAGCATAATTCTTTTCTACTCGGTATGTTCTGAAACGTGTCTGTTTATTTCTATTGGCCTCAGCAAGCAAAGCTGAAAACACAAACGAAAGTAAAATAGACAGAGTAATACAATAATTACAAACACCAGTAATGAACTAAAACAATTAACTCCTGTTTTGTAGTCCTACTCCAGTTTAAAGCGCTGCAGAAGTAAGCACATTAAATTATCTAATGGATGTCTTCTTTGATGATATGAAACAATGAAATGTGATGCCTCCATATGTTACATGCAACAAATGTTGAGAAGCTCACAAGGAACACCATTAAGGCTGCATAATACTTCATAATAGTTGTTTGTTCTGGAAAATTACATGGAGGGTAAATGACTGGCCAATATCAGGATGCAATATTGAGTTATGCAACAGACTTTCTGCGTGTGTCTGGGAGTAAAGAAAAGAACAAAAAGGAGACAGAAAAGAACAGGAGACAGGCCGTAGATTACAAGATCTGACTCATTCCATGTTACAATGCTGATCACCTAACAGGCATTACTATTCAAGTCAGTCTAAGATGAATTCATGTTTAGCAGCTTGGAAAGTCTACAATTCATCTTTCTGTATGATCGGCTTTTATTTCACATTTTGTCTTAAATTATGCGGTGACCATCCTAAAACTACTATGTATTCCCCAGCTGGATAATTTCAATTAATACAGAAAGCCTACACTTGCAAGATAAAAGTTGTAAAGCAGGCCACACATGACAGTCTAATTTATTTGAATATATATTTGTATTTAATAACGATGGTATCTGCAACAGTTGTTAAATAAATTTTTTTTATTTGTATGCACTACTCGAATTTCGAAACCTATGTCTCATCATCAGATGCAGCTACATATCACACTCAAATAAAATAGTGATGTCTGTCATAAAAGAAACTGGGTACCCTACATCTTTACCAAATTGTTCAGAGCAAAATGAGAATACATACTTACAATGGACACCTTTGACCTTGAATGCTCGGAACCATATGAAACCATGCAACCATAAACAAGATTACAATACGCAATCATAAACAAAACACTTATGTGTGTCATTTCCATGCAAAACACCACACTTGTCTGCTAGTACCACTAGATGGTGGTAAAGTTTCACTGCACTAACCAGTGCTCCAGTTGCACAAGTGGTATAGCTGTAGTACATATTTGTTTCTTGTATTCATCACAAGCAATTTACTGTGTAAAGTGCAGTGATATCTTAAAGAGTATTAATCCTAACCATGTGTCGAAATATTGGCGCGAGACCCCAAGTTAACCGACTGCCAGCATGGCGCAAGGATAGCGTCACCGATTGCGGTGCTGAAGGTCACCGGCTCAATCCCGTTCACCGGCAAAAATTTATTTCTTCATAATTATCATTTCCAGAATGTTCTACATGTTTCTTATGTTCACTTGTAATTTCTATATGTTTCTTATGTTAACTATTCTTCTAATTTCTGGTACATTCTGTCTGTGTATAAATAGCAGAGCACTCTGCCCGAGAGGCAGTCAGTGCTGGGTGTGTGTTTAGGTTTGCAATAGAACTGATTTTAGTATACGTGCTGTGTTCAGTCGACAACCCTGCCTTCGAGGTCAAGCCTGCTTCCATTTCAACGCGACAATATTAGGGAGCAAACTGCGATGTGCTGAATATGGAAATGACATTGGGGCTGAGGATACAGAGTTCACAGATATATATCACACAGGCACACAACACAGTTATTCAACCATCACCTGTGTGATTGCGTGAGTGTTCTATTTTCTGAAGAAGGCCATGGCCGATAGCTGAAAGTGTTTTATGTGTGTGTCTTTTGTATGTGCCTGTCGCAGCTCGTCGGCACGTCTTTACAGAGAATGCTCACACACACGTATTGCTCCATCCTCACTGGCATCCCTTTCCTCCCTTCCTACTTCCCTCTCCATGCCACTTCCTCACCCCCACCACTGGTTGTTCTCGCCTTAGCTGTGCTGTCTGTTGCAGTCCAGTCACAACAGCTGGAGTCCGCAGTTGTGTGTGTGTGTGTGTGTGTGTGTGTGTGCGTTCTCTGTGGCAGATGAAGGCTAACAGCCGAAAGCTTCATTTTTTGTTTATTCTGGTATGTGTGCCTTTCTGCAGCTCATCGGACGTCTCTGTGGTGAGTAGTAACCTATCCTTTCCAAACATTGTTGACATACCATAATAATTCAGAAATACAATGTCGACGACACAGAAATACATAATTTTACACTGGATAGATATACGGAATTAGAAGGACAAGAGGAATCTGAACCTGACGGTTGCTCTTCAAGCAGTACACGAGATTCATCTCCAGAGCAATAGGAACACTCAAGTCACAGTGAGTACAAACCTTCACCACCAAAAAAAGATGAGGTCCAGTGTATTAAAAGATATTGATGACAGTGTAGTAGAGAACATTTATGAGCACTATTACAATTGTGGCTTCAATTCTTATAGCAAACTATTGAAGCATTATAAGTGCATCAAAAGCAAATCAAATTGCACATTAATTCTACATTACATGTCTACAAAACAGGAAGCAATTTGATGGTGCAAGGAGATATGGATCTACAGTTCACTATTGGTATCTGCAGATGTGGAAAGTAGAAGGGGCTAAAATGATTGGCTTGGTCAATTTCCTTATCGGCCATTTCAAGGCTGAATATGGCATTTCATCTAGGCATATTACTACATTTGTCAGTCGCAAGGACAAAGAAGATGATGACATTATATGTCAGAAGACAATCTGTGGAGAAAGTGAACGTGTTTATAACAGAGGATTGTGTGTAGAAAAATAATGTTTGGAACAGTGACCAGGGTTAATTCCAGTATGAAATGTCTCCGGCAAACAAGTTTCGAGAGACACAAGGCACTTTCGGTCCAAATGTTTTAAGGAAGCTTGAAACAACCTTCCATGAAACATTGATATGGAGGCAAGCAAAAGTAGAAAAATGACAAAAGAACACAGGAAACATTTTCTAACTTCAGTCCTTGGTGAATATGTAACAAAGGAAAGATCCTATTTTTGTATGATTCCTATGCGGGTCATACATATCATACCCTTCTAGGTGCAAGTTTTCCAAACAAAGATTTCACACTGAAAATCTTGCCACCGGAAAACAATAAAATATTGCCAACTCCTTGAATTAATTAATTTTTTTTTTTTTTTTTTTTTTTTTTTTTTTTTTTTTTTGGCAATATAAACTCTATAGCAGAAGGATTACCGATTTTATAAGACTACAAGGTACAAACCACAAGTGAAGGAACATGATCGTTATTTCAATTGGAAACTTCACTCTGTGATTTACAATCAATTTTCTGCACCTACATAAAAGCCTATGTTGCAAATATGCTTGGCAAAAGCCAGGCTATTACATTGACATACAAATCATTTGAAAATGTAAAGTGTGGCGTTTGATATTGGTCTGCGTGAATGCGAAAGTAATTTGGAATGTGATAACATGGCTTTAGTGAGGTGTGCACATTGATCTCTCACATTTTGTTTTAACCACTTCATCGAAAACCCGCTTCTGCACTTTGAGGACTAATATAAGCACTTTCATGTGTGTGGTACTGCTGTATATGTGTATTTTGCACTATTATTAGTACTTTAATCAGAAAGTTTCTGATGTTGCTGAGTGAATATGTAATTATACAATGAAACCATTAAATGACATATACTCTCCTTCCTATGGTATTGATGTCTTGTTACTTTGATTCCCCTCTGTTAAAATGTTACTTGTGGTACAATTCGACATTTTGCATGGAAATGACACACACCACTGTCCTGTTTATGATTGCCTGTTTTTCCAAGCATGGTTTCATGCAGTTCCGAATGTTAGAGAGTCCATTATTTGTGCTACTATCACACCTGTGCTCCTTTGCCTGGTGAGCAATCTTCATCTATTTTTTATATATAAAGAGTCCATAAATTGTGACATGTAGATTTGTTCTGAACTATTTTAGTAAAGATATAGGGTAGCCATTTTCTTACATGACAGACATAATAAATATTTTATTTTATTGTAATATGCAGATGCACCTGATGTTGAGACATAGACCGCGAAACTCGAGTAGTCTATACAAACAGAAAAAATTTAACAACTGTTACGGATCCCATCCTTATTAAAGATGAAGATGGACATTTGTGAATGTCCAAAAGGAGAAAAATATATATTGGTACCTTTGTCAGTCAGTAATGACTGAAGAAGTAGGTCACTGCAATGAAATTCTGTTTTATTAAGACTTTACAGAAGATATAAAATGATTAGTACTAGTGACTGTAGCAAACTTTTCTACAGTCGATGAAATTTGCCTGCTTGAATAAACTGTCATGTCAAATAGTCCACAGACAAAATAGACTGTAGATTGGGAAAACATAAGGAATCACACCAATTTTTATTGGCCTATGCTGCATTCACTATCAATTAATAATAACACAACTTGTACATTAAGTTTAGATGTAAAAATAAGTAAAAACATTTGCAAGCGATACACTGAATAACTCAGACTGGATTTGCAGAAAAATGTTAGAAAGGAAGAAAATTTCAATACGCTGCTCCGATTTTCATGAACATTTCGCATTTCTAGTTCAATGTAAAGCCTTTCAGTTTCATTTTAGTAAGACCTTGCAATAGTATATCATCTGAATGTAGTCATCAGCTTGAATGTTAAAATATTATATCGTGCTGAATTTAGTCTGCATCAGAAAAATATCACATGTGGCACTTCTAGCTTCTGAGAAGGGAAAACATTTTGGAGAAACTTACCTTCATTTGCTTCCCCAGTCGGGGGCTCTAAATTGTATCCATAAACAAGCAATGTGCGAACTGTTTCACTTGCAGTATCCCTGAAAATTATGATATATTTATTACACCATATGAATACAAGTGAGTATATGATAAATATTTAAAAGAATATAATGGCAAACTATGGTAAATAATGAAAGACTGTAATTTCACATACTTTACCTATTTGCTTTCTTGATTGCCTCATCCACTTTTATGTAAGGAACAAGGTGAGGGCTTCTTCTCATATCAGGATCCTGTGATGAAAAATAAAATTAATTTAGTTCCAATAAATTGAGTTAACACATGCAAATATTTTACATTCACTAGTACAGCAGTGAGTAAACTTCACAGACAATGGAAAAGTCATAAATGTTTCACACAGTAAGAGGTGCTTGTAATATATTTGTTGTATAAAACTGTAACAATGGAAAGTCCACTTTGGAATTCAACAATATAATTAGGATATGTAGCAGCTCACTGTAAAGACTATCATACAGCCACAGAGAGGCATATAGAAAAGGCAGTCACACAACACAACTTAGCCTTCAATATCAGCATTCATCAGAAAGAACAGGCATACAATTACACAGGCACAACTCACTAACTAACATGGGCATGTGTTAGTGAGTTGCACCTGTGTGATTGTTCGAATGTGTTCTTTTCAGATGCAGGCTGTGGGTGAAAGATAAGGTGTGTGTGTGTGTGTGTGTGTGTGTGTGTGAGAGAGAGAGAGAGAGAGAGAGAGAGAGAGAGAGAGAGAGGGGGGGGATTGTCCTTCTACTTGACTCTCTGTGATTCAGTGAGAATCTTCCATATGGGTTGCAACCCATCCTCATTAAATTATAGTATGGAACTGTACATTTAATGGAAATATTTACATTTTATGACAGCGTCTTGGGTAAAATATTCCGGAGGTAAAATAGTCCTCCATTTGGATCTCCGGGCGGGGACTACTCAGGAGGATGTCGTCATCGAGAAAAACAAAACAGGCATTCTACAGGTTGGAGCATGGAATGTTCTAACCCTTAATCACGAAGGTAAGCTAGAAAATTTGAAAAGAGAAATGGATAGGTTAAAATTAGATATGATAGGGATTAGTGAAGTTCGGTGGCAGGATGAACAGGATTTCTGGTCAGGTAAGTACAGGGTTATCAATATAAAATCAGTTGGTGGTAACACAGGAGAAGGTCTGGTTATGAATAAGAAAATAGTAATGCGGGTAAGTTACTATGAACAGCATAGCGAACGCATTATTGTAGTAAAGATAGACACAAAGCCAACACTGACCACAGTAGTGCAAGTTTATATGCCAACTAGCATGGCCGATGATGAGGATATCGAAAAAATGTATGAGGAGATAAAAGGAATCATTCAGAAAGTTAAGGGAGACAAAAACGTGATTGTGATGGGGGACTGGAACTCAGTAGTAGGAAAGGGAAGAGAAGGAAATGTGGTAGGTGAATATAGACTGGGAAAAAGGAATGAAATGTGGTAGGTGAATATAGACTGGGAAAAAGGAATGAAAGGGAAGATCACTTGCTAGAATTTCGTGCAGAGCACAATTTAATGATCACCAACACTTGGTTTAATCATCATGAAAGGAGGCTGTTTACAGGGAAGAGACCAGGAGACACTGGAAGGTACCAGATTGGTAAGGAATAGATTAATGGTAAGGAATAGATTTAGAAACCAGGTTCTAAACTGTAAGACATATCCAAGGGCAGATATAGATTCTGACCATAACTTATTGGTTACGAAATGTAGATTAAAACTTAAGAGACTGCAGAAAGGTAGAAAGGTTAGGAGATGGAACCTGGACAAATTGAAGGAACCAGAGGTGGTTGAGAGTTTCAGAGGGAGCATTAGGCAAGGATTGGCTGAAACGGGGGAAAGTAATACAGTAGAAGAAGAATGGGTAGCTCTGAGAGATAGGGTAGTGAAGGCTGCAGAGGACCATATAGGCAGGACAGGGCCTAATAGAAATCCCTTGATAACACAGGATATACTGAACTTAATTGATGAGAGGAGAAAATATAAAAATTCAGCAAGTGAAACAGTAAAAAGGGAGTACAAACATCTGAAAAACGAGACTGACAGGAAGTGCAGACTGGCTAAGCTGGAGTGGCTAGAGGACAAATACAGAACCGTAGAAGAATGCATAACTAGGAGAAAGATAGATACCGCCTATAGGAAAATGAAAGAGATATTTGGAGACAAGAAAAGCAGCTGTATGAATATCAAGAACTCAGACGGAAAAGCAGTACTAAGCAAAGAGGGGAAAGCTTAACGGTTGAAGGAATATATAGAGGGCCTATACAAAGGAAATAAAATTGAAGGCAGTATTCTAGAAATGGAAGACGAAGTGGAGGAAGATGAGATAGGAGACATGATACTGCGAGACGAATTTGTCAGAGCGCTGAAGGACTTGAGTCGAAACAAGGTCCCTGGAGCAGATGATACTGTGCCTGAACTGCTGATGTCGTTAGGAGAGCCAGCCATGAAAAAATTGTATCACCTGGTATGCAAGCTGTAAGAGATAGGGGAAATACCCTTTGACTTCAAGAAGAATATTGTAATTCCAATTCCAAAGAAAGCAAGTGCAGACAAGTGTGAAAATTACAGAACTATCAGTTTAATAAGTCATGGGTGCAAAATACTAACATGAATTATTTACAGACGAATGGAAAAACTTGTGGAATCCGACCTCGGGGAAGATCAGTTTGGATTTAGGAGAAATGTAGGAACACATGAGGCAATACTCACATTATGACTTTTATTAGAAGATAGGCTAAGAAAAGGCAAACCTACGTTTTTAGCGTTTGTAGATTTGGAGAAAGTTTTTGACAATGTCGATTGGAACACACTCTTCCAAATTCTTAAGATATCAGGGGTAAAATATAGGGAGCGAAACAAAAACCAGACAGCGGTTATTAGAGTCCAAGGGCAAGAAAGGGACGCAGAGGTTGGGAAGGAAGTAAGACAGGGTTGTAGCCTTTCCCCAATGTTGCTCAATCTGTACATTGAGCAGGCAGTGAAGGAATGGAAGGAGAAATTTGGAGAGTGCATTAAAGTGCAGGGAGGAGAAATAAAAGCATTGCGGTTTGCCGATGACATAGTAATTCTGCCAAAGACCACAAAAGATCTCTAAGAGCAATTGAATGGGATGAACACTGTCTTGAAAGGAAGATATAAGATGAACATTAACAGGAGTAAAATGAAGGTAATGGAATGCAATGTCACAAAATTAAGCGATGCTTAAGGAATTATATTAGGTAATGAGACAATAAAAGTAGTAGACGAATTTTGTTATTTGGGTAGCAAGATAACTTCTGATGGCCGAAGTAAAGAAGATATAAAATGCAGAATGCCTACGGGAAGAAAAGAAGTGAAACTTGTTAACATCCAATAATAATTTAAATGTTAGGAAGTCCTTTCTGAAAGCATTTGTCCGGACTGTACCTGTATGGGAGTAAAATGTGGACAATTAGGAGTTCAGATAAAAAGATGATAGAAGCTTTTGAAATGTGGTGCTACAGACAAATGATGAAAATTAGATGGGTAGATCACCTAACTAATGAGGAGGTGCTTAAGCAAATCGAGGAGCAAAGGAGTTTCTGGCATATCTTGACTAAGAGAAGGGATAGATCGGTTGGACACATTCTGAAAGATCAAGGAATTGTCAACTTAGCATTAGAAGGAAGTGTGTGGGGTAAAAATCGTAGAGGGAGACCGAGGGACGAATACAGTAAGCAGAATCAAAAGGATGTAGGTTGCCGAACGTATTCTCAGATGAAGAGACTTGCACAGGGCAGGGTAGCGTGGAGAGCTACATCAAACCAGTCTGCGGACTGAAGACCACAACAACAACGACAGCTTACATTTATACTCTATATTAGGCATAGAGTATATGGATGGCAATTTATCCTAGGTTGAAGCCAGGGTTGTTTTGGGAACATAGAATGTGTTCTGGGACAACTCCTGTATGCACAGTTCAGAAGAGTTTGTGGTAGAGATCAGATGTGGCTTACTTTCAAAGAAATAATATTGACAACCACTAAAAGATTTTTCTGACCTGCTGTGGTTCACAAAACAGGTTGGATCACTTGTGGGGGGAAAAAAAAGCATACCAAGTTTAAATGAACAAAAAATCCTCAAGGCTGGTAATCTTTCACAGAAATTTGAAATTTAGCTCGAACTTCAATGCGAGAAGCTTATAATAAATTCCACAATGAAACCCGGTCACATAGTTTGGTAGAGAATCCTGACATTCTGGTTGTATGTAAATTATACTAGCAGTAAAACACAATCAATACCTTTACTACACTATAGTAACCGTGGTGCAACTGATGACAGTTCTGCTAAAGCAGAATTGCTTAACACAGTCTTACAAAATTCCTTCTTGAAAGAAGATGAAGCAAATATGTCAGAATTCATATCAAGAACAGGTGCCATTATGCATATCTTAGAAGTTGATACCCCTGGTGTATTAAAGCAACTTAAATCACTTAACAACAGTAAGTCTCCCAATCCGAACTGTACACCAATTAGTTTCCTTCCAGAGTAAGCTGATGCATTAGCCCCATACCTAGTTATCATACATAACTGCTCACTCAGTGAACGTTCTGTAACCAAAAACTCGAAAGGTGCACAGGTTATGTAAATATTCCAGAAAGACAATAGGAGTGATCTGCAAAATTACAGGCCTATATCACTGATGTCAGTTTGCAGCAAGATTTTAGAACATTTACTTTCCTCAAATATTATGAACTACCTCAAAGAAAACAACCTATTGTCGCATAGTCAATATGGATTCAGAAAGTATAATTCCTGTGAAACACATCTTGCTCTTTACTCACATGATGTGAAGAGTGCTATCCACAAAGGATGTAAAATAGATTCTGTGTTTCTAGATTTCCGGAAGGCTTTCAACACTATACCTCACAAGTGTCTTCTAATCAAACAGTGTGTTTATGGAATATCACTACAATTGTGCAATTGTATTCATGATTTCCTGTCAGAAAGGACACAGTACATTATAACTGATGGAAAGTCATCGAGTAGAACTGAAGTGATATCTGACATTCCCCAGGTAAGTGTTTAGGGCCCCTACTGCTCCTTATTTTTATAAAAAATTTAGGAGTCAATCTGAGTATCTCAGTTAGATCGTTCACAGATGATGCTGTCAGTTATTGGTCAGTAAACTCAAGAGAAGGTCAAAAGCAATTGCAAAATGATTTAGATAGGATATCTGCATGGTGCAAAAAATGGCAATTGACCCTTAATAATGAGATGTGTGAAGTCATCCATATAACCACTAAAGAAGCCCATTAAACTTCATTTACACATTAAATTAGTCAAAACTACAGGCCATAAATTGAACTGAATACCTAGGAGTAACAATTACAAACAACTTAAATTGGAAAGTACGCATAGAAAATATTGTATGGAAAGTGAACAAAAGACTATGATTCGTTGTCAGAACTCTTAGAAGATGCAACAGCTCCTATTTTGGAGTACTGATGCGCATTGTGGGATCCCCACCAAGTGGGATTGACAGACATGTAAATGATACACGAGGTGGGGTGGAAATCATTAAAAGAAATGTGTTACTCACTGCGACCAGATCTATTTGCAAAATTTATTTCACCAACTTTCTCTGCTAAATGTGAACGTATTTTGTTTGCACCCACCTACATAGGAAGACATGATCATCAAAAATAAAATAAGAGAAATCAGATCGCAAACAGAAAGATTTGGATGTTCCTTTTTACCATGAGCTATTAGAGAATGGAACTGTAGAGAAACATCATACTAGCAGTTCGATGTACCCTCTGCCATGCACTTCAATGTGATTTGCAGAGTGTTTATGAAGATGTAGTGGGAAGGATCTTTGGCAGGATGTTTCTCATTTCATGCCATAATGGCAGATAATAATAATTTGAATCATATTTTCACTTTTCAGTAGATAATTTCCATCAGATTAATTAAATGAAAATATTTTGTTTAGCAAGTAAAAAGACACCCAACTTACCTCATTGAGGCCATAAGTCCACCCTTGCTGAATGCGTTCTTTTGCCCAGAGATTGTGTGTATTTTCTGCAAGCTGATCGACCAGTTCTTCCATTTTAGGAGTAAGTGTGATAGCACTAAGGTCCAGGGGTGCTGGTTTGTACCCATTCGATTGGAGAAATGGTTCATTTGGAAGACGAACAGTTTTGATTCGAGATGGTGGCTTGTCCATGGTAATATAATATCCAAGTGCAAGAATCGTCCTACAAAATGATCACTTGTAAATAATGAAAAATACACAGAATCAACAAAATGTTATGATCATTTATTTTTCAAAAGAGTTAGATTGGCTGGATAGTATTTACCTTTGTGCTGTACCACCGATAATGACATAAATGAAGGGGAAAAAAGACAAGCTTTCGGAACACAGTTCCTTCTTCAGGTGGCAGTGAAGTGATAGCACTGCAGTATCTCTGACTTCCACACTCCTCAAACACCATCCTCATGACCTAGGTCGTGAATTACCTTTCCCTTCCGTTCCCATCCTTGTTTCTTTCCTTCTCACCCACCTGAAGAAGGAATTGTGTTCCAAAAACTTGTCCTTTTTTCCCCCTTCATTTGTGTCACCATCGGCAGACAGCACAAAGGTAAGTACTGGCCAGCAAATCTATCTCTTTTGAAAAATAATTTATCATCTCTGATGAGAATTTCCATCATTAATTGAATGTTATGATAATTTAAAAGACAGAACATTTATCACTGAATGGCTTTTATGAGCAAAGTTAATTCTTTATTTATATTTAAGGAAAGTAACATTGTAAGTAAATAAAAACTAAAACTGAACCATGACATACTTCAATGTTTGTACTGCAAGTTGTGAATCATAGCGTTTCTCAGCTGGAGGCAATCTTTCAAACTGAATGAGGCATGGATGAATTTTACGAACATCATCTCTCCTTTCACCATATGCCCATCCGGCTTCAATTTTATTCATTGCCCACATTTCATGAATGTTTTCAGCAAGACGATCTCTGATGCTCTCTATATATCCAGGTAATGTAATCTGAAAAGAGAAACATGAATTTCTTCAATGTAAAAAATGTTTAGGTGTACATTTTTATCTTTTATAATAAAGGAAGCAGTTTAACAATTATCTAAGAATAAATAGAGAAAGAAATGGAACTCCAAAGAAATTCAACAAAACTGGTGAAAACTATCCATGGAAAGTCCAGATTGGAATTCAGCAATACAATGAGGGGAGAGGTGGAAAATCACCACAAAGATTATTATAAAGCTGCAGTTAGGCACATTAGAAAGACAGTCACACACTCATTCAACTTGGCTGTCACCTACAGCATTCGTGAGAACAGAACACAGACTAATTCACATGATCACACAGACACTACTCACTAACATACATACAATCATCACTTGCAACCTGTGTGATTGTATGAATACACACACGTGTTCTGTACTGACGAAGGCTGTAGCCAAAATCATTTGTTTGTGTGTGTGAGAGAGATTGTCTTCCTTACACACCTGTTTGACGCCCCTTGATTGCAACTGTATTTTTATGAAACAGTAATTCATATTATGACACACATGACTAGGAAAGAGTTAATGTGTTCACTTCTGGTAAGATGGGAAACAGATTGATTCTGCCTCATGAGTTAATTATGATGACTGGTAACTCACTCAGCCTGAATGTAGTTTTCAGAGCAGTTTTCCACATCCAAGTGGGTAAATATTGTGCTAGCACCTATACTCCACCTCAGATACACACTATCAAAAATATGGGAAAAATTATCACCCATGACCATGAGATCTAAATAGATACACCCAGAAAGGATGCACCAGAGACCTTTCTTGGGGGAATGGTGGCATTGTGAAGGGAATCCAGCTATCAAATGCCACTGACACTTATATAACACTTTTGAGCATATGCAGAAATAGGATAGGGCTACAGAAATAGTAGTAGTAGTAGTAGTAGTAGTAGTAGTAGGGAATCCACGACTGGTATGTTGTTAAAGCTTTGTGATTTCACTATTACATGGGGTTCAAAAAAACAGAAGTGGTAGCGCTTAATACAACTGAGGCTGAATACACTGCAGCCAGTACAGTGAAACTTATTAAAACCTAGAATTTCATCTGAAAAGTAAACATATTGAGGTATAGTATCATTTTGTGAGCAGCAAGTACAAGGAAATTGAATTTATTTTGAAGCATGTTTCATCCAAGAACCAGCAGGCTGATTTATTAACCAAGTCACTACCAAAGGTGACACTTCAGATGCAGAGGAAGAGATTGAACACCTGTAGATAAAGTAGGACCATTTTGCTTTGTTGTTTTTATATAATAGTACAAACTTTGCGATCTTCATTGGTCCAAAAGGGATCTTTACTGTGTGTATTCTTCTTTTGCACTTTGACACTGTGTTGTCTGCATCTGTTTTGCTCGTGAGCGTGATGGGTAACTATGCAGTAATAAAATCCAATTTAATCATGTATGATATTTATTTATTTATTTACTTTTGGTCCTCTGAATCATTCATTGTACAGACAGGCACATCATATTTGTTAGTACCAAAATAATCAGTTCAAGTATGGAATAGACAGAAAAACAAGAGCACTGATAAAACAGACACTAAATTCAAAATAAAACTCATGGGATAAGTTCTAGAACCATTTAAGGTATATAAAGGAATCAGACAAGGGCATGGACCTCGCCACTTTCATTGAACAAAGTCTTGGGCAGAAATATCCCACAATGGGAACAAAAAGTCAAAGGGATTCATTTAGGAATAACATTTACAAACAAAGACAATCATAAAATGCCTAGCATTTGGAAATGTCCAGGCAATACTCAGAAACAATATACAAGAAGCACAAGAAGCTCTGAAATATTTACATAAAGTCTCGGCCAAAACAAACCCAAAGAAAGCAAAATAAGATACAAGACATGCACACAAAATATAGACACAGAGCTACAGGGTGGAAAAAATTGAGTATCTAGGGGGAATATATTCAAATAAGAAGATCAAACAAGGCAAGTCTGAAGATCAGTACTACAATACATTGTATTACTGGAAGCACTCTATGCATAAGGAAAAAATCACAATCAGAACATCATGAGTCACAGAGGCAGAAAAGATAGAACATAAATCTTCCAAAAGAAAAAAGAAATGGAACAATACATAGATATAGTGTGGAGGAAGAGGCCAACAACAGAATTACATGAACTCACAGACAAGACTCACAGTTATGATCAGATTAACATTCTATACCAACATTGATAAAACGAACAACAGAGTAAAGAAGAGATTACTGATGTAGTAAAATCAAGAGAACCAATTGGTTTCAAGAAACAGAGTAACACCTTAAACAAGCAGGAATCACTCCAGGTATGATAAATGAAAGGCACAAATTTAGAAACAAAATTACAAAGCCAATATTTGAAATGTAGGAAAGGAAGAAAACAGGGAAAGCATGTATAGAACAAAGAAAACTGGGATACAGTCAAAGAATGAAGAGGTTTTGTGGAGAAGATGAAGAAAACAAGAGAAAATTTAATAATTCAAGTTTAACAACTACTTAATGGAAAGAAATGTGTAAACAGTAATAACACATATTGCTCTCCTCATTAAAAAAAAAAAAAAAAAAAAAAAAAAAAAAAAAAAAAAAAAAAAAAAAAAAACTATATATATATATATATAGTTTTTTATATATATATATATATATATATATATATATCCAAACTATGCTGATATGCTTAAAATGACTAATACTCATTTACTGCCAATATTGTTTGTATTTATTTTCTCTTTTCTCATGATAGAATGCTTTTTCTTAATAATATTGTCACATTGCAAACTGCAAGTAGTCCGGAATTCAAAGTGTGGCTGTTAAGAGAGCACCACACTTTACCCTTACAACAGGTTTATTGCTAATACAGTGACAGTGTAAAATCGGAAGATCCCGATGCAAAACCTGCCCAATCCACCCACCCAGCACTTCCAATTCCACACCCGTCACAGGCTTATGCTACCCCATTAGAGGTCGAACCACCTGTGAAAGCAGCCATGTGATATACCAACTCTGCTGCAATCATTGCACAGCATTTTATATTGGTATGACGACAAATCAGCTATCCATCAGGATGAATGACCACTGCCAAACTGTGGCAAAAAGCAAGATGGACGACCCTGTGGCACAGCATGCAGCTGATCAGAGCACCCTGGATTTCAATGGCTGCTTCACTGCCCGAGCAATCTGGATCCTCCCCTCCACCACCAGCTCTTCTGAACTGCGCAGGTGGGAGTTGTCCCTTCAACACATTCTACGGCCCTGCAACCATCCTGGCCTCATCCTAAGATAAATTCCCATCCCTGCAGCCAATGCCTAACGTCTTTTCCTTCCCTCTTCTTTCCCCACTCATTAACCTGTATCTGTTGTCTTCCTTGTGACTGTGTTTGCTACTTACAATACTCTCTTACTTTTTATTTCTCCTTATATTTTATTTTTTTCGTATTTATACTAACTTTATTTTTTCCTTTTTTTACAAATTTTATTTTTCCTTATTATCCTTATCATTCAAATCCCCCCATCCCCCACTCCCTCCCCACACTCCTCTACACCTCCCTTTTATCATTTACCGCCCCTTCCCTTCACTGTATTCATTGCTGCAATTCAAAGTCACGCCTATCAGAGCCTTTAAAATGCATCAGGCCAATGCGGAACTTTTCATACCCACCTTTAGGCGGCATCCTTCCCCCTCCACTCCCCACTTCACTCACAGTCTAGATGATTGTGTCATTGGAGTCAGAATCAGAATTTTATTTTCTCATAACATACAAGTTAAATCATTGATTTAGTGTACAGGAGACTCGTCAGTTTGAAATAATAATATATACATACAATGTAGTTATAAAATCACAGTACATAATTATATGTTTTTATCCTGCTCAAATACTCAGTGGAGTATTTGGACATGATGGTTGTGTGTATAAAGTTGTCTGACAAGGGGAAGGCCTCAAACACAGCCAACTGATTCAGCTCAAATATGGTAGGTCACTTGTGTACAATCTAAAACGAAGGAATCTAATGTATTTTAGGTCAACACCCCCACATTTTTGAGAAAATCACCCCTAAAGGTAATGACGAATAATCGACTCAAAATTGGAGGGATCGATAGATAATTGTAAATAGAGCATTTTTCATTGTCAGGTAACGGGTCAGCAAACGCATACTTTTCCAGAAATCGGAGAAACAAGCTTTTACAACTGTCACTTCTGTACTCACATGGTAAATGCTTTCCACTATAGCCTAGGTAACTGGCTGGGAATCGGGGAACCTGGTTTTGAATCTCGAAGAAACCTAGTGGTCTTTATTCGTCTTGTTTGTATTTTTCCAAATCACACTTGATAGGGGTTGGAGGGTTAATAAGGTGCACAGTAAAAGTAATACCGCCAAACTGCACACCTGTGTGCCAGCTGTGTGGTGTTTATTTCTATTGCCTGGTTAAAAACTCTATTTCCAGGCTTCAGAATTGCAGTGTGCTTCTGGAAACCCAGTGGGAATTGCACAACCGTACAGATGCAATAACTGTTCACAGCATAAATCATAACCAACTCTCAGCACCAATTTTTCAGGCAATGATATCGTTTGCATCACAATTAATTCTCGAAAAAGATATATTTTTAAATGTAAACCAAGTTTGTTTTCAGCCGACTCTTCAGAAGGAACAATGTAGCTGTCAGACGATTGCATTCATTAGATGTTCTTGGTACCATGAGTACATTTATTTCAAACATTTGTATGACCAGTACCATCCATCAAGTTGTTCGAAGAAAAGTGAGAACACATAACAGTGACTGGAAGAGCCATTTTAAAGTGACCTAGAGTAACATTTTAGTTGTTTAGTATCCAAAGAGGTTTGAAAAATTTATTTGCCTACCTTTTTATCATTCCTTACTATTTTACTTACCTTATTAAACCTCCCATCCTTATCAAGTGAGATAAGGAAAAATAAAAACGAGGTTTCTTCGAGATTCAAACCCTGGTTTTCCGATTCCCAGCCAGTCACCTTGCCCCTTGCACTATCGGCACAGTTGGCAGAAAGCGTTTACCATGTGGGTACAGAAGTGGCAGTTGTAAAAGATTTTTTCCTCGATTTCTGGAAAAGTATGCGAATGCAGACCCCATAACTGATGATGAAAAATGCTCTATTTCCCCTTTGAGTGATTCAGTGAATGTATGTGTTTCTTTTTCTGATGAAGTTCTGTTTATGCGATTATCTATTTTTGTGTCTGTCAGCAGTTCAGCAAGCCTCTTTATGGAGAGTTGTTATCTAGCCTCCATTATTGACATTCACACAATCACTCAGACAACTACACACATGCAACCAGCATGTCCAGCCACTCCAGCGTCACAAGCATCAGACTGTGAGTGGCATGGGGAGTGGATAGGGAAGGATGTTGGGTTATCCATCATGCAACATGGAACTTTCAGTCTCCACCCTTACCTGGCATCCTTTCCCCTTAATTCCCAAACTCTCTCAACAGTCTAGCCTAAACGGCCGAAAGCTATAATGTTATTGTCTGTTATTTGTGCCTTTCTGCAGCTCATCATATGTCTCTGTGGTAATTTTCTACATCTAATGACATAGACTTCTAATTAATAATTTTATATAAGGCAAAGATTCATATTAACAAAGAGATTCAGTCAGCATAAGCACAAATAGTTTCAGCTACATTTTGAAATTTCTTGCCTACAGTATTTATCATAAGGCAAATTATGATTACCGTTTACAAGTCAGTTAAAACAGTTACAGTTCAAAATGCAGACCCATAAAATATTTTGTAGTTAGGGAACTAGCAATTTGTTCCTGCTCCACCCATCATAAAATTCACCTCCTACCGTGAAATAGTCTATGCAAAATGAACCTGTAATGAAGAAACATGTATGGCCATCTAAATGGAAAGTCTACCCAAACAGTCTGGTAGATACTTTAAACCAAAAAATCTACCACACTTATGATGTGTTTTATGTTCTTATGTCTAGCACTTATAACTCAGTCACTGTAACCTCTAATTACTTTCTGTTGTGAATTTATAATTAAGTGTTACTAATGACGAAGTAATCTCTAACAGAGACTTGTAATGACAGTGCTGATTAGTGAGAACAAAGGCTTTCTGCGCACCTGTGGTTAATTCTGGTTACAACTTTCAATCTAATGAACACTGCAATATTTGTTCTGAATTGCATGGCTTCATACTACGTGATTTATTTTGTAACTTTTGTTGACCAATTATTTCTCATTCTTAAACAATCATGAACTACCATGTTTATGTTAAGCTACTGCACTCAGATTACAATTATAGAACAATTACTGCTTGTAGAATCTGTACCAACAGAATTACATGAGACTCAAATGGCCAATAACAACACTGACAAAGTCAGCCTTTTATTAAAGTGTTTTTTGGTGTTGATTACATTACAGAAATAGACCAGTTTCCCCAGAACCTTTTCAGTCAGTTTTTGTCAGATGTGCTACTAATTAAGAACATCTGCGCAAGTAAATCAAATAGTCTACAACTGCTCCATATTCAGTAACAGCACCTACAGTTTATTACATTTTGCAAGAACTGTAAGAAATAAAGTGCTAGGAAACAACAATCACATTAACATACCATTGATGTGTCAACAGGTGTTGGCACAAATGCTGTATCATCTTCAACAGGCCATGGACCCGAAAGCACACATTTATTGAGGTTCCCAAAGTAGAAACAAGGATCAATGGAAAGAACTTGCTGAGGAAGTAAACTTTCAACTAGGGGTGAAAATTCCTCTGGTGGAATGTATTTCAGTCGTCCTTGGTCTCCACCAAGTAGAAATCGACAACTGGAAAGAAAAAAATGGAAAAAGTTAGATAAAGCAGCTTCTTTTGTGATAGATGCAATTATTTGAAGAACTTATTCTTAAAATGTAGAATAATACCACCTGAGTACAGACAACAACTATAACATTGGTCTTCTCACTGTGAAGATCAACTTTTTTAAAACAACTGTAAAAAGTCATCACCAGTTGCTACAATTTTAACCACCACACATTATACTATCATAATAGTGCATATCTATTTGTTCTATCAATCACTGTTTATACTTGAATATTTTATAGAAGAATCACTGTTTATACTTGAATATTTTATAGAAGAATAATTTGCTACTCAACACAGAGACATTTAGATGATCGATAGAAAGGTACACGTAACAGATTACAACTTACTAATAGCTTTCAGCGGTTAAAGCCTCCGTCTCTCTCTCTCTCTCTCTCTCTCTCTCTCTCTCTCTCTCTCTCTCTCACACACACACACACACACACACACACACACACAGAGAGAGAGAGAGAGAGAGAGAGAGAGAGAGAGAGAGAGAGAGAGAGAGAGAGAGAGAGAATATTTCTCTGTCTGACAAAGACTGTTTACTTGTGTGTGCCTTTCTGTGGCTCATCAAGATGTCTCTGTGGTCAGCAACATATCATTATCAAAAATAATGTTGAATCCTTCCTGGAATTTCCACTGTTTGTTCTTGGTAATACTTTCCGCCCCCCCCCCCCCCCACGCACAAAAAAGGGGTTGCATCACCATGTTTCATGGTGTTGGGTTCTTGAGCCTTTACATAAAAGTGGAATAGAGATGTACAAAAATAGCATTTCAGTTCTCTTTATTACTCATGAAAACAGAAATTGACAAGTTGTATGACAATAAAATAGACATATTGAATTTGTGTTCCAGACTGCAGCATAAACAAATACCTCTGATACTCAGTAACACATCCTCTTGCACCGATGAATGCCTGTATTCGTTGTGCAATACTGTCAACTAGATCGTCAAGGGACTGTTGGTCCAGATTGTCCCACTCCTCAATGGAAATTTAGCTAGATCTCTCAGATTGGTTGGTCCAAAAACAGCCCTTTTCAATGTATCTCAGGCATGTTCAATATGGTTCAAGCCTGGAGAACATGCTGACCACTCTAATCTTACAATGTCATAATCAAGGAATGCATTTGCAAGATGTGCACGATGAGTGCAAGAATAGTCACTCATTGAAGTGAGTCCTTCATGAAAATCACCAAAATGCTGCCAATATTGTCGCATTATACTTTGGTGGGTGTCATCCCTATACTGTACAGTCATTCGATTGCCTTCTATGACAGCAAGTGTTGTGCAGTAGACCCACATAATTCCACTCCAAATTATCAACAAACCACAACTTGCAGAACTGACTGCATGGTGTGACTACAATGTTCAGACTCACCAGGATGCCTCCTAAAAGTCTCTGGCAATAGTGTGGCTGACGGCAAATGCAAGTCTCATCAGTGAATAGCACTTGATGCCAATTCTGATGAGTCCATTTGGCATGCTATTGGGCCCATCTGTACTGTGCTATATGGTGTCTAGGTATCGCTCTTGCGAAACACAGCTTGTCCTTTATTCACATGAAGTGTTAAGTGCCATCGACAAGGGATCTCAAATCGATTCCATATTTCTGGATTTCCGGAAGGCTTTTGATACTGTACCCCACAAGCGGCTTCTAATGAAATTGCGTGCTTATGGAATATCTCCCCAATTGTGTGATTGGATTCACAATTTCCTATCAGAAAGGACACAGTTCGTTGTAATTGACGGTAAGTCATCGAGTAAAACAGAAGTGATATCTGGCGTTCCACAGGAAAGCGTTATTGGTCCCCTACTCTTCCTCGTGTTTATAAACGATTTAGGAGATAATCTGAATAGCTCCCTTAGACTGTTCGCGGATGATGCTGTCGTTTATCGGTTAGTGATGTCAACAGAGGATCAAAAGCAACTGCAAAGCGATTTAGACAAAATTTCTACTTGGTGCGAAAATTGGCAATTGACACTAAATAAAGAAAAGTGTGAAGTAATACACATGACCACTAAAAGAAATCCGCTGAACTTCAATTACGCGATAAATCAGTCAAACCTTAAGGTCGTAAATTCTACCAAATACCTAGGAGTTACAATTACGAACAACTTTGACTGGAGAGAACACATAGAAAATATTGTGGGGAAGGCGAACCAAAGGTTACGTTTCATTGGCAGAACGCTTAGACGATGCACCAGCTCCACCAAAGAGACTGCCTACATCACACTTGTGCGTCCTCTCTTGGAGTACTGTTGCCCCTTGTGGGACCCTCACCAGGTGGGACTGACGGAAGATATTGAGAAGGTTCAAAGAAGGGCAGCTTGTTTTGTTTTATCACGTTACGGGGGGGAAAGCGTCACGGAAATGTTGCACGAATTGGGGTGGAAATCATTAAAAGAAAGACGTTATTCATTGCGGCGTGATCTGTTTGCGAAGTTTAAATCACCGACTTTTAGTTCTGACTGTGAAAATATTTTGCTAGCACCCACCTACTTAGGGAGACATGACCATCCCAATAAAATAAGAGAAATCAGATCGAAAACGGAACGATTTAGGTGTTCTTTCTTCCCGCGCGCTATTAGAGAATGGAACGGTAGAGAAAAGTTATGAAGGTGGTTAATGAACCCTCTGCCAGGCACTTAAATGTGATTTGCAGAGTATCGATGTAGATGTAGAAAGCTGGATCTTGTTACGGATGTCGAGATTGAAGTTACATGACATACTGTTTGAGTCGAAACACGACAGCCTGTGACATTATTCAGCATGGTAGCATTCCTCTCAGGGTTTCTCTGAGCTGAAATCCATAAGTAGAAGTCATGAGCTGCTGTGGTAACCTTTTGGGGGCAAGATCAATGCAAATCACTGACAATTCCTGTACCTCCTCCATGTCCTAACAACATCGCTTTGGTTCACTCTAAGACACCTGGAAACTTCCCTTGATGAGAGTCCCTACTGACACAAAGTAACAATGCATATAAGATCTAATTTGGGCTCGGTAGAAGTACAGTGAACACAAGCTTTATGACTGGAACTGATTGGCTGTCTTACACATACTGTCGCATTGGCACTGCTCGTGCATGGTTGTTTACAGCTTTGTGCAGGTTGAGTGATAATCTAAGGAGCTGTGTTCTTGATACAATACACTCATTCAACATCAGTGTTCAGGAGACCTTAGAACCAAGGTTAACTTATGCAACACTTTTTTGGTGTGGGGTATGTGCAGTATGAGGAAAGGTAAAAATAATGGGTTATAGACAGTCTTGTAGAAAAGATAACCACAATCACAACTTAATTTTCGCCCCAGACTTCGTCAGAAAAGAGCATACATACATTCACAAATGTTCCACAGGACATCAGCATTAAGTATTATTGTGACCTAGAGTACATCAGGTTATAATTAATCAACTGTAAGTCTGTAGGTTGTTTTTCAAACAGTAGATTTACAAGGTGTCTGGAAAAGAAGTCCTTGCTTTATAATTAAATATCTCAAAAACGAATATCGATAGAAGAGGCATTGAAAAGCAATTTTTATTGTGAAAGCTGTACAAAATAATTTGAAAAGCTGACAAAAGATTGTGCTGTATGCCATGCAGCTTGTGAAGTATCAACTTGCATAATGAAACAAATCTGTTGCATGTCATCTTGCAATCACATCACAATCTTTTTCAAAATTCCCACCTCTCACAGTGCAAAAGGAACTACAAAGGAAAAATGAAATCTGCCATTGTGTCCTGCAGTCTATCAATAGAAATGGAGTCAGGAGCCTTACATATCGACGATTCAAGCTCGTCCAGTGTTGTGGAATTGTTTCATTAGACAGTGTCTTCCAAGGTGGTCCACAAAAAGTAGTCATACAAAGCAGATCAGGCAAATATTGAGACCAATCCATCACTGTGCCAGTAAATTTGCAATAATCCAAAGCAATGACCCTGTTGCTGAAGTAGTCATTAAGAAAGTGAAAAACCTGTTCAGAGCAAAGTGGACTGCCACCATCTTGCATAAACAACTCTGTGACTGGTTGATCCTCCAGCATTACATGTGTGGCAACAAATTGTCCCAAATGTGTTTTTATTTGTATTATTTGTGTCTATCGGTGAGCCTGTGCTTTGGGTAAGTCAAAACAATCTGAAACCTCTGTCCTGTCCAAAGGCCTCACCTTTAGCCCTACTCCTAAATTCAACAGCCCTTGTCAAAGATTTACTATCTATACTCGTAGTCTTTGCTGGAGATATTACTTTGCCATGAAGAAAAATAATCCTACTCCTAATTATCCAGCTCCCCAAGACATCATTCAATTTGAACCCTGCCTGGAAGAGTTCCGTCCTCCGTCACAGCGAGACCCAACTGCTCTTCCTCAAAATCACCCTCTTCAAACCTTCCAGGAATTCCTTTCTTCCAACCTTGCCTCTCAGTCTTTCCTGAGAAACCTTAATCCTACTCTCAAGATTACCGCAGCTGAATCCCGAGCTATCCATGATCTGAAGGCTGACCATTCCATCATCATTCCCTCAGCCGACAAGGGATCCACGACCGTGGTACTTGATCGGCGGGAGTATGTGGCTGAGGGACTGTGTCAGCTTTCAGAGAGTACCACATATAAAGTCTGTCAAGGCAATCCGATTCCTGATGTCCAGGCAGAGCTTCAAGGAATCCTCAAAACCTTAGGCCACCTACAAAACCTTTCACCTGACTCCATTAACCTTATGACCCCTCCAACACCCCGCACCCCCACCTTCTACCTACTTCCCAAGATTCACAAACTCAATCATGCCGGGCACCCCATTGTGGCCGGTTACCAAGCCCCTACAGAACGAATCTCTGCCTACATAGACCAACACCTTCAACCCATCATGTGAAGTCTCCCATCCTTCATCAAAGACATCAACCACTTCCTCGATCGCTTGAAATCCTTACCCAGCCTGTTACCTCCAGAAACCATCCGTGTAACCATTAATGCCACTTCCTTATACACAAATATCCCACATGTCCAGGGCCTCGCTGCGATGGAGTATTTCCTTTCACGCTGACCACCCACTTCCCTACCTAAAACCTCTTTCCTTAATACCCTAGCCAGCTTCATCCAAACCCACAACTTCCTCACTTTTGAGGGCCAGACACACCAACAACTAAAGGGAACAGCCATGGGAACCAGGATGGCCCCCTCGTACGCAAACTTATTCATGGCACACTTAGAGGAAGCCTTCCTGGATACCCACGCCTTTCATCCCAAGGTTTGGTATAGATTCATTGATGACATCTTCATGATCTGGACTCACAATGAAGAAGAACTCCAGAATTTCCTCTTCAACCTCAACTCCTTTGGTCGCATCAAATTCACCTGGTCCTATTTCAAATCCCATGCCACTATCCTCGATGTCGACCTCCATCTGTCCAACGGCCAACTTCACACATCCGTCCACATCAAACCAACCAATAAACAACAGTACCTCCATTATGACAGCTGCCATCCATTCAACATTAAATGTTCCCTTCCCTACAGCTTAGGTCTTCATGGCAAACGAGTCTGCTCCAGTCCCGAATCTCTGAACCAGTACACCAATAACCTAATAACAGCTCTCACATCCCGCAGCTATCCTCCTGAGGTGATACAGAAGCAAATTGCTAGAGCCACTTCCTCATCCCCCCAAATTCAGAACCTTCAACAGAAGAACCCCAGAAGTGCCCCTTTTGTCACAGGATACTTTCCGGGACTGGAGCGGACTCTGAATGTGGCTCTCCAGCAAGGATACGACTTCCTTAAATCCTGCCCCGAAATGAGATCCCTCCTTCATGACATCCTTCCCACTCCACCGAGAGTGTCTTTCCGCCGCCCACCTAACCTCAATAACCTCCTAGTCCATCCCTATGAAATCCCCAAACCACTTTCCCTACCTTCTGGCTCCTACCCTTGTAACCGCCCATGTTGTAAAACCTGCCCTATGCACCCTTCCACCACCACTTACTCCAGTCCCGTAACCCGAAAGGTGTACACGATCAAGTGCAGAGCCACTTGCGATAGTAGCCATGTGATTTACCAACTGACATGCCTGCACTTTGAAGTGTTCTATGAGGGAATGACTAGCAACAAACTGCCCATTCGCATGAATGGTCACAGGCAGACAGTGTTTGTTGGTAATGAGGATCACCATGTGGCTAAACACACCTTGGTGCACGGCCAGCACATCTTGGCCCAATGTTACACCGTTGGTTATCTGGGTACTTCCCTCCGAAACCAGTCTTTCAGAACTCCGGAGATGGGAACTTGCTCTTCAGCATATTCTCTCTTCCCGTTGCCCACCTGGTCTCAACCTCCACTAAATTAAAATTCCCGCCCACCATCTTTAACATCTTTGCCTTAATACTCTGGAGAGAGCCTCTGCCTCAAGTGGTATCTCTGTCCAACTTCTTTGCTTTCTACAGTATGTCTGTCTAGGTGTGTTTGCGTTTGTGTATATGTATGGGTGTCTGTGTATTTGTTTACCTTCCTTTTTTCCCCCAAGGTATGTCTTTCCTCTCCCGGGATTGGAATGGCTCCTTACCCACTCCCTTAAAACCCTCATTGTTTCCTTTTCCCTCTCCTTCCCTTCTGCCTGAAGAAGCAGCTAGGCTGCGAAAACTAGCATTTTTGTGTGTGTTTTATTTATTTGTAACTATCACTACCTGTGCTCCTTCGCCTGGTAAGTAATCTTCATCTATTTTTTATATATATTTTTCATGCTAGGAGTTTTTCCTCATCTAATTATAGAAGGAAACTTTCCTGGTGAGATAAATTTATATAAAAAATAGAAAACGGATGAATTACCCAAAGGGCAGGCTCATCAACAGACACAAATAAAATCACACACATACAAGCTTTCGCAACTGTTGGTCGCTTCTTCAGGAAAAGAGGAAGGATATGGGTTTTAAAGAAGTGGAAAAGGAGTCATTACAATCCCAGGAGTGGAAGGACTTACCTTAGGGGTGTAAAAGGAAGATAAACAAATACACACTCACTCACACATATCCAAACGCAAACACACCTAGACAGACATCTTTGCCTCGATTCTCTGGACAGAGCCTGTGCCTCAAGTGGTATCTCTGCCCAACTTCTTTGCTTTCTACAGTATGTAGGAGAGGGAAAAGAAAATGATGAGGGTTTTAAGGGAGTGGGTAAGGAGCCATTCCAATCCCGGGAGAGGAAAGACTTATCTTGGAGGGAAAAAAGGAGGGGAAACAAATACACAGACACCCACACATATACACAAACGCCAACACACCTAGGCAAACATACTGTAGAAAGCAAAGAAGTTGGACAGATATACCACTTGAGGCAGAGGCTGTTTCCAGAGAACCGAGCAAAGATGTTAAAGATGGTGGTCGGGAATTTGAATTTAGTGGAGATTGAGACTAGGTGGGGAACGGGAAGAGAGAATATGCTGAAGGGCATCTCCAGCGTTCTGAAAGATTGGTGTCGGCGCGAAGTATCCAGATAACCTGGACGGTGTAACACTGTGCCAAGATGTGCTGGCCATGCACAACAGGGTGATCCTCATTACCAACAAACACTGTCTGCCTGTGACCGTTCATGTGAATGGACAGTTTGTTGCTGGTCATGACCAGCAACAGACTGTCAATACTTCCAATAAAGAAAAATCCTATTTCTCTTTAACACCTACAATAAATGAATACAAAGATTGCAAATCTACATTAACATACATTTTTCTGACACTTTTGGCACGATTACATCTAAAATGTCATCACACAGCCCACACATTAATGACTTGCATCAACTTTCAAATCACACAAAGAGCTAGAAAATCAGTTGCATTATCTGTGACTTTCAGTTTTACCAGCAGCCCTTCATCATAATACTATTATTGTCATATATTTTGCATTTCTGACTGGCATGAACAATGTTAACATCTGCAATGATGGCAGACAACACGTATGGAGGACACTACACTATCAACAAAGCTTCCTTTCCTACACAAAAAGTCTTTTGTTCAATTCTACATTAACTGTATAGTTACTGAGTTCCACTGAATGAGATGGTAACTGATTTTTGCAGGATGGCTCGTAGGATAACATTGAAATGCAGGATATTTTAAATATTTTCTAACATAGTTAGAGGCTGCAGGATAAGACTTTCAAAAAAAGAATTATTCTCCAAAATGCAGTGTATTATTGAAATACTAAGCAATCACACAATACACAAAGCTCTCTTTCATTAGTAGTATCAATGAGACTCATTACCACGAATTGTATCACACAAAATGGTGGGGAAAAAAACTTAAAATAATATTTACCTGAGTTTGGAAGAACAGCTGATTACAGGGAAAAACATCCCATCTAGATTAAAATTCCTGAATGATCCTTTGACCTTCTGACCGTTAAAAGTGAATGTTATTACTGGTACTGTCAAGTCAAAGGCACAGCCCACAACATCTCCTTTCTTTATGTACGGCTCATTTGGATTATTCAGCACATGAGTTTTTCTTCCACCTGGAAACAATAAACGGAAGTTTAATTCTACATATTAAATGGAAACACTGTGAAGCCTTGTAACTTCCTAAGACACACCAAGAAATGTGTCACTGAAATGCCTGTTTTTTATTAAATTAATTTTTTGCATCTGAAGCTTTCTGAATGTTGGCTACCAGTGTTAAGAAAACAACTCCATAACTATGAATGTAACCAGTATGAAGGGTACAACTCCATAACTATGAATGTAACCAGTATGATAGGGTAAGCGTTTCATCTGGTACAATGATGGAATAGTTTTCATCAGAGCTACAAAAGCATTTTTCTAAATCAAGTAAATTTGTTTGACTTTTTAGCTGTTGTTAATAGTCGGTTTAGTAAAGACAAACTAAATAAATCAGAATGTGAATTAGGAAAACAACCATGGTGCGACCAGTTAAGGAATTCAAATAATGTGCCGTCATGCTCTTCAGTTTGCAGAGTAACTTGATACAGCTCTCAACCCTACTCTATCCTGAGCAAGACTCTTTATCTCCTCATAAGAGTAGCAGCCCACATCTATTTGAACCTGCTTATTGGATTCCTTTCTTGGTCACCCTATGTGAGTTTTAACCCATACAATTCCTTCCATTGGGAAAATCACAATTCCTTTATATCTAAGAATGTGTCCAACCAATCAGTCTCTTCTTTGTAGTCAAGCTGTGACAGAAATTTATTTTATCCCCAATTCTGTACAGTATTTCCTCATTTGCTGCACAATAAACCCACCTAAAATTCAGCATTCATCTGCAGCACCACATTTCAAAAGCCTCTATCCTCTTCCTGGCTGAACTATTTATCACCCATGTATCACTACTGTTTAAAGCAACACTTTACACAAATACCACCGATACAGAATCCCCAACAAATAAAATAATATTTGATGTAATAAATTTCTCTTTTTCAGAAACACTTTTCTTCCCATTGCCATTTTTTATCATTTGTACTGTGATCAAAGTATGTTATTTTACTGCCCAACTAACAAAACTCATCTACCACTATCATTGTTTTCTTACATAATCTAATTCCTTCAGCATCGCCTGATTTTGTTAGACTGCATTCTATTACCATTGTTTTGCTCTTGTAAATGTTCATTTCATTTGCTCGTTTCAAGACAAAATCCATTCCATTCAATTGCTCTTACAGGTCCTTTGCAGACCATGACCGAATAACAATATCATCAGCAAAACAAAACGCTTTTATTACTTCACCCTGAACATTAATTCCTTCTCCAAATTTCTCATTGGTTTCCTTTACAGCTTGCTCAATGTACAGATTGGATAACATCGGGGAAAGGCTACAACCCTATCTTACTCCCTTCCCAACCAATGTTTCCCTTTCATACCTTTAACTCTTTACAACTGCTATTTGGTTTTTGCACAAGTTGCAAATAACCTTTCACTTCCTACTGACTTCAGAATTTGAAATAATAACGGACAAAATATTGCTACAATCAATGTATATATGGAGAATGATATTTTCACTCTGCAGCAGAGTGTGTACTTATATGGAACTTCCTGACAGATTAAAATTATATGCCAGAACCAGGATTCGAACCTGGAATCAGGTGTGTGTGTGTGTGTGTGTGTGTGTTTGTACATGGGAGAAGTCATGAGTCTCACATGGTACACTGGGGTGGTTGGTCGCAGTGTGTGGTTGGGGTGAGTGTGGCAAGCAAAAATCTGCAAAATATGAAGCAATAAATACTCCCACGAAAAGCTATAAACTCTGTGACTTAAGGAATTGCAGCTTTGAGTCTCACCTTGTGTACTTAGTCATGGATCTAAATGAATGAAAGGTTAAGGTTTATCTAATAATGGAAAGTCCAGGTTGGAATTAATAATATAGTAATAGAACAGTTTACAATTCACCGCAAAGACGTGACGGGCTGCGTTGGGCACACAAAAAAGACACACACATAAAACACTTTCAGCTATTGGACATGGTCTTCTTCAGAATTAGGAACATTCACACAATCATGCAGGCACACAAAACACTCACTCAACCGTCAGCTCCAGCTGCCGTACTTCGAATCCACATTAAGGTTTGGCACTATTTCTTTTACTCGCTTAGCTTCAGTTATAGTAGCATGGCTTACAACTGAAAAGTTCTGCCTTGCACATCTCATACTGATCACCTACAGTGGCTTTGATTTGACAGATATATAAATTAAACTCGTGATTATGCATTACAAATTTATAGAGTTAGTTAACTTCAAGTGCTCACACAGCACAGTTAGTTGAAAGGAATACAACAATTTCTTGCTTAATGTCATCACAGTGGCAATGTATATAAGAACTGTCACATCACTGGTATTGGCAGAGATGTTATAAAGAGGGCACTTGTGGTGAAAAACATGAACAATTTTGTATGAAGATCTAATAATTAGTAACACTGTGTTGTTGTATAACAGCACTGGGACCTGTGTTTGAACAAATTGTTCATGTCAAATGATTGAGAACTTTATAGATACAATCATTCAGTTCCTCCTCTACTTTAAGAGAGACAAGATAGAATAACTGAAGAGTGATTATCTAATAATCGAAAGCCAAGCTGGAATTAACAATATAGTAATAGGACAGTGTACAACTCACAGCAAAGATGTGATGACGAGCCGCAACAGGCACATAAAAAAGGCACACACATCCAACACTTTCAGTTATTGGCGATGGCCTTCTTCAGAAATAGAAACATTCATGCAATCACACAAGCATAATTCGAAGTGCGGCAGCCAGAGATGACAATGGCGCACCTGTGTGATTGCATGAATGTTCTTATTTCTGAAGAACGTCATAGCTGATAGTTGAAAGTGTTGTATGTGTGTGCCTTTTTTATGTGGCTCAGTGCGACTTGTCGTCATGCCTTTTCGGCGAGTTGCAAACTGTCCTATTACTATATTGAAGAGCTTTATTTAATATTTGTGGTTTGATTTTAATGAAAGGTATTCCAAAATTTATGTATTGTGACAACTTTACATCAGTAAAAGGAAGAAACAAAAAGGGACATAAAAATATATTGGAGCAGAATGTCCAAATATAAAAAGAACTGTATGCAATCCTGATTAGCGCCAAAAAGGCAAAATTTGGTGCGGAACACCGAAACTGATCAAGAAAGAGAGGCACATCTAGCAGTGTCACATATGTAAAAGAAGTCTTTTACAGAATTTTTATCTTCTATTATTAAATTAATAAAACAGCTAACTGACAAGACTGTAGTGAAGTTATCACCAGCTAGTGGATTACTGTAACAAAAAACTAACAATTAAAGAGAATAGTGGCAAAAATGGATGTGGACAATTAAACACTGTATGAACTGAGACTGACTGACAAACAAAGTAGATATTTTATAAACATACAATTTGATAGTTAACTGTTGTCTTAAAAAAATGTCAGAAATCATGCTCACATAGAGCTCATGAGAATTATGGAGGGACTGATGATGCGTGGAGCAGAACATCTAACAGACACTAGATTTTGCCCAATTCTGAGCATTTAGCTTTTCTTCTGGCAGAGCATGCACACACACATTTACATGTGTGAGCCATGAAACACATGAGATTGTGTGTGTGAATGCATATGTGTGCTCTTGTCATAACAAGACCAAAGAGCTCAAAAGCTAGCAACATTTATAATTTTAGAATACATTTCTAGAGAAACAGCGAACATTAATGAAATTATATTCTTTTAAAAAACAGTCTCGATCGCAAGAGAATTTTCATTGTTCTTGAAATATCTCCAAGTGCATGACTAGGTAATGAATTTATAATTTTAGAATACATTTCTGGGGAAACAGCCATTGTTCATGAAATTATATTTAAAAAAAAAAAAAAAAAACAATAAAAATTCTCTTGCAATTGAGACTGTGTAAATTATTATTATTTTAATTTAGCAACATTTCGTTTTGCTGCAGACAGGCACATATAAAAGACAAATACACGTGCATAATGTAGCTTTCGCCCACAGTCAGAAAGTAAAATACATTCATACAATCAAACACTTGCACACGTGAGACATATGACTTCTGTTTCCAGCTGCCACACCTAAGAGTTACATCAATAGTGAGAGATATTCAGAATTGAGAGAGGCAGGATACAGGACATGGGTGGGGGTAGGGATATTGGCACTATTGGATTGAGTTAACAGCAACTAGATGGGAGGAAAAGGATGTGAAATGTAGCTTTGTAGCCCACTGATGAAGGAGAGGGGCATGTGGGGAGGGAAGGGAACAAGAAAGGGAGAAACATAGAAGGGGAAACTGCAGCAAACAATAAGGGTCAGCCAAATGAATTGGGAGGAAATGCAGGATGGAAGAGGTGGAAACTCTTGCCTTGGTGGTGTGGGTACAGTTGGTTGACATAGTTTGAGGTCAGTATAATTTTGAGACCTGAGAATAAGTTTAAAGATAACTCCCATCTGCAAAGACCAGAAGAGCTTGTGGTTGAGCAGAAGCCCCAGATGGCCTGGAGCCACGAAGCAGCCAGTGAAATCAAGCATGTTATGCTCAGCAGTTTGTTAAATCACAGTTTGGCCCCCTTGCTCTTGGCCACAGTTTGGCAGTGGTGTTTTATTATGATGGACAGCTGTTTACTACTCACAGTACTATAAAAAGCTAGGCAGTGATTTCAGTAGAGTTTGTAAATAACATAGCTGTTTTCGTACATTGCCCAGTGTCATGGGGTAGAATAAGCCTGTGATGGGACTGGAGTAGGAAGTGCTGGGTTGGTGGATTGAGCAATCTTATTCCCAGGTCTTCCTATAGGGATATGATCCTTCTGTCAAGAAGTTAAGATTGGGAGTGGCATAGGGATGGTCTGGGATTATGTACAGCTTGGGTGGGTGACAGACACCACTTTAGGGGAGGTGAAAAGGATCTTTTGAAGGATGTCTATAATTTGAAAACATGATGACAGGTAATCAAGGCCCTGGTGAAGAATGTGGTTCAGTTGTTCTAGCATGCTGGGGTGCTGGGTAACAAGGGGGCACTCTTCTTTGGCTAGTTTTTGGAGGTGGGAGGAAAGAGGATTGGTGCTGTGTGGGAATATAGCACCAGACAGCTTCTTGAAGATTAGGTCTGAGTGATAGCCTCCAATCCATGCTGAAATTCTTAGGCCCTTCAGTTACTCCCCGCTGAATTTATGTCCCTCCTTACCCCAACAACACCCCACAAACACTCCTTCTACATGCTCCCCAAAATCTACAAACAATTTATCTCAACTTCGGTAACTTATTGTCCCTGCACCCTCAAACCCCTCCTATCTTACAACTTTTCCCAATTCATGTCTCCCCACTGACTGCTGCTATTTTTTCCCTCTCTGCCCCTTTACCTTTTTCATTCTCCATCTCACACCTATCCCATCTGTCCAATACCTGCAAGCTTTTCCAAGTAGCACTGATAACTATACCACACCCTTTCCCCTTATCTTTCCACTTCCATTTCCCTCCTCAGACTGAATTTTAGTTTCCATTGTAACAGTTCAACGTGAAATTATAGTTGTGTGATTGTGTATGTGATGGGAGAGGGGTGGGTGGGAAGGGGAGTGTGTGTGTGTGTGTGTGAGAGAGAGAGAGAGAGAGAGAGAGATAGAGAGAGAGAGAGAGAGAGGGCACAGGTGTTTTTTTGTATTTCCTAAATACATATATGTGGTGTCTTGTAATCCATCCTCACAATATTGCTGATATTTTAACCTGGATTTTCCACTGTTATACAAAATCAAATTATCTGTTATGTGTTCCTGTGCTCCACACTTTTACTAGCTTGAGGTGATTTTGCCTTTTGCTTATTTTACATTGCTCCACCCAAGAATTTCAGCTGTTGATATGAGATGTACATAATATTCTTTCTTACCTGTCCAGAGGTAGGCTCCATCAAACCCGTAAGAATAAAGATCATCACCCACTCCATTTCCACCCCATTTCTCACCACCTCCAGGGTAAGGGCAATACCTGAAAAATAGATCATTACATCATACTTTACTACATATTACTTGTGTAAAAAATTACAACAGAAACAGTGCTCTGTAAATGATTTTAGGTGTTTCTTAATTGAATATCTGCAATAATTACTTGCATTAACTGCTTTGATTTTTTTATTAGTCTACAGCAAAATATCTTAATTTCACTGAATCCAAACCTAATCAATGTCTTTTAAGCAAATACTATTATTTCTTTTAAATGTGGCTGCAGCAGCTTTGTGGCAACAATCAACAACTGAGGACTGATAACCTTATATACTGCCTCACCACAGATACCATAACAGAAGTGTTTGTACTCAACTGTGTTTGTTTGTTCTTATTTAATATACCAGTTTTAACTTAAAATTCTAATGAGTGTAAAACATGCAAAGACTTCATTTTCAATATATTAAGGTGTGACAGCATCACAAATAAATAAATGAATACACACACACACACACAATCGCAAGTGTGTGTGTGTGTGTATTCATTTATTTATTTGTGTATTCATTTATTTATTTGTGATGCTGTCACACCTGTGCTCCTTCGCCTGGTGAGTAATCTTCGTCTATTTTTTATATTTTATTTTTCCTGCTAGGAATTTTTCGTCTTAATAATCAATATATTAAGGGTTCATCTATGAACTTGAACAAGAGCAGAGGTTTGGTATTTTGGAAAGCTAGGAAGGTATCTAAATCTAATCCTCTAGATGGCCAATAAATAGTTTGTTGAGATGGCCAATACATAGTTTGTCATAGGAGGGTGCCATACTGGTGCCCATGACTGTTGCAGATCTGAGTGTACAGTATTCCTAGAAAGTTTACAATCAAATCCATGGTACAGCCATGGGAACCTGTATGGCACTCTCCCATGCCAACCTTTCATGGGCTGTCTAGAGGAAACCTTCCTAGCCTCCCAAAACCCCAAACCAACGGTCTGATTCAGGTTCATATTTATATGATTGGACTTGAGGCTAGGGCACCCTATCCTCATTACTTCACTACCTCGACTCCTTCACTCCCATCAGTTTCACTTGGTCCTTCACGAGGTCGTGAACCACCTTTCCCTTCTGTTCCCATCCTTTCTTCTTCCCTTCTCTCCCACCTGACGAAGGAACTCTGTTCCGAAAGCTTGTCCTTTTTGTCCCCTTTTTTCTTTTTCGTTTGTGTTACTATCGGCGGTACAGCACAATGACTGGCCAGCCATTCTATCTCTTTTTAACAATATTTATCATCTCTGAGGAGAATTTTCATCATTAATCGAGTACAGTTATCTTTATCTAATGGCATCATTAAAATGACAGTACACTTAATCTCAGCACCATTAGTCTTTATTTTTAATAAATGTGAGTAATTTGATTTTTTCCTGATATAAAAGTTATCCCAGTTTTCATAAAAGGAGATAAATAACTTTCTCAAAGCTATAGACCAGTCAAAATCGTCTGAATATTCTCAAAGATATTTGAGGTACTGCTACATACACAAATACACACCTGCTTAGAAAAATGCAATATCCTTTGCAAACAATTAGTTTAGTTTTCACACAGGGAGAAACACAACTGGGGCTGTCTTGGAAATCATCAATCAAACTGTAGCAGGTTTTGAGGACAGTAATGTGGTATCACTGGTGTCTTGTGATCTTTGATTGCATTCTGGTTGATATACTTCTATGAAAAGTTGAGTTTTATGTGGTGCAGGGGAGCATTTTTCCTTCAATAAATTCATTAAGCAACAGAACACAATATGTGCCAGTCAAAAAGTTACATTCTTCCTTAATAAAAAGCAGCACACATGTTCCACAAGGATTTATTCTTTGACCCTTCTTTTTCATTGATTTACCTTATATCATAGCCCACTCCGTTGTATGTTATGCCGATGTCATAACATTACTTACCACACATCATAACATTAAAGACCTAAATAATGTAAAAGAAAAAGCTCTTGATAAGGCCCTTGAAGGGTTTACAGCCAACAAACTCCTATGCTATCCCGATAAAACCCAATGACTTCAAATGAAGCACAGAATAAGTCGGTAAAACTTTTAGGTATCTACATTGACTCCAAACTATGATGGGAGAAATGTGGAAAATATCTATGGTGGCATACTTCATTTTGAAACTTAGGAGTACCTTAGGATGACATACTTTGAGATGTTTCAGTCATATATTTCATATGGTCTGATTATATGGAGATACTCTCATCATGCTAAGAATATTTTGCAGTTACAAAAAAAGTCTTACACATAATGTTTAAAAGAGACCATAGGCAACATTTTCCTATTTGCACAAGACTCAAAAACGTGATCAAGATTGTGTTTTTAAAAATATAAGCATTATAAATTGATATATTTACGCATCTGTGCTCTACATTAAAAATAATATTTCACAATTTGTTACCAGTGGGGAAATACATGGACTTAAGACCAGATCTAACACTAACTTGGCTGTACCAGAAGACTAGTTAGAAAGAACTGAAAATTCCCACAAAGTAAAGCCTCTTAAAATCTTCAGTAAACTACCAGTCCATGCTAGGTTTATGGCTCTAAAGACACTTAAAGATAAAGCTGGCTATTGAATAAACCATTTCATGATATTAATGCATCCATTAAAATGCCAGAGAACGATATCAGCATTTCAAAATTTTATGTACAACATCATAATTTTTTGTGTTAAAATAAAATAAATATACAAAATGCGTGTACACTGCAAGTACACAAGACCACATACACACACACACACACACACACACACACACACACACACGTACATGCGTGTGTACTTGCAGTGTACACATATTTTGTATATTTATTTTATTTTTCTCCACTCACCCGCCTCCCCACTCCATTCCTAAGCTGCATCTCGTTATCCACATCTAACCTATCCTCACCACCGTGACGTAACCTTCCTATCCCCTCTCCCCTCCCCTCCCCGATTTACTCGCCGCAGAGCATGATTCGAAGTGCGGCAGACGGAGGTGAGGGTTGTATGACTGTGTTGTGTGCCTGTGTGATTGTGTGAGCATTCTATTTTCTGAGGAAGGCCATGGCCGATAGCTGAAAGTGTTGTATGTGTGTGTCTTTTGTATGTGCCTGTCACAGCTTGTCGCCATGGCTTTGCGGTGAGTTGCAAACTGTCCTTACTATATTAATAATTAATTATGCGATGTGTTAAAGTATTGTGGTATGTAATTAAGTACTGTGTGTCAAAAACAAATACTATTCACACAGTATTGTACACCACTATTAGGGTGCGTTTATGCTGCCACCTTGCTACTCGCTTACATCGCACGGCGATGATGAATCAAACCCACAGAGTCTTACCAGCCCATTTATCATGCACCATTGCAGCTCACTGCTCGCTATGATCCTTGTTAGGTGATGATATCAAACAGGTTTTGTTTCACGCTATGACCATTGCCACCTAGCCTGAAACTTGCACTGTGATTGGTTGCTTCTAGTTCATACTAGCAGAGCGGCGTTTGACTGTTGCGGGTGTGGAACTCTCCTGACAAGGCGTTATGCATAGCAGTTTCAACTGGCACCAGCAGACCTGATTGGTTGTTGGTAGGAGGCAATGAGATGCTGCATATTTCTTAACCAGAGATTCAGACGCTGCGCGCCCTCAAGTACTATAATTCTTGTTTAACCTACACCTAACCTAACTTTCACTTTAGCCTTAAGAAGGTTAGTTATAGGTTAAACAAGAAGCCTCTCTTTTAGTACGTGAGGGCGCATAGTGCCCAAATCTCTGGTTAAGAAATATGCAGCACTTCATTGGCTCCTAGAAACAACCAATCAGGTCTCCTGGTGCCAGTTGAAACTGCTATGCATAATGCCTCGTACTCTTGTGCCCATCGTGCAAAATATTGTTTGTTAGAAGTAGTTTCAGTACAGGCAACAATGAGTGAAGATCTGAAGCAGATGAATATTACGTCTGAAAACCCGATCTGGGTAGTTTTTGAGCTGTTGTTAGTACTCGTGAAAGTACCCGTAGTGAGGACGTTCAGCATTCAAAGGATGCACAACATACTTCTACCTCCTTCTCCTTTCCAACAACAACATTTTTGCAGCGAACAAATCACTGTCACTATGTTCAAACGATTTGGAGAACATGTTTGACATTTCAAGCTACTGCAGTTGTGCACTCAGCTGTAATGTAACAGCTGCAGGAGAACAAACACGGCAAACAACGAATGCAACAAGGCTGCCAGCGAGCAGCGAGCTGCCAGCAGCGAACTGTCAGCTGCGAGTGGCAGCAAAAAACGCACCCTTATACAATATAGCTTATAGCATTGATAATCAGCACCTTTCCTTGTGTTTTCATTATTTTATGTTAAATGTACACTATGTTTAACTGATATTAGATTATTTTATTATCATGTCTGAAATACTTCAGCCTGTATCATGATGAAATCAATATCATTGTCAAATGATCTATGGTGAATAAAATTCTCAATTCTTGATTGGTGGATTTAATAATTTACGAGGTGAAAGCTGTAAAGAAGTCACAGAGATCTGTTGAGAACAGTATAGTTCTAAATAGGATGACAAGCTGGAGGGACTAAACAAAGTACTTGCCTCAAAATACAGTGACTTATAATAAGAGACAAAACACACACTTCTTATTAAAAATATTTTTCATTCTTACTGAACTAGCTGTGTGGAATGCATATGTTCCATATTACTGAGGACATTAATTCAGAACATCAGAAAGGGGGGAGTTTGTTTCAAAAGCAGCAAGTTTGTTTCAAAAGCAGCAGATTGTTCACCTTCAAACAATAAGCTGATGCAACTGAATGGTCAACAATTTGTATCAATGACTCCTCCAACCTGATAAGTACTCATGCTGTCGGGCCCAGTGGTCTTGGGACAAAGTGCCCAACTGAAAATCGAAGAGTTGTGGGTTTGAAACCTGGTCAGATCTCAGATTTTTTCAGTCTGCGTTTTAACCCATCCTCCACCTCTCAACAACGTCAGGAGTCACCAGAAATGACAAGCGGTTCAGATTCCATGTTAAGCTGTAGGTCCCTTTCCCCGCTTGGATAACAGGAGTAGGCTAGGGACACACAAGTGACTGAAGTTGCGTCCAATTGAAAGACTTGCACTAGGCCAATGAGCCACATGAAATTATTATTATTACGCTGTTAAAGTATCATTTCTTTTAAAATACACATGTGTTTATTAATTATAAAATCAGAATTTGGAAAATAGACCTTGCATCAACCTGTTCAAGTATTCTATATGTATACCAGTACATACCACACAAATATCTAGAAACATACCCTGAAGTAGTGGCCCATCCGATTCTCAGGTGTGGGGTCATATGCGTTGTTTGCTCAATATGATCCAGTGTTACTTCAAAGTACCATTTCTGGTACATGGCAGAACCCTCTACTCGTCCAACGAATATGTTGGGCCGAACACTAGAATAAAACAGAATACATGTAATAACAATTCCTATATAACATCAAGTAGCTATTAAAGTAATGCACAAGTTGAAAGTAAAAGAAAAGTTACTGAGATGCTAATACCCAGTAGAATACAGGCTCATGTTATGTATATGGACTTGTAGTTTCATGAGTATTTAGTTTATCTGTTTCACACCACATAACATCTTTTAGTAGATGTTATGTGAGCTGCTGGTCAAGGAGTAGCATAGTTATTTGTGTCTACTGTAAGATACTGTTACTCAATGAGTAAAAGACTCTAATATACTTACATTGGTCAGATGAATATTAATTTATGCACATATTTATTTCCTAAAATTCTTTTGGCTCAGAGTAAATGAACAACTTTACAGTAAAAAGGCTTTAGCAGAAATTACCAAGGCAGGGCCAGCAGTACGCTGACCTAACTGAAGCAAAGCACATAATTGTGCTATCTACACACAGGAAAACCTTCGTTTGGTGCAGCAAATCAGGGTGCTTTTACAAAAAAGAGGTAGATGGAGGGATAGGGAGAAGATGGGACGAGGGAGGGTAAAGAGAAATGGAGACAATGGGAAAGAAAGGAACTAGAGAATGAGAGATAGAAAGAGAAGAGGAGAGACAAGAAGAATAGAAGGAAGTAATAGATAGAATATCTACATGAAATGAGGGGGAAGGTGGCTGCTGGAAGTTAAGTCTAGTTTCCAAATGGCTCAGATAGTGAAGTAGCAGTTTTAGTCAATTACATTCAGTTTACAGTTTCCTACAGGGGGCCATTCATGCCAGTTGATAGTTTGTTACTCATCATACCCATTAAGAATGATGCTCAGTAACTGCAGAATAGCTTATATATACATATAATGTCTTGAATATCCAGTTGCCAAATATGCTGCACACTGCAACACATGTAATTTAAAAAGCTATTTCACAATGCATGCATTCTTTCAGGCTGTTGGAAGATATTAAAAACTTTAAATTTATGAATTAGAAATATTTCAATATACTGGCTGTTTTCCAAATCATAAAAGTGAATTGACTGATTGGGTGTCTTATTGAATGCTCTGATTGGAGGATAACAGCTGCTACATTCAAAATATAAATTATCAAGTAATTTCAATCAGACTATAGTATGCGTGTTGGCACAATAGAAAGCTATGTAATGTCTAAATAACCAAACTATGTACAACAATCAATTTCAAAAGTATAGGTAAGCCTTTCACCTTACATCATCCCAAATGCAGTCTCTGAGCAATATGCCATACTATCATCACCACCTTACATCAATTGGTGCAAAAGCAGGACATTTCTGATTACAGTTACTCTTCTTTTTTATATAAAACAGGCTAAAAAGAAAACAATATTTACCTCGCTACATGATCGACAAGCTGTGTTTGCAGAAGAAGATTTTTCCCAGGCAGCAAGAAGTCACATATGTTATTTTGTGAACTTCTGACTGCAACGCCATTACCCACACACAATGAACACAGCACATCTAGAACTTTCGGATCACGGCCATGTTTCTCTAGTAGAGAAATGATAACTTTAATGTGTTCATCCTGAAACAATGATGAACATATGAAATTCCTTCTTCTTATTGAGGTAAACTTTATGAGCTACTAATCCATCAGACACATTTAGTAGTGAGCATTTTTCAAAGTGTTCCTATGTAAGACAATTAGAAAATTCACATGTTAACAGATTCTTCTACGTGTTACTCACATATTTTACGAGGGTAGTTTGACAAGTTTTGTAAATATTTATTGTTTACTATTGACCCGCACCAGCTTCACACCAGTGGAATTTATATTCTATATCTATAAAAGTCAATTTGTGTATCTATTTTATTTGTTGCTATGTTCTATATAATCTGATTAAACAAAATCAATACCATACTTCTAAAATCTTCTGAATGTTTAATCCATATTTACATACTAATATCACAGTCTAACATATATGTAGAAGTTTACATCTGGCTCTTGGAACGAGAATAGTGCCTTTGTGCAAATACAATCAACCATAGCAGCACTATCTATGTACAGTCTCACAGAAAGTCATGGAAGTAATGCTAGTGCAGTGGTAGCACTGTAGTAATACAAGATGGCATGATACAAACGGTTGGTTCTTTCTATGCTAGGGGTGCTACTGTTGTTCCAAGTACCATACATAAATTTTTAGGTATATATTAATAAATGCCTTTATTTGATCACTACCAAGATCTCCTGATGGGCTAATCTGAAGATTTCATCAAAATTGCTGTAGCTGTTATTGAATCCAAAGGGAATAACACACAGAAACACACACACACATTCATTTCTGTATTGTTTTTGACTTGTTCTACATCCAAGAGGATATCCTCAATATGAATCAAGTGAACAAAATATACATCTACATGGACAACATTGAGTATTGAACTATCAATAATTTTTTGTTTTTAAAAAGGCAAAATTCCTATTGTAATGTAACAGCCACAGTGTGTCACTTACTATCTCTTTTGAGAAATATTTATCACCTCTGAGGAGAATTTTCATCATTAATCGAATATTACCTTCGTGGTCTACATCCTTCTTATTGTTTTAACTATTTTTATCTGTTCCCTTTCATTTATATCTGTTGCCTGCACTCTTTCTATCTCGCCACTGTTGTCTATATTCCTTCAGTAATGTCTACCCTCCCACATATAGCCTAAGCTTGTCCTTTTTTGTCCCCTTTTTTCTGTTTCTTCATTTGTGTAACTATCGGTGGTACAGTACAAAGGCAAGTAATGGCCAGCCAATATATCTCTTTTGAAAAATATTTATCATCTCTGAGGAGAATTTTCATCATTAATCCACTTACTAAATTATCAGATATTTCTCTACTTAGGAGAGAGCATTGAAATATATAATACTGGTTTTATTATGAGATTGTGTATAGGATGTCACATGGTATCTGTAAACTCCACTCAATTGTTTATTTGCATATCCCAATTATGTAACCAAAAAAGAGAAATGACTTACACTTACAACCAGAAATTAGACAAACCTACAAAAATTATTCTTTATGGTTATGCAACAATTATACAGTAAAACATTTTTCTATGTATTCCAAGATATGTTAATTTTAATTAAATTATTGAAAGTCAATTAAATGAATTTGAATTTCAGCTATATAGTAATAGGACAAAGACGTGACAATGAGCTGCGACAGCCTGCTGCACTTCGAATAATGTTCTGTGGTGTGGAAATAAGGGAAATGAGGGGGGAATAGGAAGATTGCTTCATGGTGGTGGTGATAGACATAGCACAGCCTTCCAGAGTTTTTACATATTAGTTGGGAGGCAGGTGATTGGAGGAAAATAAAATGAAACGAATGCATGCGGGCCCCAAATGCGCATGCACACACACACACACACACACACACACACACACACACACACACACACACAAAGTACTTAAAATAGGACAGGTTTAGGATAGAGAGGTGGAAAATGTTGGGTGCGGAAAAAAAGGGAAGTTATCATAGGTTGAGACCTGGATAATTTTGGAATCAGAGAATGTACTGTAGGGATAACTCCCATCTGTGCAGTTCAGAAAAGCTGGTGGTAGGTGGGAGGATCCAGATGGTCTGGCTTGTGAAGCAGCCATTGAAATCAAGTATATGGTCCACTGCATGCTGTGCTACAGGGTGGTACACCTTTGGCCACAGTTTGGCAGTGGCTATTCATTCTAATGGACAACTGGTTAGTCGTTATGCCAATATAGAAAGCTGCACAGTGATTGCACACAGCTGGTAAATTACATGGCTGCTCTCACAGGTGGTCCGGCCTCTGATAGGGTAGGATAAGCCTGTGACAGGTCTGAAATAGGAGTGCTGGGTGGATGGATTTGACAGGTCTTGCAGCAAGGTCTTCCACAGGGGTACAAAGCACTTCCTATTCCAGCCCTGTCCCGTGGCAGTGGGAAACACGTTGATACTCGAGAAGGCTGTGCTGTATTCATACCCACCACCATGACGCAACCTTCCTGTCCCCTCTCCCTTCTCCTTTTTCCACAACGAAGAACGTGATACGAAGTGCGCCAACCAGAGATGACAGTTGTGTGACTGTGCTGTGCACCTGTGTGATTGCGTGAATGTTCCTAATTCTGAAGAAGGCCATGGCTGATAGCTGAAAGTGTTGTATGTGTGTTTCTTTATTAAGTTTGTAGAGCTTATGGGACTTAACTATGGGGTCATCAATCTCTAAATTTACAAACCACCTATGAAATAGCTAATAATAAGGGCGGCATTAATACCTATGCCCGAGGGGGGATTTGAACCCCCGACCGTAGTGGCCGTGCAGAACATGAATGGCGTGCCACAGACCGCTCAGCCACTGCAGCCGGCTTTATTAAGTGCCTGTCACATCTCATCATCATATCTTTGAAGTGAGTTGTAAACTGTCCTATTACTATATTGTTAATTCCAACCTGGACTTTCCATTATTGAATTTCAGCTATGTTATTTAGACAGCAGAATTTTGTTCAAAATTGAAAGAGTAAGAATGTTCATTATAAGCAAGGCTAGAACAAATATAATAATATAAAATTTATGAATACTGTACATAATCATTTTGTAGTAAATTTTATGTCAATTCCACAAATTAATTTTAATGATCATAATTATCATGTAATTTCATTGAAAAATGCTTTGATACAGAATTTTGTACACTATAATAACATCACAACACAGAAGTCTTTTATTTTTGTAAACATAGAGATGCACTGATGTACAAATTTAATTATAATTATACAAATGAATCATTGTAACAATCTCTCATTATAGGCATTGAAATTAAGGTATATATAGATGTGCAGCTCAGATTATTTTCAGTTAGTGTGTGTTTCAGTTTCAGGTCTGTACATTTCAGTGTTTGTTTTTCATCACACTGTTTGGACAATAAATCTCATCACGGTATATAGGCAAACAAGATAAAGAAAAAATATAAATAAAATCTGGGCTTTCCCTGGACTTCCTGGTTAAAAATACACTTTTCCTTGTTGAAGATATGCCTTTGCTCCAAGAGAAATATACTGTTTCCACGTGAATTACAGGCTTTACTTTATAACTCACAAAATAATAGCTTCCATTAGAATCTATCCTTTAAAATGTAAATGTTTTATATATCTAGGAAACTTCTCATGTTTAAGATGCACGGTGTAAGCGTTTTTTTACCCGTGACATGCAGATGTTGAAAATGGCATGAAAATTGATGGGAGTAAGAAGAAACAATCATGAGACAGGTCCAGACAGCCAGTGATGATGTTTTTTAATTCACGTGTTACATAGTCAGGATATGTCACAAACTTCTTTTCTCGCCAATTCTGTTGAGCACGTGATCTACCCATCTGATCTTCATCATTCATCTGTAGCACCACATTTCAAAAACTTCTATCATCTTTTTGTCTGAACTCCTTGTCGTCTACATTTCATTCCCATACAATGCTACACTCCAGACAAATGCTTTCAGAAAGGACTTCCTAACATTTAAAATAATATTGGATGTCGACAAATTTTGCTTCTTCAGAAACGAGTTTCTCCCCATTCTTTTCTTTACTTTGTCCATCAGAAGTTACCTTGCAACCCAAATAACAAAACTCATCTACTACTTTTATTGTCTCATTACCTAATCTAATTCCTTCAGCATTGCCTGATTTTTTGACATTACACTCCATTATCCTCATTATACTCTTGATAATGTTCATCTTATATCTTCCTTTTATGACACTGTCCATTCCTTTAACTGCTCTTCCAGGTCCTGTGCTGACTGAAAGAATTACTATGTCGTCAGCAAACCGCAACGTCTTTATTCCCTCTCCCTGGACTTTAATTCCCTCTCCAAATTTATCCTTGCATTCCTTCACAGCTAGCTCAATGTACAGATTGAACAGGGAAAGGCTACAAGCCTGTCTTATTCCCTTCCCAACCACTGCGACCCTTTCATATCCTTTGACTCTAATAATTGCTGCCTGGTATGTTTAGCTTCCTATATTTTACCTCTGCTGCCTGCAGAATTTGAAAGAGTGTATTCCAGTTAACACTGTCAAATGTTTTCTCCAGAGCCACAAATGCTAAACATAGGTTTCCCTTCCACTGAGCTATCTTCTAAGATAAGTCGTAATGGGAGTATTGCCTCACGTGTTCTTACATTTCTCCTAAATCCAAACTGATATTCCCCAAGGTCGGATTCCGCCGGTTTTTCCATTTGTCTGTAAAAAATTCGTGTTAGTATTTTGCATCTATGACTTATTAAACTGATAGTTCTGTAATTTTTCACATTTGTCTGCACTTGCTTTCTTAAGTATTGGAATCACTATATTCTTCTTGAAGTCTGAGGATATTTCCCCAGTCACAAACATCTTCAGTGGCAGCTGGTGTTTCAGATGACTGGGGGTTCACTTCTTTCAGTGCCAGATCTTGACTGTGGCGCGCGCACACACACACACACACACACACATACACACACACAAACCCAACCATCTCCGCATTTTGCAACTAGACTGGCCTCAACAGCCAGAGAGAACAGTTGGGTTTGTGTGTGTGTGTGTGTGAATGTGCGTTCTCTATGGCAGACAAAGGCTTAACAGACAAAAGCTTTATTTTTTTGTTTTTCTGTTATGTGTGCCTCTCTGTGGCTCGTCAGGTGTCTCTGTGGTGAGTAGCAACCTATACTTTCCAAAATATTGTTGAATCCTTCAAGGTACTTCCAATATTTGAATTCATTCAATTTATTACAAATTATTGGAGTGCTGTTATTTTTATGTAATTAAAGGTTAAATGTAATCAAATTTCAAGATTAGGTTACGTGATTGAAAATACTCTATTATTGGCTAAAGCTCTGGTGACATCACACTACTCAAGGAAGATAAAGCTATATGTGGGTTATAGCAGTGTTATTAGTTTTTCTCTTGATTTACTGCATTCATTTTAGTTTTAATTGTATTTATTTATTTTTTAGATAGCTAATGCAGTTACAACTTTTATGTAAAAATGAAAAAGAATGTTGTTAAGGCTGATTGCGGAACCTTTCTTCAGGTGGTCTGATCAACATGAAACTACCCAAACACACACAATATTTTATGTATTCCTGGTGTTCTGAGGCCTACATCATTTTTCATAGTCCTCGTTAGTAGGCAGACCTTTGCTGTCTCTTGAAATCTTCTTTGTGTCTTCTTAGAGGTTTTAGAGCTTTCGTGGCTTAGATGAATCTACTTGCGATATTTGTCTGTTATTGTACATATTTTCCTTGAAGATTGCCACACTCTTGCAAGCTTTTCAGATTGTTTAGAAACTGGACAATGCTATATCATCTCAGTACATTATCTGCTCATCTGATGAGAACTTCAGGGTTTAATGTCAAAATATCGTGCCACATGTAGTGTGACACTCATGAATTTTGTTTCTGGGAAAATATCTGAAACACTATGTTCTAGTGTAGCAAAAGAAATGATAATCAAGCATAATTTCACGAAAAGAAAGCAGTACTTACCCTCATCATGTTCAATGCTTCTGGTGAATCAATGAGGACACAATGAAGCACATCCAGCATTCCTGTGCCTTCACTAGAAGCCTGTGAACCCAGTCTGCTGAACAACCAATTCAGTCTATTTGAGTTTGCAAACTGGGCACAGTTTGTGTGATTTCCTTTTATTATGGCAGCTGAAATAAATAAAAAAAATGTGAATATTTAAAAGACATTCATTTTAGGAAGTGCAAATGATAAATCTTTCTGTGAGACTTTGTCCAAGGAACAAACTGAAAAGAGAAAGAAAAAAATGATCACATTAAAGTTCAAAAACAATACAATTTTTTCAGAAATAACACTGACAGACTCAAATATAGTAATGCTTTTTCCCCAGAATATTGATGCAGAAAACTAAAATCTTAAATTTCTAGTTGCAATGACTTGAAATATGTTTCACCTATCAGGTACTGGCAGAAGTAAAGTTGTGAGGCGGCATCATGAGTTGTGTCGGGATTGCTCTGTCGGTAGAGCACTTGCTCGCGAAAGGCAAAGGTCCCAGGTTCGAGTCCTGGTTCCGGCACACAATTTTAATCTGCCAGGAAGTTTCATATCAGCGCACAATCTGCTGCAGAGTGAAAGTTTCGTTCTGGAAACATCCCTTAGGCTGTGGCTATCCATGTCTCCACCATATCCTTTTTTCCAGGAGTGCTAGTCTTTCAAGGTTTGCAGGAGAGCTTCTGTGAAGTTGGGAAAGTAGGACGCGAGGTACTGGCAGAAGTAAAGTTATGAGGCGACATCGTGATTCGTGTCGGGATTGCTCTGTCGGTAGAGCATTTGCCCGCAAAAGGCAAAGGTCCCAGGTTCGAGTTCCAGTTCCGGCACACAATTTTAATCTGCTAGAAAGTTTCATATCAGCACACATTCCACTGCAAGAGTGAGGATGTAGCTTAAGAAAATGGGCAGTCTGACACTAGTCAGCATTTCAATTAAAAATAATAATAATAATAATAATAATAAATACTTAAAAAAGGGCAGTTTTGGTGCAACACATCAAAATGTCTTTCCTGGAATATTTACAAGCTGCAAAATGTGACATGTTAAAAATTTTTATTTGCTATTTCACATGATTGTATGGTTTAAAATGGAAGCTGAAACTGAGTCAGGTTTGATTAAGGATATTGACCAGCATTCGTACATCCACATCAAATAACAATGTCGAAAGAACCCAACTGAAATTTACAATGCTTTGAGAGAGGTGCATAGAAACAGCCATATCATGATGGTGCGCTCATTTATATGAAGTTTAACTAGGCACTGTGGACAACATGAGAAACGGAAGCCATTAATTGCAAGAGACTACACATTTTGGATTACTGTTAATGACATTTTAAAAGAGGAACAAAGAAAATGTGAGGAAGTTGCATAGAAAGCCAGAATGTGTGTCACTTCAGTTTACATAATAATTACTGAAAAGTCAAAGATCAGAAAGTTTTGCATGATCTGAATCATAGAATAATCCCAGAAAAATTCCTTCAACATTATCAGACAGGAGAACAACATTTTCTAAAAATGATTGTTCCACTTGATGAAACCTGAATAAACAATTTTAAGACAAAAGTCTTCGTTGTCACACTGGCAAAGTTCCAACTCTCAATGTCTACAAATATTAGTGCTGAAACTGATGATATTTAATAATGCACAAACGGAGTCATAGCTACAAATACGATTGCCTAGGGGACGTCTATAACATGCAAGTACTACAAGGTGTATGTACAAGATGTTTTGCACCTGAAAATGCATCAAAGAGGGCCTGAGATATTTGCAACTGCTTTCTTCTTTTAGTATGATAATGCAAAATTCCATATTATCCTACCAATGAGAGAAACACTTGACAAATATGGATGATAAATATTTCCCCACCCACCTTGATTTAAGCCCACCACACCCCCAAATTAAAGCAAGCACTCTGAGGAAAACATTTTAAAACAATTAATGAAGATCCCAGTCATATGACCTGAGTAAAAAGACAGCTCAACAATGAAGATGTTCTATACAGATAACAAAAATTCACATACATTTTGGGAATCTAGAATAGGGAAAACTGGAGTACATTGAAGGCTTTTAAAGATATTAGAAAAGTAAATTATTTTTTCATTTCTGTCATACAGTGTGCAGAATTTTCAAAATGACCCTTGTATGTGTCTCTTGTGTATGCAAGTCTGCCCATTATCTAGTCTTTAAAGAATACCAATATGTCACCCAATATTAACTTACAGATTTCCTCATTTTTGTTTCTGTTTAACATAAACAAGTAATTTTCAAATACAAAACCTGAAAGCAATCCCAGAACAGATAAAAACTGTATTATTAGCATCAAGGTCTATTTGTGGAGTCTGCATCAGTGAAAAATGTACTGCACATGGTAGCATATTGGATGAATTATTTACTGGTCTAGTTTTTTTTATTTATTTTTTTATTATACAGGACAGACTATACAACTGATACTAGAGGTCAAAATGAGGATAGAGTTATAGTAAAGTATCAGTGAAAAAAGAAGTGAACATAAGTGAGTGTACACATATTCTTATAACATCAGTTTATTGGTAAGTATTTAAGGACAGGTGAAAGTAAGGATAAAGTAATGACAATAATACCTATTATCAGCACAGTAGGATAGTGGTAGAGTGCCTGACTATAAATACAATGGTTGCAGGTTCAATCCCCACCACGTCCTAAGATTTTTATCTATTGCTTTTTATGATGTGAAAAATATCGAGTAGCACCATGATTTGGAACCCATATTAAACTGTAGGTCCCTATCTTTTTGTGTGATTTCTCCTGCCACCACTTGATGAGTAGATATTTTAATCTATCACATTACATAGTATTTACAGTGAGTTTGTTTCAGTTAACTTCTCTCAAAGACATTATATTGTTGAATCCAATGCTTCTGGGCTGGACATGTATAGCTAATAAGACAGTTCCTTGGGTAACCATTGGTAATCACCCTGACAGCAAGCCAACACCTCAATTCAACCCTGTCACCATAGAAGTAATTCACCTTTACCCTGTAAAGTCGCAACAAACTTCACAGTCTAATTCTACAGCACCTTGGAAGAAGCTTCACGCATTTACTGTCATAGCTATTACAGGATGGACAGAAAACAAGTTCTACATTAGACAATGGTTACAGAGATCTATTCTTACCAAGAAGTTGGTACAGATATCCTGAAATTACTTCCCAGCTTTGGCCAGTATCATCTCCAGACAGGGCAATCAAGAACCCTTGCGAAGTGATAACATTAATTTTGTCAATAGCTTCAAGAATGAGGTTTAATATTCCTTCTTCTTGAAACAGGTCTTGCCTATTCCTCAAAGCTCTAAGTCTGTTTTGCTTCTCTTCATGTTCTGCAATTGAATAGAAAAACATACATTTAGAGAGACAAAATATGTAACATCATAAGCTAAATTAATAATAATTTTTGACAGAAGAAGAGGGTTTAAATTCCCCCAAATACTGCTACTACATATTCTTGCTTTAATCTGTATCAAGTAAAGGGAAAAGTATACAATTTTTTGTTACAGAGCACTGATTAAAACCGAATTTAATGATTGACTTTATTCATTACAGTATTTGCTAGATTCCCATTTAATTTTGTCCATTAGTTGTTTTACACATGATATAACTGGAGTTTTATCAATATCTGTTCCCTTTACAATATTTATTCTGCATGAGACACTACTATGAAAGTGTACTCCTTCACATCCAATTTATTTCTCTGTTCTTTTAGTATCAAATGTCAAAGGTCAGTGTTTAAGTTTGCAATGGACAATCATTCACCTACTGGAAGGAGCAGAGTAGACAAAAATGTGGCATGCTACATGAAGAGACATGAACTGGAAGCACCTCATTGTTTGCTGCTGTTTTCCCCTTCTCTGCTTCAGCTTCCCTTTTTTACCCACTCCCCCCACACCACCAATGCTTTCCTAAGCTGCATCTCACATCTTTTTTCCACTCACCCAGTCACAGTACATTCTAATGTCTCTTTCCACACCCTGACTCTGCGTTCTTCCGCTTATCCCCCCGCACTACAAATTACACTCATTGTTGGTGCAACATTCAAGGTGTGACAGCCGGGGATGGTTGTCATTTATGTGAGCTCTCTTTCTTATGAAGGCTGTGGCTGAAACTTTTAGTTGTGTGTGTGTGTGTGTGTGTGTGTGTGTGTGTGTGAGAGAGAGAGAGAGAGAGAGACCGTGTGCCTGTCTGCAGATCAGCAATTGTCTTTTTTCAAATATACTGTTGCAAAAGAATGGTTGAAGTTTACTTGGTGGATTGGATAATACTGAAGAGGTACTGCTAATCAAAGAGAACTTCAAGGTACAACTGAACTAAAAGATGGAATAGATTCAAAGAACACTTTGGAAATGTCAAATTTGACAATAGAGGGAAGCACAGAGAACAAATTTTAGATGAAGTGCAGGACTTAGTTACAATAAGCAAGTTGATGGGAATGGTGGTTATAACTAGTGTGAAGAGCTTCATTAAGCTAATCCTTAGACTGAATGCCATTATAAAAACACACAAACTGATACAATACATTCATAATCAGTATCAGGGAACTTCAGGTTTATGAGGCTCCTGCCAGCTTGTCCATGTTTCCATGTACTTATTGCTTTGGAATGTCAAGCTGTTTTAGGTTCCTAGATTCAGGCAAGTAGTGAAAATGTTGCAATCAATTATCCTCATAATGTTAAATATTTTTATTACTATTATTATTATCTAACTGCTGATGCTCCGAACTACAAGCTCTTCTCTTATTCCTCACTTTCTTGTGGTCAAGTAGTAAATAACCCAATATGTACTGCAGAACTTCATTTTATTCTATTGGGTAGATGCTAGAGTCCAATATTCACTTTAATACAGAAATAATGGTACATTACATAACTTACATAGAGTTTCACTCCTTGCTTTGGAGTCCAGCATTTCTTCCACTGTTCATATGAAACACCTAAATGTAAGTTTGATTCTGGAATCCTATCATTACAATGCATCACTTTAAAATCATTGTACATACATTCCAGGGGTTTTTCATTGAATTTGTCGTCAAATATAATTTCAGTTCTTAATGAATTTTAACACATATCATGATGCGATTACTCTTGTAATTGGAATGTTGTGTTGAGCAACAAAAGGAATAGTATCTCGGTTCCTCACTCCTGACACAACCAGTGCCAGCTATACAATATCAGATGACACACTCATATTACATTTTTGTTTGAAGGATGTAGTTTGATGCCTGTTTTGAACTTAATTTCAACACAAGGTGTTGCAGTCCACCTGCAACAGCCAGAGACGACAGTTAAGTTGTGTGTGTGTGTGTGTGTGTGTGTGTGTGTGTGTGTGTGTGTGTGTGTGTGTGTGCATGTGTGCGTGTGTGGGTGTGTGTGTGTGTGTGCAGTGTGCGCATGCGCGAGTGCGTTCTCTGTAGTAGGTGAAGGCTTCACAGCCGAAAGCTTCATTTTTTGTTTATTATGTTATGTGTTCCTTTCTGCGCTCATCGGTTGTCTCCGTGGTGAGTAGCAACCTATCCTTTCCAAAATATTGTTTTCATCATAACTGGCATACAAGCAAAACAGAAACACACAAAATGCTTTATATAATATACTTTTACATATGCATTAACATGATTTTTGTGGATAGACAGCTACTCACCCCAAAGACAATCATTGGGCCACAGACAGACACATAGAGAAGACAGTTACACTCACATAGCTAAACGTTTTGGCCACAACCTTCCATCAGAGAATACCGACTTTCATAAAATCACATAGGCACAAATTATCTACACATGACCACAATCTCTTTCCACAAGCCCTTGAAGGTCACTTCCAACAGTGATATCAAGGAAAGGAAAGGAGAAGAGGTCAGATGCATGGAAAGGATGGAGTTGGAGATATCAGCAATACTTAATAGACCACACAGGCATTGTATGGGTAGGAAGAGATGTGAGAATCAGCTGCAGAACAAAGTGGGAAGGGGGGAGGGGTGGAAAAGGAAGGGACAGAAAGGAAGAAAATAGTGACAGACACATGAACTGAGATGAGATGTAAGATAGAGGAACTGTTGGATGGTGGGTGTAGGGACAATATGTTGCGGTAGGTTGAGACCAGGATCTGTCAGATTATGAGGTAAGTACACCAAAACAATCTCATCACAAAAGGCCAACATCACCTCCAATCCTCAATCCTGCTGAAATTGTTAAGCCCTTTCAAGAATCTCTCCCCATTCCTCCTCACATCACTAACATCCAGTGTGCACAACACACACACACACACACACACACACACACACACACACACACACACACCATCTACATACTTCCCTAAATCCACACACAAAATAATCCACAACTCCTAATTTTGGGTGTTACTGTGCTTCCACTAAAACAATTGCAGATCTCATTGACCAACGCCACCTACCAATTGCTTGAAATCTAACACCATACATAATAAGTACCAACCACTTCATTTACTGACTCTGCTATCTCTCTCCACCCCTTTACCTTTTTGATCCTTACTCCTTACTGTTAATGCCATTCACTACCACCAACATCCCTCATATCCAAGGTCTTGCCGCTTTCAAACACTACTTCTCTCAACATCCTTCAGACTCCAAACCCACAACCTCAATCCTTCACCTTACTATCTACTCCCTAACAAACAAATACTTTCCTCTAAGAGATAGAAGCAAATCCACAGGCCAGCCATGGGAACTCACGTGGCAGTGTGCTATGCAACCTGTTTATGGGACAACTACAAGAAATTTTCCAGCCTCCAAAAGCCCCATATACCTGGTCTAGTTCAAGTTCACGGATAATATTTTTATGATTTTAACTCAGGGGCAGAATGGCTTATCCTCATTCTTTTCCAACCTTAACTCCTTCTGTCCTTCAGTTGGTCCTCCCCAACCTGTTTTGCACATTAAACTCATGAACCTCAAACACTACCTGAATTTTGTCAATTGCCATCCCTTCCACACCAAAAAAAATCTCTTCCCTACAGTCTGACCACCCCTGGATGACGTATTTGTAGTGATGATAAGTTATCTGCCGGCCAATATGCAGAAGGTCTCATAAAAACCTTCACAGACAGGTACTATCCCTATTCAACAGTTTCCTGTGACATATCCCCCCCCCCCCCTCAAATTCTCCCTCCATACCCAATAACCAACCTCAAAGGAATGCTTCCCTTGTTACCCAATACCACCTTGGACTGGAGCAACTGAACCACACTCTTTGTGAGGCTCTATCTTTTATCATGCCATAAAATGTGACATATTCGACGTAAGATACTCCCCATTGCTCCTGAAGTGTTGTACTGTCACCCATTAAACCTTGACAACATCTAAGTCCATCCCTATGCTACCACCAATCTCAATCTCTTGCTTTAGGAATTCAATCCCTGTGGAAGAGCCCTGGGCAAAACCTGCACCATTCCACCAACCCAGCACATTTCAGTCCTTCCACCAGCTTATCCCGCCCTATCAAAGGCTGGGCCACCTGTAAAAGCAGCCGTGCTATTTACCAACTCTTTTACAATCATTGCAGAGCTTTTTATATTGGTATGATCACTAAATAGCTACACATCAAAATGAATGGCCACCTCCAAACTGTGACCAAAAGATAAGTGGACCACCCAGTGGCACAACTTGCAGCTGAGCATAACATTCTTAATTTCAATGAATACTTCATGACCATGGCCTTCTTGATTCTACCATCCACAACCATCTTTTCTGATGTTTACAGATGGGAGTTATCCTTCCAGAACACTCTTTGGTCTTGAAATTATTTCGGATTCAACCTACAGTAACCTGTTGTCTTGCACACATCCTTTGGTCTGTAAAATATTCTGAACTCGAGCTACAGTAGTAACCTGCTGTCCTCCCCTCACCCCTTTATCCAACAGTTCCCATCCCTTCTGTCTTAAACCTTCTCCCATTTAATGTTTCTCTTCCCATTGACTGCTGCTATTTTCTCCTCCTCGCATTGCAAAACAGCATGTCACATTGCTGCCTAATCATCAAACAGCACTGATATCTCTACCAACGTCCTTGCCTTGCATCATCCTACTTCTTACCCCTCTGTCCCTGTACCTAATGTATGAACATGGCAGTTATGTGTCATGTGTGCTTGAACTGTATGTGTATGTGTGTGTGTGTGTGTGTGTGTGTGTGTGTGTGTGCACGCTCTTTATTATGACAAAGGTCGACCAAAAGTTTTTTTTTTTTTTTATAAGCCTGTCTGCAGCTCATTGATTGTCTTTATTGTGCTTTGCAACCTAACTTCAAATTATTGTTGTTTCACTACTACCCTGCTAGTACAGTCCCTCAAAATGAAGTTTGCAACAGACAACTTGACTATGTCTGGCAGACATAAATCTAATGTAATACAATGATCCATTTCCAGAAGAGGGTCCAAGAATCATTTGAGTGCATGATACAGATAACTGTTTACATTTAGCTTTTATGTCGTATACAGTCCAATTAAAAAACAAAAGAAAATTTGGACAACATAAGGAAAAGGAATTTTTTAAGTTGTACTTATGGTATCACTTGGCTAGTTATCATTCCACAGTCCAAAGTGCTGTTAGTAAAAAATACATGCTTACCCATTTCTTCCTCCGGCTGAGCAAAATAATTTATTAAATCTTCAAGGCACATGACCATTTCATTTAAATTCACAGACATAAAAAATAATGAATGTCGTCTATTTGTCTGCAGAGTCTCCAGTCCCCTGAAACACATAATTATTTTTTTCACAGGCCCTTAATGCAACCTTTCATAAATCGATTATCTAGGATGTTGTATGCATTAACAAACTAACAGAAAGGTTCTTGTTGACACAGAGAGTCTGTAAGTATGTGAAAGAGAAATCACATATAATTAAAACTATGATATGTAGATGATTCAGTACTCACGTTATAAATTTTGTGAAAAGGGAGCTGCATTTTCTTATAACACGAGCTGTTCTTGACTCTTCCTCTTGACTGCGGCTGAAGTCTAAACCGTCGTCCATTTTCCCTTCTTCATGGAGAACAGCTTGTTTCTCTTCAACTTTTCCTACACCCTTCTTTTTCGTTTCATAAGCCTAGAAGGCACAGAAAAATTATTAGTAGAATATGCAGAATGGGATACTAGATAATTTTACTTCATACTTCAGGCACTAATGTAAAGTAATAACAGTCACATTTGTTTAAAAATTTGTCTAAATGTTTTATTAGTCACTTGAACTCATACTTCAGAAATAATACCTCTTTGATTTATATGAATGACATCAGAAACTTAACTTGTACCATCTTGAATATTTAACAACGCTCTTCTTCTTCCAAATATACTACAGACAATACTAGTATTTTTTGCAAGAGACTCCAGTGCATTTTTCTTTAGCATCTTAATACTGCTGATTATCAATTAGTGTACTTAAAAACATTACAAAGTTCTAAGTCTCTGCATTGGATGGTAATGAACACACCCACCCACCCACACAAAGTTAGTAGTGTTGTTGTGATTTTTCCATTAGGCGATACTACACTGCATTATGAAGAACACTTGTCAAGTGAAAATGATCTACTAATATGGAGTCCCTCATGGCTCGGTTCTGGACTACTTTTCTTCCTGATATATTTTAATGACGTAAAATACTGTTCCTAAAATTCAATGACAATTCTGTATTCTGACACTTCTATCATGTGCAATCATAAAGATGATGATCACTTAGGATTATTGTGCAACTGTCTTACAATTCAAACCGGTCAGTATTTCAATGAAAGTCATCTCAGTGTCAGTATTAAGAAAACAGCTGTAGTGTATTTTAACCTCACAAGGCAGTCAGAGTTTGAAATTCAGTTGTTTATTGGAACAGATATTGCTATAAAAGAAAACTGTGTAAAAACTCTGGGAATAACTATACACAATACAATTCACTGGGATATACATGTTGACTCTCTGCAAGCAAACTTGCTAATAATATATTTGCCTTACGTATGCAGAACAAATACTGCAATGGTACCCAAGTATTTTAGACTGCTTATCATGTGCTGATGCCATTCAGAGTGAACTACAAAATATAAATCTGGATTGCCACAACACAAGCACACCCCTACAAAATTTTAAAATTATAGAAGGAGGTTGTAAGCATAATTTGTGGTGCAAAATAAAAGGACTCACGTAGTAATCTATTCTCTGAAGTTGGGATATTAAATACGGTACATATTTGTAAATCAATTATGTTGATCTTAAAAATGAAGCTGAACACAAACTCTAATCTGCAAAATTATAACACCAGGAACAAGATATGTTTCATAGTACAAGTCACAGAATTGCACTTTGTCAAAGAAACCCACTGTACACAGGACTATTGCTTGCCAATACATTAATGAGCTCCATCATATCATTTCCAACTGAAAAATTTAAAGTCAGACAGTACTATGGTACTCACTACATGGGTATTTGTGTTTTTCTTAGATTAAAGCTAATTTTATTTCAGCATCATTATGAATGTTTAATCTCAGTTAATATAAACAATGATTCATTCATTGTTAGTCCTAAGTTTTTTCATAAATAGCTAATCTAAAACTGGGGATATATCAGGAGGAAAGCAGTCATGTGATCTACAAACTGAACTGCTAGCTCTGTGCAGCATTCTATGTGGTCATGACCAGCAACAAGCTGTTTGTATGCATGCATGGCCATTGTCAAAGTGTGAAAAGGAGACAGTTAGGCCACACTGTTGCAGAGAATGCAGCCCTTCATCATGTGGCTCACTTCAATGACTGCTACACAGCCTGTGCCATATGGATCTTCCCGCAAACTCCAACTTTTCTTGGAAACTCTCCCTGCAATATATCCTACATTTCCACAATCCACCAGGACTAAACCTTTCCTAGTTCTTGCCACCACCACCACCACCACCACCACCACCAACCACACACCCCTCCCCTTCCCTGCTAACACTCTAGCCTCACTTATGTCCTCCATTCTAGCAAACATTCTAGTCTCTCCCCTCCCTTATTCCCTGTCACCATACAGTACCGGCCTATTCCCTCACCCCCACCGTGCAACCCTCCACTCCTTTCTTGCTTCCCTCTCCATACTGCCTCCTCACCCCCACCACTGGTTCTTTTTCCTAGGCCATGATCAGTCCCACAGACTGACAACAGTGGCCAGAGATGGCAGTTGTGTTTGTGTGAGTGTGTGTGTGTGTGTCTGTTATGCCGTCTGTTGAGTGCCGCAATGGCTGAAAGCATTTGAACTTGTAATCTGTTATATGCGCCTTTCTGCAGCTCCTTGAGACATTCAAATTTTTACTAAGGTGTGATTTAACAGCTGTAATATTCTTTTAAAAATGCATAGTCAACCATGAGCTGTTTATTGTATTTAGAACTTTACCGGTATCGGATATTATCCATCAGAGATCTCTGCTAAGTTTATCAGATCAACTATGTAGTTTTCAATCAGCCTGTTTAATTTTACTCATTGAGACGTCTTTGTGGTGAGTGGCAATCTATCCTCAAAAAATTGTTAAATTAAGAAAACTTGTATTTGTATACTTTGATGTTGAATAAAGTATACCGTATTTATTTATAGAAACACATGGATGTCACTTTAATTACACATTAAAAAATTCTATCTTCAAGGTTTCAAAAAGTTGTCCAAAGCCTGGCTAAGAATTTTATAGAGAGCTATAATGCTGGAAAGAGGCTCCAAGCACTTCATTATAATTCCAATATTCGCAACAACTATAGCAGAATAATCTTGTAATTGTTTAGAAATTACTACTGAAATCACACAGGTTTTACACAAAATTGATTTTGACCAAAATCAGACCACCTTTTGGTCACAAAATGTATTAGCTTTACATTTCTATTGTGATGACAATAATGACAGGCTGTGAAGCCACTGTGAGAGTTTCAGTATATCGGGTAATTGAAATTCCAACCTAGATTTCCCACTGTTTTACATAAATATATGTTTCAGTGAAAAAAGGGAAAGTCAAGGATGAAATCATAATTTTTTAATGGATATATTTTCATTTATAAAATATAATCCAATATTACAAGAACAGAAATGTTTTGTGAAGCTTGTGTTGCACAGATTTTAAACAGGTTAGAAATTGGATATTTAAATTATGTAACTTTACCTAAAAATGTTCTACACAATAGATTTCAAATTGGGTATAACCTATTCTGTGTGTGGTAAGTCCAGTTGGGAATTTCAGTTACCCAATATACTGAAGCTATCACAAACAATTATTACCCCCCCCCCTTTCCACAGACCAAGTCCACAAAGAGATTTCCTCTGCCTTATCACCACACACTGCCAATCCTACCTCCACCACCAATAATCAGCACCAAAAGGAGTTCCCTCTTTGTCACCCAAACTATTATGCAACAACTGAACCACATCCTCTGAAATAAAATATATCCTACTCAACCCCTGCTAAAATGGTGTTCCGCCACCCACACAATGTACACAAAATCCTAGTCCATGGCTGTCACTCTCAATACCAACTCCTTACCACAAGGATTATATCTCCATGGAAAACCTGTACAAGCCATCCAACCAGCAGCACTTCCTACTCCTTTCCCATCACAGGCTTGTCATACTGCATCAGAGGTTGGGCCACCTGTGAAAGCAGGACTTTGCTGCAATCACTGCATAGGAGTTGTTTTTTTTCGTTTACATTGGTATGATTACCAACCAGCTGTCCATAACAATGAATGGTGACTGCCAAATTGTAGCCAAGGTGAACCACCAGGTGGCACAACATGCTTCATTTCAATGGATCTTCTCCTCCACCACCATCAGGTCTTTTGAATTCAGCAGATGAAAGTTTTTCTTACAGCACTCGACAGTGCACCCCTTCCCCATCCACACCTACAGCCAATTCCTCTCACCCAACTGTGAACCACAATTTTCCTCTTCTCCTCCACTTTTCACTCTCCCTCCTCCATTCACTGCATTCTAAGCTGAATCTCACATTCCCACCTATGACTACCTGCAGACTCCGGCAGAGCAGATTACTTTATCCTCATCCCTGCCCCCTCTCCACCTCAATCATTGTCAAAGAACCAGTCTTGTTGCAGCAGTTGGAGGCAACAGTCACATATGCATTAGTTGTGTCTGAGAGATTGTGTAAACTTGTGTGTGCTCTATTTTTCTTATAAAGAACATGGCCAAAAATTTATGTGATATGAGTGAGGTAGTAATTTCTATGTGCCTGTTTAACAAACCTGCCACAGTGTTACAAGATATTTCACACAGAGGGAGATGAATGAGAAACTGAACTGTATTGAGCTACAAACAAATGTAGTACAAAAATGTATCTCCTTGGTTCACAATGGTTTTGAGCTTTCTCATATAAGCTGTATTCAGTAATTTTATGATAAACATTACCTTATATGATAACCAAAGTGAGGTTTCCGAATGTTGGACTATGACTGTGCTGTCACCATATTTTATTATCGGTGAGCCAATCACTTCCAGATCTTTGTCTTCAAGTACCACTTTCTGATCATCTTTTTCTTGGCGTAGGCAGAATGTTGATGATGCAATTGTTGCTTCGTCCCTATGGGCAGAAAATAAGTAATAGTGACAAATGACTAAAAGAAAAGGTGAAAAATGTTATTTTTTCTGCAGCTATGCCTGTACTTTATTTAATATGAACATCTAGAAGCAAATGTTTGCAATAGCATTATAGTAAACAAATGAGAAGATGTCTGGTAATCCAAATTTAGGATTCCTTGAGTTAATTACAGCATAAGCAACAATAATACCTAGCCAATTTCTTTTGCCATATTTGTCCCGTTCTGGGTTTGTGGCTTGACTGGCAATGAAATATTGAACTCAAATATTTATTTCTGTTAACTTGTCACAATCGATAATTAATTGAAGGCCTTGATTGTAAACTATGGTATGAGACAGTAAATGAGAAACAGCTTTTGCTTGTGAAACATGGTGCAACATCAATATTAGTTTATAGTTCCACAATGAAATAAGAAACAACTATTCTCTCTCTCATTTCAAGTTCTTATCAATGGGAACTTCATCAGGATGAGTGCATATAAACAGAGGTAAGTGTCAACAATGTAGAAATTAAGTGATATTGAGAATATAATGCACATAGGTTACAACTCACCGTAAACATTATCACTGAGTCAAAGGCTGGCACATAATCACACTCAGGAAACTTTAAATTTTCAGTCACATTCTTCATCAGGAAAAGAGAGCATTCAAACAACCACACACTGGCAGAACTGCAGAGACCAGAGACAGTGGTCCTTTGTGCATGAGTTGTGCCAGTGTGATTTTGTGAATGTGTGTGTGAGCTCTTTTTTCCTAGTGAAGGCTGTGGACAAAACTTCAACTCTGTTCAAGTGTGAGTGTGATTGTCTTTTGTACATGAGTGGCTGAAGCTCTGTGAAAATCTTTACAGTGAGTTGCAAGCTACCCTCATTATATTATTGATAAGTCATCTTGAACTTTCTGCTATTAGTAATAGTAACAGACCTGGTGTTTGTGATGGTAAAATTTTTTTCAGGGACAGTTTGTAAAAATATTAGGATGATGTGGATAGCTAAAATTCAGATAAGGATCCTGAATTTGTTCCAGAAGCAAGTAAACAGAAGTTTCTGAATGAAAACTTTTGAGAGGAGAAATAATGAAACATTTCTACCTATTTCAAATGAACTTATTTCACTGAGAAATTCTACAAATGCAAAATGGCATATCTTTTTGTCTTGATTCGCCAAGGCACTTGTAAACATTGGCATACATATTTCTACATCATTCAATTTTAGTACATTGTTAAGGAAGATCGACACAGATTTCTTACACACATCAAATCTTAGTCCAGACTGATTATCAATGCATGAACCATAAAAAGTACATGCTAATTGTCATGGTCTATTAAGCCATTCAGATCATGTGCGCCTGTATCACACGTCGTCGATGGGTGCTGGACTGCCCGCGATAGATCGTGGGCTGGTCACGAAAGGTCACAACCCTCGATGACAGCTGAGAAACCAGCCACACGCCAACTGCCGATGGCACACTATCAAACAGCCGACAGAGACAAGCTGGGGGCATTCAGTCAGTGTACTCTGAGAAGAGAATAAGTGTTGTCCAAGCTTTATTTACTTTAGTGGCGACGAGGTTATTGGTCTCATGGTCTTCCTAGCCGTGGCAGAGCAACTCAGTGCTTTGCTGTCAAATCTTCAGTACTTGCCGGAGCTTTTGGGTCAACAGAATGCCTCTCCTGCGATATCTATTGACACCTTGACTAGGGCTGCGTCACAACAAGTCGGGTTGCGGTCTTCTGTGCCAGGTCCTATGTTTCCTCCCTTTGACGAAAATGCCGAAGATTGGTCAGACTACGAGCAGCACTTACACTAGCACTTTGTTGCGTTCCAGGTGTGTGATGACGGTAAGCAAAAAGCTTATTTCCTTTCGTTGCGTTCGCCTTGTCTTTTTCGTTTGTTGGGTGATTTGGCGCTGCTTAATAAAGTCGCAGGTACCCCTTACCTTTTCGGATATCTGTTTCCTCTTTGCGGCCTATTTTTGCTGCCTCTCTTGCAAGGAGTCAGATCACATTTACTTCTACCGTTTGCGTAAACAGCTGGGCCAGCATACCGTGCTTGAGTGATGGACCTGCAGGGGCTGACCCGATCCACATGGAGATTCGTATGTGAACTCTATGTTTCATGATGTTATCATCTATTTTGCTCCCAACCTGGACATTCACAAGCAGGCTCTTCAATCTGACAAGCCTTCTTTAGTGGAGGTTTTGCATATCACATGCCTGTTTGATGTTTCTGAGGCAGTGGAGAGTCATCTTTCCACATGGGGGGAGGGGGGGGGGGATAATCCTCTGTTGACGATTCAGCACCTGTTTCTTCGGTGGCTGTAGTTGCGTTATGCCCCCTCCCCCTTCTCCCCTTTGCCTCGGCACCCACCTTTGTCTTAAGGGCAGAGGGAATGGCAACGCGCGTCGCCCACTTCAGAGAGCAAGCAGAGTTCTTGTCTTTCATGTGGGGCGGCCCATTTTCGGGATTTGTGTCCGCATCACTCAGGGTTGCAATAAGACCTCACACCCTTGTGATTTTGGCAATTTGCCTTTGGATATTAATAAGGTCGTTCCCGTGGGTGTAGACGCTGAAATTGTTTATTGACCTCTGCATTCCGTGGAAAACTTTCACGCTTCAAGTGGACATGGGTGCAACGTCATCGCTTCTATGTTCGGCTACTCATCAAGCATTAAACTCCCCCATGTTATGTCCCGGTGCTTCGTGCATTGGTCAGCTAAGGCGGCCACCCTATTCCACCCTTGGGATCATTTGTAGCCGAGGCCACATATCAAAATGTTAGCTATGCAGTGACATTTGTGGTCATTAACAGTGCGGCAGCTACGAATATCTTTGGCCTCTGTTTGGTTTCCAATCAAATTCTGTACAAGAGTCTCTCTCTGCTAAGCACGGAATTCGCTTCTTGGTTTTCGCCAGGTCTGGGGTGTGTTAAGAATGTTTGGACCTCCATTACACTTAAACCTATGGCTCATCCCGTCATTTACTGGACTCAGCGACTTCCGATCACCCTCTGTGGCGCTGTTCAAATTAGATCACCTGATGGCTGAGGGTATTTTGCCTCCAATCACAGCTAATGAGTGGGCCTCAACCCCAGTTGTCATATGCAAGCCCTCAGGGGCCCTGTGTTTATGTGGTGACTTTGAAAAGAAAACTGTGAATTCACACACTATCATCGATTCTTCCCCTGATGCCTCGCATGGCAGAATTGATAGATCTGTTGTCGGGGGACCAATACTTTTCTAAGATAGACCTGGCGGAGGTGTATCTGCTGTTGCCTTTGGATGACAAACCAAAACAGGCACTGGTAATTTTTACATATTTCAGCCTGTTCCAGGATCAACGGTTGCTATTCATGGTGGCCAGTGCCCCCACAATCTTTCAGCTTTTTTTGGAGCAGTTGCTAGCACCATTACCTTGTTCCGTGAACTAGATGGATGATATTGTGGTGACAGGGTCCACATCTGCTGACAATATTGCCAACTTCTGCTCCTTGTTTTCCATGTTGGAGTTGGCTGGTCTCCACTGTAATATCTATATATCTTCATTCTTCCAATTGTCTATCAAGTACTTAGGCTATGAGGTCTCCTAGTCGGGGGGGTGTACCCCATGGACAATAATGTGTGTGCGGTTGCAGACCTTCCCCATTCTTCTTCCATTCAAGAGCTTCAGGTGTTCCTTGGCAAGGCCACCTATTATCACTGCTTCTTTCCACAGACGGCCACAGTGGCACACCCCCTGCACCAATTGCTGCATAAGAGTGTCCCTATCTGCTGGTCTACAGCTTGCAAGTGAGCTTTTCGAGCACTTAAAAGCAGCCCCTCTTGCAGCTCCTTGCCTCCCTGCAAACACCTCAGGGATCCTGCTAGTGGTGGTGGCGGATATCTCCCAGCACGGTGTGGGAATGGTGCTGACACATCGGTTCCTGGATGGGTTGGAACGACCATTGGTGTTTCCATCTAGCACTTAACAGAGGTGCCACATTCTCGCCCCACCTTTTCACCCACATTCCAATGGGGCAACAGAGAGATTTGTACACACTTTCAAGCCTCAAATGCCACATCTTTTGGTGAAGGATGCCCTCCTTCGGTTCCTGTTGTCAAATCGGTCCACCCCAGCCGGTCCGCATAGCCCCGCTGAGATTGTTCACTGCCGCCCTCGTAGGGCACTGTTGTTCCTCTTGCATCTGAGCTCTCCCACGTACCCTCCTATTCCTTCATCTTGTTTTGCCCCAGGTTCGGCTATCTGGTCTCGAGGTTACAGCAGCCATCCTTGCTGGGTCCTGACCGTGGTCATTCTGGGGTGTGGCCATCACCTCTGTGAGGTCTGTTCATCCACCAGTATCCTCAACCTCCACCACAACCATCTATGGGTCCATCATCCTTCTCCCTCGCCTAAAAACCTTTTCCCCCCTTTCTGTGGCATTCCCTCCTCTTTCTGCAATACTGTCAGTGGAGGGTTTTCTCCCAGTTTCAGTCCCGCATTCATCAGCGGGGGTGTCCCACTGGGCACAACTTTCCTGCTGCAGCCCTAGCAGCCAGCTCCAAGGATTCGCCATCAGTGTAGGGACCTCACTGCCTGCCGATAAGGGCCCGGAGTTTTTAATGTAGGTGCTGCTGAATAAAGGGATGGAGGATCGGCTGACGTTGCCTGCACTAGTAGTGGCAGAACATCACTCACAAGGGCACAAAGGGTTTTTCCCCGTATGAAGTGGTTCTGGACAGGGAGCTGGTGGAGCAAGCTGCCAATTGGATGGAAGTGGAGCCGTCCAAGCAGCCTCAAGCCATTCAGATCGTGCGCGCCCATATTACGTGTCACCTATGGGTGGCAGCCTGGCCACAATAGATCACAGCGTGGCCATGGCGGTCGATGACAGCTGAGAAACCAGCCGTGCACCACAAGGTCAAACAGCTGACAGAGAGTAGCCGGAGGCAGTCAGTCTGTGTACACTGAGGAGTGAATAAAGTGTTTGTTCCATGTGGGGATTACTTTACTACTGTGTGTAAATCCTCCATTTTCACCTCACTTTTATGTAATTAATGAAAAGCACACTTTACATGTGGTATAAGATTGTTCTCCTTCATATCAGTCATAATTTCTTTCCGCCTGGAAAGAGCCGCAGCTATTCCAACAGCTGTTATTAGCTCATGTCCTACCTGGTTATACTCCGTGGCTTAGTTGTGGGGAAAAGGAATGACGTGCCAGCAGGTTTACAAAAAAAGGAAATTTTATCATAACTGGACATATTGTTTTAATTATTTTATTGAAAATAATAGAGCTTGTGTAAGAAGTCGTGGCTTCTGCTTTCTAAACTTGGGTGCTAGGCGAGTCCATTCCTTTGTTTTGGAGGGGTGGCCACCTGATTGTGGGCGCAGTTAACAGCTGAGTGGCAGATGAAGTGTACTGCCCAGCTATAAACTGGCAACTGAGCCACCCCCCCCCCCCCCCCAAAACAAAGGAATGGGCTCAACCTGCGTACAACTTGAGAATTTGTTTCTGTGCACAGGCAATTACTTCTCACACGAGCTGTATCTCAGCCTTATAAATAATTTCAGCAAAGCCTTAGAAATCCTTCAGCGATTCTATTTGTAAGTACATTTTTAAACGACCATTAGGTAGACAACCAATACGTAGACAATCTGCAGCAGTCTGCATTGTGTTGTACAGCATATGAGCCACCCAACTCCAAGCATTTCATGATTCAATACGTTTTCAACTTGGCGTAAAATTTTCTTGTTCCCTTATGAGCTGGTCCGCCAAAGCTACTATTGGTATTATTAATACAAGAAGTGATTTTTTTGCCATCTATTTTGTTTTTTATAAGTACATAAGTCAGGTAATTGTTAATTTCTGCTATTTCGCCAGGACATTCATCAAGTGTCACAATTCACACATAGATTTCTGTAGCAATAGGGGGGGGGGGGGGGAGGGAAGGGGAAAGAAAGGAAACTCATCACAATAGGTAAAATCTTTCTCCCCATTACTAAAAGGATCTGTAAATAGCGTTAAATATCTGACTTCCTGCAACTGTTTTTGTGACATACCAGAAGAATGAAAGACCAATATATTCGCAACATGACTCCAATCTTGGTGCATCTGCAATAAAAGTTCTATTCAATCAATTTCTTACTTTCTTATAGTTTCAAAGCAAAGTCCTTTAAACAAAAATTATGAATTTCTGCACCTGCAGTATCTCAAGCTACTTCAATTGCAGCCAAGTGCAATTCATTCGGTTGCTGAATTTGGATGAAAAATTAACTTACACTTCTGGAGAAGCAGCAGCAATTGCTGCTCAGTGTCGCTCTTCAATCAATTATATACAAAAAAAAAAATTAGTGTTACGAATGGCGCAATGAGCATCAGAATCGAACTGCTTTTTTCTTTATGAATGTCTACCTATGATAAAAAATAAGGTCTATGTATAAAAGTATTAGCATTTCTCGATATATGCATAATTATCACGAGTTAATTTAAAATTCTCTATAAACTTGGTAGTCCTATGTCACAGCTCATAGGTTAACATACTTTCCCTGAAATGTAGCAGTGAACACACACTTTCATTTTGGCATCTTGAATCTCTCATGGAATTGCTACAACAACGCATATCATACTCCTAATGCTCCTGAGAGATTGAAATAGAAATGTGAAACATAACAGTATTGGTAGTGCGGCCATTTAGATGATTTGTGATGTGTAACGAATTTTGCCCACTGATAACATACTTGGCCTTTATGGACATAACAGTTAAATATTATGTAGCATAATGTAGAAAAGAAAAAATAAATATTACTTTCTAACAAAACGAGACCAAATCTGTCAGGGTTGGAAAATGGTACTGTTCCATTCAAAAAGAGATGTCTGGTCACTTTACATCACCCAGTAAGTCAATAGTAAGGCATGTTACCTCTCCAGGGGACACCACCTTGACGAAGCACTGTCCGTGTGGGTGGAGAGGCTTGCGCATCCGTGTGAAGCAGAGGGCTATACAGTTTCAGGCATTTTTCATTGTGCCTGGAAAAGACAAACATTCTACCAACAATCCATCACACCCCACACAATATGCCTAATGTCACAGTGCATCCTTCTGTTACATGCACTCCCATCTCTTTGCCACATGGGTCATTTTCCTATGGGAAAGAAAGCCGTTGGACCTATATGTGATACAACCACCTAGCATATCACACTCCAGTCCCAGCACAGACTTCATTCTATCCCATCAGAAGCAGGGCCATCTGTGATGGTAGTCAAATTATATAACAGTTCTGCTGCAAATTCTGAATAGCATTTAATGTGGCTGTGGCCACTAACAGCTGTAATTCAGAATAATGAACAATGAGAATCTGTGAGTAAGAACAGAGTTGATCACCCAACATTGGTACCTGATGCTGAGTACAATGTGCTGGATTTCAATGGTAGCTATACATTATTTGCCACATGGATCCTCACTCCCCTCCTCCTACAAAGCACCTCTGAATTACTTGGATAAGAATAGCTCATGCAACACAGTCTTCAGTCTTCATTCTCGCAAACCTCCTACCAGTAATCTCTGCTGCCCCTTGCTGCACCTCGCTCTGCCTAATCCTTAGATCCTAATTTTACTCATCCTGCAAGCACATCTTCTCTCCCTTCCTCTAGTCTGTCACCCTGTCACATCGTTATTATTGTACATTATAGGAAATCACTGTTCCTAGTGCCATTGTTACATCTATCAGCCATCTTCCCTCAATCACCCTTCTTCCCACACTAACACCTTCAACAAAGGGTGGGTGCGCACGCACACACACACACACACACACACACACACATGTGTTTATACAGCTGGAAAAATACATTTAAAGTAAATTTGTTACTTTCAATATTACAATGATTACTGCAAAAGACAGTGTAGTGGTATGAAAATACAGAATTAAACATGGGAAAAAATAGAAGTTGAAATAATTCTTACCTTGTTACAAGACAGAGTTCATTATTTTCATTAACACCAAGGTAACGGCCAGTTGTCAAATGCCTTATCCTCATTGGATGGGACCAGTTAATAAAGCCACCAGCCCATTTTGTTCTTGCGAGCTCCAGTCTCCACAGGGACCTGGCCTGACTCATAACACTCCCACCTTCATATATAACAATGCTGCAAAAATTAATTAATACATAAATAATTTGTCATCTGACTTAGTCACATGAAATTAATTGCATTTACAGAACACTAGCAACCAGCTTCATGTGGGTGGAATTTACATTCTATATAAATAAAACTGGATGTGTGTATGTATTTTATTTATTTTTATGTTCTACATAACATGATTAAACACAATGCATACTATGCTTGTACAATTGTCAGTGTGTTTAATCCATATCTACATAACTAATATCACAGCATAACATATATTTAAGAGTTTATGGGCTGACTGTGTAAACATTTCTGACTGGAGATCAAAGATTAGTATAACACCAAATCTAGATGAGCCGAAGCTTGTTCAACATTGATCTGAGTCAGCGTGTAAGATGTTTGGCAACACTGCTGAAATAGGCTATCAACATCATTATTGTGCCTCAACCACAGATATTAATTGTTATTATTTGTTATCAAAGGACAGAAGTAAACAGGAAAAAGAGCTATATTGAAACTTTTCTCAAAATGGAAAAAAAAAAAAAAAAAAAAAAAAAAAAAAAAAAAAAAAAAAAAAAAAAAAAGCTTTTAGAAACTAATATTTGAAAGCCTGCTACCTTTTAAGTTTACCAATACTAATTTCCTTCGTTGGATGCTTATTAAAATTCAATAGTTGAAAGTAAAAATAAAATAGATTCATCTCCTTTTTTTTAATTTATGAGCGCAAAAATTTTTAGCACCAGTATTTATAATTGCGCCTGCAAAGAAAGCTTGTGTAGCACTGCTTATATAAGATGGGAAAAGTTTCATGTGGAGGCTCCTAGTGCCATTTTTAGAACTTCATTTGCTTTGTACATGATTTAAACTGCAGGCAGTGTTTTGGGCCCAAAACGCCCAAAAAAGTGCAGCTTAGATTCTGGTAAATATGGTATATTGTTTTCACAAAAGCTATGCAACTATGTAAGTTTCATAGTAGTTTCACTAGAATAAATTCAAAGTGAGATCATTTTGTTTTATACCATCACGTCTTTCAGCAGATCTATGGAAATTAATGTAAATAACGCAAACAAAAGTGCACTGTTATGGAAGGTAAATTACAACATTCATAACCAAAGGTTTCCATATAACACTCTGAATTCGGGATTTGGTAATATTCGGCCATTATGCATCAAATCTCGAATCCGAAGCCAGTGTGTTAGATTCAGTGAATAATGGATTCGGTCAAACCACTCGGACACAATCCTAATATGAAACAGTTCTGTTGCCCATCAGCAGCCTAGAATGCTCTGAAAACTGACAGTATGCTTGAGTAATGCAATGATTTCTTATGGTATAGTAGTGTCACTCCAAATATCTTTTATGAGCAATGCAGGAGAGACAACTCTAATAGAAAAAAAAGCATGTCAGTTTATTTGAACCCAAAAACCTATATACCAGATTCTATACTACTTAGACTATACCACTTAGCTAACAACAAGTCTGCTTGTTGTGAATTCCTTAATAGTATATGCATAAACGCATAACTGTGTTTTAATCATCAATGGGAATGCAGTTGTCATCACATGTTGTGTTCAGCAGTAAAAAAGTTATTAAAAACAGCACAGTTATAGCTACTCCAGCTGAAAGAGCATATATCGGATTTTGGATGGTTTTTGGGTGCTGTCGCAATTCAAGTTATCTGTCCATTGCAAATATTCATCAAAGTCATGGAAGCAACATTCACACTCCAAGTTGCAGCACTATAGTAACAGATGAATGGTGGTTGGCTCTTGCTCTGCTAGGCGAGCTACTGTCGTTCAAACTACTAGATGTAAACTTTTATGTGTATATTAATAAATATTGCTCCAAGAGTACACTCATGGACTGTTCGAGCAACAAATACACCACGAGAAACTGAAGACTAACACAATAAATATCTTGATCAAATCACTACTAAACTTCACAGTATGTGAAGTTTTCCTGAAGGTTTCATCAAAATTGCTCCATCCATCTTCCAGTCTGCAGGGAACATAAATACATACACACATCCATTTTTATAGATAAGAAAACTGGAAATATTTTTAAAAAAATGAGCAATGAATTGTCACAGCATTGACTAGCTTACAGCAACCTTCCATCAATGTTAATTTCATTAAATCCAAACAGCAGAAACAACAAAACTTCTATTGTGGACCCCAGAGGAGAGTTAGTTTGCTCTTAAATCAAATGATATTAGAAACAAATTTACAGGATAAGTGACAGCTAACTGCAAAACATAAGAAGTATCTATCACAGACAATACTTTGGTAGCGATGAAGTTTGGGCAATAATTTTAGCACAAAGAAATTTATAGAACAGCCATTGCAACAATGAGAAATTCCTCAAATTTTTATAACAAGTTATTTGCAAGTTGTAGCTAATATTATTCCTCCAGAACTTCTGTCCCTTTTGTGGTATTTTAGCAAGTTGATTATGACAAATGATCCATACAATCTCTCTAATACTTCCACTTATTTTATGGCTCCAAATGGAGGCTTCTAAAAATCTAAGATGTTTATGTAAAGCTATGGAGGTGCTTACTCCACCTTAACCCAACATCACAACCAACTAACCTTTCCAAGGTGCACTTGTGACAAAGCAAGATTGGCATCCACCATCTTACTCCGTGTTTCATACTATATAATTAAAACTAATTTTTTTCCAACCATTAATATAGACCCTGTATAGTATAGCACACTTACTGAGTATCCAAAAATTGCAAATACTTGATTAAGCTCATATAATTTTTGTTTTATTATTCAGTACAGTATTTAAACTAATTGAAACAGTTTTTAGTGGTCAGTTAAATCAGAAACAATTTTAATTACGAAATATGGATAATTTGAAATATGCTCATAGCTCAACCATATAAATTTCGAGTGTGGAAATTGGCCTATTTAATATTGTAACATACATCATTTGAAAGCTGCTTGCCTCCCCTTTCTAGTAAAGTATCTGGAATTTACTGAAACTTATTAGTTCACGTAATATTTGTAATTAAAGTCTCAGACCCATGCCAACTTTCACTATAAATTACGCCCAAACCACTGTTAAATTCTGAACTTTGACTTCATATTTTTGTTGCCCCAATTTTTCTGTTCCTTCTGATAACCACCATTAGTTGATTGATGCCTTAATTAAAAAGTTGAATTATTTTGGGTAATTAAAAGTTTTATTTAATAAAAGTCTGGGGAACCACAATGTGGAACAACAATTGGTTCCGGACACTTTATTAAATTCTTAAACATTAACAATTTTCATAAATCAGATGTCTTTACCAATAGATAGTCTAACATGTAAGGTAAATATGTACTGAACCAAATTATAAACTATTTTGTTAATACCAAAATTATAAATTATGCTTACGTGGGTCTATAAATAGCAGTTTCGTGCTCTATTTTAGTCAGTTGGCGGCAAAGTAATCAACGAGCAACAACTATGTGCCAAATTGCAATATGTGTCTCTGTAAACTGAAAGTATATTCAGGAGTTATGATTATTTTGAACTGTGTTAAGTATTTTTACGCTCTTTAAAGTGCAATGACAGTAAAGGCTAATGACAACTATTCCGTGACTGTGCTTATACATCGACTTAGTGCCATACATAATTTGATGACTAATATGAACAAAGTGTCACTGTATTTTGACATTGTGTGCATTCTGCTCATACCTACTGTGATACCCGAGCTGGCCAAAAATAACGTCAATAGTGTTCGTTAATGCAAATTGCAATAAAAATACTTATAAAATAAACAAGTGTGTCGCCAACATCAATGAATCAAATACATACATCAGCAATTTTCAGGCCAGACAACACTACCGAGTGCAACAAGACTACAAAAGGTAAGGGCAGAATAGTTACACACTATTCTAACCATCCAGTCAGCCTCATACATTAACTACTAAACACCACAGGTCACATGTTCTGTGAATTTTTAAAGAGAGGACCACCACTTTCCCAAGACTCATGGCCTGTTCCCCTGAATCTCACCAAATAAATAGAATTATCAACACACAGGATTGCTTGCCGTCTTCACCATGAAAAAAATGACTTTTTTGTGGCCTTGGCATTTGTAGAATACACATCAATTTGGACACCTATCATTACAAAAATATGTTGACTAAATTCAGTAATTTGATATCCGGTGGTGTATAAATCATCCCCACAGTAAAAAAGAGATAGATGGACAGAGAGAGAGCGGGGGGGGGGGGGGGGGCTTATGTAAAAATAAGACAGTGGTGCAGGTTCCACTAAGATCCCTTTGAATAGATTGTTTAAACCAAATTTCCAGCCAGGGATATTATTTTTCAGAGTTATGCCCCAAAATGAGAATCACTCTTAACAACAAGATGGTGATAATGATGATCATCCTCAGTTATGATCCTGACATAAATGATACTGCACTTAAAACCCCATTGGGACTTGCATATGCAAACTCTCATATGTTTTTGGGCGTCATTGTTGATGAACACATGTCATGGAAAGAACATGTAGATAATATTTGTAAGAAAACCAGTAAAAATATGTTTCTACTGAAACGGTCTCAGCTTTCCTGGACCATGACACTTAAAGGCTAATATATTTTAGGTTGATACATCCTCAACTTCAGTATAGTATTGAGATATGGGATGTGGCACCAGCAGTTTATATAGATAGACGTTTTAGATTACAAAACAGGCATTAAGAGTGGTAGCCAAGGCAAGGACAAATGAACCTTGGAGAGACATCTTCCGAAAATATAAAATTCTTACAGTGTACTCCATTTATATATAGCAGAAAATCATGTTTGTGAAACAAAATCCTGAACTTAATATGACAAACAGCAATGTACATAACTATGATACATGGGAAAGGGAAAATTTTCATAGAAATGTAACCAATCAAAAGGCAACAGACCGTAGCCCACATTAAATAGGAATGATTTTCTACAATGAACTACTCTATGAACTGAAGAAAGGAAATTTAATAACACTAAAGAGTAGACTGAAGCAATTATTAATAGAGGACTTTATGTAATTATATACTGTATATGTGTAAAGTACCTTGTATATGTATTGTATGTGTGTAATGTATCTTTCTACTCCCATGAACTACAGACATTGCCGAGGTGGGGTGGCTTGCGTGCCTCAACGATAGATAGCCGTACCGTAGGTGCAACCACAGCGGAGGGGTATCTGTGGAGAGGCCAGACAAATGTGTGGTTCCTGAAGAGGGGCAGCAGCCTTTTCAGTAGTTACAGGGGCAACAGTCTGGATGATTGACTGAGCTGGCCTTGTAACATCAGCTAATGTGGCTTTGCCACACAGCTACTGCAGACGGCTGAAAGCAAGGGGAAACTACAGCTGTTAGCATTCCCGAGGACATGCAGCTCTACTGTATGAACATATGATGATGGCATCCTCTCGGGTAAAATATTCCGGAGGTAAAATAGTCCCCCATTCAGATCTCTGGGCGGGGACTAATCAGGAGGATGTGATCATCAGGAAAGACAATACTGGCATTCTACGGGTCGGAGCGTGGAATGTTAGATCCCTTAATCGAGTAGGAAAATTAGAAAATTTAAAAAGGGAAATGGATAGGTTGAAGTTAGATATAGTGGGGATTAGTGAAGTTCGGTGGCAGGATGAACAGGATTTCTGGTCAGGTGAGTACAGGATTATAAATACAAAATCAGTTGGGGGTATCACAGGAGTAGGATTGATAATGAATAAGAAAATAAGAATGCGGGTAAACTACTATGACCAGCACAGTGATCGCATTATCATTGTCAAGATAGATACGAAGCCAACACCGACAACAGTAGTACAGGTTTATATGCCAACTAGCTCTGCCGATGGTGAGGAAATCGAAGAAATATATGAGGAGCTAAAGGAAATTATTCAGACAATTAAGGGAGGGAAAAACTTAATTGTGATGGGAGACTGGAATTTGGTAGTAGGACAAGGAAGGGAAGGGAGGATAGTAGGTGAATATGGTCTGGGCAAAAGGAATGAAATAGGAAGCCGCCTGGTAGAATTTTGCACATAACATAATTTAGTTATAACAAACACCTGGTTTAAGAATCACGAAAGATGGTTGTATACGTGGAACAGACCAAGAGACACCTGAAGATACCAGATAGATTTTATAATGGTAACACATAGATTTCGGAATCAGGTTCTACATGTAAGACATACCCAGGGGCAGATATAGACTCTGACCATAACTTGTTGGTTATGAACTGTAGACTGAAACTAAAGAAACTACAAAAAGGTGGGAAAATAAGGAGATGGGACCTGGATAAATTGAAGGAACCTGAGGTTCTTAAGAATTTCAGAGGGAGCTTTAGGCAACAATTGACAGACACTGGGGAAAATAAAACAGTAGAGGAGGAATGGGTAAAATTGAGAGATGAAATAGTGAAGGTAGCAGAGGACAAAATAGGTAGGAAGGAAAGACCTACAAAAAATCCTTGGATATCACAGGAGATACTAAATTTAATCGATGAAAGGAGAAAATATAAAAATGCAGTACATGAAACAGGCAAAATGGAGTACAGACGACTAAGAAATGAGATTGACAGGAAGTGCAAAATGGCTAAGCAGGAGTGGCTAGAAGGCAAATGCAAGGATGTAGAAGAATGTATAAATAGGGGAAAAATAGATACAGCCTACAGGAAAATAAAAGAAACTTTTGGAGATAAGAAAAACAGCTCTATGAATATCAAGGACATTGATGGAAAACCAGTTCTCAGCAAAGAAGGAAAAGCTGAAAGGTGGAAAGAGTATATAGAGGGGCTCTACAAAGGAAATGAACTTCGAGACAATATTGTAGGAAGGGAAGAGGATGTAGATGAAGATGAAATAGGAGATACTGTATTGAGAGAAGAATTTGACAGAGCCCTGAAAGACCTAAGGCGAAACAAGGCCCCTGGAGTAGATGATATTCCCTCAGAGCTACTGAAGTCTCTGGGAGAACCAGCCATGACAAACCTGTTTCACCTGGTGCGTAAGATGTATGAGACAGGAGAAGAACCCTCAGACTTTAAGAAAAATGTTATAATCCCCATCCCTAAGAAAGCAGGTGCAGACAGGTGTGAAAACTACAGAACCATCAGTTTAATAAGTAATGGTTGCAAAATATTAATGCGAATTATATACAGAAGGATGGAAAAGCTGGTAGAAAACGACCTCAGGGAAGATCAGTTTGGGTTCATGAGAAATGTAGGAACACGGGAGGCAATACTCACTTTACGGCTTATCCTAGAAGATAGATTAAGAAAAGGCAAACCTACATTTCTAGCTTTTGTAGATTTGGAGAAGGCTTTTGACAATGTTGATTGGAATAAACTCTTTCAAGTTCTGAAGCAAGCAGGAGTAAAATATAGGGAGCGTAAGGTTATTTACAACTTGTACAAAAACCAGACAGTGGTTGTCAGAGTTGAAGGGCATGAAAGGGATGCAGTGGTTGGAAAGGGAGTAAGACAGGGTTGTAGTCTTTCTCCATTGTTGTTCAATTTGTACATTGAGCAAGCTATAAAGGAAAGCAAGGAGAAATTTGGTGAAGGAATTAAAGTTCAGGGGGAAGAATTAAAAACATTGCGTTTTGCCGACGACATAGTAATTCTGTCAGATACAGCAAAGGACCTGGAAGAGCAATTGAACGGAATGGACAGTGTGCTGAAAGGTGCATATAAGATGAACATTAACATGAGCAAAACTAGGGTAATGGAGTGCAGTGTAAGAAAATCAGGTGATGCTGAAGGAATTAGATTGGGAAACGAAGCAATAAAAGAGGTAGATGAGTTTTGTTACTTGGGCAGTAAAATAACAAATGATAGTCGCAATACAGAGGATATAAAATGCAGAATGGCAATGGGTAGATAAGCGTTCTTGAAAAAGAGAAATCTGTTAACATCGAATATTGATTTAAACCTAAGGAAGTCCTTTCTGAAGGCATTTGTATGAAGTGTTGCCTTGTATGGGAGTGAGACATCGACGATAAACAGTGCGGACAGGAAGAGGATTGAGGCTTTTGAAATATGGTGCTACAGAAGAATGCTGAAGATTAGGTAGGTGGATCGTGTAACTAATGAGGAGGTACTGAACAGAATTGGGGAGAAAAGGAATTTCTGGCATAACTTGACTAAAAGAAGGGATAGATTGGTAGGACACATTCTTAGACATCAAGGAATTGTGAATTTAGCGTTGGAGGGAAGTGTATGGGAAAAAATCGCAGGGGAAGACCAAGAGGTGGATACAGTAAGCAGATTCAGACAGATGTAGTTTGTCGCTCTTATGTGGAGATGAAGAGGCTTGCTCAGGATAGGGTATTGTGGAGAGCTGCATCAAACCAGTATCCGGACTGAAGACCATAACAACAACAACGTATCTTTATAAATGATAGCTAAATTTTCCAGACAATGTCCAAACAAAAATATCATTTCCGCTGCGGCAGAATAGCCGTGCGCATTGGAGTGCTTTGCTGTGGTGCGCACAGCCTTTCGCCGACGGAAGTTTGAGTCACCCCCTAGGGCATGAGTATATGTGTTATCCTTAGGTTAGTTTAACTTAAGTTTAAGTAGTTTGTAAGATAGGGACTAATAACCAAGCAGTTAAGTCCCATAGATTTAAAGACAAACAATATCATTCCATATACTTGACAATACAGTACAACTACAATTCACAGGTATGTAAAACTGGAACCACACACACACGCACAAACAACTTATAGCTTTTGGTTACAAGCTTCATAAGCAGAGAACTCACACTCTCATTCATACAAACACAGATACAAATCACAAATATACAATGAATACCTTCAGCTCCTGTCTTCCGAATAACACTCTGCAGTGAATGCAACTCGAAGTGGAGATGTGAAGGGGGATGAAAGATGAAAAGTGAAGGAATGTAGCAGTGCCTTTTGGGGAGCATGGAAAGAGATATAGCTTTGCAATGCATAAGTGTGTGTGTGTGTGGGGGGGGGGGGGGTGTACAAAAATGGGAGGAGTACACAAGGGAAAAACAATATAGTCCTAGCACAGATGGGGTTAATGACACAAGAATTGAATTGGGAGAGATATAGAATTGAGAAGGCAGGAACTGATGGATGTTGGGTGTGTGGAGACAACAGGTTACTGTCTGTATGCTGAGTACTGGATAATTTTAGGTTCATAGAATATTGTGGTCTTCAGTCCGCAGACTGGTTTGATGCAGCTCTCCATGCTACCCTGTCCTGTACAGGTCTCTTCATCTGACAATAAGTTCAGCAACCTACTTCCTTTTTAATCTACTTACTGTATTCATCCTTCGGTCTCCCTCTACTTCCTTTTGAATCTGCTTACTGTATTCATCCTTTGGTCTCCCTCTACCATTTTTACCCCACACGGTTCCTTCTAATGCTAAGTTGACGATTCGTTGAGTCTCCGAATGTGTCCTACCAATCTATCCTTTCTCTTAGTCAGGATATGCCAGAAACTCCTTTTCTCCTCAATTCGGTTAAGCACCTCCTCATTAGTTAAGTGATCTACCCACCAAAATTTCATCATTTGTCTGTAGCACCACATTTCAAAAGCTTCTATCATCTTTTTTATCTGAATTCCTTATCATCCACTTTTCACTCCCATACAATGCTACACTCCAGACAAATGCTTTCAGAAAGGACATCCTAATATTTAAATTAATAGTTGATGTTAACAAGTTTCGCTTCTTTAGAAACACTTTTTCCCATTGCCATTCTGCATTTTATATCTACTCTACTTCGGCCATAAGAAGTTATTTTGCTACCCAAATAACAAAACTGATACACCACTTTTATTGTCTCATTACCTAATCTAATTCATTCAGCATCACCTGATTTTCTGACGTTACAGAGAATGTATTGGAGGATAACTCCTGTTTGTCCAGTTTAGAAAAGCTGGTTTATTGGAGGGGTGGAGGTGGAGACTGGAGGGGAGATGATCCAGATGGCCTAGGTTTGTGAAGCAGCCTTTGAAATCAAACATGTTGTGCTCAGCTGCATTTTTTACCCCAAGGCCACAGTTTGCAGGTAAACATTCATTCAGATGCACAACTGGTTGGTAGTCACACTACTACAGAAACCTCATCAGTGACTGTAGGGAAGTTGGTAAATCATGTGGCTGCTTTCACATGTGGACCAGTCTTTGATAGGGTATGATAAGGCTGTGACAGAACGTGAATAGGACGTGCTGACTGGGTGGACATAGGGTCTCCCACAGGGATATGATCCCATGGTAAGAGACTGTGGAGTGGCACAGGGATTGACTATGATGTTGTGGAGGTTGGGTGATCAATGGAACTCCACTTTAGGAGGAGGGGGTAGAAAGGATCTTGGGCAGGGTGTCTAGCATTTCAGGGCACAATGAAATAAAATAAACCTTGACAAAGAATGTGGTTGAGTCGTTCCGGTCCAAGGTGCTACTTGCTTATGAGGACTGCACTCTTTTTGTAGCTGGTTACTGTGGTTGAAGGGAGGACTGGGTGTGTGTGGGAATATGTCATGAGAAATGTTTCAGACTAGGTCTGGGGAATGGCAGTATAGTGCCTATTGATCGAGGCATTTCTGAGACCTTGACCGAGGCTTTGATTTTCTTTCACTGTGCCCTGAAATGAGAGACTCCCTGCCCAAGATTATTCCTACCCCTCCCAATATTTACACAATCCTAATCTATCCCTTGCCACCTCCCAACCACAGCCCCTAATAGGGATCATATCCCTGTCAGAGTCCTGCTGCAGCCTGTCCACGCCACTCACTCAACACTTTCTACTCTAGTCCTGTCACAGGCTTATCCTGCCTCATCAAATGCCAGACCACATCTGTAAGCAGCCACAAGATTTAACAACTGTTCTGGTATCACTGCACAGCTTTTTATGTTTGTATGACTGTTAACCAGCTGTCTATCAGAATGAAAGCCCACCAGCAAACTGTGGGCAAACGCAAGGTAGATCAAACTGTGTCACAAGATGCTGTTGATCATAACATGACTGATTTCAATGGCAGCTTCACAACCTGGGCCATTTGGACCCCCCCCCCTCCCACTACTACACCACTAGCTTTTCTAAACTGCACACATGGAAGTAATCCTTACAGTACATAATACAGTCCTAAAATTATCTAGTGCTCAACCAATGGTAACCTATTATCACCAAACACCCCACATCCAACAGTTCCTGCCCTCTCTATCCTTTACTTCTCACAACTCTTATCTCATTAATTACTGAAAGCAGTATTTTTTGTCCTCTTCCACTCCTTCCTGTTTGGTTCCCTTACCTCTCCACCCTTCCCTCCCAATGTCTTCTTCCCACCCACCAGTACCTACATGCTTCATACAGCAGTGCTATATCTATTCCCACCCTTGCCCTTGCATCCATTCCATTCCCTTCCTCTTCCCCCTCCCCTCCCCTTCCATTTCCGCTTTGAGTTGCACTCATTTCAGTATTGGAATTCAACAATATAATACGGACGGTTTACAACTCACTGCAAAGATGAGCTACAACGGGCGCATAAAAAAGACATACACTTCCTACACTTAAGCTTTTGGCCACAACACTTAAACTATTGGGCATGATCATATTCAGAATACAGAACATTCACACAGGTACACTTCACACTCACATAACTATCATCTCCAGCCGCTTCACTCCAAAGTGTACTCTGCATCACAGATGCATTTCATTCCTCCCACCTATTACATACACGCTACACCAGGCCATGCTGTATCCATACCCACCACTGTGATACAACCTTCCTACCTATCCTTTGCCCGTTCCCCTGTTCCCTCACCATAAAGCATGATTCAGAGTGCGATTGCCAGACATAATGGTTGTTACTGTAAAGTGTGCCTGTGTGACTACGTGAATGTTCTTTATTCTGAAGAAGGCCATGGTTGATAGCTTAAGTGTTATATGTGTGTGTCCTTTTATGTGCCTGTCACAGTTTGTCATTACATCCTTGCAAAGAGTTGTAAACTGTCATAATCATACTGTTGAATTCCAACCTGGATTTTCCACTATTAGACTCATTTCAGAGTGTTATATGGGATGCAGCTGCCAGGGATGATGGTAGTGTTTTAGTGAGTTGTACCTATGATTACATGAATGAGATTGTGTGTTGTGTACTGATGCCAAAACTATAAACTGTGTGTATGATTGCCTTTTTCTACATGCCTGTCTGTAGCTAAACAGTTATCTTTACCAGTGAGTTGCACTCTATCTTCATTATATTGTTCAATTTCAATCTGGACTTACCAATATTAGATTTTATGTACTCATATTATAGAGGAAAAATTCCTAACAGGAAAAATATACGTAAAAAATAGATGAAGTACACTTACCAGGCGAAGGGGCACAAGCAGTAATAGCAACAAATAAACACACAGACACACACACACACACACACAAATGCTAGCTTTCGCAGCCTAGCTGCTTCATCAGGCAGAAGGGAAGGTTAGGGAAAAGGAAATGATGAGGGTTTTAAGGAAGGGGGTAAGGAGCCATTCCAATCTCGGGACAGGAAAGACTTACCTTGGGGGAAAAAATTGAGGGTAAATAAATGCACATACACTCACACATTTACACAGACACGAGTACACTTAGGCAGACATACTGTAGAACTGTAGAAAGCAAAGAAGTTAGTTACTCAGAAGAAGTTACTCAGTTTGACAGTAACTATGCCTCTCTGACAATATACACAGGTACCAGCATCTGAGAGAGAACTTATAGTTGGACTCGAAGAGGCCAGTTGTAATAATCAGTGAATCACTTGACACTTGAAAAGGAGCAATTTTACTATTGGACAATTTGGCAGGAATAGTTCTTATTGGCCATTTCTTTCAACAGTCTTATAATCCATTAATAACAACTTTATACTTTTCTTATTTTTATTTCCATATGTATCATAACTTTACAGCAGATCTATTTTTTTTTTCTTATTCTGGCCAATTTTGACTATTCTCCCCCGATTTCGTGTCCTCCCTCACTCCTCAATTTAATTTACAAACAGTCTTATTTTGAAACTTTCTGTCAGATTAAAACTGTGTCATAGACTGACTGCACTACCCACTCATAACTTGAGACACACTGCCACAACGTCTATGAGAAGTGATGGTCAGCAAGACATGCAGAAGAGCTTCTATGGAGCTAGGAAAGTGCCTAGATAGCTCAGTCAGTGAAAACATTTTCTCTGAAATGTAAGATTCAGGGTCAAAATCCTGATTTGGCACACTGTGGTAGACTCCACAGAAGTTTTGTAACAGTGCACACTCCTCAGTGGGATGAAAGATTCATTTTGGTTGTCTTACTTCCCCCACTCATTTGCAAAATGAAAGGACCTCTGGGTTTGAAAGAAAGTGTTCTATCAATTTTTGTTTGTACCTAAGTCAATTGGTTAGCATTTTCTAACATTAAATAATTACAATCAATTTTAAAGACTAGTTTCTTACAGATGTGGAAAACAGTTTATGTGACATAATAAATAAAACTGAGCTAAGCTGTAAATCACAAAATTTTAAGCAAGGTAAAAACACACTGTGTTAAATATATGCAATCAATATCAATAGAAAGTAAATACGAGTGAAATAATGAGAGGTCTGAATGTTACGAATTAATTCAGATAATGCAATCTGAAAGTGAGATTATTTTATTCTTAGAATTACAAAATAAACCTCAGCACACTTATGAATAGAACTAAAATTATTTGCTTTCACATTACAACTCTAAATGTATGTAAAACTTGAAAGGTCATTACTTCTGACCAGGCTGCTCACTCCATGTTGACGGAATGGTGAGACACTCATCACCTCCGTGGAAGAACCTGAGAACATCACCTCCAAAAACGTAACCTGTTGAAGAAGAACATTTTGTGAAATGTAATATGCTGTTTATGGTAACATATGTACAGTTGAGTAACTTACATAGTACATAAATAACCACAGAAGAAAATACCACAATTCACAACATAAAAGACATCAAAGCACAAGTGACTGAGGGAATGTTTTGTGTGTGTGTGTGTGTGTGTGTGTGTGTGTGTGTGTGTGTGTGAGTGTGTGTGTGTGTTATGTATCTGTTAATAACTTTTTACCTGAAATTTTATTAGTATCTAAAATTTACAGGGAAAAAAGATTCAAAAATAACAAATGGCCATAAAAGGAACAGATATCTTTAGACATACCCACATATTTCATCCTGCTGATTCCAGTTCCGTATGGTTGGACAGACCAGTGAGTCACGTGGAAAGATGCATTCACCACAGACAAGTCATTTTCTTTGGTTGTATGCTGAAAAGAGAAACCAAAAAACTCAATAAAATATGTCCACAACAAGTAACATAAGTAAATTAATCGTTTATGCGGTTTGGTTATTAAGCAGATCTGTTAATTAATTTGGAGAGGGGGCAATAAGATCTTACAATCAGCCTTTTAATTAGGTGAGGGTACATTATTACAATGGATAATATTTTGTATTAAAAATTAAGTCAAAGCACAGGTAATACTGAAGTGCTAGCTAGTTTTGTGTTTTCTCTGATCTGAACTGAATTCTTTCCATATGTGCATGCCTGGGAATTCCAATTTCAAACAAGTGTTGCACACTGACAGATCTCATTTGTGTGGTTTCATACCACACTGGTAGAAATCACCGTGTGTCACGATATTCTGTTATGTGCATATAGCCAACATAAATGTTTTTTAAACATTTCTAAAATGCATGTTGAGTGGCAGGCCAACAAGCAGAAACAGTCTTGCCAGAAAGAAGTTAGGTTTGTGGAACAAAACTAAGCTGACATTTACTGATCAGGATTCTCTTAGTAATCATAAATGAAGAGACTAAAAATCTCTGTGATTATACAGTTGAAAGGTAATTAATTATGTGATGAGTCTTTAAAACTGTAAATGAGGTTTGTTACTTCCACAGCAAAATACCTTATAGTGGCTGAAGTAGAGGGGGAGTAAAATACAGATTGCCAACACCAGAAACATATTTCAGGAAAAGATGAGTTTGTTAACATTCAAAATAAATTTATGTGTTAATAAGTCATCTCAAATACAGACTTATGGCTTATATGAAAGTCAAATGTATACATCAAGTAGTTAACACTTCGGTAGACAGACTGAAATTTTCAAAAGTTGTTACTGCAGATGAGATCTGAAGTTGATATTTGTAAGACTTGTTCTATATTTAATATAGTTTTGAAGTGTGTAATTAATCAAGTTTAAATAAGCTGAATTGAACAAACAACTAATTACAAGGTACTGAAATTAACTGCAGACAAAAGAAATTTAAATACATCTGATTGAAAGAAGGAAATGATTAATACAATACATCCCAAGGCTTGAAAAAACTGTCACTTTGTTTAAAACTGTAGTGGGATACCTAGGAATGAATACAGGCAATAGGTTTAAGCAGGTATAGGTTGCCATACATATTTAGAGCCTTGCACATGATACATTTTTGCACTGAGAGCAGCATCAAACCACCTGTGGACTGAAGACAACAACAAAAAGCTCTGATAATTACTTTGAAAGATATGCACATTCTGCATTAATGAAGCAGTGTACTTACCAGGTACCTCTCAGTTGCAACAGAGACAAGGATAAGGTCATCACCCACTCTCACCTTTTCACCTTCAGATCTCTGTTTGGAAGCAGGGTGTACTGTCCACCAACATGCTTCCCCTGCAAGAAATAAATAATTTTATCCCAGCAATGTAGTTTAAGCTACACAATAGTAAATTACCAACAAGTCAGGCAGTGTACCTTGTAAATAACATCTTTGAATTCTGTATTAATTAATTGTATAATTTACCTTGTGAATGCTCCTGTAAACCAACATCAAATGCCAGTTTGTCATTTGAGGAACTGGTAGACAGGCAAGCCAGGTACTGTAAAAAGACAGTCAGACTATTATAATATAGATAATAACATAATATTGGTTTAAACAAGGCTCTATTAAATTGAACTGAATTGAGTTATTTGCTATCAAACAACTGTTGTGTTGTTATAAAGCACTATCAGCATATAAACTACTGTGCTGCGATGATGTCAGGGGTCAAAGCTGAGGGGCGGTATCCCCATCTTCAGGTGAGCCAGCATATACATAATTATACAGGAGGGTAGGCTTACAAAGCAACCATACAGAGGAAAGAAACTACAACAATTTCCTAACAACAGCAGATGTAGGCATAGAAAAAGACCACTATTCATATCTTGGCACCTTTGTACCTTGTTGACAAACAGAGGGAGGTAGATCCTAGCTGGACTGCTGCCCTAGCTGGTCACCCATGTTACCTGATCTGTCAGTTCCCAAAAGTGCCAAGAGATGAATGGTGAAAGCTTTCAACATCTGATATAGTCAGATTAGTAGTCTACTGTATTCCTCTTCTCTGCTGTGTTTCTATTTGTACCCTGGAATTCTGTCCTCTGGGCCTCTTATATTTGCCCCACCCAGTACAAATGATTACATAGATGGAAACATATATAAATATTATTAGACAGATTTTTCTAATCTCAAACTTATTACATAGCCAAATTAAATATGTTACAAACATTACCTAGACCAAACGTGTTAGTTAAATTTTATTTACCATCCTGGCAGCCTCACATGAAAATATTGACACAATCAGCCACTCATGTGACAATGCAAATGTTTTGCCATGAAATCTTTTGTTTTACAAGGGCAATCACTTTTACTGTATGGAAAAGGGTACTTACAAAGCAGACTACCTGTTAAGCATACAGCAGGAAAAGCATTATATTTTTACTCCTTCATCTCAACTATCAAGTCATTAGGCCTATATGAAGATTTCTAAGAATATTAACAGCAGTTGCAAAGATTTACTACTGTGTTGTTGATGTCGACATAATCACATGAGGGTGATGAGATGACAGGTAAAATTTTACCTATTACGTTTTGTGTCATAAATTACCATTTTGCTTGTTCACAATTATATTTATAATAAATGATGATTACTTCTCTGTTTGTTTATAAATTCATTTGTGTTACAGAATGCTGTACCTTTCAGTACAATGTCTCTAATAAAATTTTAAAATTGCTATTTTTAAGCAATGTAGGCCTACTTGTAGCCCATTATATAGTATACTGTTGAAAACTATTTTGCCAGCAAGTAAAAAATTATTTTGAATTACACTTAAACGAGAGCAAAGAATGTTCAGTACGTTCTAGTTTTTGGTTTCAAACAGGTATCAATGTCATGATGTATTCCTTCATACATGTATGGACCATCAGTTTTATATAAGTACTTCGACTATGGTAGCGTACCATATGTAAAGGCCTGGGGAGTGTGACTATTTCGTTCTCAATAAAGCTAAACATCTAAATACTATGTCATACAAATTTTGTGCAGGAGCCTACAAAGTGTATAGCAATGTAACCAAGTGAAGTGAAAGGAATCAAGTAGCTATCTTAGATGTTGTAAAATACTAACATAATATGGTTAGAATGTAAGATGTGACTACATCCCTGCTAATTTATGTCAGACAATTGGCATACCTATTAAAATTGTCATAATGTATTACAATTTAATTTTATGGGTCTGTGTGTAGGACAGGATTAAACTTATTTCTTTCAGAGGTGATGGTTAGGTTCACCACTCTTCGTCACAAGAAACTAAATCAACAGAAATAACGTTTATGCAAGACCTACAGGTATCTTAAAAGAACAGCATGGTCTCTTCTATTCGGAACCGACATAACAATCTGCCTGTACAAGACATATGTTTCGACGTCTTCAGCGGAGGCCTATGTGATAATGTTGATATTCTACAACTGAAAAATTCCACGTCTATCAACATGTCACAAAGACAAGAATTATTTCTAAAATTTGTGTCTGTGACTGAACATTCGTTTGTTAAGTAATGTTCTTATTAAGCATACCGTACACACTATACCATTGTTTCATGTGGTGGGAAAATGCCTACATAACTTAGCGAAAGGCATATATGTATGGTAGACAATTAAAATTTAACAAACGCAGCTTTAAAATAAGTACCTCATATCGCAGTGACTGAAATCGACATAGGCCTATTTATGAATAAATCAAATTGTGTGGTGGATCTCTCATTAATACATGGCACGGTACAGTACCGTTAGCATAATTGTTCTTTACAAAACTTAGCTTTCACGGCTTGAATACCGTGCCTTACTATATTTGTCATTACGATTACCGTAACCCTGTAACACAACTTGATTGATTTATTTGACGTCCAATAGATCACATATATAAGACTTCTTACGGAAACTTTGTTTTACTAAAAAACTACAACAACTGTTCTATCGCAGTCTATTACACAAGACTATTGTTAAAAGTCAACGTCATTGTCGATGTCGACCATCATAATCGAGAGGGCTGCATGAAATCCGAGATTGAATAGTGAGCACTGCTCAATAGTATTGAGAACTGTATTAATAACATGTTCCTTTTACCTCTATGTTTAGCGTCATGATTAATAATTCATAAAATACATCTTAAACCATCAGCTGTTTATTAACTCCTTTTTTTCTTAGTATGCTTGACTGATGAGGTCAAAAATGACAATTTTAGTTTCAGTGAAATTCACTTCTGATATTATCAGCCAGATTTATTTTATCTAATGCATTTTTCTAATCTGTTTTAATTCCTACATTATTTATCTATGATGACGGTCTACGACCGAAACTAGTCGATTTTTAAGGAATTTAGGATGAATTTTTTGGAGTATTTAATAGCTGTTAACTCGCACCCAGTGGTCTCTAGATCAGTGCTCGTTCCTTACCAAAACATTGTATTAATAATTATTCTCTGGCGCTTCAAAATAATAAATTCTGTAACGTCTTTGAGTAATGGAGCTTAAGGGAGTCACATTTGTTTATAAGAAAGTTCCAACCAGTAAACTGCGTTAAGCGTTCTCTCATATCTATCTGGATATTGGAGTTTAGGACTGGGCTCAATGGAACGCTTTGCAAGAAAATACGGTGCACGGGGAAAAAACTTCTCAGAGATATGAAAATTTAGAATTGTGTGTCTTTTATTTGTGTCTGTCGGCGGCTCAACGTTCGCCTTTACGGTGAGTTGTCCTCTATCTACATATTATTATTAACGCTGAGATATAGATGTTCACAATTGTACTATACTATTTCCCAGTAATTCGTAGAATGGGTCTCCAATTCATACACAAGGTGAGTCGAGAAGTGCTCTTACAAATAGAATATAACTATAATAAATTACTTCGTTTAAGCGTTAGTGAACTTACCATATCACTGTTCTGATGTCGCAGCAGTATGGCATTGCCGTAAAGGAGAGTTCTGTGGCCAGAGCCTGTTCCTTTCCCCTGTGAACAATTGTGTTAAAATTAAGAACAGCAGCATATTTTGTCGTGATAACTAATCGTAATGAATTCAATCATAGGCAAAACAGTAAAATTACATTCAGTGCAAATAGAAAATTCTTTATCAGATTCCCTCATGACGTCTGCAATGTTCTTGTGCATTATTATGGGAGAAGTTTGTAGGCCTCTGCAGCGTGTACATTACGGTACTTGATGTTTGTATATTTTCGTTTTGTAGTTAGCGAGCCGTTGCGTATAGCTTTCACTGAGTGTCGGTCTATGAAATCTGCGGTTAAGCGAAAAATAAATAAATAGTCTATGTGTGTCATGTAATGTTATTTTTTTAGTAACAGACACGATCCACATCATTATAAAATCTCGTATTCATAATATATGGAACAAGTATTAATCTAATCTGGTTTATTTTTTAAAGAGCTTAAAATAACTGCCAACGTTTCAGTACGGTACCGGTATTTTAAATGTGTGAAAAATGCGGGGTACAGCTTAGGTACATCTACACAAAACTCTTTGGGGAAAAATTGCCTTACCGTTGACGGGATGTCGAGTCACAATGTTCATTTTTCATCAACGTACATTTCATCGTCGTGAACTGTTAGTGGCTTCAGCTTTTGGTCAATAACAGTATACTTATTAAGTTATTAATGTTCAAATGTTTGTAAATCTATCGGACCAAACTGCGTTGTCACCAGTCCGTAGCTTACAAACTACTTAAACCTAGGTGAACTATCCTATGCACAAAACACACACCCATGCCCCAGGGAGGACTCGAACCTCCACGGCGAGCAACCGCGCGCTCCGCAGCAAGACGCTTTAGACCGCTCGGCTACTCCACCGCGGCATTAAGTTATTAGACGTACGTAATTTACAGGACATCAACCGTTCCTTCAAATTGTGGTGTAATTGCTGTTGCTTTTTAGCCGCCAAAATTAATGCAAATTTCCGACGGAAAAGGGTACGTAATATTTGCTTCGATAAATAATAACTTTTAAATAAATAGATTAATTGACATCGCTCATATATAGCCGGCGATGACCAATTGGAAGCCTCGTAACTGGGAATTACAGATGCCAAATTATATTAGGAGACTTCATACTAATGGCGCAGTGCATCGTATACGAAGGTTTTCGTTTATAATTTCAAGAAAACCACCTTATTGTGATAAATTACCACCTCTCTCCTCCAACATCGCCAAGTGCCAGAATCGCACTAAAAATTAATGTTGTTATTGCCATCAGACAGAGGTTGGGAGCTTTGATGCAGCTTAGGAAGTACGGTATCCTAACAACTTGTCTCTTATTTTTGTCAAATTTTGTTTTAAAGTTCTTTCGTCCCCATTCAATTTAGTATTTCTTGATTGGTTTCCATCCTACATTTATGATCTTCAGTTGGGTCTTCTGCGGTATTACATTCAAAAGCATTGATTACTCCTTTCTTTCACTTCCATACACTACAGGTAATAACTGCAGAGATTTTGTAACGTTTTGATTTATTAATTTCATGGGAGAGATGTCCCATTCAACTTTTATCACCGAAAATATCTCTGGAAGTAAAATAGATATTGAAAATGAGTTTCACTGACATGAACGTAAATACTATGAGATATTCTAAATGTAAACAAATTTGATTTTAAACACAACTTGTGTTTTTTGAATGGATACCCCATTATGCATTCAGTAACATCACAAAAAGAATGGCGTTGCAAACATCACGATGCGTCAATTACATCCCGAGAAATGGCGAAGCGAAGTCGCGTGAAACACTTGAAGCGTGCATCAAGCGCGTCGCGAGACACAACCGGAGAGTCAAGTCTCACGACATTCACGCTTCACGTATTTCAAACATCCACTTCGCTTCGCAGTTTCTCGGGATGTAATTGATGCATTGCTATGCAACCAACGCCATTCTTTTGTGATTTTTCATGCTATTACTTGCATAAGGAATAATACGGGGTATCAATTTAGAAAGACATATTTGTGTTGAAAACCATATTTGTTTACATTTTAGCCTGTCGTATAGTACTTACTTCCATAAGCCCCTGCCTTACGTTCATGACAGTTCCTATATGTATTGTAGTTCCAGAAATATTTTCGGTGAGAAAGTTGAGTGGGCACGCAAAGAAATCACACTTTGCTGTTTCCCAGTCTACATTTTATATTTTAATCACGTTTGTCGTCACCAGCTCTTTTGCTACTCAAATAACAAATCTCGCCTACAGACCTCAGCTCTCATCGTCATCATCGTTTAAGACTCCTTACCGATCCCCTATTCAATGCTAAGTTGATGCCTTGTATGATATTATGCCTGTTACTTTAAAACCATTCTTGACCTGATCCAAGTAAATTCTGCTTGGTCTACCTGGAGTCCTCCTAGCCTCTATTGTCGGATACATGAGTCTCTTAGGTAACCTTCCTTGTCCCATTTGCATAATATTACTCCACCATCTAAGCCTGCTGCTCTAACTGCTTTCCCTGTGGTGTTCATACCAAGTTTTTCTTTGATTTCCTCAAATGGACACCCTCCTGTCATTGTTACCATCTATTAATACCTGCAGTTATTTTCGCTACTTTCGTATCTGTAACCTCGGACGTATCAATAAGGTAACCTGTATCCACCCAGCTTTAACTCCCACATAACAAAATTGACCATAAGATTAAACGGTGCACTGCTAATGTAGTCTTGGTACTGGCAGTAGAACGTAGCTGATCGCTCACTGCATTAGCTATTGCTACATCTCGATTCCAGTTCGCTATGTTTCCATCGTGTGAGAAAATACATCGTAAGTACTTGAAACTGTCCATCTGTTCTAACTTTGCCCCTCATAATTTGCACTCAGTGTATTTAAATCCCTTTGTCACCGACATCCCTTCCGTGTTGGGGATGCTGTTCTTCATACCATCTTCATACATCTGTGAAATATTAATTTGTAGCCTTTCAATCGAATCTACCACCACAACTAAGTCATCTGAATATGCGATACTGCTTATTTGTTTTAAGTTATTTTAATCTCACCTTGCCAGTGTACCATTTTCAACATATGGTCTATAAATAATATGAAGTACAGTGATGGCCGGTTACTGCGTTGTATTACCTGTGAAATATTCAGAACCATGAATTCAATTTTCCGTCAACTCTATAGGATGCCTGATCATATGCGTAAAGACCTTTAATTGTCTAAAAATTTGCCTCCTATTCCGTGATCTTGTAGAACTACAATAGCTTCCACCTAGTAACACGGTCATAAGTGTTTTCTAGATCTACGAAACATAGATACAATTCCTTGTTCCACTCATAGCACTCCCTATTACCTACCGCAAGCTAAAGATCTGGTCCTGACAGCTTCCAAGAGGCGTAATCCCACACTGTTTTGCAGCCAACTTGTCTTCAACAATACCCGATAGGATTCTGCCCACAATGCTGCTTGAACAGATGCCTATGTTGTTGTTGTTACAATCTCTACTGTTTCCATGCTTGACAGTTGGTGCAATTATTGCTTTCGTCCAGTTAGACGGAACCTGTCCCATTCCTGTATAACCATTTAAGACCTGACATTCCACTGTATTTGAAGAGTTCTCAATTACATCTACCCCAGCCGATTTATTGCACTGCAATAATCGAATAACTTCATTCGACTACACTTCGCTATCATTGTTTTACTTTTGGTGATGTTTGCCTTATAACTTACCTTAAATATACCCTCCATTCCGTTTAACTGTACTATCTCCGACAAAAATTAAATTGCAGTGCTATTTTCAAACCACAGAGTTTGTATTGCATGTTCCTGAACCTTGATATTTTTCTCCAAATACTTCCTTAGTGTAGCGTAGAGACTGAACAACTAGGGTGATACGTTAAAACACTGTCTCAGTCCCTACGCGAATTAAATAATGGACGAAGAGGTTGGGAAAAAGAGCCTGCGTGATGAATCGCTTTTTATTCCTCGGTCTCAGGGGACGAGAAAGGGAAACTGAATGCTGATGACAAATATTCTCACCTGCACTCTTTACTGTAGCTTGCGGAAAACAGGGAAGGGCAGCAAGTACCCGCCGCCGTTTATCTTACCGCGCCTAATTTCTCGTGCATGTAATACAAATGTAGTGCGCTGGTCTCACTAAAACTCAGATATGGCGTGGCCGTTTGAATTTCTTCTTTTGTTCGCTACAAATAGTGGAAAAAAAATCCAAATTTGTATTTTTGTATGGGAATATGCCTGAATGCAGGTGAGAAGCAGTGTAAGACTAATAACTGGATACCAGCGCAAGTTGGGTTGCATCAACAGTTTGCGTTGAGCCTATACACCTTCAATCTGGCCATCGATGTATTATGTGAAGAGGTTAGACAGCAACTCTTTGGTGTATGATGATCGCAGATTATATATTTTGTAGCACCAACAAGGATGAGATGGAAATGAGATTGGAGAGCTGGAGAAAACCTCTGGAAGACTGAGGGATGAAAATCTATAGGAAGAAAACATGTGCCTAGATTGACAAGGAGAAGAAGCAATCCAGTTGGATGGGCAAGTCTTGAGGAAAGTCGAGAGCTAGGATCAACAGTGTCCAGAGATGGCATTTCTGACATGCCAATAGCCCACAGAGCGTAGGTAGCATGGAGGAACTGGAAAAGAAAGTCAGGTTTATTGTGTGACTGAAGACTAAAGGATGATGTGTAAGTCATTAGTGAGACCTGCAATGTTTTTTGGAGCAGTGTCATAGGCACCAACAAAGGGACATTATAAGGCAATGGATGTGGCTGAAATGAAAATGTTAAGAAGAATTTGTGGCGTCACCAGAGCCGATAGGGTCAGAGATAAAAGAGTAAGAAGCAGTATTAACGCGACGGAGCCATTAAAGAAGGTTCAAGAGAGAAGATTAGATTGGTATGAACATGTCATGAGAATGGACGACACTTTGGTTGGCAAGCGAACGACAGCAATGATAGTGAGGGTGACAGAGAAAGAGGTGGACCAAGAAGAAGATGGAGGGACAGCATAAGTGAAGATTTCAGAGAGAAACATATAAAGGAAGAGGGCGTATGGAACCGAGGAAGTGTCGACCCCACTTGAGTGGAAAAATACGAAAGAAAGTAAGAAGAAAGAGAAGAGTATGGAGATCGCCATTTGGGATTAGATTCGTATTTTATGCGCTGCCATATCGTTCATGCGATTGTGATAAAATTTTACACGCCTGGCCTTCAAAACAAGAGGAACGGCAATGACTATACAGTAATCCGTACGGTGCGTGGCGGAGTGTAATTTACACAGACTTCGATACCAGTCAACAGTTTTATTCCGATCCTGAAGAAATTTTGCACATTGATCTTCACAACAAGACATAAATGTCTACTAAGATTTCGTACTGTGCTTGGCGGAGGGTACCTTACTTCAGATTTTGACGCCGAGTGACCGATCACCAAGAAATTTGGCAGATACATATAGTTTCTCTCATACTGGAGAGGTACGAGATCAACAGAGAGGGGGACAGGAGGAGACTGGCAGAGAGTGGGAAGTTAACGAGACTGGGAGCGGGATGATAGAGGGGGTGGGGGCTAGGAAGAGGAAGAGCGGACGGAGGCTGGGGAAGGCAGAAAGAGGGGGGAGAAGGAGGAGGGAAGAGCGTGTGGACAACCGAATATTGGATTAATTAAGTACCCAAATAATGCCAGATTTTCACGTAGCCTAAAGAGGATCATGAGAAAGGCATGAAATATGCATGGAGTTGGGGGAACTGATGGGCAGAGAGATTAAACGAAGGAGTGAGGGATGTACGAGAGAAGACCCAAAAGAAACCGGATTTTTATCATAAAAATTTTATTGATGAACCTTTTTAAAAAATTACTTCAGTCACCTTCAAAAAAACTCTCCATTACATGCGATGCACTTATCATGTCTCTGTTTGGAACTCTTCAAGTTTGATATTGTCCAGTGTCCTTTGCGAAGCTGTTTTTACCGCATTCACATCATCATAACGCTGCCCTTTTGGCGTTTTTTTTTTTTTTTTTTTTTTTTTTTTTTTTTTTTTTTTTTGTGGAAATAGGAAAAAGTCGCATGGGACTAGGTCCAGCGAATACGGAGTGTGGGGAACGACAGACCACCTCTGAGATGCCAAATAGTGGGTCACTCGTAAGGCCGTGTGTGCTGGAGCGTTGTCGTGATGCAGAAACCAGTCATCTGATTGCCAAAGTTCCGGTCGTTTCCTTGTCACATCCTCTCGCAGACGCCTTAAAACATCCAAGTAAAAGTGCTGATTAACCGTCTGGCCAGGGGGATGAATTCCCAATGCACAATTCCACGAACTTCAAAAAAGACAATGATCATCGTCTTCACATTTGATCTCACTTGCCTTGCCTTTTTGGCCCTGGAGAGTTGGGAGTCCTCCTGAAAAGCTCCCTGAAGCATTTGGCGTGTCTCCATTGCAGTTTTTTTTTTTCTTTTTTAAGAATGAAACAAAATTTCACACACACTCTTTGTTCCTTTAAAGTTGCCATAACGACTTCGCAGGGGTAACCCGCCAACAGTCAGAGAAACAATACCATACTTGCACGTTCAGCTCTACACTGACGCCGTCTGCACAGCTGTTTCATGAAGGTCTCTACTAACGCCATCTAGCGTGAGAACCCTGTAGTACGTCTATGAATGGCAGCTCCCTCTGAATCCGGTTTCTTTTGTGTCCCCCCTCGTATATCCAATTCCCATGATTATCAATTGCGAAGCACTGCCGTGTTCCATTTTGGGACATTATTGCAAACATAGTGCCGTGCAGTCTGGAGTCTAGAGCGGTGTCGCGACCTGCTGGAATGCCACGTACAGTAGTTGGCGGTTGGTATTGGCTTTGCCGGGCAGAGGCGGGACCTGTTGCTGCAATGAACGTTGTGGTGTGCCGCCGACAAGTTTGCTGCCGCGGAAATTAAGGCGATCTCCGGCGTTCGCAGTCCGTCCCGATCTCCGGGCAGGTATGTGACCGACCTTACTTTTAACGAGAGGGAGGTGGCTCAGTTAAGGCTATGAACGCGCAGGTTTTAACACCACGGTGTACTAGCAGAATTTTTTGTCTTTCCTGTCCCATACACGGTCTGTACGCGGGGAGGAAAACTGTCCGACCCGCTCACCGACCACGAGCTGTCCAAATCCCCTAATTTTGACCTTATGCTCAAATACTGCATTTGCTGATTTGTATTGGAAGGTCATCTTTTGGAACTGTCAGAGTTATACAAACCTAGTAAGCCTCCTTTTTCCTGTTCCAGCAAGGAATTATACACGGGACGAACTAGTGATGGTAATCCTCCGTATGAATTCGAATGCCTCTAATTTTTACTGCTAAATTTCGCGACTGAGGAACGATATTCGAGTACAGCTAGAACGAAGGTTTAGTATACTATTATATTCGAGGGTGGCCTACACTTCTAATCCACATCTGGTTGGCACGCGGGAAGAAAGACTATCGGAACAGCTTTGTATGTGCCGAAATTCCTCTAATTTACATTTCGACGCTTTACATTCCCGTACTTATTTCGGAGCAAGTCTTTTTGTGGCGCATTTCAGCTTTCTTGTAGAGTTTCTCATTTCACTTTTTGAGTATTTATCTGAAATTATCTTCTTAAATGAGAAAGTCAGTGAAGAAGTGTACACTCCTCTTTGAATTTTGTGAATCTCTGCCGTTGAATTTGGTAGGGTCCGAGTCGATGCAACACACGCTTAATACTTCGTCTAACGAGAAATCTTTAGGGTGAGCATCGAGGGTGAATACACTTTATTTAAGTTTTTTTTTTTTTTTTTTTTTTTTTTTTTTTTTTTTTTTTTTTTTTTTTTTTAGGTTTCAGTTCTCTCTCTGAATCTAAGTCTGGCGTCTGTTTTCCCCACGGCTAAACCTATGTGGTGGTTCCACTTTAAGTCGCCGCGAACAAAACCTCGCAGACTAAACAGCTGCTATTCACGGAATAATGACAGCTTTCACAAATACTTGCTGTGACTCAGCCTGGCTCAGAAAGGTACCACTGACTAACGAATACTTATTATACACAGCTTGCCCGTAGCAATTTTGAGGTAATTAAATACAAATGAAAATCAAGTGACTGGTAACAGTAACACCCAGTGTTTCAATCAATTTCAAACAACAGTCACGGTAAAGCCTTACCAAAATGTTTTCATTTAAAGTAAATTAAGAGGTACCTGAAATTAATTGATGGTCACTTCTGATCACCCTTACCTGCTTATTTTTCTCGTATATCGGGAGCAGTGCCCTTTGTGATTCGTACATTTGAGAGTAGTACAACTGCCTTGTAGTACAACTGTTGTTTTTACGATGCTTGGCTGCAGCAGCCTTGGAATTACCGTAAGCACTATGGCATGTATACATGTAGATGTTTACGTTAAACTTTTAAAAAAGGTATAAAATTTTTCGTTTTTGGAATTAAAAGACGCTGTTTTCTTGCTTCAATGCATTTATTTCTCACAGATTCGTTCCGCCTTTTTCATTTTAAGGTATCCTCAATGGGACTGTTTATTGTCTTTCAAGTTTGGATTTTGCTGTTCGTCCCATATGGCTACAATTTCACAATGCCATACGGCTCTAAAATGCACAAAAATTACATAAGTAGAACAATTATGTGATGTCAAACTGTGACCATAGGGGGAGAACCACAGCATCCAAGTAATCCATTGAGGGTACCTAAAGGTAAAAAGGCGAATCGCTTCTGATTGCAGTCTTTCTTTCTTAAGAGCCGTAGAAGAAACGTTATCCTATCAGTCCAAGTGGAAATGTGTAGAATGTATTTTTTTGTTTTTTGTTTTGTTTTTCTGTTTTTTTGGTATGTTCCAAATCTTCGAAGACTTTCTTTCTTTGGATCTACGGAATGAACGGAGCACCTAATCCAATGTAATGTAATCCGGTGACTCATATTCATTCGTTTAGTCTATTTTGTGAATTACACCGAGCGAGGTGGCGCAGTGGTAACGCACTGGACTCGTATTCGGGAGGGCGGTGCTTCAAATCCACCCCCGGCCATCCAGATTTAGGTTTTCCGTGATTTCCCTAAATCATTCCAGGCAAATGTCGGGATGGTTCATTTCAAAGGGCACGGCCGATTTCCTTCTCCGTCCTCACCAAAAACTCCGAGCTTTCGACGGGACGTTAAACCCTAAACTTCCTTCCTATGTGAATTACAGTAAAATTTATTTCTGTTGAGAGCTAGCTGCCGTTCTTTACATCTGGTGATTATTATCTACAGTTTCCCCAACATTTAAACCATGTCACCTTGACAACATTCAGTCAAAAAACGCTTAAGGTGTCCTCGCCTGGCACAAATCACTGCAGTGTGTGTCATCGTAGTAACGGCAAGGCAGCCAGCCTACGTAATCTACCAGACTGGTGGCGTGGCAGCGGGCATTTAAGGTAATGAGCGCTTGCTGCTGCTAGCCCGTCATCAAGTCAATCGATATTCTCTCTTCCGATACTTCGCAGGCATCAATTTTATGTACAGGTGGTAGTGGTATATGGGCTGTCATCCAGAAGTCAAGAATTACGCCATTAACATGCTTTTCTGGCTGACTATCCTTTTTTAAAAGTTTTCTGTCTATTTCTTAAATTTCTGCGGGAAAATACTGGCATTTTTCTTTTGCAGGAAATAAACTGCTCCTCTCTCTAGCCTTTTCCATGTGAATTGGTGCTCTGTTAACGATTAATGAAGGGTAAATTAGCTCTGTATCGTCTTCTCCTCTTCATTGGTTGGAGAAGTTAAAAAATTCTCCGCTCTCTTCTGTAGGAGCAAATTATGACTAGTTAGGTAATGGTCCTTCAATTTATGTTCCACCCTTAATACAAACAGATTACTTTGCAGTATTCCACAATAGCTACATCATTCACAAAGCTAGGAACAATGTTGCATATAGACCAGTTCAAATGTTCAAATGTTTGTACAGCTTATGGGACTTAACTACGGGGTCATCAGTCCCTAAACTTACAAACTACTTATGAACTAGCTAATCCTAAGGACGGCACAAATACCCATGCCCGAGGGGGCATTCGAACCCCCGACCGTAGTGTCCGTGCAGACCGTGACTGACGCGCCTCAGTCCTCTCGGCCACCGCGGCCGGCCATTAGACCAGTTACACTGAGTGTTATTACGAGGACAGTTGTGTAGTTCCTAGATTTTACTGCATACATTGAGTGAGTAACTGAGTCCGTTTGCGCTTCGTATTGCTGCAGTATTCTACAGTGTAGTCCCATGTGCTATGCGACCCAATATAAATAGTATACTACTGTTTACGTTACTATTGCATGATTCTACCTTCCTATTAATTGTTACGCGGTGTAGAAATATATAGCCACCCAAAAAAAGTTTTTGAGGTGTAAAATTATAGAATTTTTCATATTTTTGCAGTCTTTCTTTCTTAAGAGCCCGTAGAAGGAACGTTATCCTATCAATCCAAGTGGAAATGTGTAGAATGTATTTTTGTTTTTTGGCATGTTCCAAATCTTCGAAGACGTGCTTTCTTTGGATCTACGGAATGAACTGAGCACCTAATCCATTGTAATCTAATCCGGTGATTCATATTCATTCGTTTAGTCACGCAACATTGAATCTATTTATGTGAATTACAGTAAAATTTATTTCTGTTACGCGGTATAGAAATATATTATTTGAGTCAGGAAGAAACACACACTTTGGCTTCGCAACTGATGTATGCAACTGGTTTTGTTTCTTTTATAGAACGCGGAATTACATACGACGAATACTGTAATTGCGAAAAAGATAATCAGAACGTATACTCACTGACATAATTTAAGCGTCTAGAAGGAGTGTATCTGATTTAGTGTACCGTCGTGGCAAGGCGGGTGTACGTGGTCCAGCTTAAAAGGATTTGGTGTACAGGCAACAGCTACCAGAGAGAATCGGTTCTGTCATCATACACGAATCGATAGTGTCACCTGTCACTGACAGCGCTGCGAGGTAATCTGACTGGCAATCAATGCCTCAAACGCGATACACAGCGTAATAGCACATGACAGAGTTTGAGAGGGGTCGCCGAGCAACTTTATGGGATGCCATGTTGTAGCTGTTCCTACATGCTTCAGGATGACAGTGACTGATGGATTAGACGAGACAATGCCTGTACTCGGCGATGGACTTAGCTGTCCATCCAGCCCCCACAGCACTTCTGTTAGTATTCAGCCTCTTCTGGCGATGATCTCTCAATACGCTTTAGCTGTCAGAGAGTCAAAAGACACAAGAGAAGTCACATCTCTAATGTGAGCAGTAGACTGTTGATAAAGCGACTGTAGCATGAGCTTCAGCCCTGCTTTGCCACGGAGGCCACCGCGTGTTCCGGAGATGACTGATAGAGGCAATGTTGTGGAGGCGCTTCCAAACGTTTATCTTAGCTTCGCCATGTGGGTAGACTCGATTCTTGTCTCCTCTGCTACTCATTCAGGGCACTATAAGGACAGTGTTGGACCACGAAATGACATGCTACATTTGCGTATGACTAGCTGAGAAGTCAGTTGTCCCATGTCGCATTCTACCACTTGTCGACTACTCACTGCAAGAGTAGATTAGATTAGCTGTTCGTTCGATAGATCGGTATTGATGCGATCCTTGTGGATGTGGAACATGTCAACAGCTCTTGTTCGAGTTTGCTCAAGAGAGCTTGGGCAATTGTTGAGATAGTAACATGTAACGTAAATAGAAATATAAATCCCTGAGACGATTTTTCGTCTGGAATATGTCAAAGACATTAAAGATAAATCTGAAGCATTGAATTAAAATGGGAGATGCGACCCAGACCTCCATGCTTAGTAGGCAGATATCTTACCGCTATACCACCGCATAACTAGCAACTAAAGCGCCTCGGAATAGACTAAGCACGATTTCCTTCACAATACAAACTTGAATTCAGCTTGTGTGTTCCATAGAATATTGCCACTACTGCCAAGGCTCTCTATGCAGCGGAATAGCGCCTCGGAAAAGAAAATATTGTCACATTCCTGTCTTAGGTCGAAGACAGAAGCTGAATTAAAGTTTGTAATGTGAAGGAAATCGTCCTTAGACTATTCCGAGGCGCATTAATCGCTAGTGACGCGGTGGTTTAGCGGTAAGACGTTTTCCTACTAAGCATGGAGGTCTGGGTTCGATTCCCGGTCGCATCACAACTTTTAATTCAATGCTTCAGATTAATCTTTAATGTCTTTAACATGTAACGAATTAGACACTGGCATAATATTACAAGCTAATCCTCAGTTTGAGCTCTCCATCGCGCTGAATTTTCTCTATTGTTACCAATGAGGCTACATTTCAGTCCAAACACAGAAGTTTCTGTCAGTCCTTAAAATTTCTGTCAGTGAATATACATTTCAAGACTAAGCTGGACCATGAGTCTAAAAACTACTAACATTTATATAATGCTACATAGTAGTATTAATATGGCTCACATTGTATCTTATTTTGAGTTTAGGACGTATTTAGAAGTGAGGTTTAAGCGAGATAAATCATGCCTTCTTCATAAAAGTCTTCTAAATAGGATTTTATAATATGACTTTACCAGAAACCGAACCATTTGAGTTTTGCATGAAGACGCGACGCCTATAAATCCTTTTGTGAGATATAATATGTATGTATGCGTGTGACCCTTGATTATGACGAGAATCTGCCAGTGTTACGTCATTTGAGCTATGGTCATGATGTTCATAATTGTATTAAACACGAATGGGTGAAAGATGTACACGTTGAGTAGGAACGTATTAAGAATGGGTAGACCATGAGTTTTCCATGCTCACTTTTTGATTCTTGTTGATATTGGAATATGTCTGAGCTGCTTAAATTTTGTCCTGTTTTTGTAGACACAGTAATCGACGAAAGGCTGTTAACACATCTAGAAAAGGATTAGATATTATTTGTACAAGTACACAAGGACAAAGTTAATATATGATGGATAAAGCAGAGTTAAATACAATTTATTAAATGATCCTTCTTAGACAGTCATGTGATAAATCGTAAACTATTAGTATTTAGAATGTTATTTCTTTCCAACTAACCGAAAACACATTTGATTAATCTGTCACTTGTTTATATGGAAGGTACGTTGTAGTGTAAGCATAATTGTAGTTACCTGTTAGAACATCACAGGTGCAAGTCTGATATGAAGCTTAGAAAACTCGTGATTATAAATCCAGTGGCAGATCAAACAGTGCTTCTGATGACATTACTTCATACATCTATTTCTAACATTTAATTTAACTCATTTTTTTCTGTTTCACATATAAAGCCATTTCATTATGAGAATGAGACAAAAATCTTTCTGTGAAAAGATTGCTGTGAAAACCATACCTGCTCTCAGCCTTTAGCGTACGGACATTTTCTGTAGGGATTTTTTTCCCTCGGAGGTTGCTTCTTCACATCGGGCCTTCATTTCACAGCTCGTTCCATTAACTGGGGTTAGTACGAAAGTAAGTGTCGTAGCAAGCTATTCCAAAGTCGCTACTTGCCGGTGAGTGCAGGGTTTTAGTGGTAGCTTTACTATTGCATAGGTAAAGCTAATAGGCGTGTGTCACATAGCGCACTGCGAGTACAAAGACGGCTTCCACGAATTACAACAAACACGACGTATGAGTAATGTTACAGAGAGCAGAAGCATACGATCTGTTACATCCGAGCACAGCTGTTGGGTTCCAAGTCAACACAGATCACAGGTTAGTTACAGGAAATAACAACATCGGGGCACACACAAGTAAAAAACATTTGTCTGACGAGGGTGAAAGCAAAGTTTCATGGTCTGTGGTAATCACACAAAGAGGTAAATAAGGAACACAAACGTTTTCCGACCTGAAATATAAATAAAACTGTATACAGGAGAACATAAGCCTAAGTTCCAATTATTTGATGGTTCCAGAGGATGGTGACGAAAGAAATTCGCCTTTCAGTTGTCGAATTACAAAACAGGTCTCGAAACAAACAGAAGCCAAAGACTACTTTTGTCAGCGCCAAGTCGCAAATAAATACTTGTGGATCGTAGAAAGCTTGGTTAGTGGTGGGTTTATCGAGTAAAATCCCAAGCTACTGCAGCTCAAAAGCTGTACATAAGCAGCGTGTTAAGGTGTTATTTGCGGCTGAAAACTCCAGTATTACTTACAAGTGATTCCTGTTCCTGGAAAAGAAAACAGAATTTATACCAAAAACAACTCCTGGAACCCATTTTAATAGTAAACAAGACACTATAACAAGTAAATGTCAAATCATTGTAGACAGCGAGTCGTAAGTACCCTCTCCGAATCTAATTTTTCGTGGCTGTTTAGTGCAAACAACCCACTGTCGATCGAGGAGCGTGTTTTACCAGCTTTCGTTTTCATATTTGTATTGCGAGGCGACTACTGTCACTCGTGTTCGGTACGCATAAATGAAAACAATCTACGAAATCTACAGTGTTGCGAGCGTTAGGTTTGAACTTTCATATGGTAAAAATAATTAATATACGAATAAGCTGTTTTGAATACTGCACTTCTCTTCGTGACAGAGAGACTATACATATGAAGGAAATTAAACACTTGAGAAACACTTGAATGTAACTTAATTCAATATTTGAAATTACTAGTAAACGAAGTTTCTGTAAGATGAAGCGGGAATAAAGACATTCATTAATTTTAAAAAATCTCTAATGTAACTATCGGGAATTCGGAGTGAACTAACAGTTAAATGTTTCTCTTCCCTTATCTTCATGGAATTCGAAATTTTGCTCCGCCTCCTACGATCTTCTCTCTAGTAAGACTTTCAACCTTAGCCTATCTTCTATTTTGTTGACATAGTTATATCCGAGATCAACCATCAGGTTGGTTTGACGAAATTCACCAATTCCGCCACTAGGCAGTTATCCTTAACTGCTACATCTGCATCGTCGACTACATGCCTCATGTTGCCTTGAATATATTTTCTTTTGCGTTTCTTCAACTGTAGTTGTCATCAACAACGCATATCATATACGAGGCTGTTCAAATGTAAGGTAACTTTTCAAATTGCGCGGGCAACGTACATTCAATTATAGATCTTTTTTGTTATTTTAGTACAGACGTCCCGAACATAGGTTCACAGCTTCAATGTTTAGCATACTTCGTTTGTTTCTGACAGATAAAAAGGTTAGACGTGTTTTAGTTTGCTCGGCGATTTTCTATTATGATAATAATGAAGTAAAGAATTTGTATCAAATTTTGTGTGAAAAATGGGAGCACTTGTAATGTTGACAGTGACATATGGTGAGTCTGCACTAAGTAAAAAAACTTTTACAAGTGGTACAAGCTCTTCCAAGATGGCCGAGACAATGCCAATGACGAACCTCGCCCTGGACGCCTTAGCACAACAACAGATAACGTCGAAACTGTGAAGAAAATTGTATTGGGAAATCGTCGAATTAGCGTAAGAGAAGTTACTGAGGATGTCGGTATAGTGGTCGACTCGTGTCATGCAGTTTTTACGGGTGTTTTGGGCATGAGGCACGTATCAGCGAAGTTTGTTTCAAAACTGCTTTCATCAGAAGAATCGTCGCATGAACATCGCTGACTATCCCCTGAATAACCTCAGTGATGATCCTGATTTGTTCATAAGGGTCAGGACTGGTGACGAAACATGGGTTTATGGTTATGTCGTCGACGTCAATGCCAAATCGTCACACTGGAAGCACCTCAGAGAGCCAACACCGAAAAAAGCACGCCACGTTTCAATTACCGTGGCGTAGTGCATTATTTATTTTTCGCTGAAAGTCGCACGGTCCATAAGGAGTATTACCACGACGTTATATAACGTTTGTGAGATGCAGTAAGCAAAAAAGTCCGGAATTGTGGAAAAGCATTTCGTGGCTTTTGCGTCATTGCTCTGAGATATTATTTGGCCAAAAACAACACGACAGTCATGCCTCGGCCACCAGATTTGGCCGCCTGAGAATTTTTTGTGTTCCCAAAACTGAAGAGACCTATGAAAGAACGAAGATTTGCAACATAAAAATATAGTCACCTTACATTTTGTACACACCTCGCATATGACCAACCATTCTGTATGTATTATTCATTATGTTTTTAATTATAATTTTTGTCGTTGTATTGCAGGTCGTCTTATTTCCGTGCTCGATTAATGCATCTCATTTTCTTCAAAAGTTTTATGTAACATAACTCTTCGAAGACTTCTAATTCTTTCATTGATGTCGTATGTTTTGTTCTGGTTTTCTGCTGGTATACTTCTATGTCCGTAACGTAACTTTTCGTGAAACTTACTCTGGTCTCAGGGTTCGCATATTAGTAGCAACTTCTTTTGCTTGAAAACCTTTCTATCTTGTGTAGTCTGTACTTGCATGACTTTCTTTAATCTTCCTTACTTATCTGTTCTCCTTTTGAGGTAGCAATGTTCGTCCAGCTCTTCAAAAAGTTTCTTACCCGAATTGAACATTTAGCCAAACAGAACGGCTTCCTCTTGCGCACACGTTTGCCTTAATTTCATTACTGCACGTTGCAGCCGGCGGTTGCCACACGTTCTATTTAATTTTAACAGCCAACTCCACTGGCCACTGAGTCTCATCACCGAACACATGATCCAGATTTTTTTCTCATGGCGAACTATTCTCACATCAATATAGTCTTTTACTTCTTTACACTCAAATTAAAAACCAATGGTGGCAATGAGCAAACCAGCCTTGAGACCTGGTTTTGGTCTCTTGCATCACTCCGTCTGTTGTGTGCACTCTAATCTGTTTAGCATAAGGGAACGATTCCTCGTCTATTCCTGTAATTAACAACACACTGCCTAAGAGCGGAAAATATTGTATTCCACGGTTCTCTGGATTGACGAATGTGATGCAAGTTGCTTTAGATTTCCTAAATGCTCTTTATCATTAGTAGCATGACGACACATCGTTAAACGGAATACGAACGCACTGTAATGTACAATTCTCAGGTAGTTTATGCTTGTATGTTTTATTATGTTTTAACAGAGTTTTGAGACAAGTTAGAGTCACTTAGTAAGGACGAGTAAAATCAACGATAGATCTCCATTGTTCGATAACATACGCCACTTAGGCCTCGTTAGTTACCGGAAACTACTATCCGTGCATGTTACGGAGAAATAGGCCTGGTCTCGAAACCAACTAATGAGCACGAGTGTCAGTGAGATGAGACTGCACAACACAGGAAACTTTTACATATCATGCAAGTCGTTAATGCATAGTCATTTGTTTCCAAACTTAAACTAATGCACAGCAGTTATGTCAAACGACACAAGTTACTGAGGTACGCAAACCAAAAAAAGAAACACATCGGTCAAATGTGCAAGGAATTTTCCGTCACAGGGTTTTTGGGAATATCTGAATTCAATTTTTAACGGAATTCACAAATGAAAAATTTTAACGGAATTAACAAATGAATGGTTAACTCTTTCTATTCACTACTGCAGCACATCCATAAACAGAAATTACTACATCTATTTAAACACACAGTATTCATATTACTAGATAAATGCCTGAAATAGAAAAGATTATTAATATGTATGAGGTGCAGTAAAATGAGGAGGCGGCTTCTTTGGTCTGTCATCTCAAGATGCTAGTTTTGAGAAAGGATGCTAATGCCTTAGTCAAGTCTGATACTTCTACAACATTACTAGAGCTACTACGACCGTTTGTATGACTTTAAAGCACGACTGAATGCATATCGCAATTTGGTAATTTTGGTGGCTCTGCACGTACTGAAGTAACAACTTGACACGAACTTCACGAATTAACACAAGAGAGATTCTTTATTGGGAACGGTAGTTGTAGAATTTGCTATAAAGGACGCTTTTGAAGAAAACTGGCTTCGAGTCCGGTCGATGATTGCTATGTCAACGAAATGGAATCGCTTCTACAGCAGTTTACAACGTTCTATATGAGAATCGAAAGGTTATAAAACCTCTGCACTCGATAAGTACAGCATTTGAATGTTGAAACCCATGCGCACAAATGTCTTTGTACTGGAACTACCAGCAAATGTTCAGAATATCAGACACCGTGCGCTCCAAATATGGCTGCAGTGTTCGACCTTGAAACTAATAGATAGTAACACGTTTGTTTCTTTCAAAAATAGAATCTATGAAGAAAAGTGAATTAAAATCGAAATGCCGCGAAAATGCGTGCACGTTCCTTCAACACCACCTAGATTCTATGCGGCAAGTATCACATAACGACCAGACACTAAGTTCAGTTTGGCACTGTGGATTTTACATGCCCAAAGTCTTCGAATGAACGAGGGAGAAAAGCTAAAAACAAGGTCCGTGCAGAACTGTGTTTCATCATGACAACGCATTCACGCTTCGCGAGGAAATCGAAGTCTTTGCCTGAGGATTATCGTATTCAGAGAGTTGTTCATCAGATTCCAAGTGCCTTATACAGGTCAGTGCGTTTTCTCCCTTGTATACAGAGCAAATGATATAAAGAACGGTTTTTGATTAGATCCCTCAGAAGTTAGAAGCAGCCGTCTTTGTGTGTAAAATAGTCTTTGTGTATACAATACTCTTTGTGGGACATCCATATCTGCCGGAATAAATTGTTATGGTAAATAATTCGCTCCAGTTGTATTACTGTTATCCATTATTTGGACACAGTCGTACACGACCGGTTTTGGGCTATTAATCACATCTTCAGGTGCTGATTTTAATATGACGGATAGGATATTTTTGTATTCCATCAAAACTTGATGGGGTTTATTTCCCTGTAAAAAGTTCGTGTACGATTGTGTGCAATTAATGGTTCACATTAATATAACTGGAGGGGATTTATTCACCATGAAACAGTCTTTGTGTGTTTGATGCGTACCTAGAAGGCTTGCAAATGGTGCTTCTGTAAACCTCGTACTATTGTATTCGAACGGCACCTAGATTATATCGAAAACGTGTACAACTGACTTTAAAAATACCATAGTGAGAATCAAAATTTCTGATTATACCGCGTGATTAAAGAAATTGTAACCAACGATTATCGACAGGAACAATGCTTGTTAGAGAACAAATTGCGCCGCGTGGCTTATGGTGCCACAATATGATCAGGAGGCTGGTTCAGAAGAATTGCGGCAGGAGACGAACCTGTTACGATGTAAGGCTAGTTACCACAAGAAGACGATTTGGTGGCTGTGCGTTTATTATCCTCTGCGAAGGAGTAAACGCTAGCTCATGTCTTCAACATATAAGACTTCCCGAAGCTACATGAAATACCTGGGAGTGCCTTCCCAGTGGTTCGTGATTTCAGAAACAAATGTTCACTCTTAAAATTTGTATACTAGAATAAAATATGGAGTCCACTGCAAGTGCTGTCTAAAGGAATGGAAGACCATACAGTTCTCATTTCGTCGCGTGTGAAAATAAAAGGAAGGCAAGGGAGAAATAACTACACAGATAAGAGAATATTCTGACCAAAGAAATGATTACGTTACACAAATTACAGAACTTGGATTAAAGTAAAAGATTACTCTCAAAAACTTTAACAGTAAGTCTGTGTAGTACTCAAGAGTTTAGAAAGTGCATAAAATGAAAGTGATAGATTTAATAACACAATTTTAAAATACTCGTGTTAGTGTCACATAAGTTTGACATTCTTGGGGGCGATCTTTTCAATACATTTATTATGTAAAACAACAGCCAAGATCGGTAATTATCCTTTATTTAGACGGCTGGTTTCGTTAGGTTACGCGGCCATAATCGGATCTGTCATTTACATACGCCACATCACAGAGGAAACCTAGCTAAACTGTACTTGTTCGCCAACGTTATTGTTGTCATGTCGCAGCGCAAATACAATGAGGCATATATGTTCCGAAAGAACAGACGTTACTTCTGATCCTGCAGTTGTTATTCTCCCATATTCACAAAATACATGACATAAACTGCGAATGGGCAAAGCTGATAATGTATACCCAGCCCGGATTCGCAGTTGATGTCATGTATTCTGTGACTATGAAAGAATAACAACTGTAGGATCAGAAGTTACGTCTGTTCTTTCGGAACATACACCATATACAGGGTGTTTCACTAAGTGTGTGTAACTTATAAAATAACAGGTGACGGGAAATTTTAATGCGGTAGGTCAACACAAGAAATGTTACACTTTCTGCGGAGCTATGGACATAGTTTATTGTGTATTTTCCAAAGAGTTACAACACAAAGATATCATTTTTTATAGGGAACAATATTTTTTTATCGTGCACTGCAATCGTTGAAACCAGCTGCGGCCAAATCAATTTAAACTACATTCCTTTCACTGTTAGTTTGGGAGCTACAACCCTTCAAAGTTCCAGGGGCAGATACCACACGCCCCTGAAACTTTGAAGGGTTGTAGCTCCCAAACTAACAGTGAAAGGAATGTAGTTTAAATTGATTTGGACGCAGCTGGTTTCAATGATTCCAATGAACGATAGAAAAAACTATTGTTCCATTTAAAAAATTATATCTTTGTGCTGTAACTATTTGGAAAATGATACAATAAACAATGTTCGTAGCTCCGCAGAAAGTGTAACATTTCTTGTGTTGACCTACCGCATTAAAATTTCCCGTCACCTATTATTTTATAAGTTACAGAGGCCAACACACTTAGTGAAACACCTTGTATATGTCGGTGACGGGCAATGATCCTTTCGTTAGTGGGGAGGCATGGGGAAGTTTGAGGCCCTTACTCTTATGGAAATTAGTTTCAAAACTACGAGTTTAAGTACTGTGGGCAGGGTAAAGTTTAGAATTTGTGCCGGCCGCAGTGGCCGAGCGGTCTGCGGCGCGTCAGTCACGTTCTGCACGGGCACTAAGGTCGGGGGTTCGAATCTCCCCTCGGGGATGGGTATTTGTGCCGTCTTTAGTATTAGATAGTTCATACGTAGTTTGTAAGTTTAGGGGCTGATGACCCCGTAGTTAAGTCCCATAAGCTCTACAAACATTTCAACATTTTTTTTTTTTTTTTTTTTGGAATTGTATCTGACGGGAGGTGTGTTTAGGTAGATCTTGCAGGTGCGGTGACCACTGTGTCTCCAGTGGTGTAGTGATCAGCGCAACTGCCTAGAAAGCACGAGACCCGGTTTCGAATCCCGGCTGGGTACACATTTTCAGCTTTGCCAATCGCAGTTGATATATATTCTGTCAAAATGAGGCATGTTATCGAACAAGTACAGTTTTACTAGAATTCCTCTGCGCTGTGGCGTGTGCAAGTGTCAGACAAGATGATGGCACTTACCTATAATCTGCTGAAACCGGTCCCCTAAATAAAAGATAATTAGTGATCTTGGCTGTTGTTTTACGTAATAACAAATCGCATCAGTGTGTTTGACAGTGCGGAATGTGCAGACACAGAGAGGGGGCGCACACGTAGTGGCACTCACCGTCTCGGAGCCGGCGGCCGTCACCAGCTCCTGCAGCGCGCGCACCGACAGCGCCTGCTCGATCACGAACACGCACTGCGACAGGTCCGGCGGGATGTTCTGCAACAAGGACACTCTCTCAAAAAAACTGCACACAAACACTGGGCGAGAGGCAGAGCCGCACAAAGCGCGATAAGCCAGCGACGCTTCCCCCCTGTCTCTCTGCTTGGCACTGCTAGGCAGAGTTGTCAGTCTCAGTTGCAAACTCTTTTCATTACTTCAATGACGCGTTTCGCCCATTTGAGGCATCATCAGATTATCTGAAGTCAAAAAGCACTTATGAAGTGTTCCGTCTAATTACACCTGTTGTGACTACTATTTTACTACTTTAGACACTAGTTTTGACTAGATGTCTACTATTTTATAAATTCACAAGGTTGCGATCTCGCAGCTACTCCCTAGTTGCTTTGCATTATTTTAATTTCATGTCTTTTTCACTGTTATAATTGTTTTTACAGTTATGCCATTGGTGCTCTTAACTACGCCGATGAACAACGCCGTCTACCCACCACGATGGCCACTAAATCATTTGCGCATACGGCTTCATATCTGTTTCGGCCCGCAACGAGGTCGACAGCCATTACAGGCCGCGTTCTATCTGGCCACTCTGTGCTGTGCGCAACATGTACTGGGTTTCGCCTAACTCCTAACATAAGTCAATTTAAAAAAAAAAAAAATTTAAACAACCAAGACGATAGGTTTCCTTCCTAGATCGTTTGAGGACGACAAATAGCTCACCATATATTTACGTAAGTTTATTTCTTTTGCTTTCTATAATTTTAGTTTTGGTTCATACTAAGCCGTATTTGTTCATCCCGTTCCCCACCTCCAAAGTTGTTATTTTCTCATAACTGTTAAAAGTTCTTGTACATATATGTAGTATGCACCACTTCATAAGTGTTTTTTGACTTCAGATAATGATGCCTCAAAATGGCGAAAAGCGTCAGTGAAATAAAAAAAAATTGCAACTGAGACTGACTGTTGAGATATATTCGTAACCAGTTGCTGTACCAGCCACCAGTATTGTTTCACACAGTTGTTGGAGGTCCTTCTGAAGGAGAGTGTGCCAAACCCTGTCCACGTGGCGCGTTATGTCGTCAAAATACCGACACTGTCCCTAATGCTCCAAACGTCCACGGTTAGGGATAAATCCGGTGACTTTACTGGGTAATGTGGGGCTTGACAAGCAGCACGTCAGACAGTGGATTGCTCCGACTTCAGTCCAACTACACGTCCTCTCTCAGATGTTCACGCTCCTGTCTGTGAGGCATGGTTAACGACCAAATGGGTACACGGGATGAAATTCGTAAAGGCTTTATGGGCTGAGGTTGATAGACTCCGTGTTTACCATTACTGCCACGTACTTTGCCGCGTCACGCCATCATCCATTGACCTCCAAACAGTTTCGCTTCTTCCGTCGATACATGCATGAATGTCAGTTTATTACCATACGTTGTATTTATTTTCCCCAATATACTGGCTTTCGGCTTTTTAGTCCATTGTCAGATAATTGTGAAAAGTCATTGTGGTTGTCCACCGCCTGATTATTAATTTAGTCCAATGCTATCGGTTTACAAGGAGACCACATGGATATCGGATTTTAGAATTTCTTTATATTTATGGTACGTGAAGAACAAAACTTAAATAACAATCAGCCAAAGCCATTCGGCTCAACCCGGAAAAAATCTCAATAAAATCAACTTTAAAGTTTTGCAAGTACACGTAAATAGCGGTAATTAAAACAGTTGCAACATCTAAGGGTGTGGCCCAGGTGATGCCGGACGCCCAGTCATGGGGCTAAACGCTCTCTGTAATATAAAAGCTGAGCCAAACATTCGACGAACAGCCGAGAAGTAACTGAACCAATGACCGCCAAGCATGGATCTAACTGAAAAGCCAGCGTTCTGGCCTCCCAACCATAGGGTCGTGGATCGAATCTCGCTGTGACGGTGGTTTTTTTCCCCGAATTCAGGTATATAAAATATATTTGGAGTCTAATTCCGAGTGTTGTGTCAGTTTTTGTTTATGTAGACGAGTTGAATCCCTTTTCGTCGCCTAAAACGATGATTGAGTAGTTTAGCTCCTTGGAAAACCCTTAGTGCCTATGGAGATGACTTCCAAAAAACAGCGTCGTAGCTCTTTACCAACTGAACAATCAAAGACTACCGGCGTCAACTAATAGTGAAACCAATACTGTAAAATATACCAATATATAAAACACGTGCATTTTTCAAAAAAATTACCATTAGATATTGGAACACAACAAAAAAATATCTGTTACGGCAGGATTCGAACCACCGACCCAATGATTGTAAGGCCAGAACGCTACCAGGTGAGCTACACCGACAAATGATGCAACTAAATTTATTTATTGGTACTTACGTTTACTTCCAAAAATTGAAAGTAGTTTTTCTCGATAATTTTTGAGAGTTGCGTCAAATGGCTTTAGCTGATTGTTATTTGAGTTCTGAACTTAACGTACCATAAGTATCAAAAAATTCTAAAATCCGATACCCATATGCTCTCCTTGTTAGACAGTTCTCAAGCGGCAGCAGAGCATAAACAGATAAGTCAACATTCCACATATTACCTGAAGGGAAAAAAATCTCTGTGTAACTATGTACTCTAACACTTATTGTGTCCGTGTAGTATTAAGTAATCTGACGATGTCCTAAAAACTGAAAGGTTCATTACGAACAATGAAATAAATAGTGTGGAACATAAATACAATGTTTTGAAGATTTCAGTATGTGTGTCTTGTTCCAAGTATCGACGGAATACTCCATAAATATGTGACCAGTTTCCATAACTACTTTGTGGTGCAAGCGTCGCCGTGATAATTATGTTGCTGTATGAGAGACTAAGGAATTTATGTATCTGGAACTGAGACGGGAACGATCTGCAAGCACCGGAAACAAGGTGCAGTAAGAATTTTCTGCGGACGGATTCTATGCTAAGATTGCTTTCGGACTTCGCAGGTAAGTTGGGCAGTAAGACTTGTCGGCAGTCCAGCCAGTTTCGTGTAGCAGTGGGACGAATCTTGTAAGCTCTGACGCAGCAACAAATGTGCTACAGAGCCGCCTGAAGTAGCATGGGAATTCCTGCCACTGCGAAAGATCCAGGATACTGACAAGGAAATTGCTTGGGTATGGCGGAAACTTTCCAGAGAACGAGATAATTGTTTTTTAAAATTTGCGGCGCAGACAGTAGGGTGGTGTTATGATAAGAAATGGGAAACAAGTGCTAAGTAGCTTGTTCAGTAAAGGGACAAAAGGCCGGGAAGTAACACAGAGCAACGTATAGAAATGACATCACAAATGGTTATTGTTTGGTCTTTGGAAGAGCGTGCCGAAGATACTGAAAATCTCCACTGGCAAATGCTTGAACGTAAATGTCAATTCTCCCGCAAGAGCTTGTTCACAAAGTTTCAAGGGCAGCTTTACGTAAGGAACCAAGGAATGTACTGTAACTCGCAATGTTTCGCCCTCACAGGGTCCGCGAAGACGACGGTAGGCAAGTCAGAGACGATACAGACGTCCTATACGAGAAGTGATGACCTGTCCCATGCATTTGGCGCCGATGTGCGCAGTAAGGTTGTATTGGAATGAAAGTCATTTTCAAGTGTGCACTGGCGTCGGGTGTTGATGTGTGGCTGCAGTCTGCTGCCCAGCGACCAAACGGTGTTGAAACTGAGGCAGCCTGCCGTAGGAGTGAATCTTATAGCAGGGCAAGTGGGAACAGCCGGCAGAACACTGGGTAAGGGCGCGCCATTTCTAAAACACGCTTCTGCTGCTCGCCAGTGTTGGTGATGACTGTATATGTCATACTGATGAGGATCTTTTCCTCCTGAAAATCTCCGTGAATTGCACCGATTCAACGAACGAACCACAAAACTACTGTAGTCTGATAGTCTGTAGTCAAGTAGAGGTGGTCTTCGAGAAGAACCAGTAGCTAGTAAAAAATTGTAACGTTACAGTGTAGCTACAAAACGTTGTTTACGCCATTTTTGTAATTACAGTTCTATGTTGTATGCAGTGGATTAACTTGTTACTGAGCAAACCATTATCTAAAAGAAAAAATGTCTCTATAGTTCCGTGTTGTTGTTAGGGAATGTCAACTGTTCCTTTGCCACACTACACACTAACACGATATGGACTGCGATTTCTTGTTGTGTCTGTCGCTGTAGTTTGATGAATATCTATCTCCTTTAAGGCTAGGAGGCCCAGGTTTCCGCTGATCTTCGCTGTATCCTTAACTGTCAGGCTCACTTAATAAGAAAACGTTCCACTTTGCCTCACAATCGTTCCATCATATCTTTGTTTCAGAATCCTTCTGTATTACTGAATCATGAATCGACACTTTTCATATTGTATCGTGTCGATTTAGAGAAATGTACTTGCATGAAATAAACAGATTATGACAAGTACATGACGAGATACCTATTAAAAGAGATACATAAAGCGTGGGTGCCACCAGGATTGTTTCCTACAATATCGTAGGTGCCACTAGGGCCGGAGGAAACGACCATACAAATATAGAGGACTTTTAGCAGACTGTGAGACGACGTACTTTTGTTTCGTAGGAAAAGTAGTGTTTAGTGGTGCGAACCAGGGTCAGTTTGGCGAGAATCTAGTGTGTAACATTTTGGATCTCTGGTAACAAGCTAGTTGTAGCGGTAATATTTGAAAAGCTTAGCCAAAGCAGAACAGTGTTTATATAAAAAAAATTAAAAGAAGGTTCAACACAAATATACAGTACACCCCCCTCTCGGCGCCCATGCCATAAAGTAGAATAGGAATTTCAAGTTTACCGAAATTGAGAGAGTATATAGTAATGGCCAAAAATTTATCAAGACAATGACTGTAAATTGACCGCCAACTATAAGTAATTATCGAGTCACAGAGATTTATGCGTTGTGAGGCGTTCTTTCGTTCTAGACGAAAAAAAAAAGAAGGAAAGAGATGCGATGTTTTTAAGACACTCGCTATTTTAGCATCGGGTAGCGATATTATACTATTATTTTTATCGTTGTTGTAGTTGTCTTCAGTCCGTAGACTGGTTTGATGCAGCTCTCTACGCTACCCGGTCCTGTGCAAGTCTCTTCATCTGAGAATACGTTCGTCAACCTACATCCTTTTGAATCTGCTTACTGTATTCGTCCCTCGGTGTTCCTTTTTACCCCACACGCTTCCTTCTAATGCTAAGTTGACAATTTCTTAAAGTCTCAGAATGTGTCCCACCAATCTATCACTTCTCTTGGTCAGGATATGCCTGAAACTCCTTTTCTGCCCAATTCTGTTGAGCATCTCCTCATTAGTTACGTGATCTACCCATCTAATTTTCATCATTCGTCTGTAGCACCACATTTCAAAAGCTTCTATCATCTTTTTATCTGAAGTCCTTATCGTCCACGTTTCACTCCCATACAATGCTGTACTCCAGACAAATGCTTTCAGAAAGGACTTCCTAACATTTAATTGAATATTGTATGTTAACAAGTTTCGCTTCTTTAGAAACGCTAATGCTCCCTCTGAAACTCTCAACCACCTCTGGTTCCTTCAATTTGCCCAGGTTCCATCTCCTAACCTTTCACCTTTCTGCAGTCTCTTCAGTTTTAATCTGCATTTCATAACCAATAAGTTATGGTCAGAGTCTATGGTCTATGGTCAGAGTCTATTGTTATCGATGAAGAGAAAATGAATCTTACGTCAGTCAGCAGTAATATGGCGAACTTCAGGGCAATAAAGATCCCAAAATTGAAATTATTTGATAAATTACTGAAATGTATTTCGCATTGTGATTAAATGAAATTTGCTTGACAACTGACTGAAATTTATTTCGAATTGTGATTAATTATAGATAGCAGCATTCCTAAACCGATTAAACGTATTAGCCATATCACTTGAGAAGTGATTGCAGTCGTTGTGCCGGGATAAACGGCTGTGAACGTTACAGTGTAGGAGCAGCAGGGGAATCTCTGTGGCAGCGCAGTGCCTGGTGAGTGTGTGACGGCGCGGCGGCTGCTTTTAGCGCGCTCGCTTTGTCAGGAATCGGCCGGCCGCACGTCAAACTTTGCGCGGCCGAATGCGCCGCAAAGTTGGGTGGCTGCTGCTCGCTGCCAACACAACACAACACCCCTCCTCGCCTACCGCCCTCTCTTTCTAACCATTTCGCTCTTTCTTTCTCGTTTTGGAATTCATCCGTAACGCCTAAAAAAACTTGATTGTGCTGGGAAAAAGGAACTCGGTAGGGGGAAAGGGAAGAGAAGGAAATGTAGTAGGTGAATAAGGACTGGGGAAAAAGGAATGAAAGAGAAGATCGCTTGGTAGAATTTTGTGCAGAGCACAATTTAATGATTACCAACACTTGGTTTAATCATCATGAAAGAAGGCTGTATACGTGGAAGAGACCAGGAGACACTGGAAGGTACCAGATTGACTTTATAATGATAAGGAATAGATTTAGAAACCAGGTTTTAAACTGTAAGATATACCCAGGGGCAGATACAGTCTCTGACCATAACTTGTTGGTTATGAGCTGCAGATTAAAACTTGAAAGACTGCAGAAAGGTAGCAAACTTAGGGATGGAACCTGGACAAACTGATGGAAACAGAGGTGGTTGAGAGTTTCAGAGGGAGCATTAGGCAAGGATTGGCTGAAACGGGAGAAAGTAATACAGTAGAAGAAGAATGGGTAGCTCTGAGAGATAGGGTAGTGAAGGCTGCAGAGGACAATATAGGCAGGAAATGTTTGTATAGTCTATGGGACTTAACTACGGGGTCATCAGTCCCTAAACTTACAAACTACTTATCAACTACTTACGAACTAGGACGGCACAAATAACCATGCCCGAGGGGGGATTCGAACCCCCGACCGTAGAGGCCGTGTAGACCGTGACTGGAGCGCCTTAGTCCCCTCGGCCACCGCGGCCGGCTGATATAGGCAGGACAGGGCTTAATATAAATCCCTGGATAACACAGGATATACTGAACTTAATTGATGAGAGGAGAAAATATAAAAATTCAGCAAGTGAAGCAGGAAAAAAGGAGTACAGACGTCTGAAAAATGAGATTGACAGGAAGTGCAGACTGGCTAAGCAGGAGTGGCTACAGCAGAAATGCAGAACCGTAGAAGAATGCATAACTAGGGGAAAGATAGATACCGCCTACAGGAAAATAAAAAGAGATATTTGGGAACAAGAAAAGCAGCTGTGTGAATATCAAGAACTCAGACGGAAAACCAGTACTAAGCAAAGAGGGGAAAGCTGAACTGTGGAAGGAATATATAGAGGGTCTATACAGTGGAAATAAACTTGAAGGTAGTATTCTAGAAATGGAAGACGAAGTGGAGGAAGATGAGATAGGAGATATGATACGGCGAGAAGAATTTGACAGAGCGCTGAAGGACATGAGTCGAAACAAGGCCCCTGCCTGAACTGCTGATGTCGTTAGGAGAGCCAGTCGTGAAAAAATTGTATCACCTGGTATGCACGCTGAGACAGGGAAAATACCCTTCGACTTCAAGAAGAATATTGTAATTCCAATTCCAAAGAAAGAAAGTGCAGACAAATGTGAAAATTACAGAACTATCAGTTTAATAAGTCATTGGTGCAAAATACTAACACGAATTATTTACAGACGAATGGAAAAACTTGTGGAATCCGACCTCGACGAAGGTCAGTTTGGATTTAGGAGAAATGTAGGAACACGGGAGGCAATACTCACATTACGACTTGTCTTAGAAGATAGGCTAAAGAAAGGCAAACCTACATTTTTAGCGTTTGTAGATTTGAAGAAAGCTTGTGATAATGTCGACTGGAATACACACTTCCAAATTCTGAAGGTATCAGGGGTAAAATATAGGGAGCGAAGAGTTATATTCAACCTATACAAAAACCAGACAGCGGTTATTAGAGTCGAAGGGCAAGAAAGAGACAGAGAGGTTGGGAAGGGAGTAAGAAAGGGTTGTAGCCTTTTCCCAATGTTGTTCAATCTGTACATTGAGCAAGCAGTGAAGAAATGCAAGGAGAAATTTGGAGAGGGAATTACAGTTCAGGAAGATGGAATGAAAACATTGCGGTTTGCCGATGACATAATAATTTTGTCAGAGACCGCAAAGGATCGGAAGAGCTATTGAATGGAATGGACAGTTACTTGAAAGGCAGCTATAAAATGAACATTAACAAAAGTAAAACGAAGGTAATGGAATGTAATGTCTGAAAATCAGGTGATGCTGAAGGAATTAGATTAGGTAAATAAAAATAGTAGATGAGTTTTGTTATTTGGGTAGCAAGATAACTTCTGATGGCCGAAGTAGAGAAGATATAAAATGTAGAATGGCTACGGGAAGAAAAGCGTTTCTAAAGAAGCGAAACTTGATACCATCCAATATTAATTTAAATGTTAGGAAGTCCTTTCTGAAATCTTTTGTCTGGAGTGTAGCATTGTATGGGAGTGAATCATGGCCAATAATGAAATGATGATAGAAGCTTTTGAAATGTGGTGCTACAGACGAATGTTGAAAATTATATGGGTAGATCACGTGACTAATGAGAAGGTGCTCAACAGAAATGGGGAGAAAAGGAGTTTCTGTCATATCCGGATTAAGAGATGGGATAGATTGATTGGACACATTCTGAGACATCAAGGAATTGTCAACTTAGCGTTAGAAGGAAGTGTGTGGGGCAAAAATCGTAGACCGGGGGACGAATACAGTAAGCAGATTCAAAAGGATGTAGGTTGCCGAACGTGTTGTAAGATGAAGAGGCTTGCACTGGACAGGGTAGCGTGGAGAGCTGCATCAAACCAGTTTGCGGTCTGAAGACCACAACAACAACAACATGCAGCTGCTAACGACTAGTGGCACGTAGTGTCTAGTAAGTGTTGTCACATGTAGGTAGACATTTCATGGCATAAATGGAATGCGACATTCCCTTAAATTTTGCTCATATTATTTGCAAATTATTTATTAAGGAAGGGAAGGAAAAAGGCTTAGGAAGGAAATGATTGACTTCAGCTGCACTGGAGCGTAGAAATTATACATAGGCGACATGTAAAATTGTGAACCGGGCCGGGAATCGAACCTGCATCGGGCTAACGGTCGCCTCACGTCCCTCGCAAAGTCCCACAAGTCGCACGCTATTAGGGTGTAGCGCTCCCATCATCTGTGCCCTCGTAACATTCGCCATCACTGATTTTCGTGCGAGGTCGAACATATGACCGCGTCTGCGCTCAAGTAAATAAACCGAAAGCCGTGTTCCCGTGTACATAACACACCCATCTACAATAAGCCCAAATATTCAAATGTTTGTAAAGCTTATGGGACTTAACTGCGGGGTCTACAGTCCTTAAGCTTACAAACTACCTATAAATTAACTTATACTAAAGACAACACAAACATCCATGCCCGAGGGGAGATTCGAACCCGCCACGCGGGAGGCCTCGCGATCCGTAACGTGGCGCTCCAGACCGCTCGGCTACTCCCGCGCGGCCTACAATAAGCATAAACTATTTAATTACCTACGTGTTCGTTTAAGACTAAGGCGTAATATATACAGTGATACAGTGTGCTGTCCAGCTCAGTGGATGCAATTCGAAGCTCTTCTAAGGATTATAAACAAACAGCCGGTCGCGGTGGCTGAGGGGATTGCGGCGCGCCAGTCACGGTCTGCACGGCCACTACGGTCGGGGATTCGAGTCCCCCCTCGGTCATGGATATTTTGACTCCTTAGTATTAGCTAGTTCATAAAAAGGTAAAGCAGTCAACAATCCGAAAATTGGTTTGAACATAACAGTGCTTTACTAGGCATGGTCCTGTTTGGAGGTGGTATGCCGTTGCCTTCCTCCGACCTTCGAACTGACTTACCCAGCCAGTTATAGGGGGACCTACAGTTTAACGTGGGTTCCGAACCACGGTGCTACTCGGTATTTTTCATATGAGCAATACTGCCAGAGGTGAAAGAAGTGGAAAGTGACAGATAAAAATCCTATGACCTGGCGGGGATCGAACCCGCAACCTTTGGATTTGTATTTTTTTTTTTTTTCTGCTCTACGGGTAGTTCTTGTCCTTGCGGACGCTGATCCTGTTTGTTCGGTTTGGTTCTACATGTTCTTTGGCTCAGCTTTTTTATGACAGAGAGCGTTTAGCCCTCTGACCGGGCGCGCTGAGCCACGGCGCCCGGCTATTCTGGCACTCTACCACTGTGCAACCGAGGCGCACAGCTAGTTCATAAGTAGTTTGTAAGTTTAGGGACTGAAGACCCCGTAGTTAAGTCCCATAAGCTCTACAAACATTTGAACATTTAATACACGCAGGAATTCGGTTGTAGTCCTGCAGTCTACCGCGAGACTTTCACTGTTCTGCTGTTCGTACAACTGCGTTGTTCCGCAGCACTTCGGACGAGTTTGGCTCTCTTCGGGTTACCTGATTTTCTTAAAGCTTTATTACTTTTACAGTTATCGGCAGGTGGGGAAACAATTTTTACTTGTATGTACCCTGGCCAAAACTTAGGGGATTAGTTGAGATAACTAGGTTCTGTAGTATTGTTATCGGAAGAATGAACTGAAATGATTCGACGGATTTGTCGGTTCTACGAAGACAGAATTACGGCATTCGAGATCGTGGTAATAACCGAAAGTTGCTGCAAAAGAGTATGGTGTTGACATGTTTACCAAACGAATTACACAAGGCAGTCGGGTTCAGATAGTGTAGGGAATAGATAGTACAATGCAACAATAACGTCAATTACCGAAGCCATGACATGGCGAAAGGTAGGAAGGTTGGAAGAGGGACAGACACAGAGGGAGGTGGCTGCAGCTATTACAGAGTGTAATTTTCAGGACATGGACGCAATTTCAGACAAAAGGAATCGTTAAAAGGAGGCAAGGTCAAGGTAACATAAACAAGAGATGACTATTACGTCCAGTTAACAGGCCGCCGAAACATGAGACTGAATGCAACTCAACTGCAACAGACCCTCCAGGCAGCAACAGGACGCGCAAAATCAATACAAACAGTCCGAAATCGCGTTTGGGAATGTGGCCTCTACGCAAGGAGGATTGTGATTTATTTCCCCATTGCATAGACACAGTTTAGCCCGGAGAAACTGAGCTGAGGAAATCCAGGATTGGAATCGTAACGAATGGCTCTGGGTTGTGTTCACTGATGAGTGAAGATTGTGTGATCAGCTGGACAACCGTCGTTGCCTGATATGCAGAGAACGTGGAACAATCCCGCTTATGTGCAGGAAAGATCACCATATCATGGTGGTGGACGAATGGTGTGGGTAGTATTGTCGGACGTACCGACCTCTATGTCGTTCAGAATGTCGCTTTGACTGCTCAGAGGAATAGCGACGAGATTATTCTATATTTTGTTGTGCTCTACGCTAGTGCCATAGGAGATGGGTTCCTTCTGGTGGTCGATGATGCTCTTCGTCACAGAGCTGCAGCTGCAGTAGTGGACAACATGCCTGAAGCCGAGGGAATTGAACGAATGGAGTGGCCAGCATTTTCACCTGACTGAAATCCGTCTGGGATGCACTTGGCCGAAGCATTGCAGCCAGACCAGCACCTCCCAAAACGGTTGCAGAGCCGGATATCGCACTCATGGAAGAATGGCCAAATATTCCTCAAGAGCTGATTGGTAACCTTCCACTGTCCGTGCCACGCAGGCGTGCAACTGCAATGGCCGTCAGAGGTGATTAGAGGGCAACAAGAATGACTTTTTTCTGCAGATCATCGTACTGTATCACACACAAATTACAATGCTAACCAATATCTGAATAAAATATGTTACCACATACAGGGTGAGGCAGGTAAGTCATAACACCCCTTGTATCTCCCCAACCGTAATAGATACAAATATGCCGTTTGGACAGTGAATTGCAGGGAAAGGGGCTACGTGAATACATGACATTTCATGTTTGGGCTATTTTCTATTACAGAGATACGAGTCTATCTTTTATTTTTAATGGAACGCTATGTTTAATTTTAGCGTTTTCAAATTCGGCCTTCGAAGCGGCGTTGTCCAATGGGACCGTTCCTGTTCTGTAGAATATACGGTAAACGTCGCGAATCCGTCCTTTAACCCTTTACTGACCAGTGGGAATTATAGTTCCCTCTTACTTGTTTTCGCTATAAGTTCAGTGTCCCCACTTCTAACTTGTGCTAACATCTTTCTAATGTGTGCTAAGTACATATAGCGTGTCAACAGGCGTGCGAAAGTGGTTGTATCTCTACGTTGTTAGTCAATGAAGAAGCGCGGTTTTCGCGGTAAAACAAGCCACTGTTTCGACCACAACAGCGTTTTTTGTACAGTGTGCTTTCCTTTTGTGTGTGAAGTGACTTGTGTTGTATTTGTGTATTTATATATTTATGAGGGTATATTTGCTGGATATCAAGGAAAATTACATAAATATTACAAGGTAAGTTAGTGTGAACTATGTTTCCCACTGAACCGGTATGAAGTGCAGTGTGTATGGCTGTGCAATCGGCATTGCAGTTATTGTTTGTTTCTTATTGTTTTGAATGTCTGGATTCATGCCAGAAGAGATTTTGAGAATTTTGTACACTTTACCAGAAGATGTAGTAGATTCAGATGTCCATGCTGACTCTGATGCAGTTTTTGAGTCACCAAATACTTCGCAGATTTTGAACAAAAGATGGAAGAAGTGAAGTATTCTGTCCATTGGCTGTGGCAAAGTACAATAAAATAATCGGAAGAGTGGATCAATTTGATCAGCTGCGAGAACGGTATGCTGTAGGTCGTCGTTCATGGAACTGGTGGCACAGACTATTTTTCTATCTTGTATATTAGGCAGTTGTCAATGTCTACATTATGTGAAGTTACAGAAGCAGACCAGCTAACATTTAGATTGCATTTGGCGAGGCAGCTCATCTCCGGCTTCTCAAGTCTTAAGCGAAGAAGGAGGCCCGTTCATTTTCAGACATCAAAAAGAGGCGTGTCAGGAGTTCCAGATGAAGTTCGTCTGGCGAAAGTTGGAACTCATTTGCCAACAAAAGGAACTGCATTCAAAAGGTGCCGCCAATGTAGCACCAAAAACAAAGAAAAGAGGGCAGTAATGTGTAGCAAGTGTCGTGCACCTCTGTGTGTAGCACCATGCTTCTCTTACTTCCATAGTACGTTACCTTAGTGAACTAAATGGACAATATGAACTAATATAAGTAAATCAAATGTCTGATATGCTTTTTGTACTAAAAAAGCAAAGGGTATAATTTTTTTAAATTATCAAGTCCAGTTCGGTGGGAACAATAGTTCCCACTAATTTTTTTGTACCCGTAGGCTAAACTCTCATTTTCAAGATTTAAACTATGATTTTATGTATGGCTTCTTAGCCCAATATACTATTCATAAAAAGTCTACAACTTCTGGAAATAATTTGGTCACTAAAGGGTTAACAAATAACACCGCTTCGATGAACGAATACAATACGGTAACAAATGTGTGTCTCAAAAACTATTCGCCTAAAGATTGTGATATACACATACTTGAAACCGCATTGTAAGCCCAAAATGTTACGCTAAAATTTAACATAAGGTTCCATTAAAAAGCTAAAGGTGACTTCATATCTCTGTAATAAAAAGTAGCACAAGCATGAAATGTCATGTATGCAAGTAGCTCCTGTCCCTGCAACTCACTGTCCAGACGGCACCTTTGTATCTATTACGATTGGGGCGACACGAGGAGTGTTATGACTTAGCTGCCTCACCCTGTATGTATTGTGTATTATATCTCATCTGATCTCCTGATTGTTTCAGCAGTGTATTTAATTTACCAAACAACATTGCGTGGTTTGCACTTAGTATACAGTATGAAAGTGTCCGTGATGTGTATTTAAATTACAAAAATGCTTTTCATTTGCACGTTCTTTCTTGCATTTATGCGTTAGGCATTGCCGCGTGCAGCAGAATTCACCCTTCAGGTAGCTCACTGAAGAACAGAAAGTTAAGTCATGATTAGAAAAGTTCGGTGAGGAATGAAATCCGCTTTAGAAAAGACAGTGGCAGACTTGGCCTATTAAAAGTTTTCTGTTTATACAGTGGTACTTTTATTCGCAGCTGTTGGTCGACAGCGTTCCTGGGCGGTCAGAAAATTTCATCAGAGCGCCCTCTCCTTTGCGGAGCAGAAGTTTGCGCCAGAAACAAGTGGGCTAAAGGTCCAGCAAGCTGCGTGTGGGGCTGTAGACAGCTGGTGCTCTTCTGAAAGGCGTTTCCAGAGTACTGCTTAAACTGCGGTCGTTCCTTCTGCATAGTTCGTGGAGTGTCTGAGAAACAATATACAGGGTGATTTTTTTCCACCGCGTTCGAACTATAGGGTTTGACCGAAAAGAGGATAAGAGGTATAATTAATTTATGTCTGTAAATGCGCGGTTTTCATACTAGAGACCATGTATTCAATCATACTTGAAGATACCAGTTTTTATAATGGTAAGGCACAGATTTCGGAACCACATCTTAAACTGTAAGAGATGTGCACGGTTATCTCTGTATATCTGGAGAAAGCCTCTGACAGTATTGATAGCAATACGCTCTTTCAAATTATAGAGTCAGTGGAGGTAAAATATAGAAAATGCATGGTTATTTAAAACCAGGCAGCAGTCTAAGGGTATGAAACGGAAAAATTGGTCGGGAAGGGAGTAAGACTGGGTGTTAATCAATCCACTGAGCAATCTGTGAAGGTATGCAAGGAAAATATTGGAGAAGGAATTAAAGTTCAGGGTGAAGAAATAAAATGTTTGCGTTTTGTCGATGACGTAATTGTATCAGAGACAGCGAAGGACCTAAAAGAGCAATTGAACGGAATAGTCAGTGTCTTGAAAGGAGCGTATAAGACGAACATAAAAAAGATCAAAACATTGGCAATGGAATTTAGTGTCATAAAATCAGGTGATGCTGAAGGAATTAGATTAGGTAACGAAACAATAAAGGTGGTATGTGTGTTTTGTTAAAATAACATATGATGGACACAGTACACAGGATATAAAATGCAGAATGGCAATGCGAAAAAAGCGGTTTTGAAAATGATAAATTTTTTAACATCGAATATTAATTTAACTGTAAGGAAGTCTTTTCAAAATGCATTTGTGTGGAGTGTTACCTTGTATGGGAGTGAAACATGGACGATAAGCAGTGCGGACAGGAAGAGGGCAGAGGCTTTTGAAATATGGTGCTACAGAAGAATGCTGGATATTAGGTGGCTAGATCGCGTAAGAAATTTAATTGCATGCCTCTCCTTATATTTAATACCTTTGATGTCTTTAGACGTTTGATCCCTTAGGTTTAGTATTATTTGAATTGTCAGTGGGACAGTAGGAGGAACAGTGCCAGCCCCTGGGAGGAAAACATACATAATGTATCTGCGACTACTTGGTAAAGCGTGTATTAGACCGCAGTATCTTAACAAAGTATAATTTCGTACATGGTCTCGAGGATGGAAACCATGTATTTCCTGACATAAGTTCATTAGCTCTTTTGTTCTGTATCCATCCTCGATCAATTTTTAGATTTTGTACACGGTGTAATAAATCTATACAGCAATAACGCAAAATTATATCCCTATGTACCCCGATAAAATATTACATTATTTTGTAGAACCGTAGCTAGAGAACACCACAGTGCTTTACTAGGCATGGTCCTGTTTGGAGGTGGTATGCCGTTGCCTTCCTCCGACCTTCGAACTGACTTACCCAGCCAGTTATAGGGGGACCTACAGTTTAATGTGGGTTCCGAACCACGGTGCTACTCGGTATTTCTCACATGAGAAATACTGCCAGAGGTAGAAGGAGTGGAAAGTGACAGATAATAATCCAAGGATGTGGCGGGTATCGAACCCACGACCTCTTGATTTTTGGTCTGCCACTCTACCACTGTGCTACCGTGCCGCACACAGAATCGTAGCTACGAACTGGATATTCGAATCCAGAATCGTTGCTACGAACTGGATATTCGTAATATATTATATCCATTTTTAATGCAGGTACCAGTTTCTGTTGTTATTTAAATTGGGGGAGGGGCAGTTATGCATGGCACGGCACCGTTTTAGCAATAACAGAATTGCTATATTTCTCGTAGATAATTTTGCATTATTGTGGAATTTATTTTCATGGTTCCAGTTATCGATTCCCATTACTTTATTACGGGAAGATTTCGTTTATTTAATTTCTCTTCAGGCAACATTCACCTTCGAAGATGCTTGTGCAATCGTTATGAAACACTGCTGATAGCACAAAGCCTGGACAGTCTTTGTTCTGTAACTGTTTTTGTTTGATGATTGGGCTGGGATTGAATCGTAGGCCATGACGCTCTGAGTACTTACGCTCTGTGGTCAAAAGTCGTGGGCCACACCACGGAAGGCCATCTGTCTGAAATGAAGCTCTGAGTTTGACAGTACAACAACAAGTAATAAAAAACGACTCCTGTTCTACATCCAATAAATTTTAGTGACAACAGAACGATTGTAACTACATCCTAAGACCCACTAAAAAAAGAGCTTTGTGAATGTCCTGCCCAACATTCTAATGGTTGAAAATGAAACAATTAAAAAAGTAGTGATGTTATGTGAACTGGAAACGCAAGCAAAACATTAAACTTAATCACGTGTCTGGTAGCGGTAAAAGATTAACTGCAAGGATGGCCGAATTTAAAGTGTACTGCACTGAGCACTTATTACCTATTGTACGGGATGCGTGTTATGTCTAAGATCCACACTTCGAAGACAAAGTTGACAGTTCTCGGCTTTCATTGTCTCAATATTGAACAAAACCGAGAGCGAGTGTGTGATGTGTGTAGCAGCAGGATAGGGCTTTCTGAAGTGTCTGCGCACAATACACACTGCACATTGTGTCTACCTACAGACTGTTGGTATAAACCCGCCCAGGCCATAACAGCGCCACCTGACGAGGAGTGACTGGTAGCCGGACACACGCGCGGTGCATGTATCATCAGTGGGCGTGGTGTGCGTGTGTACAGTGGGCTAGGCGCGAAATGAGTGAGAGTCTGAACGAGAGCAGATTGTGATGGCCCGGAAAGTTGTCGGGAGCGTTTTGGATACTGCACCACTTATGGGGTCTTCGAGAAGAGATGTGATGAGTCTCTTCAACAAGTGGTGAAAGCATTCGAAACGTCGAGGGGTTGGGCGGCCATCCCTCATTACAGATGGAGGACGTCGTAGCTTGTGTAGGGCGGACGGCACTCTGTGACGGAACCAGCATCAGGATTTAATGTAGGCAAGTGTGTCTGAACACACAGAGCACCGGACACCCCAAACGATGGGCTGTACAACTGACGACGCTTGTATGTATCAATGCCACGTCATCGGCAACTGCGACTGATCATGGCGACGATGGTCACTGGACGTGACGATGGTCACTGGACATTGGCGTAAAGGGAGAGCGTTGCACGGTCTGATGAACCCGAAACCTTCTTCGTCATGCCGATGGGAGGCTGCAAATCAGTCTTCTTCTAGACGAACAGATGACAACTGTACTACTGAACAGAGACAAGCTGGCGATGGCTCAACTATGCTCTGGGGAACATTCAAGTGGACATCCATGGGTCCAGTGGAGCTCGTGCAAGGCACCACGACGGCCAAGAAGTATGGTTCACTGATTGCTGACCAAAGAAAGTAGCGTTATTCAAGGCCAGGAGTGTGATGGAATGGCTCGAGAAACATAGTGCCTAGTTGATATTGATGTGCTCACCAGTATTGAACACGTGTGACTGAAAGTGGCGTCAGAGGTTATCGCCACCAAATTCCCGGAATTTACGGGACTTGTTTGCACAGATGCGATGCCAGCTCCCTACCGAGGCCTCAACTGCTTCCAGGCTAAGGAGCGTCGCCACGTTATCCGTGCCGCAGGTGGGCCTGCCGTATGTTCCGGTAGGTAAGGGTATATCGTGTCATACAGGTGGACTGACGGATCTAATGACAAGTGTTTACACCTAAATATACTACATCAGCGACGGAATTCATCGGAGAGTGTGTGATCAACACCACCCAAAGAGAAGCCCGTGGCGCGCTAGTGGCACGTCACAAGGAGCAGGTCGCTGTCGCGTAGCGTAACTTAGGGTGATTTGGAACTATTGGGTGAAATGGAACATTTGTCCATTTCACGAAATCATCTTTGCTGCGGAGAGATACTTTGGCGTAACTGATGAAACCCACCTCTCATAGTTACCAAAGATATTATTTGTTACAGTGATAGAAAAATTGTTTGTGTGAAAGAGGTATACAACTCCAAAAAATATTTATGTTTAAGAGTTAAAGTTCCCATAATAAGAAAGTATGAAAACAAACTATTGCACAGCTGCTCGGTTAATAGTAATACAGTTTTCTGACATTGGTATGTTAAGGGCAATTATCAGTCATGATGTGTGAAAAGTTAGCTTATGTTGTTTATTAGGTAGAGGTAATGCAAAATAGTATTTTTTGAGGGTCAATTGGAACATGCTGCGAGTGTATAAAAAGTAGATTGGGCCAGCTGGCTTTCAAAACTATACCGAGAAAGGCCTCCAGAAAGCTCTCAATGAAGTCAAGACACGTAAAATATCTCTCAGAAATGTTTCTAAAAATATGGAATACCTGTTAGTACACTCTCAATGAATTTAAATAATAAAAATCCTTTGAAAATAGGTGGACAAACCGTCTTGGCAGTAGAAGAAGAGAGTGCAGAATGGGGTGAGCAAGGTGAGGTTCGGGATATTGTGAAGTGCTATTTGGACCGAAGGAAAAGGGGCCTCGATATGAGTAGGTGAAAAAATCTGCTCTCACGTAACAAGGATCTTACAGTTAGTTTAAGTGAAAATGTAAAGAGAGCTAGGGTGTAAGTTAACAGAGGAGATAGAAAACTATTTAGAAATTTGGAGCAGACAGTGAGAGGTGTACCACCTAGTAATAGCATTAATTAAAATTAAACGGAAGTAATATAAAGTCATCCTCCATAAGAAAGTTCTGTTAGATGTGTTTACTGTGTTCCAATCAACCGCTGCACATATTTTAAATGCAATCATTATCAAAAGAGTCAGTGTTCCAAATCACCCCAACTCCTGGCGTGATTTGGAACACAATTTAGATTAAAATACAAGGAAAGGTTTTGATAGAGGATTTTTATCCTTGAAACACATCGATGTAAGAATAACTAGATACGCTATATTTAAATTTTCAGAGTTGTAGTGCAATATTTAGACATTAATTTTCAGTAAAATCTACATTTTTTGTTCCATTTCACCCCAAGTTACGGTACGTGAATGGCTGGCTCCGAGCGCCCACTGGCCCCGCCGGCCAGCCACTCAGCTACGCGATGGGGACCTTCTACGCGTGACGTGGCAATAGTGCGCCGCGGAGGTGTTGGTGTGATGTTATGGCGATTCGTCGATGCGAAAACGAAAGCAGGTGTCGATAAAAACGTGCCTTCCTTGGCAATGTTTTCGAAATACATGTTTTCTGAATCGCCGGCCGCGGGGACTGAGGCGCGCCAGTCACGGTCTGCACGGCCACTACGGTCGGGGTTTCCAATCCCCCCTCGGGCATGGATATTTGTGCCGTCCTTAGTATAAGGTAGTTCGTAAGTAGTTTGTAAGTTTAGGGACTGGTGACCCCGTAGTTAAGTCCCATAAGCTTACAAATATTTGAACATATGATTTTTCTGAATCAGTACTGCAATACTTCTAATAACAAAGCAGGGGTTGTAGTTTGTGGCTTTCAGAAAGCAGGTGAATTTGCTGGGAAGGGTTACTCAAAGGATAAACGTTAAATTTGGCGGGTATCTTGAACGAAATGGCGTTTGCCTGACAGATAAGAAACCCGGGGCAGCAACGATTGACTGTTATACAGGAAGGATAAAAGAATTAGTTTTTAGTGTAACTTAAAATAGTGTCATTCCTTACTGAAATATGATGCGCCGTAAAACAGTACAGAAAAAAGGCTGGCGGAGTTGCAGTAGGTGCCATGAGACCCCTAGGGAGTTATTGACTTTGTAGCGTGACTTTGTAGTGAGGGGAAGTGTTGTTGCGTGGTACTCACCTTGTCTGCGATGGTCTCGAGGTAGCAGTGGCGGTTGCCGAAGCCCTCGGCGGCCAGGCACACCCTCTCCCCGGTGGCCGTGCACGACAGGCACACCATGTCTTCCTGCCAACAAACACACAAACAATATTAGCCACCAGCAAGTGGACACTGCGGGAGAAATTTTACCTGCTTTAAGTGCGGGTGGGGCGAGTGACGTCGAAATCACTGATCCTAAGCAAGCGTCCACTGGGGTTCACGAGAGGCGAACAGCTTTAAAGAATGTTCAGCTGATATTTGCTATATCAGAGTATTGTGTGTCACAATGGAAAGCAATGAATAAAGGATGATACCGGGTGATCAAAAAGTCAGTAAAAATCACGGAATAATGTAGATAGAGAGGTAAAAATTGACACACGTGCTTGGAATGAGATAGGGTTTTATTAGAACAATAAATAAATAAACAAATAAATAAAAAAGAAAAAAGTTCAAAAATGTCCGACAGATGGCGCTTCATCTGATCACAAAAGCAATAATTAGCATAACAAATTAAGACAAAATTCTTTACAGGAAATGCTCAGTATGTTCACCATCATTCCTTAACAATAGCTGTAGTCGAGGAATAATGTTGTGAACAGTACTGTAAAACATGCCCGGAGATATGGTGGGGCATTGGCGTCGGATGTTGTCTTTCAGCATCCATAGAGATGTCAGTCGATCACGATACACTTGCGACTTCAAGTAACCCCATAGCTAATAATCGCACTGACTGAGGTCTGGGAACCTGGGAGGCTAAGCATGACGAATGTGGCGGCTGAGCACACGATCACCAGCAAACGACGCGCGCAATAGATCTTTCACGCATCTAGCAATACGATTTTTTGTTCTAATAAAACCCCTTTTCATTCCAAGCATGTGTGTCAATATTTACCTCTCTATCTATATTATTCCGTAATTTATTAAGTTTTCAAATTTATACTGACTCTTTGATCACCCGGTAAAGTAAACTGTGTCCCTAGTGGAGTGGTCAGCGCAACTGCCTACAGAGCGGGAGACCCGGGTTCGAATCCCGGCTGGGTACACATTTTCAGCTTTGCCCATTCGCAGTTGATGTCATATATTCTGTGAATATGAGAGAATAACAACTGCAGGATCAGAAGTGACGTCTGTTCTTTCGGAAATGACGCCACATGTATATATAAAATAAGAGTGTTTCGTTCAAGGACCGGTATGGTATCTACAATCTTAGTCACGTGGATTGCTCCACATTGACTGTGAGAGTGTTACACCTGACAAAGAAAGGTGGAAAACTTGCTGCAGTTGCTGGGCAAGCAGTTGACCTGACCGGCATTTAAAAATATCGCACTGACGTCTTTTACGGCCCACTTTAGATTTGTAGTTTTATAAGTTTTTGCAAACATTTTGGACAAAAGTAATAATCTAAATAATAAAAAATTTATTAATAAGATTGTCTAAATCCCTTCTACAAATATTTAGGTTTTGGCGGGTTCCGAACCACTGACTTTTAGCGTTACAGTCCAACGCATTGCACACTATGCTACGACTACCAGTTAGGAGCTGCGTTCTCTGATCTCATACTATTGATGGCCGTTGTTAAATGATGCTAATATGTCATTTGTAGACACTAGATTATCATTTATCATATGAAGAACGACGTGTTTTTGTTAATTCTTCAGTGCGCCATTGCTTTGAAATGATAACGTGTAAGTTACAATAAGAAAATCATCAAATACGCAACGCAAGATGGCGTATGCCAGGGAGAGTTCTGGGCGAGGAATGTCACGTGACATCTGCGAACGGCTGGTTTTCGTTAAGTTAATGTAGGGTGTCAAAACTCCGATATTTTTACAAATATCTCTCAAACGATACGGGATATGACAAAAACATAAGGGAACATAGTAGTAGAGAATTTTCTCCCCTACAAATTCTTTTATTCAATTTTCGCTTCAGATGAACGGTTTATTTGCACTTAAAATTACATTACAAACTGTTTTTTTTTTTTTTTTTTTTTTTTTTTTTTTTTTTTTTTTTTTTTTTTTTTTTTTTGGTATTACTAACGTATTACTTCTCCGAAATATTTCAAAAAGCGACGTTCTGGTAGCCAACAATTATGTCTGTAAAATTTGGTGCCGATCGGTTGAACGGTTCGACCTAGAAAGTGGGAACACGTTACAGTCAGGCAGACATCGTCAAATCGCCGTTATTTTTGCAAATATCTCTGCAACGATGCAACATATGAAAAAAAATAATAGAGCGAAAGTTGTAGAGAATTTTCCCTCTATCAATTAGGTTATTCAATTTTCGTGTCAGATGAACGGTTCGTTTGCAATTACAACTATATTACAAACGACCTTTTTTGGTATTACTACCGTATTTTTTATCCGAAAAATTTGAGAAAGGGAGGTTCTGGTCTCTGGTGCTCTACAATTAAGTCTGTAAATTTTGGTGTTGATCGGTTGAACGGTTCGTCTTAAAAACAGGGAACACGTTACGGACAGACAGACAGACATCCAAAAATCGTCTTTATTTTTCGAAATATCTCTGAAACGATACGAGATATGATAAAAAAAAAAAAAAAAAAAAAAAAAAAAAAAAAAAAAAAAAAAGACACATAAGAGAGCAAAGTTATGGAGCATTTTCTGCTCTACAAATTCGGTTATTCAATGTTCGTGTCAGATGAATGGTTAAGCCTCTATTTTCATTTAAATTTCGAGCTGTCAAAAGACGATCGCAAAGGCCCACTTTTAGTGTTACTACCGAACCTAAAGTGGGCCGATATTCAGTTCTGTATTTACCGGAAGTTGCATGCTAAGTAATTGCCAAGATTGAGTTGTTGGTTGTTAAGGTTAAGGGACTTAACTGCGAAGTCATCAGTGCTTAAACTTACAAAGTACTTATGTACTACCTTATACTGAAGACGACACAGACATCCATGCCCGAGGGGGGATTCGAACCCCAGACCGTAGAGACCGTGCAGACTGTGCCTGCCGCGCCGCAAACCGCTCGGCCACTGCGGCCGGCAAGTTTGAGTTGCGAAAGGTTTTTATATGCGACGGCTCGAAGTGAAGCGGATTATTAGCAGCAGGATGGACTAATAGGGGATGGGCGCGTGAGCTGCGGGCATCTCGCCACCTCTTACTCACGAACAGCCGGTAACACACGATCGACAGCTGACGCTCAACTTGGTAGTCACGTTATGAGTATTCTCTGCACTGTCATTATTACTGCAGTATGACATCGCAGTAAATAATTACGATGGAGTATAACATTTATATAGTACTAGCTTAAACCCGCGGCTCCGCTCGCGTGTAGGTTGATTATGCTAGGTAATGCGCGAAACGTCAAATCGAATTTTTTAAAGAGATGTATTAAAAGAAATTTCTTTTGTACTGATTTATTTATTTATTTATTCGTATGCTTACCCTTAGAGAGAAAGAGCTGAAGAAATTGTAGCGCGCACAGACCAAAGATATGGTCTGTGGCATCACGTTTCGCTATGTGTATGTAACCTCCTTGCTATACAGTCGCAAACGTCTTCGCTGGCCTTCAGTCCGATATTTTATAATTTAACGACTTTCAACCACCATATCTTCCACCCCCTTATAGCTATCGGTATGGAACTGCTATGGTGTACAACGGGAGACTTCGGACAACAATTACACACAGACCAATCGTTTGCATTCTGTAGTTTTCGCTGCAGAGCGAAATATTAACACACACACGCGTAGTATTTTATGTACACCGATAATTTTCCATTCCAATATACTCCACCCTTTTGTCATTATCAACCCTCAACCAACAATGTAACCGATAAAACCATTTTCTAAGAGTAAATACAATTTTCAAAGAGTAATTATTGTTCCGCATTTGCGTTATATTTTTCAAATCACTAAATATCTATCAGATATTTACCTTCCTCAGGTATAAATTAGTAACTGCACAAATATTGAAGTCCCTGCGTCTTGTCGTTCGGACGTGATAAGCATACACCGAACAGACATTCACATTAAAAAAAATATATATATATATATATATATATATATATATATATATATATATATATATATATATATATATATCCGATCGACATAAAACGTGCCTAAAGCCTTCCCCAGGTAGACATTAGTAACATTACAAATTTTTAGCTCTTTATGTCTTTTGGTTCAGACGTGATAAACGTACACCGAACAGACATTCACACTTATAGATTTAAAGAAGTATTATCGTAAAGACCAGTCTTGTGTTCATCAAAAGTGCCATGAAATGAATAAGTATTTTCAGCTTGTAACAATTCTATCAGATATAGGCATAACAGAACGTCAAAGAGACAACTAAAATATTGTCATAGAGTGGTGCTGTAATGAGTACGGCAGCGTCACAAAATAACGCGTTGGACAGGTTGACAGCAATTACGTTCAAAATTCTGTTGTTCTGGCCAGCGCTGAGCACGGGGAGGAATGCTAAACAATAAAGGAGAATAAACTATCATTCCCGTCGACTTAATGTTCTGCTCACAAACACAGCACAAAAATAAAAAAAGAAACAAAGAATACATGCGTTTTTATTCAGCAATTATTAACTTAATACATATAACGTTACTGAGAAGTGTTAAATTCAGAACTGACCTGGTACTTGTGAAAAAGAAAGAAACGTGTGTTTTCCTCACTATCTAATTCTGTTTAGTTTTTTATTACCATTTTGATGTTTGAAAGGTGATTATTGATCCTCATCCAGTTCGTTGAAGACGGTAAGATCCGTTAATTTCATTTTAGAAAAAAAAAAATATTTAGTTCCGAACATACTGCAGACTCGAGCAGTTAGTTTAAACAGACGCGGAAATTCTTCTCGCGTGAAGTTCATGTAAAAAATGTCATTTTTTTTTCTCTCACTTATTTCGTCCAGGAAGACTTCGGCGCCGACGCAGAGTGAAACGCCACGGCGCGCTCACTCTAGCAGCTGAGCAACTTTAGCAGCGAGGCGGAACCACGCGGAATGGCCAAGTGGTCTAAGGCGTCAGGCTACCGACTGGGCGGCCGCTCCTGCCGGAGGTTCCAGCCCTCCCTCGGGCATGGGTGTGTCTGTTGTCCATAGTGTTAGTTTAAGTAGTTTGTAAGTGTAGGACTGATGGCCATAGCGGTTTGGTTCTATAGGTTTAAAAATACTGTGAGCGCTCACGGCCACCCGCGCTCGCATTAGCGCATTTGCTCACCCCTGGTCTGAAACAAGGAAATCAGTCTGTAGCGTATTACTCGTTCCTGCATAGGCGTCTCGCGAAATGAACACAACGAATTAACCGGAAACTGTAAGCGGATACATGCGCCATTCACGAATAGGAAGGTAGTGAGGCTGAGACTATGGTATTAGAACGTGCCACCGCGGGAATCTGTACCGTCATTTGCAGAATACCGATATAAATATATATAATGGGATGAACAGCCTCAAATGTACAACAATTTCGAGAGTTATCTAAACTAGAGGAAACATTTTGCCAGTCCTTGAGTGTTTAAGGCTGTTCCAACAGAACTTGATACCGTGAACAGTCGATAGTTGGGGCCTTCTTTGACGGACTTTGTCATTCTATCCGCAGGCGCGGTTGATTTTACGACAAAAGCTTGGTCTTATTAATAACAAAACAGCAGTTGCGGCGTTCAAAGTGGCGTGGAATGTTGCCGTAACTGGCGTTGGTATTTAGTAGCAGTTTCGTCTACTGTAAGGGAGGTCATAATTACTTGGAGCAGACACAGAAGAGAAGGACTCGTGTCTAAGTTTCTTACCTTCGTACTTCTGAAGTATTCTCACATATTTTTTACACGCAAGGAATTTACGACATCAATTGAGCGTGGGCAGTGAAATATTTCAGTGGAGAAAGTTAAAAATTTTCCGCAGTCAGGATACCCGATTCCCCTTATAGTTAGGACCTGGTGTGTATACCCACTAAAGGAAGAATCTCAAACCGTCATTGCTTATTAAAAAAGGTAAAGCAGTCGACAATCCGACGATCGGTTTGAACACCACAGTGCTTTACTAGGCATGGTCCTGTTTGGAGGTGGTATTCCGTTGCCTTCCTCCAACCTTCGAACTGACTTACCCAGTCAGTTATAGGGGGACCTACAGTTTAACGTGGGTTCCGAACCACGGTCCTACTCGGTATTTTTCACATGAGCAATACTGCCAGAGGTGAAAAAAGTGGAAACTGACAGATAAAAATCCTAGGACCTGACGGGGATCGAACCCGCGAACTTTGAATTTATAGTCTGGCACTCTATCACTGTGTTGCGGAGACGTACAACCCTTCGGACATGTTCAAACTTACAGGCACCACATATATGTACACAAAACTGTTTGTTTGCTTAGATTACCATTATCATTTTCGTCAGTGGTTCGACATTTTGGATATGTCTTGCGGTATGGCGAGGTTGACGATTCATATCGCATATGCATGTGCAGTGCAGGGAGTGGATGTGAGTCTGTCGAGTAAGTCCTTATGTCGAGAGTGGCGCAATTTGAATGCACAATAGGGCCACAAACGTTTCTCATGCTTGGAGACAGGGGCCACGGCAGGGACGCGCTCTGGCGGCAAATCGCTGATGCCAAGAGAAGGCTGTTTCAGATAATTTCGTCTGATTCACAAGGCTATAGCGTCAATGGAGACAGAAACTTACGGTGGTTTTTGAATCTCGCAGAAAACAGAAAAGTTGTCAGTTTAAGTTGGCGGGCACGTGAGTTCGCCGTCAGCCGTGTCCCTGTTGCGGCCAGCTCGCCTGCTCTCTCGCCCATTACGCAAAGCACACCCAATCGATATGTCAATAACATACCAACAAAAGGCGTTTTAATCTCTTCGATTCAATGGCTGCGTTTCAGCTGAATTATTGCACTGTCTATAAGTGACGATGTAGTGCTATGCTACGTCTTACAGACATTTCTGTATGTATTCAATGCCTAGACGCGGCTGTGGCAGTAAAACTAAAAAAAGAGGCAGCGTGTGAGGGAATGACAGTAACTTTGCGAGTACAGGACTCATAAACAAGCGACGTATGAATGCTTGGACCAGTCCGGAGGCGTGCACGGATAGCTAAAATGGTTGTGAGGCAGCCGTTCGTGATAAGCGGGAAATCCATTTCGAATGTCGGTCAGGTACAAATTTTCATGTGCCGCCAGTAAATTGTACAGCCGATTTTGAATCATAATCGCTACTACTTCTACATCTACATGGGATACTCTGCAAATCACTTTTAAGTGCCTGGCAGAGGGTTCATCGAACCACCGTTATACTATTTATCTCCCATTCCATTCTCGAATAGCGCGCGGGAAAAAAAGAACACCTGAATCTCTCCGTTCGAGCTCCGATTTCTCGTATTTTATTCTGATGGTCATTTCTACCTATGTAAGTGGGACTCAACAATATATTTTCGCATTCGGAGGAGAATGTTGTTCAAAATGTTCAAATGTTTGTTAAGCTTATGGGACTTAACTGCGGGGTCATCAGTCCCTAAACTTACAAACTACTTATGAACTACTTACGAACTAGGACGGCACAAATATCCATGCGCGAGGGGGGATTCGAACCCCCGACCGTAGTGGCTGTGCTGACCGTGACTGGAGCGCCTCAGTCACCTCGGCCACCGCGGCCGGCGGAGAATGTTGGCGATTGGCGTTTCGTAAGTAGCCCACGCCGCAGCGATAAGCGCCGTTGTAATGATTCCCATCCCTGATCCTGTATTATTTCCGTAACGCTGTCTCCCCTGTATCGTGGCAATACGAAACGAGCTGCCATTCTTTGGACTCTTTCGATGTCCTCCGTCAAACCCACTTGATAAGGATCCCACACTGGGTAGCAATACTCCAAAAATGGACGGACAAGCGTAGTGTATGCAGTTTCTTTTGTAGTTCTGTTGCATCTTTTAAGGGTTCTCCCAATAAAACGCAGTCTCTGGTTCGCCTTTCCCACGACATTATCTTTCCAGTTTAAGTCTGAAGTGATAGTAATTCCTAGGTATTTTGTGGAGTTTACGGCCTTCATTTTTGATTTATCTTGTAAACAAAGTTTAACGGGTTTCTTTTCGTACTCATGTTGACGAGTTCACACTTCTCATTATTTAGAGTCAATTGCCAATTTTTACACCATACTGATATCTTATTGAGATCGTTCTGCAGTTGGTTTCGATCTTCAGATGATTTTACTAGACGGTAAATGACGGCGTCATCTGCAAACAATCTAAGAGAGCTACTTAGATTTTCGCCTAAATCGTTTATATAAATAAGGAACAGCAGAGGACCAATAACACTACCCTGTGGAACACCCTATATCACCTCTGTTTTAGTCGATGCCTTACCATCGATTACTACGAACTGTGTCCTCTCTGAAAGGAAATCCCCTAACCAATCGCAAATAGGGGGCGATATACCATAACCACACAATTTGATTGAAAGCCGTTTGTGAGATATGGTGTCAAAAGCCTTCTGGAAATCAAGAAATACGGAATTGATTTGCGAACCCTTGTCGATAGCACCCATCACTCCGTGTGAATAAAGAGCTAGTTGTGTTTCGCATGAACGATATTTTCTAAATCCGTGTTGACCTTGGGTCAATAGATCATTCTGTTCGAGAGAATTCATAATATTTGAAAACACGATATGTTGTACCAGATTACGCAATGCTACATCATCAAATAAAGACATTGAAAAATTCGTTACCGGCCTAGAGAAGTGTGCAATTCAGTTACTGATTCTAGTCGTGGGTATCCATTTCGCCCTCCTACATCTCAAAACATTCGACCAGGGCGAGGGGCGTACACCTATCAAAGGACGCTGGGTGATCTATGTTTTGTGGGAGAATGTGAAGGAGTCCGTTCACTTGCCTACCTTTCCAACAAGTTTGTGGCCTGAGGTAGAAATCACGAGGGGGGGGGGGGGGGAAGAGATTGCAAAGGCTTACTGGTTAATGCGTGATACATTACTAAGTTAATATAAACAAGCGGCACCAGCCTTTGTTTGATCCGCGATGCAGGGCTGAACTTCTGACAACTCCATAGTCAGTAATTGAAAGCAATGTACTTGTCAACCTCTGGACTGGAATAAGTTCACCGCTGACAGTACGTACGAACTGGCAGCTTTCGCCGATCTCCACCGCAATAACCGGCAGCAAATTAACTACAATCCGAAGTCAAGATAGAGTGATATAACATAACTCTCATATCTGATCGGAAACGACAAGAATTTTTTGGCATAAATTAATCTTAGGCAGTCCATCAGCTTTATCCCACACCAGCTCCAGGCAGCTTATACGCCGAAGCTTTGCATGACGTCTTCTCCTTGCACAGATAAAAAAAGATGTTCGAAAGTTTGTTAAGCTTATGGGACGTAACTGTGGCCGGCCGCGGTGGCCGAGGGGACTGAGGCGCTCCAGTCACTTTCTGCACGGCCAATATGGTCGGGGGTTCGAATCCCCTCTCGGGCATGGATATTTGTGCTGTCCTTAGTATTAGTTAATTCATAAGTAGTTTGTAAGTTTAGGGACTGATAACCCCGTAGTTAAGTCCCTTAAGCAATACAAACATTTGAACTTAAATGTGGGGTAATCAGTCCGTAAACTTATAAACTACTTATGAACTACCTTATACTAAAGAGGACACAGACATCCATGCACGAGGGTGGGATTCGAACCCCCTACGGGGAACGGCCTCGCGCATCGGAGCATAGCGCCTCAATGTGCTCGGCCACTCCGCCACTGGTGGAGTTAGGGGAAAGCAATAGAGTAAACCTATTGTGGGTCCCTGGCCACTCGGGGATCAGTGGCAACGAACATGCTGACAGATTAGCCAGGATGGGGGCAGAGACTCCATTTATTGGACCGGAACCAGTCCTGACAATCACCAAGGCAATGATCAAATTGGAGCTACGTAACTTGCTCAGAAGACAGCACGTAGAATATTGGACCAAAGTGTATCAACAAAAACAAGGCAAGGTAATGATGCCAAAGCCATGTTTTAAAAGAAGCTCTGCAATCCTGGGCCTGAACAGGAGAGAGATTAGACTCATGGTTGGATTGCTGACAGGCCATGGGAATTTCAAAAAACACGTACAATGGGAATAACAGAAGAGGACCCTAAATGTAGGATCTGTGATGACGGTGATGAAACTGCACCACATCTAATCTTCGAATGCATTGCATTGGAGAGTAAAAGGCACAGAACATTTGGGACAACCAGACCCGAAGAAATTGTGTCTAATAAAGAACTGGTAAAGGGACTCCTTGCACTGTTCAAGGGCATTGGTTGGTTTTACCAGATATACAGGGAGCGATACCGCACAATAAACTTAGTTTCGGTGCGTGGCAGTGGCGGGTTGGACCAAGACTGTTTTGGCTTCCCTGAGAAAATCAAATCAATCAAATCAGGATACAGCGTCCCGTCGAGATGATGGTAATTAGAGGCGGGGCAAACGTTCGAATAGTTTTTGTCAGGGATAGGAAAGGGAATTGGTTGTGCCCTTTGATAGCAACCATCCCGGCTTTTGCCTGCAGTAATTTGGTGAAATCACGGAAAACCTAAACCAGGATGGCCGGAGGCGGGTTAGAACCGCCGTCCCTCAGAAGACGGTTCCAGTGTGTTATCACTGCGGGGCCTCGCTCGGTAATATTTCTAGCGTCTGGACCGAGCGCTTTACATTTCCGAAAACCTGTTGTTTTCACGATGATACAAATTATGGTAACCTGCGCATGCTTGAAAAAATGAAAAAGTGATGAGAGGAGGCTTGTTGGAGTCGGTGTCGTTTTGGGCAGTTGAGTGGGAAGGGGAGGTGTGGGGTATTTACGGCTTGCTGAGCCTTATTCCCGCGGGGGCACTCACAGCGCAGCCGTAAGCTGGCATCGACTTCTTCCCTCCCCCCTCGCCCGCCAGCACTCGAGACTGCCGGTCTCGCAGGATTCCCCGCTACAGGCTTTCGCTCTCACAACTGCCGGCGTGCTGGCGTGCCTCTGTTTACGGCTCCCAAGCGTATTACCCAACTAGCCAATAAAGAACTGACACCACGTATATATCTTTTACAGGGTGGTCCTAAAATATATGTTAAAAATTTAAAGATCGGTAGAGGGCTCCTAAAGCTGTAGATTTCGTTTAGGCTTGTGTATGCGGAGGGTATATTGCAGTAGAAGTCGACACTGTAGGACGGATCACTTGTAAAGTTTAAAAAAAAAAAAGAGAATAACAGCCAAGTTCGCAACAAGTTTTAACAACTTATTTGATAGGGTGACCGGTCTCGATCTCTTGTAGGACGATTAACAGCGAGACGAATCGGTCTGATGATGGTCTCAGAAGAAATCGAAACGGGTCACCCTATCGAATAAATTGTTGTATCGAATAAATTGTTGCAACCTTTTGCGCACTTGACTGTTATTCTCTCTCTTTATAAAATATCGCTGTTTTTCCAAGGGGAAGCTATGTTTTCCAAACTTATTAAAATGTAAAATTGGAACTTATAAGACGGAGAAAGGTGGAGGAGGAGATGTTGACACGGCGGGGCGCTGCTAGTGGAACCATGATCAGTCTGCGGCGCTGAACGTTCACGAATCAGGACGTGCGTTGCACGACTTTTGGCCGCGAGGGAGTGACCGTGCGCTCTAAGGCGCCTTGCTGCGGATTGCGGGACCGTTACCCCTCAGAGGTTCGAGTCCTCCGATGGGCTTAGCTATTTTTGTTGTGCTTAAGTAAATTAATTAGGAAGTTTGTAAGCCTAGGTACTGATGACGAGAGTAAAGTCGCACAGATTTACAAACATTTGAACGACGTTTGCCTTGCGCCGAGGCTGTGACACGGTGCACAGGCGCCAGTCATCCGAGGGCCTCCGCTGCGCTCTGGAGGGGAGCCAAGGAAGTGGCGTCAAAATGTCCTGCAGAGACGCCATCTTCCCTTTTGTATTTCATGATATTGTCGTTGTAACTCACGTGTTGCTATTTCAGAGTTCGGCAGACCGAAGAGGTACCAGAAACACGTCGTTCTTAGTACGATTAATTGTAAGCTAGGAGTCGAGAAATGCCATGTTGGCGGGTAACCCGTGAAACTGTCGATGTAGAGAAACTTGACTCCCAAAAGTAAGAATTTACGTATTGCGATATTCCCACATATTTACGTATACAAGCGCTTTGTGTTAAAAGTGCTATTATTCCATTTAGTGAACATACCGTAAAATATAGACCAACGGATTGTAAATATTATCTCTAGAATTTACGTATTGTGATATTACGACATATTTGCAAATACAACCACTTTTCCTTAAAAGTGCATATGTTCTATTTAGTGAACATGCCGCGAAATATGGACCAACAGATTATAAACATAGTCTTCTGAGCTACTTGCTCATAAAGTTCGACACATTTTTGTAGACGTGCTGATACGAATAGTTTCATACATTGACTATAAAATATAGACAAAGCTCTTGAGATCCGTGAAATGGCTACGGTATTAGCACAATTATGTCATAAGCAGTACATATAGAACGCAATAACGTGTATGACAGCTGTTGCAAAAAAGGAAGAAGGCACTTGAAACGACAGTTGCCATACGACTCTAGTACGTAATGTATATATAAGATTATTTGAATGAGCATGGCATGTAGAACATTAATTATTACAGTATGTCTTCCGTTTATGTGCAGCTTGTTCTGGAGCCAATGTTTGGCCCACATATCACGGAATTTAAAAAAAAAAGAACAAACAGACATTTTAGAGAAAGTGCTTGTATACGTAAATATGTCGAAATATCGCAAAATGTAAATTCCTTTTAATTAACAATAGTGTAAGAAAACATTTAACAATCAAATTAAAAAAAATTAAAAAATAAAATAAAATTGGCTGGAACGGAAATCGAACCACCGCACACAGTCGTCAATATGACGCCTTTATCGACTGCGCTACAACAAGCACATTTCTGTAGTGCGTCGTTTCTTGCATTACCACCAATATCAAGGATTATCTGACAATATGCCATTTATTGACTGTAAATTACAAATAATATACTAAGAACGACATGTTTTTCGTAACTCTTCAGTCCGCCGTTAGTTTGAAATAGCAACATGCGAGTTATAAGGAGAAAATAATGAAAACACGAAACGGAATATGGTGTCTCTGCAGGATAGCTTGTACCCACTGACATACGAACAAACCCCGGAATGTTTGACGGGAGCGGACGTCATTTTGACGTCACTTGCTTGGCTCGTTCGGATGCAAATGGACTCTCCTCGCTCTGGAGCGGTTACTAGAGTTGTGGGTGAAAGTGCCGGTCCCACTGGAGCTGCAATGCGGGCGTAATCTATCTTGGTGACGAATTAGGGAGAGAGGGAAGAAAGAGAGAGAGGGAGAGGGGGGGGGGAGAGAGAAAGAAGGAGTAGAAAAGATGGAGGGGGACGTGCGGTGTCCTTTGTAGTTGTGGGCGGCCCAGGAAGACGGATGAGGGCGCGGTGGGCGGGGCAGCTGTCTGCGGCTGACGGCGCGGGATAAGCCGCACAAAGGGCCGGCACTGGTCGCCGCCGTCTCGTGTGAGGAGCGCGCAGCAAGCCAGCCGGCCAGGCTAGCGCTAGCGACAAGTCCACGTCGCGGGCATTAGGGGCGCATACTTTCTAAATGTTTGTATAACTTATGGGACTTAACTACTGGGTCATCAGTCCCTAAACTTACAAACTACCTATGAACTAGCTAACACTAACGACGGCACAAACATCCATGCCCGAGGGGGGATTCCAACCCCCGACCGTAGTGGCCGTGCAGACAGTGACTGGAGCGCCTCAGTCCCCTCGGCCACCGCGGCCGGCGCGCATAGTTTCTGTCAGGGATGGGGAAGGAAATCGACCGTCCACTTTGAAAAGAACTATCCCGGCATTTATCTCGGGTAATTTAGGAAAGTCGTGGAATACCTAAATCTGCGTGGCCGGTGATGGGTTTGAACCACTGTCGTCTCGAATGCGACACCAGTGCGTTACCACTGCGCCACCAGTCTCGATGATCCCTTCCAGATATAGAATGAATGATCGGACAGGAATACGAGTGCGGAGGAAAAGAAAGGAGGCGTCTGGGAATAAGGCAGTGCAGATACTGCACTGAGGTAGGATAAAACGGCTGCTCTGATGTGGTCCTTCGCCAACTGAGGTTTGTCAGTTATCGGATTGTGAGCGTGGTTGGACACAGCATTAAGGGCGATACTACGCTCGTACAACACCCCCATACAGGCAGCGCCGCATGAAATGCGTGGAATCACTTTGGTTGATCTTTCACCATCCTCTCTAGAGCGCATTTCTAGAGCGAATTTAATTTCTTCCACCCCATGTAGCATCGTTTCCACGACACTCAATTGCAGACGAAGCTACTTACGAAGCTAACAGCACACTCCTGTAACGTGAATATACAACAACACCGTTACGATAACAACAGTGGTGGCTACGGATCTGCTGTCACGTATTACTTATCGCATAGCGCGCCATTTGCACGGCCGTCCTCTACCTGCAGTATGAACTGCACCTCCTGCTCCAGGTGTTCATATGGTCATGACGTGTCGTCCATGTAACTGAACCGTATTCGAGAGCGTAAAGCGACAACAAAGTGCGTTGTGCGAGGGAAAGAATCAGTGCTAGAAGCAGAGGAATTTATTTTTAGGTTTTGGATGAAGTAGACAGACAATCGTTGTCGGAAATTTCAAGAAGAATCAATCAAATGTTTGTAAATCTATCGGACCAAACTGCGTGGTCATCAGTCCGTAGATTACAAACTACTTAAACTAAGGTAAACTAACGTAAGGACAAGAAACACACCCATTCCCCAGGGAGGATTCGAACCTCCGACGGCCAGCAACCGCGCGATCCGCAGCGACGCGCCTTAGACCGCTCGGCTACTCCCCCGCGGTTCCAGAAGAATACTTACAAGAATACATGTTCCACAGGTAATTCACAAAATCTATGCAAATACAAGAATCCAAATAAATGGGCACAATGAGAAAAGAACAAAGAATATTAATTTAGGAGTTCCACTTAATTGCACAACATTTACAGGAATGGAAAATGAAGCCGAAGAGTCACCGGGAACTCTAATGCGCCGCTGCTTACCGTCGGAGGTTCGAATCCTCCCTTGGGCATGGATGTGTAGCCAATGAAACCGATATATGTAAACACAGGTATATGTAAATACTCAGAGGTGCAATAACATAGACAAAATGGACATCGCATCTATTGTGAATGGAAGAGTTAAGATGACTGCTCCACGGCGTACATATTCCACATTCCGCACGGGAGAAGATGCGCTGGAAGACCTGCAAGAATGCGCAAGGAGCAGATGTAGCTGCAGCAGGTCGCAATGCGTGACTGAAGGAGACTTAATTTACTAGTCTCGTGACACCTTGATGCCACTACGCGGTGTAAGAACGCCGAGTATGCACAGTGTTTTTCTCTGTTGGAATACACCCTGAGACAGAAATGTCAAGTCAGACGGTCGACAAGTGTCATTCGTGAAACGCCGCACGTAGCGAGATCTGACGTCATAAACATTGATACGCGTGAAAACTGGCTTTTTCTTAAAATGTATGTGCTGAGCCTATACATCTTCAATCTCGTCATCGATGTATTATGAAAAGAGGTTGGAGAGCAACTCTTTGGTGTATGATAATCGCAGATTAAAGAAAATTGTGTAGCACCAACAAGGATGAGATGGAAATGTGATTGGAGATCTGGAGAAAACCTCTGGAAGACTGAGGGGTAAAAATCTATAGGAAGAAAACTGAGTACTTGTGCCTAGAATGACAAGGAGAAGAAACAATCCAGTTGGATGGGCAAGTCTTGAGAAAAGTTGACAGCTTTAGTATCAACAGTGTCCAGAGATTGATATTCTGACATGCCAATAGCCTACAGAACGTAGGTACCATGGATGAACAGGAAAAGGACGTCAGGTTTATTATGTGCCTGAAGACTAAAGGAATAGTGTGTAAGTTATTAGTGAGACCTGAAATGTTTTCTGGAGCAGTGTTATAGGCACCAACTAAGGCACATTGTAAGGCAGTGGATGTGGCTGAAATGTAAAGAAGAATTTGTGGCGTCACCAGAGACGATAGGATCAGAGATAAGAGAGTAAGAAGCAGTGTTAAAGCGACGGAGCCATCAAAGAAGGTTCAAGAGAGAAGATTACATTGGTATGGACATGTAATGAGAATGGACGAAACTTTGGTTGGCAAGCGAATGACAGCAATGATAGTGTGGGGTGACAGAGGAAGACCAAGAAGTATCTGGGAGTGGGCATTAGGAGTGATTTAAAATGGAACGACCATATAAAATCAATCGTCGGTAAGGCAGATGCCATACTGAGATTCATTGGAAGAATCCTAAGGAAATGCAGTCCGAAAACAAAGCAAGTAGGTTACAGTACACTCGTTCGCCCGCTGCTTGAATACTGCTCACCGTTATGGGATCCGTACCAGGTGGGGTTGGTAAGAGGAGGTACAGAACATCCAACGGAGAGCAGCGCGCTTCGTTACATGATCATTTAGTAATCGTGAAAGCGTTAAGGAGATGATCGATAAACTCTAGTGGAAGACTCTGCAAGAGAGACACTCAGTAGCTCAGTATGCGCTTTTGTGGAAGTTTCGAGAACATACCTTTACCGAGGAGTCTAGCAGTATATTGCTCCCTCCTATGTGTATCTCATGAAGAGATGACGGGGATAATATCAGGGAGATTAGAGCCCACGCAGAGGCATACCGACAATCTTTCCTTCCGCGAACAATACGTGAGTGGAATAGGAGAACCAATAGTGGTACTCAAGGTACCCTCCGCCACACACCGTCGGGTGGCTTGCGGAGTATGGATGTAGATTTCTGTAAAATGAGTTAGTGTTAAAACAGTCTGCAATATCGCCGCACGTAGCTAATGGAAAGCAATGAGTGAGGAGCGGGGTGGACTCCGCGGCTGCGGGGTGTTTCCTGCACGTGTGGTGCGGCAGTGCGCTGGCAGCTTTAAGCAGGCGCCGTCGCTCATGAATATTTCCCGCTTCCGCCGCCTCGGGAATGAAAGAGGTCGCGCGAAAATCACGAGAGGCGCAACCGCAGGCCAGCAAGGCAACACCACCAGCCGGAGTAACTATCTACGTGTGGACATTGTGCTACCTGCAAGGCTTTTGTTTTGTTGTTCTTCTTCTCACATAACGATATGTTACTCTATTTTGTGGAAAACTGACTTGGGAAACACGTGGCTGCGTGAATTGGGGCGACCACAAAAAACTCTTCGAGGAAAAGGCAGATTCCAGACTGAGATTCATGGGAAGAATACTCAGGAGGTGTAATCCATCAGCAAAGGAAGTAGCTAACAAAAGCCGGCCGCGGTGGCCGATGGGACTGAGGTGCTCCAGTCACGGTCTGCACGGCCACTACGGTCGGGGGTTCGAATCCCCCCTCGGGCATGGATATTTGTGCCGTCCTTAGTCTTAGTTAGTTCATAAGTAGTTTGTAAGTTTAGGGACAGATGACCCCGTATTTAAGTCCCATAAGCTATACAACATTCGAACATTTTTGAGCTAACAAAACACTCGTTCGCCCAATTCTCGAATATTGCTCGTCTCTACCAGATAGTATCGATAGAGGAGATCCTAATGAGAGCAGCACGCTTCGCTACGGGTTCATTCAGTAATCGCGAAAGCGTCGCGTAAATTATCGGCAGCCAATATACTTCTCCCACCTACATACATATACATCTGCATGGGATACTCTGTCTTCTGGAAGTGAGAATGAGAAAGTCGTTTTTCGCTACGACTTTTAGGGTAGAATTTCTTACGGTTTCTTGTAGATTTAGGTTTAAACGATATCTGAAAAATCTGATGACTTCCTCCCTCGTCATTGGCATCTACTTGTATATCTACGCCCCGCGGGAGAAGCCAAGCGGTGTGGAGCGCCACGTTACGGAGCGCGCGGCCTCACGCGTCGGAGGTTCGAATCCTCAATTGCGCATGAATGTGTGTGTTGTCCTTAGGTTAGTTTAACTAGTTTGTAAGAGTAGGGACTGATGACCAAAGTAGTTTGGTCGCATAGCATTACAAACATTTGAACATTTTGTGTATCTACATAACAGTTACTTTACGATACGTGGTCACCTTCGTTCCCCATCCCCCGGTTCTGTTTAGGAATCTTTTAGTACTTTCCTGTTGCGCTCATTTTACAAAACATGTGTAAGGAGAAATAATTTGAGGACAATCTTCTTGGAGCGTAACGTCAACGGAAATAGTTTTGATGCACAAGGCTTTTCTTGTAGCGTCACCCACTTGACGGATTAATAGCATCAGATGTGCCGTTGCCGGTAATTATTATATTCCCAAGGAGTGCGTCAAAACGAAGGCACTTCCACAGTCTTTCACTTAGTGGGATTTATTGTACCTCAAGAGGATAAATAATAACACGAAGCGGGGTGCAACGTTCGGCAGACTGATTTGTAGCTCAGCGTTAGGTGGGCGGCGGCGTGGTAGCAGCTTATCCCTACCAGAACACCACTGCTAGGGACAGGGAGTGTAACGTATGTAGTCTCTCGGCAGTAATATGCTCCTACTGAGTCTGTTTTCTAAGTGACTGAGATGTTTTTGATACACTGGCAAGACGCCTAAGGCGTCGGCAACCCTTCAAACGGAGAAGCAGCACACGTCTGCATAAGTACAAGGCGCTACCCAGAAGGTCATCAGCTAAACAGGGCACGACAACGACGCCAGAGGTACTGGGTGGCGCGGAACTACTTCCCTCCGCCGACTCACGTGTGTGGAAATAGTTCCTTGATAGTCTTCTGCGCACCAGCTGTTCAAGGGGCGTTGCGTCATGCATCGACAGTCCTCTGCCGACGCCCAGGGCGTATTCATGTGCCGGCTAGTGAACAGACCTTCAGAAGCCAACCCATGGGGCATCTGTGACCTCCGTCTTAGCGAGACTTCTCTACATACGTCCAGCTATCGATGTGTCTAACCTGGTCCGTTGGTAAAATTGGTTCTTTGGTCATTCGTAAAAATTTCTTCCCCAGACCTGGTATAAGACTGACGTTTTTGTTAATTTTGTTCAACCGTATTTATTTTTTATTCATGTTATTCAAGAATAAGGGTCAGGAAAGTCAAACGTACTGTACGTTTTCAGACTTTATACATTCGCAGATAGCAAAGAATCTGGAAGAACAGTTTAACGGAATGGACACTGTCTTGAAAGAAGGGTATAACATTAACAAATGCAAAATAAGGGTAATGATATGCAGTGTCAGGAATTAGATTAGGTGATGGGACAATAAAAGATGAATTTTGTTATTTGGATAGCAAAATAACTTCTGATGGCCGAAGTAAATAACATATAAAATGCAGAATGGCTATGGGAAGAAAAGCATTTCAGAGGAACTTAAATTTGTGAACATCAAAAATTAATTCCAATGTTAGGGAGTCCTTTCTGGAGGAGTTTCTCTGGAGTGAAACGTGGACAATAAGGCGTTCCGACAGAGCGATTATAGAATCATTTGAAAAGTGGTGCTACAGACGAATGGTAAAAGTTTGGAGAGTGTGTGTAATTAATTAAAAAGTACTTAATAGAAATGGGGAGAAAAGAAATTTCTTACGCATCATGAGTAAGAGAAGGGATCGATGGTGGGACAAATTCTGAGACATCAAGGAATCGTCCATTTAGCATTAGAGGGAAGTCTGAGAGATAAAAATCGCAGAGTGAAAATACAGGAAGCAGGTTCAACCGGATGTAGGTTGCAATTCTTATTGATATGTTTGTAAACCTATTGGCACAAATTGCTATGGTAATCAGTCCCTAGGCTTATAAACTACTTTAACTTACACTGAGGACTCGTCACACATCCATGCCCAAGGGAGGACTCGAACCTCCATCAGGAACGGCACTCCAATCCGTAGCATGTCGTCTTAGACCAAGCGGCCATTCCCGCGCGGCGGTGTCCTTATTCAGATATGAAGAGGCTTGAGCAGTGTAGGGTAACGTCGAGAGGACCATCAAACTAGACTTTGGACTGAAGATCACGACAAAAACAATGTACTGGTTTTGACTGTGTTGATCTGACATGTCTTGTCTTAAACGCTCTTACGTCGTGATAAATTTCAAAATCGACTATTAGTTACTCGGCAGTGATGAGACAGTGTTCGTACTCGTGATTCACTGTTGGCAGTCTGGGGGCTTCTCAAGAGACCACTTACCCGTTACTGACACCCAACCGTACCTGGCACGATATCGGAGCAGGTTACTGTCCTTTGTGTTTCGCAATAAACAGCTTCAGATCGTATCTATGTAACACATTGCAAGGTAAGCGTTACAGTAATTGTACCACTATATCAGCTCAGGAAATTTTCACTTTCGTTAGTTGATTACTTGTAACACAGCAAATGAGAGAAGATTTATAAAATGAAACAAATTGTAAAGATTTTTTTGTAACTGCACTGTATATTCATTAGGTAGAATCTGTTGTTAGGATGTGCCACAAAGGTGACCTTGTTAGGAAAGAGGGGCGAGTGCAATACAAATGGCTTGGGGCCTGTAGAAGGGAACAGCGGCTGCCGCAGTTGATGTGGCAGAGAGTGATCCGGAAAGCCGTTGAGGCAGGCAGGCAGGCTGACCCCTGGCCTTAGGCGGCGGCCCTCGACACGGCTGTATCGACTGCGCCTTTGTCTGAGCCGGCGCGGCGACTGCCGCCTCTCAGCCCGAAGCGGGAGCTGAGCGGCCGACCGTGGCGGCTGAACACCTCGAGCCAAGCGTTTTAACCGGCATAATCCCACACTGAAAATTTATTTGGAAATAAAAGCCGTCCTGGTTGCAAGTACAGATGTCCGTAGAGTCGCGCAAATAGTATAAGTGATGGTACTGTGTGGAAAGGTGAAGGACCGGCAGTGGACAGCGGCAAGCGGTTGGGGCACAGGATCACAGGTGCAAGATAATATCTGCAACTAAGGTAGTTGAAAGCAGGCATATACGGTTAAACCCCAAGATAACATCGAGTCAAACTTCTAAATCAGAACCGTACATAGCCCAATACGCAGATTCTTACAACGTATACTCACATTTGCTTCAATATTAGCTGTGACAATTGCGGTGTAAAAGGAACAGTGTAAAGTCGCAATGTTTAATGACACGTTTCCAACTAACACCAGGGCATCATTAGATTATCTGAAGGACAAATGTAACAGAGGAGTTACCAAAGAGTTAAAGCAATTGAAAAAGGGAGTCGTGGACTTATTTTCTTCTGAAGAAACAGGTATAAGGCCGCTCGGGAGAAGCCGAGCGGTCTGGAGTGCCACGTTACGGATCGCGCGGACTCCCGCGTCGGAGTTTCGAATTCTCCTTCGGTAACGGATGTTTGAGTTGTTTTTACTATAAGGAAGTTTAGAGACCGATGACAACGCAGTTAAGTCCCATAACAAACATTGGAACATTGTTTTTCTTTTTTTATTTCAAAATTGTCCCATATTAATATATTAAATATTTGTAAAAGTAAAGGATGGAACCGCAGGGCTCATCGGTCCCTAAACTTACGAACTACTTAAACGAACTTACGTTAAGTGGAACACACACAACACCTACACCGAGGGAGGACTCGACCATCAGGAGGAAGCCGTCGCACAATCTCAGACGTGGCGCCCCATGCCACGCGACCATTCCCGGATATTACATTACGGTTTTACGGTAACCAAGTGTAGGAGCATCACTAGTATGTGATATAAACACGTACCTCGGGACCTTTTCCAGTTATGTTTATGTAATTGATTAGTAACGTCTGAGCGAAAGCTACTTGGTCTTGGATCGATGAAGTACACGATTCACAGAAAGTTACTATATTAAAAAAATTAAAAATAAGGCAATAAAATATCTTGAAAATCAAATGTTTTGCCATAGTAATTACAATAAAATCCTAAAGTAGCGAATTCTCAATTTTGGTAGTACAACTTTTTTTTTGTTCATGTTAAGAAAGACTACTATAACATCAACAGAAAAAGAAGTTGATGGAGAAAATGCAAAAGTTTGGAATACGAAAGAAGATGAATAATTTTGTGCAAGTTACATTGGAAGGCCGTAAGGTGATAGAGAAAAATGTATACTGTTCCATGACTTTTGACCTAACAAAAAGCGTCAGGGAAAAGATCGAATATAAATTCTCTTATTCAGCTTAATAATACGGAAATAACTGGATGCAACGAGCGAACCAGAGTAGATAATTAACACACGAATAAAAAATGAACATACTAGTCTTTGTACATGATGTAGCATTAATGACTGAAAACCTACATAACCTGAAAATACTGGCACGAAATCTGTTTCAGTAAGCAGAGGAGGGCGGATTGGAGATCAATAGTGAGGAAACCAAATGCATTAAGGTAGGAAGATATTAAGGAGTCCAAAAGGTGGGCTACCGTAAAGACTGATGACGAAGCAGTTAAAGACGTAGGAGGGTTTGCATATCCGTGGGTTTAATGAATAACAAGAATAAAGGGCAAAACGATAGAAAATGGAGAATAAAAGCGGCATATAGACGCTATGAAACTGTAATGAGACCAGTAGGAGTATATTGAGCAGAAATATGAAGGATGCATAAGTTAACGAAAATAAAGAGATAAGTTTTCGGAAAGAAAATTCCATGATGATATTTGTATAAATTTGTGACTAAGGAGGTTGGCAAGAACAGTGAACAGGGAAGTATATACTGAATTAGCGATTGTGACGGAAGCTAAGACAAAGAGTCTGGAATGGGCTGGTGCATTTAGGCAGACGAAAAAGAGAAAGGAGTGATCAAAGCATTCCTGTAGTGGATACAAATATTTCGACATAGGAAAGCTTTTCAGATTAAATTTTAAGAGCTTAGATTTATAACTCGAATGTCCCTCATCTGTTGGTAGCTGAATGCAAAGGAAATGTACAAAATAATGCACAATTATGTGTAAAATGTTTAAACCAGTGGGAATGGTAATTGCTTAATTTCCACTTGTCACACAGATAATTCGGAAGTCAATATACGGTGCTTGCACTTGGGGAAGCACTACTTTTCCTTTCCTTGTGGATGGGGGGGGGGGGGATGGAGGGTCAGTAATCCTCTAATCACCCTGGTTCCTCGTCTGCGAGTCGTGTGTAGTGTGTAGCGGCCTCCTTGTGGCGTTGTGGACCAGCGGCCCGCCGTAACGACCGTGACTGGAGCGCCGCAGACCGCTCGGCCGCCGCAGCCGGCGGTAATACAATAACAAGTGAGGCACAGCCCACCCAAGTAACAAATTATTTGCTAAGCAAAGACAATGAATACAGTTTCAATCTGAAGATAATTAGGAACAGTACAGTGACACACGCCGTTAACGACATATTTCCCCTTTTACTGCGAGTTATTTAATTCATTTCTTACATAGAAGCAGACGAAGTATCCGTTTGTGCCGATTTAGTAACAATTGCTGTAGAATGTTTTATTATGTTTTTATAAGAAACAACACCGTTTTCTTTAAATAACGACCCGTTTTTCGACAATGTTTCATAGTATTTGCTTAATCCCGTCAATATAAGAATTGTAATATATTACAAAATATTAAGTATGTAAAAGAACTCTTGCTGTGAATTATAGATAAACATTCAGTCTGTTAAATATTTATCATCCTTCCAGTTCCGCCGTATTGTTACGAGATAGGTACATGGCCTTCATTATTCTCTTTGTCAATAGTGAAACGAACATTCTCAAAGAGACGACAATCCGTATCTGCGTAATAATATCACACCTGCTCTTCAAACATTGTTTCCCCTTTCTTTTCTTTAACCTTTAGTTCCACGCAAACGCAGCACAAGATCTCGCAGTTGTAAATAAACTGTTCGCGACAACAGGATAATGAGCAGTGTGCCAGTAGTGACGTAATGTGTTGGAGTCAGGTGATGCGCGGAGTGTGAGTACTGCAACCGCGCCCCCGAGTGCGAGTGCAGTGAGTCGCTGCTACTCCACATCGTGGGGTGTGTCGGCTGCTGACGTGAATAAACGGCAGAGTTAAGAGTGGGCGGCGGTGGTTCATTGAGTGCAGTGCAGCTGGCGAGGGCAGAGCAGAGGACACGTGATGCGGTCGATAGCCCAGCTGCCGCCGGCGGTCCGGCACTGGGCCAGCTGCTGCGTGCACGTGGCAGGGGAGGACAGCGGGGTCACGGGTAGGAGCCGTTACAACGATATCCGCTCCTCTCAATGTGCCGTTCAAAACAGCTGGTATGTTTACGCCTCGCTTTGACTTATTACGTAGTAAACACTCTTCACAATAGATGGCACTGCAGTACAGAATGACAAAATCAATTTTTGCGGAGGAGACTTGCTTCTTCCTTCAGTATGGTGGCATTACAAACATGATATAAACATTTATTTTAATTTTCTTATGAAAAAATATATGCTTAAATATATTATTTTAAACATATATATTTCTTAATATACCTTTGCACAAATTGTGCATATAACTTTGACGAAACAAAAGGTGTTTAATGTAAATTTATGTATTGGTTGCAGTGGTTGCCTCATCCCCTTCCAAGTTACTTGTATGTTATTGTCACTTTGTCAGAATTGTTGCGTTCGAGACTGCGTTAGTGTATTGCAACAATTCAGTTATTAATACGGTGCGCGATGTCTTCAGGAAAAACAAGTGAAATATGGGATTTTTCTACTGACTTGGGAGATAGTAATGCAGTTTTCTTATAAAAGAGGCAGTACTTTTAATTTGGCGTGGTCACGTTCGAACGCAGCACCCTGGAAAAGTAATGTCTGTGGAACGTTTAACCCCTGCAAGTGTTCCATCAGAGGAAAACAAGGATGATGGTGGTATTTCCGTAGCTACATCAGGTACTGATAGAGATGCTACTACACAACAAACAACATGAGCGGCAGTAACAACAATAACAAAACAACGCTGTCAAACATCTCTCGGATCATATTTCCACAAACCTCTGTCAGTCGGGAAAAATCAAGAAATTGACTATTTATTGTTAAAAACCATCGTAGAAAATTACCTGCCATTTCAGTTTGTGGAAAGTTTGAAATTTAAGAAACTTTTGAATAAATTTAACAGCACGTACAAAATGCCCACGCGCAAAACACTTTCCACAGTAATTCTTCCCCAAGTGTATAATTTAACCAAGAATGCGATGAAAGAGCAGTTGCAGTATGCAGAGTTTGTAACGTTAACATTATCTACCTGCCTAATGGATCAGTCAGGGTGAGACGTGAAACAACTTGTAGAGCGTGGAACTGCGTAAGAAATACGAGGAGGTGCAGGAGTCAGAAGCGAGCTTGGAAGTGTAAGGAGAGCTAAGAGGCCGAGAGGGAGTGGATAGAGCGCGATTGGAGGCACAGTGGCGAGGAGCTGCCACCAATGAACGACCCGCTCATTCGTGCGGAAAGCGAGAGGAGAGCCGTACAAAAGTGCGTGCCGTTCATTTGTGCCGATTCGCTCATGAACGATCCATCACTATCATTAAGGCGGAGCTTACGCTCGGGTCGTTTGGGTAAGCGTCGGGAAGTAAATCGTCCGTGCGCTTTGAAAGGAACCATCCCGGCATTTGGCTGGAGTGATTTAGGTAAATCACGGAAAACCTAAATCTGGATGGCCGGTGGTGGATTTGAACCACCATCCTCACGAATGCGAGTCCAGTGTGTTACCACTGCGCATACAGTTCTACGTGCTGTAACTATACATAATTGTTTCGAAATTTTTTCACTAATCATTTGTTTTGTAGTTAAAGAAAGGAATATACTCCAGCTCACCTTATTAGTGTTACTGATGTATATTTCAAGTTGAATGTATCAACGGTGAGTTTCGTCTGAGCCTCGGACACGCGCTAGCAGCGCGCCTCATGTGTTTCAAACGTCAACTTCGCTTCGCAGTTTCTTTTGGTGATTTTTCATCCTATTCATTGCTTAAGAAATAATATGGGGGTATCCATTTTTAAAGAAAACATAAGTTTCTGTTGAAAATAATATTTCTTCACGTTTTAGAGTGTCTCGTAGTACGTTCATGTGGTTTTTCAATATCTCTTGTAGTTTCGGAGATATCTGGGGTGAAACAGTTGAGTGGGACACCCTCTATATGACTTCCCTTGGTCTGTAATCGTTTATTAATGTCAGCATGCCTCAGCAGATATTAGTATATGGCCGTACCGCTTAACGTCCCTACGAACTACAGAGCTAAATACACAGGCGTCCCACCTGCATGTCGTCTGCCGAACCGTGGAAGCAAGGCGCTTTACGCACGGCCTAGATTTCCACGAATTATACTCGTACATTGCAGCAGTTTGTGTTTAATTAGAAGCGGTACTATAGTTAAAAATCTGTGTTCAAAGACGCTGCGGATGTCCTAACTGCCGCCCCGTGCAAGGTGCGAAGTTGCCGCCCTCTCACAAAAAACACTGTCCATGGTAATGAAGTAAGTGCCAACAGATTAGTCTCCGTTGCCGTATCACTTGAATTTTTTTCTTTATTTTCCATTCTAGCTACTGACGCGCTATTAGTTGTTTAAAATAATAGGCGAAAAATTTTCCTTTCGTCAACGTTGAAAAAGTCTAACTTACGAGCAACGTGTATAAACTGTTATAATTGTTGTTAGACTTGCCTGATGGTCGGGATTCGTCTGGATTCTGCCGGCATTTCATATAATGTCCAGACTCCTCACGAGATATGGAATGTCATGACAAAATTCTTCTGGTTAATTTCTGTATAAGAGATTATATTATTATTCTGTATAGTTCATCAATAGTGTGGGGAGGCTGGAAATTGGGTGTGGCAGAAGACGTGCTAGGATAGTGGCTGCAGTGTGAGCACAGTGTGCAGGTGGTGCTGTGCTCATTTATTTACATCAAATCCCAGTGGCAGCTAAAGTCGACAATATGTTTGCGTCTTGCTGTAATAAAGGTTGAAATTTGATGCAAATTGTTTGAATTTTAAAATTCTTTTGAATACTATTATAAGGATCGAAATTAGCTGAGTCTGTAAAATACACAAGCAAGTACGAGTGGGAACGTAGAAATTAAATATAATTTAATTGTGTGATTGCAGTGTTAACATTTTCTGTTGGAAGTTGGTTTGAAAAGTTCTCGCGACAACAGCTAGAAAATCTGTCGTTGGGACGTTAAATCTTGAACTTCCTTAATTGCAAAATCCCGATATACTGAAATTTTTTTCAAGATATTTTACTGTTCAATATGGCAAGTCTAAGTGCATCAGTTATAGCCTATAATCGCGAGTTACAACAAATTGTGCCGTGACTCTTTTTCCAAGATTAGGAAAAGCAATGAAGTTGCATTCGATCGCTCTTAAATCCAACGGGGAACTGCTGATACCAATCCTGTACTTTTCATTGGTAGAATACGCAACATTAGGTAGGCTGGATCTTGTAAAAATGAAGGCAAGAGTTGGAAGAAACAGCTCTCATAGCGACCACAGTTGCAGAGAAGCGAGTCGCCACAGAACCCCCTCTGCTGCTGCTGTCTGGTGCCGCACCCTGGTGTGTCGCACGTGCCTTGCGCCGGTTGCGCTGTTACCAATGTTGGCACACGTGCAAAATTGAACGGAAAATGTTCAAAACTGAAATGTTTGTAAATCCATAGGACCAAACTGCGAGGTCATCAGTCCGTAGCTTACAAACTACTTAAACCTAGGTAAATTAACCTAAGGACAACACACGCACACCCATTCCCCAGGGAGGGCTCAAACCTGCGACGGCGAGCAATCGCGCGCTCCGAAGCGAGACTCCTTAGACCGCTCGGCTACTCCACCGCGGCTACGGAAAATGGTGTGGTGTGTCTGCACCTTTAGGTTCCTTGTAGCTGCGTGTCAAAGTTTGATGCGGTGCACCTGGCGCCAGGCGTGTTGATGAAGACGCGTGGCTGCTCAGGCTGGTTGATAGGCCGCCGCGCGCTTAACGAGACTCATCTGCCGGCCCACGCCGCAGCTGCCGCACTCTCGCGTCTCTGGCAGAGGGAGCGGGCGGGTAAACAACGGCCCACATCCGACAAGTCACTGGTAATTGTTCATAACCGCATGGCAGCCCAAACATGTAGCCTAATGAATAACGGCTGATCAGTTATTTAATCTTTACGGGAGTCGCTTCAGCATGACATTTTGATGTTCAGCAATAGTCTTCAACTGCATTACAATACGAAGCAGTCACCTCCTCATCCTTACACTTTCGATTACGGTTCCTCCCACACAGGTCAAGGTGTTACACGCAGGCTCAACAATTTGACACATTAATCCAATCCGACTGACCGGCGCGATAGACGCGAACCCGTATTGATGATGAACTGAAGCGTATAGTCACTATTTTGGTAAGAACACTGTCCACTATCTCGGTATGTTACTTTCACGAGCTGCAATGAAGTGTCCGAGCGGTCTATGTCGCATTACTGCGGAGCGCGCAGTTGCTCGCCGTCGGAGATTCGAGTCCTCCCTCGAGTGTGTGTGTGTGTGTGTGTGTGTGTTTTGTCCTTAGCGTGTAATTTAGTTTAAGTAACCTAGGGATTGATAACCGCCGCGGTGGAGTAGCCGAGCGGTCTAAAGCGTCACGCTGCGGAACGCGCAGTTGCTGTCCGTCGGAGGTTCGAGTCCTCCCTGGGGCATGGGTGTGTGTGTTGTCCTTAGGTTAGTTTACCTTAGTTTAAGTAGTTTGTAAGCTACGGACTGATGACCACGCAGTTTGGTCCGATAGATTTACAAACATTTGAACATTTTCGATTGATAACTCAAGAAGTTAACACCCTTAGTTTTCCAAACATCTGAACATTGTTTACGTTTGCTGAATATGCTGAGGGTGTAGCCTCGGCGATGCGAACGCACACGCCACGGACGGCTTCCACGTCACGGCATCGCAACACAACAACGTCTCATCAGTTGCTGCTAACAATCGTGTCTGCAGCGATTGGTACTTGACCTGCCCTCGACCTTGTTGCCGGAAAGGTGCTCCGTGTACATTAATGTACGAATCTACTAGATTGCTTCTGTGCTGTGTTGGATATTTACCAAACAGAACCGACTTCAATGTCAAATCCATTTTTTTAGCGTCATTGTACTTGGGAAATACCGGAGTGAGAGCTGAGATGGGTTCAAGTAAGAAGAACTAAAAGGAGGAGCTGTAGTGTGGAAACCACAGCACTGGAGATCAGTCGGGTGACTCGTGGCATTTCCTTCCCTGCAGACACTTGTGGCACAGCAGTTGCTGTAGCGGTGTGGTATGGGACGGAGGATGGCAGGCGAAGCTGAACCCTTTCAGACCGGAAGTATTTTAAGCTAGGAAAAACATTTGCCTGCAGAATATATGTTGATATACTGATAGGAAATATACAGACAGGTTTTGAAAATTTTCTTCACCTCTATATATCGAAATGTGCAAATGTTTGTTAAGCTTAAGGAACTTAATAGCAGAGTTATCAGTCCATAAACTTACAAACTACTTATGAACTAGCTAACACTAAGGACGGCACAAATATCCATGCCCGAGGGGGGATTCGAACCCCCAACCATAGCGGCCATGCAGACGCGGGCCTGCACCTCCCTCCCTCCCTCCCTCCCTCCCTCCCTCTCTCCCTCCCTCCCTCTCTCTCTCTCTATATATATAGTTGTGAACATCAACTCGCAGGTGCTTGCTACGGCACTTATACATCGTGTAAAACTATTATTACACTGTTATTTTTAACACCTAATTTAATATATGAACAGAAAACAAAACCACTGCGTAATTAATAGAATCGTTCTAGGTAAAGAAACAATCAGGTATACACTCTGCGGTTGAATTTTTTGCCACCATGTATGCTGCAGTTATTTCCGCTGTTTGATCATCCGTGGCACTGGAAGCAACTAATTTGCAAATATAAGCAGTAACAAGAATAATAATTTCGGAGGTCAGCGGTAGAAATACACGTGTTGCTTTTCAGATTTCGGTTTTCTGTGGTTTGCCTGGAGCAGTGAAGAGAAATACCGAAAGGGGAAGGAGAGGCTGATTTAGTTTTCCACCGTTGCCAGTCCGCTCTGCCGCCAGCAACCTTGTTATCGACAGATCGACGGAAGGTAATGCTCCTTCGTTCCCTTGCTGCCTGCTCCGAATTTCCGGACCAGCGTTTCCGCAGCCACTGGAAATCTGTGTGTGCCCGTGGTAGGCACAGAAAGGGAAAAACTGGCAAACAGCGGTTGGCTGTACAATCGCTAGCATCGAAAAGTGTGGGTTTCAGCCAACATTCTACCACTGCTCTTTGTACGAATAAGACTAGGCGAGGTAGTTTTCAACATCCACATGGCCAATCTCGTCCCCTGTATTACTAATCTGTCTCCGCTTGCTTTATTTCGAATGGGGATTATTACATTTTTCTTGAAGTCTGAAGGTATTTTTCTTGTCTCATACGTCTTACACACCAGGTCAAATAGTTTTGCCATGGCTGGTTTTCGCAAAGACTTCAGTACCTCAGAGGCAATGTCTTCTGCTTCAGCGGTCCTTGTTTCGAGTTAGGTGTTTCACTGCTCTGTAAAAATTCGTCCCTCATTATAGTATATCCTGTTTCATCTTCCTTCTAATTCCTCTTCTCGTCCTACAATATTGTCTCGAGGTTAATTTCCATTGTAGACCCCCTGTATATATTTTTTCCATCTTTCAGCTTTCCCTTCATTGCTTAGAATTGGTTTTTCAACTGAGTTCTTGATGTTCATAAAGCTTTCTTTTTTTTTTTTTCCTTCGAATGTCTTTCTTATTTTCCTGTAGGCGACATCTATGTTTCCCCACGTTATATATCATTTACAGACTTGCATTTTCCCTCTACCCACTCCTGCTTAGCCATTTTGCACTTCCTATCACATTTCTTAGTCGTCTCTTCTGTATTTTGCCTGCTTCGTTTACTTTTCATTTTCTTTTCTGTTTCATTAATTAAATCCAATACTTCCTGTGATATCTCAGACTGATTTCGTAGGAGATGAGCATTAGCAAGGACGCGGTGCACACCATCATCAGCGACGATTTGGGTGAGCGGAAAATCTGTCCCCGATTCGTGGCGAACAACTTCACAGACGAAAAGAAAGGAAAACGGACGGAAACGTCTGGTGATTTCGTTTGCACGTGTGACTGGCATCCATTGCTTGCGAACACTTGCTGCTCCATGACAGAGCTTCTGCGCAGTGTGCGGGAATTCCTGGCGCAGAACGTGGCCGAGCGGTCTGCGGCGCGCCAGTCACAGTCTGCACGCTACGATCGGGGGTTCGAATCCCCCCTCGGGCATGGATTTCGTGCCGTCTTTAGTATAAAGTAGTTGATAGGTAGCTTGTAAGTTTAGGGACTGATGACCCCGCAGTTAAGTCCCTTAAGTTTAACAAACATTTGAACATTTGCAGAACGTGGTGACTGTTCTTGAACAACCCCCTCACTTCTCTGATCCAGCTCCTGCAGAGTTCCTGTTTCCTTAATTGAAGGCGGCCATGAAAGGTGAACGTTTTGTGGACGTGAACGGCATCAAAGATCATGTGACAGCCATTCTGAGATCGATTCCAGAAGCTTTACGAACGTTGTCAAAAGAGTGTTCAGTGGTTGTCGACTATTATCAAGGGCATAAAAAAATTTGTTTCGTTCTTTTGATTTGTTTGTTCTCTGATAACATTCACCACTTTTTGCACACACGTGTGTACGCTCTAGCGGCGACCTGAAACGAAAGTTTTTTGATCGGCTGTTGTGTCTGTCATCTTCAGAATGAGTCTAGAGACCGTAATCAGCAGGCACGAATTCTAATGACTTTGTAAGCATTAGGTGAAGAAATAGAGATACCGCACGAATAGTCTAGGAGGTGTCACTGTGCGACACAGGGTCAGGAGGAGATAGGTGCATTGTTCGGCCGCGGTGGAATGGCTGAGCGTTCTATGGCGTCTTGCTGCGGACTGTGCGGTTGCTCCCCGTCAGAGATTCAAGTCCTCCCTAGAGCATGGATTTGTGTGTTGTCCTTAGGTTAGTTTAAGTAGGGACCGATAACCACAGTTGTTAAATGCCACAGATTTACAAACATTTGAACAGGTTTTGCTATTGTTTGGTGGCAGTAAAGTGCAGATTTGGTCGCGAACTCCATTGCATAGGACTTCTGAACACATAGTCAGAAAAATAATAGAAGAATACATCAAACGGCACTTACGTGATGGATCTTGCGACTTACTAGGAGAAACGGGAAAAGCCTGCATTATAAGACGCAGATAGAGTGTACTGAAAGGCTCGGCAACCAGCCACGCGACGGAATCGTAGACGCATCGAGCAAGTTCGTTGTTGGGACTGAAGAAGGAAGAAAAACTCTAGATGAAGAGTTAATGGTAGCAGACGTGTGAGAACAAAAGAAGTGTAGAGTAGATATGTATCCAGCGAATTAATGCAGAGTAGCTTCTTTGGAGAGCGACGGAAGAGACGGAAGTCTCTCGCGCGAGTAGGTGGTGAAAGTATGTGAATAAAATAATTTGTTTTATCTGCGACTGACGTTTCACTTACATTATTTGTCAAATTGAACTTTCAGCTGACACTAAACTGAATGTACAGAGAACAAGCGTGGTTGATGTTAACTACGATTCGTTGTATGAATGTGTAACACGAGACGTGTGCCCCTGCGAGCAGGCAGCGCGGCGACGCTGTGCTGCGATGCGGGTGGCGGGCCGCTGCCCGGACAGGCGCTGCGATCGATGGCAGCCGGGAGGCTGGCGTGAACAGCGGCGCAACGCGGCTCTTCGTGAGGCGCGCACTAGCGGGGAACACCACGCCGTACGTAGCAGCTAATAGAAGCTATCACTGCCTGTCTGTGTGATCGTATGTCTGCACGCGCATCAAATGTTCAAATGTTTGTATAGCTTATGGGACTTAACTACGGGGTCATCAGTCCCTAAACTTACAAACTACTTATGAACTATTTACGAACTAGGACGGCACAAATATCCATGCGGGAGGGGGGGTTCGAACCCCCGACCGTAGTGGCCGTGCAGACCGTGACTGGCGCGCCGCAGAGCGCTCGGCCACTGCGGCCGGCTGCACACGCAAACACTACTGCTGGGAACGGGATGCGGATTTTGACGAATAGCTTAAAATCTAGTGCAAATGGTTGTTAAAGGAAGGGAAGGAAGAAGGATAGGAAAGAAAGTATTAACAGTGGCCGCATTTGGGCTTTAATATTAAGCAATGGCGACAAGTGAAAATGTGAGCCGGACCGGGAATCGAACCCGGGTCTCCCGCTTCGGGCCAGCGGTCTCCTTAACCACTTGGCCTCCCGTGCTCGCCTCCCGTCCGTCTCAAATTCTCACAAGTCGTAAGATATGTTTGTAGCGCCCCTATCGTCCATGCCCTTTTACACTCGCCATTACGGATCCGCGTGCGAGGTCGGACATATGATCGCATCTGCGGTGAAGTAACTGAAGCTAACGCCGTCGACGCGTTTTATACTTATTGTATTGGTGTGATGTCTGTTCTTTCGGACGACCGAAAGAACAGACACCGCAACAATACAATAAAAATCTAGTGCATCTTTCATTTTGACACTTCGCGTAGAACACAGGTAACTGCGACGAAATTGGAATCAATAGGAGATACAAGGACACTGTCTTCGTTGCTACACCTTTGAATAATCGTTATATAAAATAGGCTAACACGAAAATTGTGATACAGATTGCTAATTTATTCGTACAAGAAGCCCAATGAAAGTTACATAATTCGAAAGATTGTTTGTTGTAGATTTCACGAATATAAATATTATGTGTGCATTTAGCCATTAAAAGTGGTAAAAGGAAGTAGAAATTTTCCTATCTACAGCTTGAATCAAGTTCTACATTTTCCAACAATCAGCTCACTGATTGGCTATTCGCCTGGACCAAAGACGCTGTAATGCAGCACATCTGCAGTCTTAAAATAACGTATTAAAATAAGTGAAAATCGAAACATGGAGTTCTCCCAACTCACTTTCTTGTGCAGTTCAAATGTTTCATTTTCACAGTGATCAGTGATTAAGAGTGGTTAAAGGAAATGGATGTTTTGATATGAATGCCGATATAATGGATGATGCGCCGGGAGAGGCATCTAGCGGTGCTCGGGTGGAACTACGAAGTCGAGAATGCCGATATAAATGATGATGCGCCGGGAGAGGCATGTAGCGGTGCACGGATGGAACTACGAAGTCGACATGTTGTCAGCTCTGGAATTCTGAATAACGCAGTATCGAAATAACATTATTTCTTGGCGTTGTATAAATATACGAACACCGAAATTGTAGTTTCATTTCAAATATTTGGCTAATGAAAGTTATATAATTCGAAAATGGCATGAGAAGTATATACTTCCGTTTTTCTTTGTTGTTATTGTGTCAGGCATTTTCCTTAATACGTAAAAGATACCTACCAGTGCCGGTTAAATTTTTTCCAAAGATCCCAGCGGCCTCCTATGATATGCTGGCAACAGATGCTGAATAGTGAGAATCCCGTGAGTCTTCATTTTAGCCAATCGCTTGACAACACTGATATTTTCTCATGGAATCTTCGCTTTACGAGGGCAATTATTTTTACTGAGCGGATGAGGGTACATACAAGAACCTGTCAACCATAAAGCAGGAACAGCATTATTTGTTTACTTCATGGTTTGTACGATACACTAATAGAGTCATTCTATGTGGTTCGAACAAATGGGCAAAGATTTTCTATCGTGTTGTTGATGTTGCCAACCTAATCACGCGAGGCCGCCTACATGATACGTAAAATTTTACCTCCAGTGACCATTGTAAACACATTTGGTCGATTTTCGACCACAGGCAATACTAGTAATAATAAAACCTTTCCGAAAACAGTCTAACCTTTCTTAGTTATTATCTTTAAGAATTCGTTAATTTTCGTAATTGCTGCGGCAGAATAGCCGTGAGCACTGAGGCGCTCAACTGCGGTGCGCGCGGCCGTTCGCCGTCGGGAGTGTTTCTGTTGTCCTCAGCATAAGTTACTTTAAGTTAGTGTAAGTAGTTGGTAAGCCTAAGGACTGAATACCAACGTACTTAAGTTCCTTAGGTTTACAGACATTTTCATTTTTTTTCAACTATCTTAAATTCTTTAAATATAACACTAGTAAATTACCCAAGCCTAGTCTACTGCTATTTCGTACTTCAAGTATCTGTATCTGTCATTACAACCACACCAATTCTTTACCTTCCTTTGCGTCCTTCCAACAGCTCCCCTTTCAGTTTTTTATATCGTTTTTGAACGAAGTCGCGGTCAGAAGCAAGTACCACATAAACACTATCCGTGCATGCATCCTTCAAAAAGCTGTGCGTTAGTGCTGATACGAACCGTGTTCTCATAAAGTCACTATGGCCGTTGTGTGTTGAATGCGGTTTCGGAGCCTTCTGCGATATTACACATTGTGCTGTGGTTCGATACGCAAGCCGGCCGCGGTGGCCGAGGGGACTGAGGCGCGTCAGTCACGGTCTGCACGGCCACTACGGTCTGGGGTTCGAATCCCCCCACGGGCATGGATATTTGTGCCGTCCTTAGTATTAGGTAGTTCATAAGTAGTTTGTAAGTTTAGGGACTGATGACCCATAACTATACAAACATTTGAATTCGATACGCAAGAGCTTTGAAATGTGCCCACAGGAAGGGCAGTCCGTGAAAATCTGTGGGATGTGGAGTTGGACGTTGCTATCAGCCTGTCGTGACAAGTCAGGCATTTACTGACTGACGACTGACGAAGAGAGCACTTTCAAAATACAGTGTTTCATGTAGCGCGCCGGTACACTACTGTTTTACGACTGACATCATCAATCCAGTGAAAAATGCTTTTCAAAAGGAAATAAGTGTCTCTGAGAGTGTTGTCAATGTGACTTATTTTGCTAGAAACGATGAGTGTGCCGGGTGATCAAAAAGTCAGTATAAATTTGAAAACTTAATAAATCACGGAATAATGTAGATAGAGAGGTAAAAATTAACACATATGCTTGGAATGACGTGGGGTTTTATTAGAAAAAAAAGTATTGCTAGACGCGTGAAAGACCTATTGCGCGCGTCGTTTGGTGATGATCGTGTGCTCAGCCGCCACTTTAGTCATGGTTAGCCTCCCAGGTCCCCAGACCTCAGTCCGTGCGATTATTGGCTTTGGGGTTACCTGAAGTCGCAAGTGTATCGTGATCGACCGACATCTCTAGGGATGCTGAAAGACAACATCCGACGCCAATGCCTCACCATAACTCCGGACATGCTTTACAGTGCTGTTCACAACATTATTCCTCGACTACAGCTACTGTTGAGAAATGGTGGTGAACATATTGAGCATTTCCTGTAGAGATCATGATCTTTGCTTTGTCTTAATTTTTTAGCTAATTATTGCTTTTCTAATCAGATGAAACGCTATCTGTTGGACAGTTTTTGAACATTTTATTTTATTTTTTTGTTCTAATAAAACACCATGTCATTGCAAGCATGTGTGTCAATTTTTACCTCCCTGTCTACATTATTCCGTGATTTTTCAAGTTTTCAAATTTATACTGACTTTTTGATCAACCGGTTGGATGCTTAAAGGGGACAAAACTACAATGGTCATCAGTCAATCACCCGGTATAACGAAAGTTCGCTTGGACTTTGTAGTTACGACTGCATTGCTTATTTGGTATAGCCAGCGTCAATTTTTAAGGCTCTGGAATTTCTGGCCGTGGTGGCAGTGAGTATGTTGCGACTGTTCCTTCTCCCTTAACGTGGCTCTATCGCTACATCAAGACATTCAGACAAATTAAGGAAATGGAATTGGAAGCAGACGTCAGCGTGACAGGCGAGTGTTACGCCGTCAGGCCTGTAAGTGGCAAAGGAAGTTCGTGACCGGCAATGCGCAAAATTGCAGTAGAATTTGCTTATCACAGAAACTGTGTTGTGAGTCATTCGCACGCAAATCTGGCCGCTTACCGTGAGAGACATTTCATTCGGCAGCTGTTGGGAAGTTTCCTTACGCGAAAAAGAAGATATCGGTATTACAAGATGAAAAAGACTCATACTTCATGACTCATTTCTCTGTTTAGCTCTGCTCAAGGTAATTACGGTACTGCAAAACATACTTCTTGTAATGACAGGTATTCAGTGTTGAAAGTGGAAATGTGGGACGCTAATGAAGACAAAATGGAATAGAGGAGTATACATATCTTAGCAAGGCTAATTTTTCCACATACTGTGACAGTTTTTCAGTGAAGCAGTCGACTATGAAAAGCCGCAATAATTGCATTTTTGAGCTATGATATAGGTGTATTAGTGCCGTAACTTGCTTTTAAGGAAGCCTACTGAAATAAAGGCTTGTATTTGTGTGTAGTAAGTTGAGTGCACAGTATAGGATGGAGCCTGGTGACTCGACGACGACCGTGTGGCTCTAGTTGTGTCGACAACATTCATGTCATCAATTGGCCTAATGGTGTCGCTGTAGTTTTTGGCACCGTAATCCAGAAGCGAATGATGGAAGAGACGGCTACCTACTGCAGCCACAGTAGTGGTAGGCACGGAGCAAATATCTGTCAATGCAGGTACAATAGGCGGCAACTGCGAGTACAGGTTTTTATGTTATACGCACTACGTTCTAGCAGAAAATAACTGCAGTTTGCGTCTATTATACGTTTTTGAAAATGAAATGTCATTTTAGAAATTTAAGTCGTTAACCAGTGGAGCGAACATATCCAGAATAATATATCATAAAATATAGGACATTTGGATCCGAGCAGCCGAGTGCATTGGGGCGCTGTGCTACGATGTGCGAGGCCGTTCCCCGTCGGGGGTTCGAATCCCCTCTCCCGTATGGATGATTGTGCCTATTGTAGTATTAGCTAGTTGATAAGTAGTTGGTAAGTTTAAGGAGTGATAACCCCATAGTTAAGATCCGTAAGCTCTACAAACTTTGTTTTAGCATACGGGTTACAGACACGTCGGCTCCACAACTCGTTCACGAAACCTATATGGTGGTCATTTTGGCACAAAGACTGGCTACTCCTTCTAAGCTACTTTCTTGTAGTGTAACCACAATAGCTGTCTGTCACGGCATTACAGTGTGACACTCCACACAACTGCTCTTGAGGAATATGCTCAATTGTTTTTATAACAAAAATTATTGATATTTAATTTTTTGTAGTAAATATTATACACAATAAACAAACTGTTCAAATTGCGAAGCAGCGCGGGAGTAGCCGAGGGGTCTGGAGCGCGACGTTACGGATGATTCGGCCTCTCGCGGCGGAGGTTCGAATTCTCCCTCGGGCAGTATGTCTAGGGTCTGACGACTAACGTAGTTTGGTCCCATAGAATTACAAACATATGAACGTTTTTTTCATACTGGAAACGACGCAGACTTGAAGCTCGTGTTGTGGAGGCAGGCGTGCCATAAGACAGTCCGTGCATTCGCAGTGACGAAAAGGCCGCCGTTGCTGCGTGGGTGAAGTGCTCGCCTCTTAAGCACAGATCGCGACTTCGAATCCCGACCGCATCAGAAATTTTAGTTCTACGCCTCTCCTTCTGTCCGATGCGTTTGATATGGGTAGACGATATATGTCTCTGTAAATTGATTTATTATTTCAAGTGTTTGTGATTTAAGTTAATATTGCAAATGAAAATTTTTGATTAAGTACTTTAAATGATAATTCGTTGAAGTGTTCATTTTGAATATCGTGGTCTGTGTTCGCATTATAAATAAAGCTCAGCTTACAGAATTAGGAAGTGATTGCAGTAAAATTTGAAGTGATTTCATAAATAGGGATTCTGGTTTGACGTCCTAGTAATAAGGTGACATTTTATTGGGTGCAATATCGAATATACGTTCTGGTACGTCGTGGATAATTTTGTGGCCAACTTTGTGCTTTTTAACATTTCGTCTTATACTTTATACCAAACAATATACATCATAATTTGTATTTTTTTAAATCATGAGGTGGTTTTTGGCTCGTAAGAAGATCGATATCATTAAGTAGCATCGCACAGAAATAAGGTGCAATGGTGTGTCTCAGTTGTTATGTGGGTTGGTACTTGGAAAATTGAGACGTGTAGATGGGGTACAGAACACAGCCGTCGCTTGCGGTGCTGTGCTGTGTGTCGTCATTGAGGCACCTGGTTTCTCAACACGCGGACTGCACACTGCACCTCGGCGCTTGCGAAACGCGCGGCGGCTGTGCTGGCAGCGCCACTATTTATACTGCAGCCGGGGGCCGACACACGATTCACGTTGCGCACTCAACTCCAGACAGCACGGCCGACTAAAGCTCTGTACAGCCAAAGTGTGGCCGTCCGCTTACTGCAACTCCTGATTGGCTGACATCGAGTCACGTGATTTTATCCCGCCTTCTTGGTCCTATACGTTGCTTGCCTGCCATATGAAGTGTTGTGGATATTCGTATGTTTTGGTTTGAATAACGCAACAGTGTTGTACCGTAGGGTGTTCTTTATAAGCCAAGTCTGTGTGTCTGTCTGTCTGTCTCTCTTTGGCACTTTCCCGCATATTCAGGGCCGGCAGTGTGTTCAACGCGGATTTGGCATGTGTTAATGTTTACAGGGTGGCCGGATGCCATTCGTGTCGGTACCCCATGACCCCCCCCCCCCCCACCCCCGGAGGAAATGTGTACCCCAAATGTCTGCGAGTGATATGTGTGTGAAAGTGTAAAGTGTTACGAAATGTTTGCGAATCGTGTAACTGAGGCGGCACTTGGGGGCCAGCCCGGTATTCACCTAGGGGGATGTGGAGAACCGCCTAAAAACCACATCCAGGCTGGCCGGCACTCCAACAGCGTTCGTTAATCCGGTGGGCGGATTCAAACCGGGACCGGTACGCCTCCCCGTCTCGGAAAGCGGTGCGTTAGACCAGACGGCTAACCGAGCGGGTCGTGTTCTTTATAAGCCAAGAAGGAAGGTAAATATTATAGCATTTCCATCTAAATTCATAAATCCAGGAAGAAGAGTCTGACTAACGAAAATTTTCAGAGAAAACTAAGAGTCGAGATGTGGCCCTCGGATCTTTGTTTGATAATTGTAATTCATAATGAAAATAGTAGATTACAGATTCACAGATGTTTGGATCACACAGCAGAAACCTACACATTTTTAATACACAATTCCTGAAGCGACCTTTTTCATTGATGTAAATGTGTTTAGTGTACTATTATAGGAAAAAAAGGAATTGGTAAAGAAAATATTAGACAGACATAATATGTAACTAGTATTGTATAGGCACTTCTCTGGTTTTGGTAAAAGATATTGAGTGGGCATGTAGTTACGTTTTCCGTAATTCATGTAAGGTTTAAGTACGTAGTTCATCAAAGAATTGTCCGTTATCTCAATTCTTTTCTTAATTTCGCTCTATTTGAATACTGCGCTACACGGCATGACAGTCCGAATTTAGAGTGAACTCTTTCGATCTGGAGCTACAAACGAAACTGTTTTCTTAAGATCGGCTGACAAGTATTTCGTAGAGGCGCCAAGTCCGCGTGGACCGAAATGCGGGCACCTTCCGTGTCTGTCCATCGGGCATAACAGCCGAGATCTCGACAATGAAATAAGTTATCGTTCTTTTGTCAACCGTGAATAAAATTGAGATATCTTACCTACATTTCACCCGCAGCATTGTATGTGCAAATAAATAAATAAATGAAAAAAATTTCAAAAAACCACAAGTAAAGTGTACGCAATGCGATTATCTGTGCGAACTCTTCAAATTTTTGCCCAGTAGTTTACTTAGTTTGATGTAGCACAGTAAATGTAAGAAATAACGAATAGAAAGTGAGATCATTAGCTTGCGAATGTATCACACTATAAGACTTTTTTAAAAAATGAAAATTTTGTCATCGAATAGTTTTCTCAGAATCGAGTCATAAATATTGTAACGCTCGGCACTGTGGCGATCACCGTGTAAGCAGTAGCGGAATAGAATAGGCCCAACGCGGCCGCCACTGGCAGGCGAGCGCCCTCTACAGCGCGGTGCGGTTTGTGCATGTTGACTTCTGCCGCTGCCGCTGCCGCTGCCGCGCAGCGCGCGACGCGCTCCACGTCTCCAGCCGATCTCAGAAGGCGCCGAGCGTGACGTAGGATGCGTCCACAGGGGCCCACGAGAAATCCTCGGTCCCCTGTCAACAGCGGCTACCGATGAACGCTCTCTCGGGGAAGAATTATAACGATCGTGGCGCCTGAGCTAAAAAACTTAACTTGCGAGTTTAAGAAAACTATTCGGTGAAAAAAATTGATTCTTTCTTATCTTACAGCTTGATGTATATGCTCGATAAAGGCAGTATTTATTCGCTACATTTACTGTATTGCACACAATGAACTTAAAAAACTTTACGACGTTTGAAAGAGTTTGCAAACATAAAGCCTCATTGCATAGACTTGTGTCTGCTTTATTTTAGGTCATACATTATTACGAATTAATAGCAGCGATCACATCGAGATACCTGAAGTACATAAAGCTGAGAGCAGATCATATATCTTCCCATTCTCGAGATACTGATATTTATATCCGACGGATGGGTAGAGCCCTGTTCCAACTATAGGTCGGGAGTCTTGCGGTCATACCAATCGTCGCACTTCATAAAAGGTCAGGATATCCGAACAGCGTTTATTGAAAAGGATAACACGTAAACAGTGACGCATTTTCTCATATGATTGATATTACACGTGTTTTTGTTCGCACTGATATAAAAGCAACAATCGTCATTGTTTTTTCTCTCTAAGGAACGATGTATTTATGGTTTTGTTTTTCAGTGCTTTTAATATATCAAATAAGAATGCAGTGGAATAGTCCACGTTAAGTTTTACGTGTTTTCTATGTATCCTAAGGATGTTTAATCGTAACATGTTTGCTGTTCTTTCAGAAGATGTAATTACTTTGTGACTACATTGTTCAATTATTTCTGTTTACAAAGAAGCCTTCTATTTATTATGGCTACATCACTATTTGTGAGATTCGAACAAAGAGTAATTTGACGGGTTTCGCCACGGTGATATATAGTACAACCAAGCAACAGTGATACTAAAGAAACCGGTTACTCTTCTTCGTACTATTTTGGAGTATATTTCACATGATATAGAAGAAACAATTAATTCCTCTAAAGCTCGCCGTGGAGGTTCGAGTCCTCCCTGGGGCATAAGTGTGTGTGTTGTCCTTAGGTTAGTTTAGTTTAAGTAGTTTGTAAGCTACGGACTGATGACCACGTAGTTTGTTCCGATAGCATTACAAACATTTGAACATTTGAATTCCTTTAACGGGGAGTTATCAAAAATGACGTCCCACAAGGTTCGGTCTTGGGTCCTTTGCTGTTCTTAATATATATTAATGACTTGCCATTCTACATTCACGAAGATGGTAATCTAGTTTTTTTTTGCTCATGATACAAGTATAGCTACCACGCCTGACAAACAGGAATTAACTGATGAAATTGTGAAAGATACCTTTCAAAACATTTTAAGGGGTTATCTACAAATGGACTCTCATTAAACTTTGAAGAAACCCAATATATACAATTTCATACACTAAATCTCATGACACCATTAATAAATTTAAAATTTGACCATAAATCTGTAGCTAAGGTAGAATATACAAAACATTTTTAGGTGTTTGCGTTGGTGAGGGATTGAATTGGAAGAAACACACTGAAGATCTGCTGAAAAGTTTGAGTTCAGCTACTTATTGTATCAGGGCCATTGCAAAATTTGGTGATATACATCTCAGTAAATTAGCTTACTATGCCTATTTTCATTCACTGCTTCCATATGGGAACATATTCTGGGGCAATTCAACATTGGATCATACTGCAGACATATATTTAGGGATCTTCATTGTAGCTTCACAATATATATATTCACCCACGAAATTTGTTATTAACAATTCGATCCAATTCAAAAGTAATAGGAGTGTGCAGAGCTACAATACTAGGAGAAAGGGTCATATTCACTATTCAAGGTTAAATCTAACTTTGCCACAGACAGGGGTGAATTATGCTGCCACAACAGTTTTCGGTCACTTATCAAGTAGCATCAAAAGTCTGACAGATAGCGAACTCGTATTTAAAAAGGAATTAAAGGAATTCCTGAATGGCAACTCCTTCTACACCATAGATGAATTTTTAGATAAAACTAAAACTAAATAAAATAATAATAAAAACATTTTGTAATAATAACAGTGTCTGTTGCAAATTAATACTGTTTATTAACGCGTTTCGTGCTTTTGGCGAGTCATCAGAATACTAACGGTCAGCAAGATTGCATTCCTCAGTAAAACACACGATGGTAAACATCTTTAGTCATAAATAAAACTCAAAGGCTTGGGCATAACCCGCTGATGAAACGTCAACATGAAAGGAAATCCACATAAACAGCACTGCAGTGGATAGGTCCGCGTTCACATTTGAAACACATTACATGCACTGCGTTAGCCAGACAGTTGCTGGTGCGCGGACGGCTGGAGGCAAAATGTGAGCGCGGACCTATCCACTGCAGTGCTGTTCATGTGGATTTCCTCTCATGTTGACGTTTGATCAGCGGGTTATGCACAAGCCTTTAAGTTTTATTTACGACTAATGATGTTTACCATTGCAATCTTGCTGACCGTTAGTACTCTGATGACGCGCCAAAAGCGCGAAACGCGTTAATAAACAGTATTAATTTGCAACAGAGACTGTTAGTATTACAAGAATGGATTTACTGTTGCTTCGACAGGCCAATCAAGAGTGGAGTAGTATATATAAAATAAAAAAACAATAAAAATCCTTAAAATATTGTGATGTATAGACAACATTTACTAAACTGACACGTTCCACATCATTGCGAAATGTCGTATATATAATCTATGGAACACGTATTAATCTAATCATTGTGGGATCCTTACCAGTTGGGAAAATTCAGTGAAGAACAGCTCGTTTTGTATTATCACAGAGGAGAGTGTCATGAAAGTGAAGCACGAGTTGGGGTGGAAATCAGTAAAAGAAGAGCGCAGTTCGTTGCGGAGAGATCTACATCCGAAATTTCTTTCTGCTACTTTGTATTCCGATTGCAAAATATTTTTCGTTAGCATCCACGTCCATAGGGAGACGCGATCATTGTAATGAACTGTGTCAGATGCTATTGGAGAATGTAATGGTTGTGATTTATTACGTAGGCCCAGGCCCCTGAGCTTCGGCAGCGGCCCCACCGCCAGCGCCACCCCGCGTGGCAGCCTGCCCGCTGTCCGCTGCCCACAGCTATTTCGGTCCAGCGGTTTTCGCTGCTGCGCAGTTTGAGTGGACGCCTCCCCCGCCACTGCCGTCATGTCCGGACGTGAATTCTGCAACTGCCACGGCGTCACAGCCCTCAGCTACACAACACCTGCCGAGTTCGCCGCAACGCTCAACCCGTATTGTGAAGCACATCCGACTCACGTCCACCCGACACTACCTGTTGCATATACTACAGCGCCTTATGCATACACAGTGCACTACATTTACCTTCCTCAAACGTAGAAAACATAACAACTCAGGACGTCATTTCGCGCCCTGCTGAACATGAATGCAACAAAAAAGGGAAGGAATTAGATGCCGCGGTGGAGTGGCCGAGCGTTCTAAGCCTCCTTGTTGCGGAGCGCGCGGTTGCTCGCGGTCGGAGGGTCGAGTCCTCCTTCGGGAATATATACAGGGTGTCCCACTCAATTGTTTCACCCCAGATATCTCTGAAACTACAAGAGATATTGAAGAACCACTTTCACGGTGATGGCAGGAGCTTATGAAAGTAGGTACTATGAGACACTCTAAAACGTGAAGAAATATTATTTTCAACACAAATTTATGTTTTTTTTAATGGATACCCCATATTATTTCTTAAGTACTCGATAGAATGAAAAATCGCAAAAAAAAAGAATGGCGTCAGTTGCATCGCGATGCGTCAATTACACCCGGAGAAACTGCGAAGCGAAGTTGACGTTTGAAACACATGAGGCGCGCTGCCAGCGCGTGTCCCAGGCTCAAACGTGAGTCTCGCTCGAGCGTCGGACACGCGCTAGCAGCGCGCCTCATGTGTTTTTTTTTAAATAATAAAACCCCATGTCATTCCAAGCATGTGTCTGTCAATGTTTACCTCTCTATCTACATTATTCCGTGATTTATTAAGTTTTCAAATTTATACTGACTTTTTGATCACCCGATACATGCATATGTAATCTGTACAACCTAACGTGCTGTTGACGGTACACGCCAACTACCCTGGGCGGAACAGTCCGCAAATCTGTCCCCAACTGAGTATGTTTGGGACCTGATGATACGTCGCCTTGTGCGGTCTGCACGACTGGCACGAAATCTGGCCCAAATAAAGTGCCGTGTGGAAACGGCGTGGCAGGCCATTCCGCAAGACGACATTCGACAGCTCTACGATCTCTCCGTGGAAGAATTGCAGCTTGTGTTACTACAAAAAGAGGATGTAATACCGTCGACGTCGCGCACGTTCTGGTGACTGTACTCGTGTGCGAATGGCTATGTCTGTCTGGTCGAGTGTTGTACGCATCCTCAAGAATGTCTCAATAAAATATTGCACTGAGGGGTCGAAGAATACATGGTGTGCTTTTTTGGCCCACTTTAGGTTATGGTAGTAACACTAAAAGTGGGCCTTTGCGATCGTCTTTTGACAGCTCAAAATTTAAATGAAAATAACGGCTTAACTATTTATCTCACACGAAAATAGAATGACCGAATTTGTAGAGGAGAAAATTCTCTACAACTTTGCTATGTTATGTATTTTTCGTATCTCGTAGCGTGTCTAAGATAATTGCAAAAATAACGGCGATTTTGGGATGTATGTCTGTCTGTCTGTCTGTCTGTCTGTCCGTAACGTGTTCCCTGTTTTAAGACGAACCGTTCAACCGATCAGCACCAAATTTTACAGACGTGATTGTAGGCCAGACCTGAACCTCTCTTTTTCAAATTTTTTCAGTCAAAAAATACGGTAGTAAAACAAAAAAAGCCGTTTGTAATATAATTGTAATTGGAAACGAACCGTTCATCTGACACGAAAATTGAATAACGTAATTGGTAGAGGAGAAAGTTCTCTACAACTTAACTCCCTTGTGTTTTTTTCATATCTCGTATCGTTTGAGACAAATTTGCAAAAATAACGGAGATTTGACACACTCCATTGAATTAACGAAAACCAGCCGTTCGGAGATGTCACGTGACATTCCTCGCGTATTTGATAATTTTCTTGTTGTAACTTACACGTTGTCATTTCAAAGCAACGACACACTGAGGAATTGACAAAAACACATCGTTCTTCGTACGATAAATGATAATCTAATGTCTACAAATGCCATATTAACATCAGTTAACAACGGCCATCAATAGTAAGAGATAAAACAACCTTGTTTTGATGTATAGCCGTAGCGTAGTGGACAAGGTGCTGGACTGTGACACGAAAGATCTGTGGTTCAAAACCCGCCACTACCTAAATTTTTTTCCTAAAAGGTTTTCAGACACTCTTATTAATTACTTTGTTATAATTTAGAATATTATTTTGGTCCAAAATGTTAGCAAAAACTTATAAAGCTACAAATCTAAAGTGGGCCGTAAAAACGTCAGTGCGATTTTTTAATTTTCCAGGAGTGTACATTTGGTTTAATGAAGATTTTGTTTCGTCTCAGTGCATAAGCTGTGCTATTAGCTACTGAGTAGCTTACGCTTTGTGTAACTGACAACACCTGCAGTCGGAAAGAGGCGCAGAGTAAGCGAACGAGCTCTGGTCGTCGTAAATATACTTCCCTGGCTGTCGCTTTTGGTACTATAAAAGTTACGGTTTCCGGTATCAAACTCTTCATTCAATTTGGTGGGGCGGTGGCGCAGTTATCTGGCGCGGATCCAGATGAGCGATAACAAATGGAGAGGCCGATCAACAGGTAGCGGGCGCTGCCGGCTGCCGTCACGGAAGTCTGCCGAGGCAGTAATGGTAGCTGTGAGAGAGCGCCACTGCTGGGCCAAAAAAGTGACCCGGAGCAAACAGCAGACACTGCATGCCAGCTTAACTCCGCAGCCATTTTGGCCCACTTTAGGTTACGGTAGTAACACTAAGAGTGGGCCCTTGCGATCGTCTTTTGACAGCTCGAAATTTAAATATAACGGAATTTGTATAGGTGAAAATTCTCTATGAATTTCGTCTCTTACTTTTTTTCATTACTCACCGTCACAGAGATATTTCACGTGACATTCCTCGCCCATAACTCTCTCTGCCATACGCCATCTTGCTTGCTGCATTTAATGATTTTATTATTATAAGTTACGCATTGTTATTTCAAAGCAATGGCGCACAGAATAATTGACAAATACACGTCATTCTTAGTATGATAAATTATAATCTAGTGTCTAGAATACCATATTAGCAGTTAACTACTGCCTCCAATAGTACGAGAATTAAGAAACCATTTCGTAACTGTCTCCCATGAGTGTAGTGTATGTAGGTTGTGATGCACATCGTCGGTAGTTCTAAACCTGCCACTACCGCTTTTTTTCGCCTTGGCTCTTAAAAGAGTTTTAGACACCCTTATTAATTAAATATATCTATGTTATGCAATATTTAGAGTATTTATCATTTTTGCCCAAAATGTTTGCAAAAAATGAGAACACTACAGGCAATTCTAAAGTGGGCTGTAAAACACGACAGAGCGATTTTTTCCTTATTGTCACTTCATTACTTGAATGTTTTAACTGCCCAGTGCGTAACGTTGCTTTGCCAGTGTTTGACCCTGAAGCGTGGATTGCTACAACGATATGCGTCACCACCGTGTGTATACAGCAGCCGCAGAGGAAGCAGCATTTTCAGATTTCCCGTGTCTAGTCTTCAGTCAGTTCGTCTGGTCTTTACGTGCAACACTGCAAACACATGGTGACGTGTGAAAGCGTCGCACTGACTGCTCACACGAAGCACGCGCGTGGGGCAGGGCAGTCGCTTTTTTTTAGTTTCTCCTCACCTGTTTCTGTCGGTGTGGATCGCTGGGTAAGTGTCTGTGTTGCTTCTCAACTTCTTTATTTAATACTCGTCGTCTTTGCGTCATATTTACATACGTGGATGAAATATGTTGTGCACCAAAATTAAAGGATCGCTTTTTGGAAACTTCGGAACTGTCTCTCAATTGGAAAGTTTGACAATTAGCTCAAAGGAGGCTGCGCCCTTCGTCTGCAACGCTGCAAAGGCGTGGCGCACCGGGAACTCCCCTTTTCCCTCGGCGGCGCTTCAAGAAAGGTGTCGAAACTTCCGAAAAAAGGTCACAGCTCTGACGTTCCTGTAGTGGTTTAGATGCGTCATTATTGTCACAATGGCACGCAATTTTACCAGAGTCTTATCCAATGTTACTGTGGGTGCATCACTCTTTGGGAAGATGGTGACATACCGCCCCACTCCATTCATGTGCGCATTCCACTCCTTCTTTACACATCTCTGCGTTGCAGGTCAGACCTGTGACACCCGGATTTGGGATCACACGGTATCCTTGTGGTAAACATTTCAGGTACATCGTTGAGAATCAACTCGCAAAGGCGTCAGCGAATGGTGTAGAAGGTCGCCAAATTTAACAATCCGATTCCTTCGCCCTTCGATTCCCACACAATTCGCAGTGGACACCGACATTTCGCAGTATTAATAACCTTAGTACCACAGAAACGCAGTGGCGAATCAACCTTACGCTGACAACATCGGGGGTTGCAACCCCCATTGGACGTGAAGTGCCCAGTTTGTAGTGTAGTGCGCCCGCAATTCGTATTCTAGTGTACACGGTGGAATCACTAAGCACTGTTTATTTACACTGTACGAAAACTGACTGTGATACGAAGCAGCAAATAATGTAATTCTTTTTCAGCCCCTTGTTTGCCGCCCTCCTGTGACGTGATCAGACTCCTTGGTTTGACACCACCATTGTAGTACCACCTGCGTATCTTTGCCGGGCACTTTAAACAAATTGCATTTCTGATGGAGTCAGCCACTGATTCCTAGGCACCGGCGCGACAAGTGGATATCTCATGCAGCTAGCAAGGAAAAGTGAAGTCCCGATTTACCAGTCAGCTCAACAGCGATCGGATGGTTGCCTGCCTCATCGGCGCCTGGGTATCTGTGATGTCTGCCTTACAAATGGAAGATTTCTAAAGTGCCCACTCAGCTGCCGAACTGGGGGGCAGTTTACTGTTTTCTTCACGCATCGGTTACTGTGGCAACCACAAATGTTCAAATGCTTGTAAATCTATCGGACCAAACTGCGTGTTCATCAGTTCGTAGCTTACAAACTACTCAAATCTAGGTAAACTACCCTAAGGACAACACACACACACACACACACACACACACACACACACACACATGCCCCAGGGAGGACTCTAACCACCACGGCGAGCAACCGCGCGCTCCGCAGCGAGACGCTACTACACCGCGGCGGGAACCACATATAATCTTGCCACAGGAGGACGTGAAATAGACAGCTGAAAAAGCATTAACATCATTCGCCGCTACGGGCCATGTTCACATTCCGTGGAACAGTTTTGAACGATCCGTAGTGATCACAACCTGCATACCACAGCACAAACTGGAGTCGCGCCACACTCCACACAGGAAAGTTCACGATCAGTGGTGATTGCAACCCCACGATGTCATTAGAGAAGGCTTGAATCATCCGGTGGGTTCCTCAAGTGTTAAAGGTAGTGAAGAAAGCTTTCTTGTTTCTTATCGCACTTAGAAATGTTTGGGAATCAAAGCCCAAATGGAAGGGATACTCACATTGGTCTTCTATGCCACCCTTCCGAGGTCTTTTAGTGTCGATTCTGAGCAGTTTGTCTGACGTTTTCCTTGACCACCCGTAACGAGGACGTATGATTCCATCGCTGGTGTCGCAATTCTGACCACCATCGCAGAGGCATCAGGAGTGGAAAGGGCGTAAGATGGGGGTGAGACGTTTTTCAAAGTGCGATATGCACACAATGGCGTTGGTCACAATTCTGCTGAAGCTGGTGCCAATGTGACATCATTAACGCACCTTAATACAACCCTGAGGTGTCGCTGTTCCTTGAAAACGTCGGCCCCCTTCTATTTGAAGCTTTGCCGAGCTGAAGACTGGCGCTGCGGTGTCCCTCGATGATATGCAATTGCTGAGGAAGATTGAAAGCTCGTTTGAACCAAATTTTAAACTGCTGCGGTGCAATGGCAAACAAATTACGGGTTTTCGGACAAGTAACCCGTCAATTTTGGCGCACAATATAGAAGCGGCCGTATCCAGGACTTCGACAGTACCCCCTATCGAGATGCAGAACGTCTCTGTTGCAGTGTCTGCTACGTCTGCTACTGGAGTTGGCTCATCATTTCTGTGACGCTTTGGCGCCTACTAAATTAACCTGTAGCGAATCGTGCGGTTCTTCTTTGGATCTTCTCTGTCTCCTACATGGCACGGATCCCACACCGACGGGCAATAATCAGGTACTGGTCGAACGAGTGTTTTTTACGGTATGATCGTTGTTGATGGACAGTGAATGGTTTTTCGTTGTATGTATTCAGAATACGTTACGTTTTCTGCCAATCACGAACTTTTGCACTTCTGATCCAACTTGACTACATTCACACCTATACGAGCTATATCAGAGGCAAGTGATGACCAAAACTACTTGCGAAATCACGAATTAACCACGAGCTGCAACTCAAATGCCATTTTGTCGAGAACCTCTTACAAAATAATGAGAGATAATTCAGTTATCTCCTATAATTTATGAACGAGTAAGAAATAATGATAACTAATTTTAAGTTATGGCCTGTATTGATTTTCTGGCAATTTCACCAAGAGTTTGATCGATGTCGTCAGCTTTTAAGCAGAATTAAGTTAATGTATGCACGTGTATTGAGGGTATGCCGCTAGTTTGCGACGGTGGCACTTAGAATGGGGAGGACAGGAAAGCTTTGTCAGCAGCATAGTTTTTTTCCTGTCGCATCATTTATCCTTGCTTCCTGCTTTCTGAGTTATAACTTTCAGTAGAGCGGCGGCTACACTGACGAATGAACAAGGCGCGGAAGTATCAGAAATCGTTAATCTAGTGAATGGATCAAAGGCTTTCTTTGTTCGCGACATACAAATTGCATTAACCGAAGCATGTATGCAAATCTCGATTAAAAACGAATCGGTTTCGCTTTTTGAATACAAATTTTCGCGCGTCCACTGCAATGGGATGTACTAAATACACTGACATGAATTCAGTCCCCATCGGTATGTGGTAAATAAGGCAGGTGTCTAAATGGATGTTTATGAGTGAACTGAATATTTCCTGATGCGCCGAACACTATACGGCATCGTGGCCTGTAACAGTGTGAAGCTCATAGTCACACGAAACAAGATCGGTCGTGGACGTTCCTAACACGCATCACAGCCCTCCTCTTACTTCCGATGAATAATTGTTGTTTTTTGGTTTTTAATATCTTTTGACTTACGAAGAAAATCAGCGTTGCAAAAACTACAGTATTTCTTCTCGACGACGTATTCTGTCAAACGCGAAAGATAAAAAATACAAACGTCTGTTATATCTTTCGATCACATTAAAGAAAAATTCGAGCTGTCAAAAGACGATCGCAAAGGCCCACTTTTAGTGTTACTACCGTAACCTAAAGTGAGCCAATAGAGCTATTCTCTGAAGGAATCCCTTTCGTTTCGGATTTCACCTGTAAACGAGATAGTCAGTATTAATAGGATGTGATTGTTTACTACCTTGATTTGGACGCGTTTATGGCGTAACTTACCTGTTACAGGCGATTGAGTTTCCAATTTCCTTCCTTGTGCAGTTAGCTACCAGTTCACCTCTTCCGGGCCACTGGTGGTGCGTGCCGAACATATACAGCAAACAGAGCGTTATACTTTCATTTCGGCAGCAATATCCCGTGTAAATAATTTATTTTATCCAGATGACAACTTGGGCGTACGCTGCGGCTTTTCAGTGAAGCGAGAGACGGCACTAATTAGTTACATGTTTAATCTGTCACATTCGCCGCAAACGTTATCGTACTAAATGTGTAAAACGAGAAAAAGAAGATTGCATAGAGAATTAAAAGAGATCGTGGTAACTACGGTCCACTTGCAGTTTTACAATTAACTACTCATTTATATTCTAGAATTCATATGGTATATAACTCGGGTTTTCTACATTTAAAAATACTTCTGCTATCTGTAGGACCTTTTATTTCCATTGCATTCAGTTTGTAGTTACGTGTTTCACTCGTTTCTCTGCCAAAGTTAGATTCAGTAGATGTATTTGTAGTTCACTTATCCTTCCTGTGTCGGACTGGTGAATATCTCTGTTGCGGAGCGCGAGGTTGCTCGTAGTGGAGGTTCGAGTCCTCCCTCGGGCATGGGTGGGTGTGTTGTCCTTAGGTTAGTTTACCTTGGTTTAAGTAGTTTGTAAGCTACGGACTGATGACCACGCAGTTTGGCCCGATAGATCTACAAACAATATCTCTGTTGCTCTCAAATTGGAGTGAATTGTTGACAGCAAGTTTCATGACTAAACGAACGCATGAAACTATTGTTTATGATTCCAATTGCCTAAACACATGCCTAAAAATGTTTTTGTGTGAATCTCTTTTGCCGAATCATGAGTTACCCCGGAACAACATTCCTTATAATAGCAGTGAGTGAAAATATACAGAATACATTTACTTAACTCTTTCTCACTCGTATACACACAATTCTGTTAATAGTCTCAATTATTTTAATTTAATGAGAAAATCTGTCTTATTGTTATTAGTGTATTCATAACAGTTTCTCTGATGAACACGAATGTATCTTTGTAAGTCGGTAGGTTTGAGATTTGAGCGAATGCTGTCTAAGGGTAGCCTAATGGAGTGAATACTTACCGATCGAATTTCAGACTGGTGATCCGAGCTAGTTCTGAGTGCACGTGTAATTTGTCGCCTGTGAAGTTACTCTTCTGTCAGCTTCTGATATATACGACGGTAGATGTAATTCACCGGACGATTTGCTACGTTGTAAAGTATATAAGGATTGTGGGAGCCGTGTTTACAGCTAGTTTTCCTCTACTACGTATATGGAAGCAAATAGATGGTCATGAATTGAGTTCCTATTTGTCGTCGAAATTTAATGATTATCTGCTCTCTGAAATACTTTTTCTAATGAAAAATGAAAATTGCCGGTAATATTGATTCACAAATTATGTGAAAAATTAGTTGCTGAGATAATATGAATAATTTTCGCTGACCCTGGAGGAGGTAGTGGTGCAGAGAATGTAGCACCGTCCCTACAGAATCAGACACTACCGCAGTAACTGGTGGCAGTCTGTATCAAGCGAACCGGCGTTTTAAATGTCTTAATGCAGCACAGGCTGCTTGCCTGTGCCCGACAAAGCATTTCATGAAAGTCACGAAACTCACTTTGATACGGAAGTGGCTGTAATGCAGATATGTAAACGACATGTAAAATTGACTATGAATTCCTTTTCTTTTCTCCTTTGTTTAATAATAGAAGTTTACATTGATAATACCTGTAGTTTTTTAAATTCTTAACATTGAAACTAAAATGTGGTTTTTGAGATCCTTATTGATTGGCATGATGTTGACGACATGATAGAATAAGAAATAGGACATAATGAATTGTGCAGATTTGCTGAGTATTATGTCCATAGAGTACATGTGTTTCATTTTCCGCTGGCTAGGCCATTTTGGCGCTTAAATGGTTAATCATTTTATATTCCCAAAACTTACCAGTTTTAAGAGAACAGAGTTTTCTGGTATGTATGCCCGATAACTTTGTGATTTTTTTATTTGGTGATGCGCTACATTGATGAGAGGTCAACTGTTTTGGACAGTACAAAACTGGATAATTTGTCATACTCTAGGCCAGATTGACTTAAAGAACGCAGTGTTATTTTATAATCAGTTACATTTTAACTGAACAATAGGCCTACTTCAGTTACAGAGACATCGTCGTGTTATCTGTAATAGACTGACGCTTAAATTTACTCACATTCGTTGTTTAACTTTCTGAATATTTATGCGTTGTTGTATTACAAGTAACCTGGCGAAGCTTATGTAATGCAAGTAGGCCCATTGTTGAGTTGAATTAAATAATATTCAAACTAGCATAACTGGTTATTTGATAACACCATTTCTTTAAAATTATATCATCTAAATTTTTCTCAATTGCGTAAAAGTAGTTACAAGGTTAACAGAAACATTTACTCTATTCTTCGTTGCTCGACTTTGCAATAATACCTATGTGACTCGCAAGGAGGACACAGTCTACCGATTCTAATAAAATGGCGTATTTTTAACATATTAAAAAATAGTGATGCACCCACTATGTACACATAAGATATCCCATTTGTATTTGAGCCCACACCTATCGCCTTCTTCGTGTTACTTGAACATCGTAGGGCAATAATGTGCATTCTGCTGATGACGCAGAAACTGAACCGCGCTAATACACGTAACCATTTGAACGTAACTCTTTTACTCATCTGGACACAGTCAAACGTCTTTGTTACGTCGAACACGTAGAATGGTCAGATATTATCAATAAATAGCTGAAAACCCGGCATTGTCCGGCTATTCATTTATTTATTCCTGGCTTGAGTTAGTACTTCTACTATCCCTTCTCTCTCTCTCTCTCTCCATCTCTTTCTTCCTAAAAACATATTATTTTTATCGGAGAATAAATAAGAAATAAGGCTGTCTTGCATAATGTATACAATTATACGTGCAGTATCCAAAGAAAGAAAGATGGCATATGGAATGCGTACGATCTCATATTTTTTTAGGTTTATGTTGTACAATTGTTTAATTTTTCAGGTATGTATTCATTTGTATAAGAGCTGTATGTCTGTAAAATCTGTTGCGAATATAATTAGTAGTAAAGAAGTAACAGATTAAAACTTGGTGCGTGATGGGGCGATTTCCATAAACGTTACTGTTTAGGTACTCATATCTCATGAACTACGTGTCGAACTGTGATATTATAAATTGTAACAGCATACCGAATGCCGTAGTTTTAGTCCATGAACAGCGGAAAAGTAGTATGAGAAAAACTTTTTTCCTTTCGTTATTTTGATGTGGTTGTCAGTGATAAAAAGCTTAATAAAGAATTGAAATTATGTTTAAAGTTTATTGCGAGTCGCTAAGTACTCTGATTCACATATAGTGTATTTATAAAGTCTCGTCACATGTGGCAGTTTCTTGCAACTCTTATTGTTTATGAGTTATATATTCTGAACTATATGTCGTATGTGGTTCTTACTCCTACAGAAATTGTTTTGTCACGTAAGGAATATATGTGCCAAATTTGGTTGAAATCGGTCCAGTGGTTTAGGAGAAAGTGAGCAGCATTGTCGCTTAATGCAACACTTTTCCGCGCGTCTCATTGTTTATGACGTCGTATCTTGTGAACTGTGTGTTGTACGTAATTACACTCACGGCGACGGTCCTGATAGATTGAAGCTTACGTGTACGAAATTTCATAAAGATTGTAACAAAACTGTAGATTTGTATGAAATATGTACACACAAACATACGGACACTCTGCTTTAAAAAAAGGTAAAGCAGTCAACAATCCGAAGATTGGTTTGAACACCACAGTGCTTTACTAGGCATGGTCCTATTTGTAGGTGGTATGTGGTATGCCGTTGCTTTCCTCCGACCTTCGAACTGACTTACCCAGCCAGTTATAGGGAGACCTACAGTTTAACGTGGGTTCCGAACCACGGTGCTACTCGGTATTTTTCACATGAGCAATACTGCCAGAGGTGAAAGAAGTGGAAAGTGACAGATAAAAATCCTAGGACCTAGTGGGGATCGAACCCGCGATCTTTGGATTTGTAATCTGGCACTCTACCCACTCAAAGTACGTATACCTATCTGAGGGAGCAGTGCAACTCTTTTGAAATCTAAACTCTGATAATGTACCCATTACCATTAGTATACAGTGGGTGAAAATCCCGAGTACGTATCCTTCTCAGATATTTTTGAAAATTATATAAGAAGAGGAGTGGCCAACTGGTATCAACATGTTTTAATCTGCTAGGATGACTGCCCTGAGCATTAAAACTGCCCAGAAAAGCGTTTGGGTGATGAGGAAGATTATCCGTGTGTGCCGTTTGGGGGGTATGAGATGGGCTGTGTGTTTATCCGGCAGGTACAGAGAGGCTGCGGCCGCGTCATCCCCGCTAAGCCCTATAAGGGCCGGCGGCGGCTGCGCCCTGCAGATAAGCCGCCACCGACCTAAACCAATTAGCACAGGTAAGGCCGCTCACTCTCAGCGGTCCCTGCTTATCTCACCTGCTGCCGCCACGTTAATATCAACACACACTCACTAGCTGCTCCTCTGCCTACAACATCGAGGTGCGTCACAACTTTACAACACTCGTTAGTGGGACAGCGTTTTCAGCATCCTTAGCGGAAGTTTCCAGGTTGCTAATTACGCAAATGACGATACCTGTTACTAAAACATACTAGAACTATGTCCAATTGGTGGTGCTAGTGGAGAAACACTTCACTAGATAAGTTGTTGTGGTCTTCAGTCCGGAGACTAGTTTGAAGCAGCTGTCCACAATGTCCTATCCTGAGCAAGCCTCTTCAACTGCACATAAGAACGGCAACCTACATCTGTCTGAATCTACTTACTGAATATTGATACTAGATAACTATCTTTCAGGATAAACCTTTCGCTCTTTTTACGAGATTAAAACTGTGACACAGACCGGAAATAGAACACGGAAGGACTGCTCGAAGTTGTGAGGGATTTCTCTAAATCAATCCAGGCAAAATCCGGGATGGTTCCTTTGAAACGACACTGCCGGTTTCGTTTCCCCGTCTTGTCAAAACAATCCTTATACATGTTAAAAGGAACAGTGAAACAGTTAAAATCTTATAAAATAATTGTAAGATTGAAAACTGATTAAAAGTCCCGTTCTCCGCTTCAGCCGTTTTATTGTGGTTCAAATGTTTGTAGAGCTTATGGGACTTAACCACGAGGTTATCAGTCCATAAACTTACAAACTACTTATGAACTACCTTATACTAAAGATGGCATAAACATCCATGCCCGCCGACCGTAGTGGCCGTGCAAACCGTGACTGGCGCGCCGCAGTCCGTTTTCTTGTCATATAACCACATCATCAGGTGATGATGGAGTATAGTTACTTTCAGTTTTGTTTCCAGGGGTATATTCCGACAAATATTACACTTTCAGTAAGTTCGAATTACTTGGTTTGACCGTACCCGCAGCGTAAATCTATACGACATTGAATATTATAAAGTTATATGTGCGTCAACATTTCTTTTAGCTTGGTTTTTCAAAATATTTATATCCCTTTGCGGTCCCTTTTTACACCTTACGTTTTTCATTTTAGGGACCTTCATTTTGATATGATACACCAACATTTTGCCTTGGGCAATGCTTTTTAGTATAAATACTACTGGGATCAAGTGTCAGTGCGGTTGCTTTGAAGCTTGGAACATTCGGTGTAAGCTTTTATGAAAACTAGAACTGCCGGTAAGTTTTGTAAGAACTGCTCATGATTTCAAAAACTTTTTTGCTATTCATCTCATGTTTATAAAAAATAATTTTACCTTTATACACACTATTTTAGTGCTTTTAGAAGTTTTTTTAACATAATATGAGGAAATGGAAGATTAGTCCTAATTAATTTCGTAATAATTGTAGGTATTCCAATCACCTGATGACGTGTCTATAAGACAAGAAACCGGTTGTGAAATCCTAGAACGGCCACAATAAAAAAGCTGAAGCGGAGAACGAGACTTTGATTCACTTTTCAACCTTACAACTATTTTATAAGATATTTAACTGTTTGCCCGTTCCTTTTAACACGTATAACCTGTTTTGCTGTGGATGCCCTAGGTATAAGATAGTACGCAAAACAATCCTTGTTTGTCCTCGTATCTAATGAGAACGCTATCGGTGGGTCGTAACCCCTAACATTGCTTTCTTCCTTCTGAAGCTCTGAGGATGAGTCGCGAACCGTGTGTGGCTAACTCAGTTGGTTAAGCAGTTCTCATCGAAATGCAATGCTCGCAAATTCGAGTTCCTTTGCGGCATACATTTTCAACTAGCAAGGTAGTTTCAGTGAGAGAACGTGATAGGTGAAGTTCGAAGTGAAATACGTTGAAAAGAATATTGCACACATTGTTTCTTATGTTAGAGAGCCGATGAAGATCTGCTGCAACTGCCGCGCGGGAGTAGCCGAGCGGTCGGGAGCGCCATGTTACGGATCGCGCTGCCGAGCGCGTCGGGCCGCGGTGGAGTAGCCGAGCGGTCTACAGCGTCTCGCTGCCGAGCGCGCGGTTGCTCGCCGTGGAGGTTCGAGTCCTCCCTGGGGCATGGGTGTGCGTGTGTTGTCCGTAGGTTAGTTTACCTAGGTTTAAGTAGTTTGTAAGCTACGGACTGATGACCACGCAGTTTGGTCCGATAGATTTACAAACATTTGACCTTTTTTCTCGCGTCGGGTTTCGAATCCTTCCTCGGGCATGGATGTTTGTATTGTCCTAAGGTTAGTTTAACTTAGTTTAAGTAGTTTGTAAGTCTAGGGACTGATGACAAACCTAGTTTGGTCCCATAGATTTACAAACATTTGAACTTTTTTTTTTACAACATCGTGTGTGTTTTCTACGGCTAAGTGACTGACTTAATGAGGAAATCATTCGAAGAATAAAAGTTGCGAAGCGAATAATGGAGAGGTGCTATTGGGAATAACTAATGAGAACATGTGAAGAAAGGAGGAGAGGGACGCTATTCTTGCTGTACGAAAATGAAACGGATGGGGCGGACATGTCACTAGGTGGGTGTCGGAAGTGTAGTGGACACCGTGCAGATGACGACACAACACATGCGGGAGCAGTACTGAGGCCGGGAGGAGACCGCCGGCCGCGGTGGCCGAGGGGACTGAGGCGCTTCAGTCACGGTCTGCACGGCCACTACGGTCGGGGGTTCGAATCCCCCTCGGGCATGGATATTTGTGCCGTCCTTAGTGTTAGCTAGTTCGTAAGTAGTTTGTAAGTTTAGGGACTGATGACCCCGTAGTTAAGTCCCATAAGCTGTACAAACATTTGAGCATTTGAACATTTGGAGGAGACCGCTGTCCGGCCACGGCTCCGCCCGACACGAACTGGGGCGACGGATTACAATTACACCTCAAATGATTTCGCTTTGGATCACGACATGTCCACAAGTTGGAGTCGACTTGTCGGATGGTAAGAGGCTATTTTATTCTTCCGAGTCTTCCAAGTCATGCCCTTAAGCCGTCTGTAATGTCACAGAAGAACCTGAGTGTTTATAGGTAACTGCCTGAAATGCATTAGAGACGTCTTGTCACAGGACATTTTCAATCAAGATGGCGCGATGAGGCAGAAGATGTGGGGGCGCCCGCGGCGCGCTGCGCTCTTCATCCGTATCGATTGCCGCCGACCGATCTGTTCGATTGCGCCGCTGTCGACATTGCCGGCCTTGCAGTCCAACTCTCCACTTGTAAACCAGGCAAGATTTTTGACGCGATACGGACTGTGAGAAATTAAAATCAGTTTACAGTAAATTGTATTTAATCAGGAAAATTAATCAACACTAACTTGAGACGCAAATAATGATGATTTATTGTGTTTGGGACCCTCCAGTTCCATGCACTGGTCTTTATATTAATATCCTCGTCATCATATACGCGAGGTAATGGAAATCAGCATTTGTATTACAAAAGGTTACATTTTGAAAAATGCGGATTAAAGAAAGCAGTAAAAACAAAGTAGACTAAAATGAAAATGTAAAATAAATAATTTCAGATAATTTTTGATGTTGGCATGTAATACTGAGATCTGCATTTCACGATAGAACATAACTTCGTTCAAGGTGCACTCATTTATCGGCAAGCAAAAGAAAATACAGACGTTCCATGAGAATGCTTAATCACAGATGTGGTTAATCTTATTTCGTATCAGAGTGGAACTGTATGTGAAGCAGGTATATAAGCGGCTGATGTTTTAATGATATTGTATTGAACTGAGGCGGAAAAGGTCAGTTTACTAGACTTGCATTCGTCGTCGTTTTCAGTGGATGGCCGCATTTACAGTACTCGTTTGCAAGTTCCTAAATGGCACACAACTCCAAAATTTATAACAAAATGTATTTTCCCGCAACTTCACGTAAGTCGAGTTTTTTATATTTTTTGCAGTCTGCCTTTATTTTAATAAATATTCGTCTATGGAGTGGAAATGGTTTTACGTTCAGTGTAAAATTTGCTCCACTACCTGCCAGAAATTTTATTATATTGCACAAATAATATAATTTTTTATGATGCACATTGAGCCGGTTCCTGAAGCATGAATAGTTTAAATAAGTTGTAATAAAGGCGATTTTTGCTTTTACTGATGTACATAAGGACTTAGCAAATTTTCGAGTAACTGAAAACTGAAAACTTTATTAATGTATAATAAATATTTTTTTTCTTCTATTGTTATACGTGGGGCTATTTTACGTGTCCTATATTTTCATGGTTTTTTTTAATGCGAATTAGGTCTCACCTAACAACTTCATTTACTTCAGTTGTTAATATAGAATTCGTTTATAGTAGCAATTGAATTGCTGTTGACAGCTTAGGACTTACCACCTCTGTACTTTCGCCGTCGTCTGATACGAAAGAGAAGAACTTAACTGTTACTTGCAGCGCCTGATTTCGTCGGCATCACCTGACATTCTTCGACGTTATTCCACATCTCAAACCTGTTTTCAAGGCACCACTGATTCCGGTCACCTCAACTCCTACTTCCCAAGTCTGACACAATAACTGGCTGACCCGTAAACGTATATCGCAGTGTGTTAACTGTTGTGCTCCTTTCACCAATTTTCAGTTCAGATACGCTGTGTGCTGTAGTGTGTTTGTGTGTTAAGTGCAAAGCTTTATGCGTGATGCAGTGTTTGAACCATTTGGATAAGCGTGTGCGGTCACTTCTCCCGTGCTGATGAATAAGTTGGCAGCATCCACCGCCAGGCACAAGGTAGGCCGGTGTTTCCGGCGCCATATCGCGATAGTTTATTGCTTGCCATAATGCTATCAATGTGAGTAAAATTTTTTTCTGTTCAGAGGTCTGAATATGACGATTTTTATTTTTTATCTTGGGGTGTAACTTCAGTTACAAATCAGTGCTTATGATGACGCAAACTAAAAGATCGGCTTGCTCTAATTCTATCCATGGAAGACAGTGTTGTTTGAATGACAGAGTTCTATCCAGCTTCACTCCAACGTATTTGGGGACACAGGTCAAGTAAGAGCTATAATGATGGCAATGAAACGGTGAGCGATTTAATTGAAAGAAAATTAGTAGAGGAGCATGGACATTTGTTGAGAATGCGACATGATCGGCGGTCAGATAAACTGTATGAATGGAAGCCAGCAGGCAGACGCAGACGCGCCAGACCGCAGCGTTCATGGACGGACCACACGAGCCAGGCTGCTCCAGAGAGCGCGCTCCATCGCGGGCTTCTGCGGCCGTCACCTGCTGTCGAGTGCGCCACATGTTTATTATCAATAATTTAAAAGCTGCCTCACCATAAATGTCGGTGGTCTGATTCCAGGACTGGAATTTAATAAAGCATTTTATGGCGGCATTATTTTACATGCCTCTTTCATGTAACCAAGGTAGGAGTATTTCTTATGATTTGTATAACGAGTTTTCCCATTATTAGTTAATGAAAATATCATTGATTTTAGAAGTTGTTGCTAGAGTAGCAGATTATGATTGACTCATTTGTCACGCTGAACTCTATGCAGGTTCCACGATGTTAATCATAGATATGGCGATATGAATTTTACAATGAACTGTATTCGAGAAAAATAGATTTTTCATTTAAGTTCAAAGAAATGGTACTTTTGCGTTTAGGCATAATAGCTTACTTTGGCCGAATTAGTAACACACCATGTTAATTGCCAATAAGCAGACTTATGAGCCGTCATAAATGTTCACGTACAGAAACTCGCTAAACAGTGGCAACAATAAGTGGTGTAACGGCCGGTCCAGAGTTCAGAAATACTAGGGTTGTGAATTTATGGAAACAGAGCTAGAAAATACGGAACCTTTTTGCTTCCTCACAATAGCCGGCCGCGGTGGCCGAGCTGTCTGCGACACGCCACTACGGTCGGGGGATCGAATCATCCCTCAGGCATGGATATTTGTGCCGTCCTTAGTATTAGCTAGTTCATAAGTAGTTTGTAAGTTTAGGGACTGATGACCCCGTAGTTAAGACCCATAAGCTATGCAAACATTTGAACATTCCCCACAATTATTTTCGAGAGACACAAGCCAAGAAAAGAGCTGTAGGTTTTTTTAAAATTATTTTATTATTTTTTTTCAAATCTGGGTATAAGATGTCAGAATTACTAATTAAGTCAATAAAAATATAATATCGTGAGATGACTATGCGGAAGTGGCAATTACAACAAAATGGCGAGTAACATTTGTACAACTAACAAAATATTTATTGACTTTTTTGTCTTTTACATTTTGTCTTTTTTTGCGACACAAGTGAACAGATATCAGGTGTTATCTTGCTTGGTGCAACGATGCGCAGCGTACTCTTCATTGTAAGGTTCTGAAGCAATGACCTTTCCTTGTTGTTTATTCTTTTGATTGTAGATAGTAACTACTCGCTACAGCACATTGCACTGCGTGGGATGGCAGCACTGGGCTTTCGCTACTGGACATTTTTGTTGCTGTCACAACTACACATTAGCGAGAACTAAACGAAGGCATCTGTTTACTTTTGGCCACCGAGCAGCGTGCGTGACGTCAGTTTTCCCCACCACCGCAGCTCCGAGCTGGGGCAGGGAGCGCTCGTGTGCGCTTCCGCTCGCGGTGCAGCCTGTTGGAGCGGCTCGACATAAACGAAATAACGGAACGTCGCGGCATATGCAAGGAAGAGGCGCTGGATTGCACAGCCTTGGCGAAGATAGGATTAAAAGAAATATTGTTGTATTAATTAATGCTGTAGCAAAAATAATACATAATTGTTCTGAAACTACGCAGTAAGAATTAAAAAATAACAAGTGAAGGAAGACAGAGAACTATCGGTTAGCAGGGGCTCCGCAATTCGTGCGCGGCGTGGCTTTTAACCAGGCTGCGGGTATTGGGCGTTGAGTTTTAGCGACTGCACGCAGTAGCAGAGAATTGGCCGTAGCGGTGGAGGGCGGCTTTTAGTGGGGCGGCGGCGCTCAGCTGTTTTATCGGCGGGCGCGCAGCCTGCAGGCAGTGGCAGCGGCAGTGGCACGCCTCTGCAATGCGGTCGCCGCGGGGGGGGGGGGGGGGGGGGCGAAAAGAAACAAAAGAGGCGCGAGAGGGGCGGCGAAATGGAAAACGCGAGAGCAGCAGCGGCGGCAAGCTGGCGTCACCCAGGGGAGCGTCCAACAGCGACTCCACAAAGTGTTGACACTACCACTGATTTCTGCTATACGCCACATCTGAATACGATGTCGCACGAGTGTGAATAGTGTTCTTTAAATTGATTCTAAGGCCCCGTTTAGACCGAAGCGAACGAGCAGCAGAGAACGAGAATCCGCTCTGGTGTAAACGCTATGCGCGCGCTGTTCGGTCACGCTCGGCTCGCATTCGCAAGAGCTCGCTTGTGATCCGCTGGGTGTCGGTTTCAGGGCGAACCATCAAAGGAAGTTTGCGCTTCTTCGCTTCCGCGCTAGCGTATGCGACACACTGCGTATGCTTGCCTTGCGCTAATGTGCTGTTTTCTCTCCCGTTCGCTCCAGCGTAAACGCTTAATCGCAAGTAGAAGCCAATGCGAGCGCGCAGAGGCGAATTCCTGAAATGCGCATTCGCCTGTGTTCGCTTTTGTGTAAACGGGGCTTAACATAGTTTTTACAACAGGGAAGGTATGTTGTGACATAAAATTGGCAATAACTACGAAATAACTTCACAGTTCTCTTTATTAGGCTTCTTAAGAAACACTGGAAAATACGAAACGGCTTTTTTCATAAAGATTTTTCTGTGTCATTAACATCAAAAAACTGCTAATAAACAACAGTACATCCGACCTTTGTTTGAAATACGTTGCATTAGTACTCAGAAACGCCAAGGTTTTTTTCAATACAACTTCAGTCAAACCAGTAAGTGTTGAATGTAAAAATCTTATACGGAATAGAATACCTACATTATTTAATGTATCAGAGCAGCTACGATAGCTGTAACTGAAGGAAAATCCTCACAAACATGACAAAACATCGAAAGCAAAAGAAAACCGTTCCGCATCAAAACAGAAGACAATCCACAATTGTTGCTACATCTGAACCGAAAACGTCAAAAATTTACAAGCCATTCGTTTTGTAAGTAAAAGAATTACATTCAAAAGTATATGCGCTTAAACGAAAGACGAGTGAAGTGTAAAAATGTACGAATCATTACACTCCATACCGAATCGTTATACGTCATGGAAAGTGCGTTTTATGTAAGATCAGACCGTAACAGAAATTTATGTGTCTCTTAAGTTTATATGCTACTTGCTTTCAGCGGAATAAGCTCCAAATATACGCATATACGGAAAAATTTCTTAATGAATGAGATGTTTATATCACTGAATCAAAGAAAAAATGTTCAAATGTTTGTTAAGCTTATGGGACTTAACTTCGGGGTCATTAGTCCCTAAACTTACAAACCACTTATGAACTAGCTTATACTAAGGACAGCACAAATATCCATGCCCGAGGGGGGATTCGAACCCCCGACCGTAGTGGCCGTGCAGACCGTGACTGAAGCGCCTCAGTCCCCGCGGCCACCGCGGCCGGCTTGTGAACACACGCCTCATTGAACGTCACACAAGTACTGATCTAGTAATGAATATCTGCGGTATTGGGCCGCCTGGACAAGCGCCCCTGTCACGTTCGTTATCCAGTCGTGTTCCATCCAGTACAGTGGATAGTTGTCTCTCCTGTCTCAAAGCCGTTGAGTGATATTTACGTAATATTGGTCGAAAACGTTGCGAAACTACAAAGGAAGGGAGGAAAATCTGCGTCATATTGCTTGGAGAAGTAAAATGTTGACAAGAAATCGGAGAAACCGTCGGTAGACCTACCGGTGCAGTGAAAAGTGTTATATGCGGGTTGAATGAGAGCAAAAAGTATGAAAAAAATCACTAATCGGCCGTCCTGCATTTCTGTTAAGGATGGATAAAAGACAGATACTTCCAGAAGTCATAAAAAATCCGAAACTGAGCGCTCCCCAACTTGCTACTGCTTTTGATGTGCGTACAGCAAGGTCTATTTGAGCACATACTGTAAGAAGTGTGCTTCATGAAGCGGAATAGCCCGTAGAAAACCGTACCTTAGTCAAATCAACACAAGAAAGCGACTTGTATTTCCGAGAGAACATAAATGAGATGGGTTTAATTTCTGGAAGAAGATTGAATTTACGTACGAGAGTCAATTCGAGCTATTTAAGTCTAATGGGCGGAGACAAAAGAATTGTGAACGTGAAGAGGGAAGTACAACAACCCCAGTTAAACATGAAGGGGGTTCACTGCTTGTGTGGCGGTGCATGAGTACAAATGGTGTGAGGGATTTGTGTTTTATTGATGGCATTATGACCACAATCCTGAAAACACATTTATCCAGTAGTGTTAATCATATGGGTCTTAATGAGGATTATAGTTTCACACTAGATAATGACCCAAAACATACTGCTACGCATAGAAAGCTGTGGCTGTTGAACCACACGCCCCACTGGACGCATACACCACCGCAATCCACAGACAGTAATCCTGTGGAACGTTTGTGGCATTTACTCGATAACAACATCAAGAATCGTGAGATATCCAGTTGAAATTATCTACAGAAGGCCCTACAACTGAGATGACATGAAATTACACTGCAAATAACAGAATCTCTGGTGAAATACATACCAAGAGGAATGCAAGCGATTATAAAGAAGAAAGAAGGCCCTACTAAGAACTAACAATAATATTCTATATTTAAGGTGTGATTTTCAGTAGTAGAGACGATTATTTATTTTGCGTCTTACATTGCCTATCAGTACTTCTGAATACTTGAACATGTTTGAATACCAATATGTGTTTGTTTATTGTATTCTAATTTAACTGATCAATAAAGACGTACTTGTTCCTGCTTTATTTCAATCTACCTCTTTTCCACTCTTTCTACACTGTTAAACATACAATCATGCATTAGAGGAATGTTTTTTGGAGTAAATGTATTAATAAGATCGTGAATAATATCGCAAATTCAATGAGGCTTATCGCGGATGATACAGCACTACGTCGAGAAGTCGCAACGAAGAACTATAATGAAATTCAGGAACGAATAAAGCGTATAGACGCCCGGTGCGGGAAGTGGCAGTGGACTGATAGCATAAACAAATATAACGTACTGCGAATGCATAGGAAAAAATATTGTTGATTATGTGATTACATGCTTGATGAACAATCAGTTTAAGCAACTACGTCCATGAATGTGTTTGGGAGTAGGAATAAGGAGCAATCTCAAGATGAAAGGTAGTACATGCCAGGCACTTAAATGTGATTTGCAGACTATCTCATTCAGATGTAGCTTACAAAACTCTGTTTCGACCAATACTTATAGGCGACAGCGTCCACGGTCGAGATTACGACAGTCTACCGTTCTCAAAGAGTCAATCAATATATCGCTTTCTCGTCCACATATATCGCGACGAGACCACGAGATAAAATTGGTGCCCCATTTTAAGCTTACAGTACTGCAGAACCCCCGCAAATAATTTTATACCACGCAAATAACAATTTTCTAAAAATGTAAGATAGTTTCTGTAACGCAAAATGTATATTTTACGCTAATAATTTATAATCGATAGACAACGCAATTATTTTACTCTGATATATCAAAGAGTACTTGTAATTAATACCTTCATTTATTCTACAGTTTGCTCATGACAGGGAGCGATCTTATAAATGTGTTTGTGAATAATGAAAAGCCAAGATCGCGGTATTTCATCTTTATTTATAACAGACGACCGGTTTCGATGTACACAGATATCATCTTCAGGTCTCTGCACTAAATTCTAGCTTGTTGTCACTCACAACTGTACAATATGGTGGTCCTTTATGTATATATGACTATATGTGTTTTATATCTGACAAACAAACGGCATATTTTAATGTGTGACAACCCACCAGTACAACCCAACTGGCTACAATATGCATTTATATAAAAATGTTACTATTTAGTGCAGAGACCAGAAGATGATGTCTGTGTACATCGAAACCGGTCGTCTGTTATAAATAAAGACGAAATACCGCGATCTTGGCGTTTCATTATTCACAAAATACTTCATTTATTCCTTCTTGCGAAGAAGTAAGACAAAAGCTTGTGTACTTCACTTCTGTTTCTTACGCCAGGCTGAGTACAGCTCTATCTCTGGTTCGCCTTTCCCACGACATTATCTATGTGTTCTTTCCAGTTTAAGTATACTATAGGCTTAATCACGTTCCCGCCTACGAAAGTGGTACAGAATGGCCGTGCTTTCTTTACACAGAAACATTATAGACTGTTACGCCGTGGATCTCACTTTAAACGAGCGCCTTATTTGACTTCGTCTCTACACACCTACTCTCTTGTAGTCATTTTTTTGTTGAGCGATAGTTTCTTCTCATATCTCTCGGGTGAAGTAAATTGCCACGCAGGGGGCCTGGGTAGATTCCAGATCGGGTTGGGAATTTTCTCCGTTTGGGGACTGGGTGTTGTGTTATCATTATCATCATCATTTCATCATCATCGAAGCGCAAGTCGCCCATCTGGCGTCACCTGAAGACTTGCGCCAGGCAGGCACCACGCGATCCCAGCTGGGGTCTATCGGCCAAAAATGCCACACGAAATGGTCGGCGTTAGGTTTGCATCGGCTCGCACATAGGCAGAGAATTAACAGCTTTCCTATAAGTAGAAGTCAGTTCTTGTACCTGTCCGGATAACCACGCACTTCAGGGTTTCGGACTGGCGATCCATCCTCAGATCGACCATGCGGCGGTTTAACGTGTGCTAGCCGTCCTCGGTGTCGTCTTTCGGCTGTTTTGCACATGCAAGTACCAGAATACTGGCATACTCGCAAGACTTGCAGAGATTTGTAAATCTTTGTGACATCTTCGCATGAGAAGGGACTAAACGCAGAGAGTAGGGCACACATATTGCCGCTTGAAGGATCACAACTGTATACTCGTACTGTTGACAACCCAATCTCGTCTTTCCATTGTTAGATTCTGTCCGTAGATGTGTCTCACAATTACCTGTGTCAAATCCTCTCAGATATTGCATTGTGCTGCAATTTTCCAATGTTAACAACATGATAAATGCAATTGACTAAAATAAATTTAATGATGGGAAACTTATATTGATTTTGTCGTGACCATTTTATGCAGCATATATAAGGTAATTCAGTTAAATACCGCATAAAATGATCATATCGTCTAAATTGTTTTAATTTTCAATCAAAACACCATTGAAAACTATTATCACTAGGATACATTGCAAAAGTTGTTTGTCCAATAACTTCTAGAATGTGGGAATTAATAATACATTTTGGCCATGTTAATTCAAAGGAAAACACATCAGGTCGAGATGTAGTTCTACTGCATAATGGATTAATAGCTCTTAAATCTCTTGTGCATGATAGGGAAATACGTTTTAATCTTTTTTCAATTTGTGAATTTGATGTAGTTCTATTAGTTTCCTCGTCTGAATAAGAATAATTAGTTTCATCTGAATCCCATTCTAACATTTGACGCGCGTCTGAGACGGATGGCAGTGAATCACTAGAATCCATGTCGAAAGTTTCTACAGCTTCAAAAGATGGTCCGTCTGACATTTCTACAAGCAGAATTTAAAAGAAGTTAAATTTATTATGAAACTAGCTGAAAACCCGGCGTTGCCCGGGTATTTATTTATTTACTCCAGCCATTTTTCAGGCAGATAATCATTTGTATAAGGACTATATGTCTGTGAAATCTCTTGGGAATACAGTTAGTAGTAACGAAGTAATAGATTAAAACTTGGTGCGTGATGGGGCGGTTTTCCATGAACGTTGCTGTTTAGCTCCTCATATCTCATGAACTACGTGTCTGAATTTGAAACAATTTAGAAGGTACACTCCACTATATGTATCTATACTGTCTGTAAAATTTCTTGCGGCTACAATTTGTAGTGTAGAAATTGAAACTTGTAACGTCACACCGAATGCCGTAGTTTTAGCCCATGAACAGCGGAACGTTAATGTTTATGTGCTTGTGTCTCATGAACTACGAGTCGGCATGTGATACAATTTAGAAGCTACATTCAACTACATATTTGTATACTGTCTGTAAAATTTCCTGTCGCTACAATTTGTAGTGTTCAAATTAACGTCATACCGAGAGCCGTAGATTTACTCGATAAACAGCGGAAAAGTAGTAAGCGAGAAACGTTTTTCTTTCATCATTTTACTATGGTTACCAGTGAGAAAAAGTTTAATAAAGGTTTGAAATTATGTTTAAAGTTTGTTGCAAGTCTCTAAGTACTGCCATTCTCATACAGTGTATTTCTAAAGTCTCGCCGCATTATATGGCATTTTTTGCGATTTCTATTGGTTATGACGTAATATCTTTTGAACCAAGTGCCATATGTGATTCTCCACCATGCAGCAATTGTTACCTCACGGTAAGGAATGTGTGTACCAAATTTGGTTGAAATCGGTCCAATGGTTTAGGAGAAAATGAGCAGCATTGTCGTGAAATGCAGCAGTTTTTCGCGCATCTCATTGTTTATGAAGTCATATCTCGTGAAATATATATATCGTATGTGATTCTTGCACTTACGGCGACCGTCCTAATGGATCGAAGCTTACTTGTACAAAATTTCATAAAGATTGTAACAAAACTGTAGATTTGTATGCAACAGGTACAAATATAAATATATTATATATTAGATACCTGCTAGTGCCTTTACATGGCGTATGAATTACGTGCCAGAAGTTGGAGAGCTGCTTATTTCAAAGAAACTGGTATCAAACTGAGACCTTTACGTGCAATTTATACTCATATTTGTTTGGATAGTCTTGACTGATCACTCGCTGAGGCCACCCACAGCCCCCTCTCCTGCGCCCTCTGACGTCAGAGCAGTGCGCTTTGCGCGTTCTTCGAACACTGCTCTGACGTGAGAGAGCGAAAGGGGGGGGGGGGGCGTGGGTGGCCCTAGCGAGTGATCAGTCTTAATGTGTAGTTAATGATAAAAACCAGTTAAAACTGTAGCCTAGTTGTAAATGGATGTAGGATGCAGAATGTATTGGGAGATGAAGAGGCTTGCACAGGATGGAGTAGCTCTATATTCACACGAAGTGATGGTGCTATCGACAAAAGTTCGCAAATCGATTCCGTATTTCTTGATTTCCAGAAAGCTTTTGACACCGTACCTCACAAACGTCTTTTAATCAAATTGCGTGGTTATGGTATATCGCCCCAAATTTGCAATTGGATAGGGGATTTCTTGTCAGAGAGGACACAGTTCGTAGTAATCGATGGTAAGGCATCGACTAAAACAGAGGTGATATCGGGCGTTCCACAGGGTAGTGTTATTGGTCCTCTGCTATTCCTTATTTACATAAACGATTTAGGGGAAAATCTAAGTAGCTCTCTTAGGTTGTTTGCAGATGACGCCGTCATTTACCGTCTAGTGAAATCATCTGAAGATCAAAACCAACTGCAGAACGATCTGAATAAGGTATCAGTATGGTGTAAAAATTGGCAATTGACTCTAAATAATGAAGTGTGAAGTGTGAAGTCGTCCACATGAGTACGAAAAGAAATCCGTTAAACTTTGTTTACAATATAAATCAATCAAATGTGAAGGCCGTAAACTCCACAAAATACCTAGGAATCACTATTACTTCAGACTTAAATTGGAAAGAACACGTAGATAATATCGTGGGAAAGGCGAACCAGAGACTGTGTTTTATTGGCAGAACCCTTAAAACATGCAACAGAACTACTAAAGAAACTGCATACACTGCGCTTGTCCGTCCATTTTTGGAGTATTGCAGCCCAGTGTGGGATCCTTATCAGGTGGGTTTCACGGAGGACATCGAAAGAGTCCAAAGAAGGGCAGCTCGTTTCGTATTATCGCGATACAGGGGAGACAGCGTTACGGAAATGATACAGGATCTGGGATGGGAATCATTACAACAACGGCGCTTATCGCTGAGGCGTGGGTTACTTGCGAAACTCCAATCGCCAACATTCTCCTCCGAATGCGAAAATATATTGTTGACTCCCACTTACATAGGTAGAAATGATCATCAGAATAAAATAAGAGAAATCAGAGCTCGAACAGAGAGATTCAGGTGTTCTTTCTTCCCGCGCGCAATTCGAGAATGGAATGGGAGATAAATAGTATAGTTTGATGAACTCTCTGCCAGGCACTTAAATGTGATTTGCGGAGTATCCCATGTAGATGTAGATGTAGTACCGTGGAGGGCTCGCACCACGACTGAAGACGGGAGCAGCGTCGGCAGGCTGGCAGACTTGGAGCCATTGGGGCAGTGCTGTTCCCCGCAGGGGTCGCCCCGTGTTTTGCGACAGCTGGCGGCAAATGGAGTGTGTCGTGAGGGGCGGGCGCAGCTGTAATGGCCCAGAGATGACCCTCGGATGTCTGCCGCGCCTCATCCACTTAGCGCTGCTGCCGGCGGCGCTTAAAGCCGACCTGCCGCCTTGAGCAAGCGAGCGCGGTCGATAGGCAGCGCTGCTGCAGAACCGCGAAAAATAGCGCCTATAGAGGAAAGGTAAACCTTCCGTACATCGCTCTCTAACTTGTCAGGGTGACACCTATTTTGTGTTGGACGCTCGGTGTCCGTAATTTGCAAGTATACGACGATCAAAATTTCCAAGCGACGTCGTCAGTCTGCTCGGGTAGTATGACGCCGCATCACGTTGGTAGACGCACAGTTTCTCATTTTTACGCAACGCCTTCATATCGATTCCTGTGTATTCCTATTTCTTTTGTTGTCGCCAAAGAAATTGCCGTCAATACTTTCTGATAGATATAACGGAATCACTAACAAAACAAATTAGCATTTCAAGTCTTATTAACAATAAGTTTTTCTTATAATATATATCTGATATACTCTTACATAATTAACATTAACTGACAACAACAACAAAATATAAATTGTAGTATTTCAAATTTTACTTTCGAGAATCAGTGTCACGGATGATACCTCTCATGAAAGAACTCAAAGCAGAAACAATTCACAGCACCAGCAGCAATACAATACATGTGCGATATTCAGGTTTTGCGCTACGAATATCATTAGGGAAAGCAACCACGATAACACTGTTAAATACATCGCGATCTCCACATAATTTCTGGGCGAAGCACACATAGGGCAAGTGTAGCAGTAATCGGCGCTGTGCGTATAATTGTACGTTTAAAACACGACTTTAATCGCTAAGTACATCTGTCATCTAGAAATACAAAACTACGTCCCAGTGCCGATAGCAAGGTGTTGGCACATTTTGCATTACCAAAAAAATGTTCAAATGTTTGTTAAGCTTATAGGACTTAACTACGAGGTCATCAGTCCCTAAATTTACAGACTACTTATCAACTACCTTATACTAAGGAGGCACAAATATCCATGCCCGAGGGGGGATTCGAACCCCCGACCGTACTGGCCGTGTAGACCGTGACTGGAGCGCCTCAGTCCCCTCGGCCACCGCGGCCGGCTTTTGCATTACCGATCACCGGTATAAAAAGATCAGCTTATAAACGTAATTATTTTAAATAATGTTCAAATGTTTGTTAAACTTAAGGGACTTAACTGTGGGGTGATCAGTCCCTAAACTTACAAACTACTTATGAACTAGCTTATACTAAAGACGGCACAAACATCCATGCCCGAGAGGGCATTCGAAACCCCGACCGCAGCGGCCATGTAGACCGTGACTGGCACGCCGCAGACCGCTCGGCCACTGCGGCCGGCGCAATTATTTTAAATTGAACTGATTGTTACTATAATAATTTACGCATATCCGCACGAAACGAGGTACATTTATGGTTTTAGATATGAATGCCCTTATGACAGCAAATATTGTACACTTATCCTAGTGAAGCATTTTTTAGAAAGCCAAAGCGTGCAGTTGATTATAGATAAAGGTATGTATTTTAATTGCATCTGTGATTTCTCTTTCATGTGCGATGAGAATAGTCGTAATTTAATTGTTTAGCCTACATTAAGCGAATGTGATTATTTGCTCGTCGACAAAACTGTACGTCACAAAGTTCGGCACAACTGCTTTAACGCCGCGGTGGAGTAGCCGAGCGATCTAAAGCGTCTCGCTGCGGAGCGCGCGGTTGCTCGCCGTGGAGGTTCGAGTCCTCCCTGGGGCATGGGTGTGTGTCCTTAGGTTAGTTTACCTAGGTTTAAGTAGTTTGTAAGCTACGGACTGATGACCACGCAGTTTGGTCCGATAGAATTACAAACATTTGAAACAAAAAACTGCTTTAACAAACGATTCGTCGGCTAACAGTCTGTAATATAAGTACTGGTCGACTTGCTCAACCCACGAATCAGTAGGCTGTTAATGCTTCGTGTTTGGTCCCTATGACAGCTGTAGCGAATTAATTTGCATGACTGCATTGTGATTTTTGCCGTTTAATAAGCAAATTCAAACCACAGCTCTTCCATTTCGTCAACCATGTGATACCTTGTTGTAGGGAACGTGATTGATTCCATGAAGCGTACAGTAGCGGCGACGCTTTCTCGCACAGAGGATAGGAGACTTCCAATAGTTCGTGGATGCCCTCATGAATGTTCCCTAGAGCGTATGTGAGCCGCCACTTGCCGGTCTCCGTACATCGGATTTCACCAGTGGTAGTTGCCGATGCATGCGGAGGACTATAGGTCACCGTGTCTTGACACACACTTGTAGTCTGGCTGTCTGTCGTTAGTTCCGCTGCACTTCCCCGCCTGCCCTTGTTTTGCGAGGCTGCGGTGCCTGCGACGAAACGTTCTCGACTTTACTCGCTTTCACCACTTATTGAAGACACTGTAGCACTTCTCTAACACCCAGCAAGAGTGCCAACTATTTATTCACAACCGATACAAAAGCGTTACAGCTTTTCACCTTTTACTGTCCTTCAAAGTAGTCACCAGCGTTGTTTAGAACCCATTACCAGCACTGTGGCAGGCGTAGTATACCGTTAGCAGAGCCTGTTCCGTTGATGGTGCGAATGGAGCGGTCTACTACCTGTCGAATCTCTGGAAGAGCCTTGAGGTGAATGCCGCGAAGTGGTTCCTGCATCTTCGGAATCAAATCAAAGTCACAAAGCCTTAAGTCCGGGGAGCATAGTGGATGGTACAGTACCTCCCAGTCCCATCGACCGAACGGAGGAGCCGCAACTAGCGCTTTATGCGCCCGCGCTTTGACGTGGTTTGCGCAGTGTTCTCGCTTCTTTTGCTAAGCTTGTCGTAGGTGACGCTCCAAAAACGGACAATAATACAGTGCATTGAGGGTATATCGTGGAGGAACGTAATGCGTTAGGATAACACCATCACAGTCGTACACGAGAACACCATAACTTTCACCACACTGGGGCTCTGACGCAATTTCAACTTTCGCGGCGACCCATAATGACGCCATTCGTTGGATTGGCGTTTCTGTATTGGCTTATAGGATGTGGCCCATGTCTCATCCAGGGTTACGATACGGCGTAAGAAAGTCTCTCCTTCACGCTCATAACGCTCCAAGTGCATCATTTCATGCGGAATCCATCGTGATACAATTTTTCGCTTGCCCACACATTCCTTCAGGATGCGAAGCACAGTCATATGCGCTAATCCGGTTTCGTGAGCGAGCTCAGGAATCGTCTAGCGTCGATAAAAATGCCCACTAACGCGGCAGCAGTTAAGAGACGCTTCGACGACGTGCCCGATGCATGTCTTTCACAGTTTGCCGACCTTCGTTTAAGGCTTGCTGACCTTTCTTGAAGGCCTTTAGCCAAAATGCCACTGTTCTGTACGGCAGTGTCGACTCCCCGCACACGTCTTGAAGACCTTGTGACACTGTCGCGTTGTACGACCTCTGGCACATTCAATTTTGATCTAACTCCGTTGTTCCTGTTTCGAAAACATGATGGCACTGTTACATTAGACCAATCACTGCCGCGGTGGAGTAGCCGAGCGGTCTAAAGCGCCTCGATGCGGAGCGCGCGGTTGCTCGCCGTGGAGGTTCGAGTCCTCCCTGGGGCATGGGTGTGAGTGTTGTCCTTAGGTTAGTCTACCTAGGTTTAAGTAGTTTGTAAGCTACGGACTGATGACCACGCAGTTTGGTCCGATAGATTTACAGACCTTTGACATTTTGACCAATCGCTCAGAAGTCACAAGTGACTGTTTCCCTCGGCTGTGCTCACGGCGTCGACGTGGGACGAGCGAGTCCATTTAAGGTAGGTATGTCAACGACGTGTGCTATCAGCGACAATAGTAGATTCCATAGCGTAGTGTATCCACAGCAGTGTTGCCACTATTTAAGTTCCAATTTTGTATTTATAGTAGGTAGGTGGTCATATGTTCCGGCTGATGAGTATACTTGCTGCAGCACTACTGAAACAGGTTAATACTTAGCCATGTTGGCCGTTCTGCCGGCGATTGCGTTATAATGAGGGTTTAATATATGTATCTCAGACATAGTAGCTGGTTGTGACATATTAATGTGTCCTTTATTAAAGCAGCTGTACTTGGCCACGTGCAGCGACTGTTTCGAGAAGAAGCCCTGGCGGAAGCACTTTTGTTACGCCATGTGATTTCCTTTCCTCTGATCAACTGACATGGGTGCCTGCAGTATTTCATGTACAACTGGCTGTTTCTACTCAGGGAGACCGTGTTCGGTTGGACTTCGTCGTGCGCCGGAACCTTGTGTGCTGAAGGCTGTGGGTATGTCCCGAACCTCACATCAGATGGGATGAACAGGGGTTATTGAATGTATAGAAAGAAGGGAAGCAGTAATTGTGTTGTCAGGGAGACGGTGAACATGTGCCACTAGGAAAAGCGGGAGGAGATATGTCAGCTGTCTTGTGAAGGACTACTTGTTCAGCTGCGACGAATTTACGAGGACAACACAACCCTCCCGCGTAAAGCACCCCGCTGACAGAGGTATTTAAATGACTGTTCTCCCCCATACTGAATGTGTCAATGGAATGGGAAGAAAGTCTAACAGTCGATAGAATGGGGCGTTTTACCTACTACGAATTAGAAAGTGACTGTATGTGGGTAATAAAATAGACCACAAAGAATCCATTGTCGCATTTGGATTGTTGACAATTTTAGCGTCTGCAAATGGTGTGGAAATGTGAGAGCGCAGAAATGAGCAGTATCAAAACCGAAAGGGCGTGTCATCTTCACGACGCTCTTTAAGTACAACAGTAGATCGTGCTCGGTACTGAAACGACAGAGTTACTACACCAACATGTAATCACGTTCTGAAAGCTTGACCGATGTTGCTCGGGTAGATATTTCATGGTTTCCGTGATTCAGTTCAGACGGATTGTACATCATTCAACGACGTTCAGCTCGATTACATGTTAGCTCTTAATTTATGGGAAGCTGTGACATTGGTCAGTGGCACTTGATGAGGTGAAAGAAAAATTATGAAATACACAAGCAATAAGGACCGCCCTCTCTGGCCGCCCTCCGCCCGGTTCAGGAGGATCCGTGTTAGGTTCCCGTTATCTGTTCTCTTTGTTGGTTTAGTAGCTGGATGTTCTCAAGAGGACAACGATGAGATGAGGAAAAAACGAGACGTAGGCTTGATTAGGATTCGATTGCTGGCTGTAACGGCTGAAGTGGTATACGATAAGCAGTGCACGTCCTACAATGATAGATCGTAACATGCACAGCTTCGTGGGAAGCATGGAAGAAGGTAAGGTAGATCAGAGTTTAAATTTTCGTCGACGACTTGGTAATTAGAGGCAGTTTTATGGTAAGAGCCGCGGTGGAGTAGCCGAGCGCTCTAAGGCGCCAAGCTGCGGAGCGCGCGGTTGCTTGCTGTCGGAGTTTCGAGTCCTCCCTGGGCATGGGCATGTTTGTTGTCCTTAGGTTAGTTTACCTCAGTTTAAGTAGTCTGTAAGCTACGGACTGATGATCACGCTGTTTGGTCCGATAGATGTTCAAATGTTTGTTAAGCTTAAGGGACTTAACTGCGGGGTCATGAGTCCCTAAACTATCAAACTACTTATGAACTACCTTACACTAAAGACGACACAAACATCAATTCCCGAGGGGGGATTCGAACGCGCGACCATAACAGCCGTGTAGACTGTGACTGGGGGTCCGATAGACTTACAAACATTTGAACATATTTGAATGAAATCGGTTGTGAGTTTGAAAGGAACCATCGCGCAGTTAGCCTGGAGCGATTTAGGAAAATGGCGGAAATTCTAAATCAGGATGGTCGGAGCCGGATACGAGCCGCAAAATGGTCAAATGTTTGTATAGCTTATGAGACTTAACTACGGGGTCATCAGTCCCTAAACTTACAAACTACTTATCAACTACCTTATACTAAAGACGGCAAAAATATCCATGCTCGAAGGGGGATTCGAACGCCCGACCGTAGTGGCCGTGCAGACCGTGACTGAAGCGCCTCAGTCCCCTCGGCCACCGCGGCCGGATGCGAACCGCTGTCCTTCAGATTGCAAGTCCAGTGTGTTAACAAATGCACCACCATGCTCGGCTTGTAAGAAGCTGTCGGCCATTGGGAAGAGGCTGAAGATGTATCTAAATGGGACGCAGGTGAGAGTGAAGCAGTTCTGAGCAGCTGAATGTGAGACTTCGAGGGGCATTTAAGGAGTCCTTCTCTCAGAGCTGTACGCGGGAACTAAAGAGGAAATAAGCGTAATGCGGGATATACTGGTATGTAGCAGAATGCGAATGGCAGAGCAGACGGTCGGCGATACGTTTGGGGCGCAGCAGACAGCTGGAGGCTGCGGGCCGCGCGGGTCGATAGGCAGGCCTGCGCAGCCGCCACTCACCCCATCTCTATAAGGGGGCCCACGAAAGTATAGGCGCCATCTAAAAGTCATTAACGAACGGAAACTGCCTGTACAAACTCGCCAGCATGCACGTCAAGTCGTGAAGTGTAAAATGTAGACCGCCCCAAGCGTCAGTATCTACATCTACATGGGATCCTCTGCAAATCACATTTAAGTGCCTGGCAGAGGGTTCATCGAACCACCGTTATACTATTTTATCTCCCATTTCATTCTCGAAAAGTGCGCGGGAAGAAAGAACACCAGAAACTCTCCGTTCGAGCTCTGATTTCTCGTATTTTATTCTGATGATCATTTCTATCTATGTAAGTGAAAGTCAACTATATATTTTCGCATTCGTATGAGAATGTTGGCGATTGGAGTTTCGTAAGTAGCCCACGCCGCAGCGATAAGCGCCGTTGTTGTAATGATTCCCATCCCAGATCATGTATCATTGCCGTGATGCTGTCTCCCCTGTATCGCGACAATACGAAACGAGCTGCCCTTCTTTGGACTCTTTCGATGTCCTCCGTCAAACTCACCTGATAAGGATCCCACACTGAGCAGCGATACTCCAAAAATGGACGAGCAAGCGTAGTGTATGCGGTTTCTTTTGTAGTTCTGTTGCATGTTTTAAGGGTTCTGCCAGTAAAACGCAGTCTCTGGTTCGCCTTTCCCACGACATTATCTACGTGTTCTTTCCAATTTAAGTCTGAAGAAATAGTAATTCCTAGGTATTTTGTGGGATTTACGGCCTTCAATTTTAATTGATTTATCTTGTAAACTAAGTTTAACGGATTTCTTTTCGTACTCATGTGGATGACTTCACACTTCCCATTATTTAGAGTCAACTGCCAATTTTTACACCATACTGATACCTTATTCAGATTGTTCTGCAGTTGGTTTTGATCTTCAGATGATTTTACTAGACGGTAAATGACGGCGTCATCTGCAAACAACCTAAGAGAGCTGCTTAGATTTTCCTCTGAATCGTTTATGTAAATAAGGAACAGCAGAGGACCAATAACACTACCCTGTGGAACGCCTGATATCACCTCTGTTTTAGTCGATACATTACCATCGATTAATACGAACTGTGTCCTCTCTGACAGGAAATCCCCTATCCGCAAATTTGGGCCGATATACCATAATCACGCAATTTGATTAAAATTATGCTTGCATTAAAAATCGTAGAGCCTTGTCCCTGATGTCCCACGTAGTTGATTATAATAGATCTCTTTTCATACACGCGTTATGCTCCCTCGCCCTCTGCCGCCAACAATTTTAACCAATAACTACCACTTCCAGATCTCAATTTTATGTTTTATGACTTAACTAGCTTAATTCCCACTGCTTCGCACGCGTAGTCTGGATGGTCTGCATTGATTATTTCTACTTATAAATTTTCATAGATTTATCTTTAAAAATGCCTTACTAATGAAGTATTTTGATGCAACTTGCAACCCTCTATTGCACCATTGATGGCAGAATTTAAAATATCCCGAAACACTTTTTTCTAAATTATAACCATGCTTCCAAATCCAAATTTTCGCATTTCTAACATCAACATAGTCTTAGTAAGGTTTTCCCTTATTTCATCCGCTTAATGCTCGAATTTCCAAAAATATCTAAACACGTGTTTTTAAAATACCAATCAAACATCTAAATCCGAAGTTTTGTGTTTCTTGCTTCAAAATTGCCTTAATACCAACATACTTTAAAAAAAAAAAAAAAGCGTATTTCACCCCCTTAGGGATGGGAATATCGAAAAAGCGCTGATATCTACAGTGTAACATAAACAACATCTACAAATTTAAAGTTTCTATCGTCTGTAGATTCACTTGTCAGTGCCGTTTTCTGTCTTTTAAAAACGGATGGAGTACACGAAATTTCTTTCTTACGCATTGCCATCTTTCTTGGTACGTTCACTTTTAAAACTGCAATACGCACTTATTTTCTTTCATTCGTACGCTTGTTACAGAAAGACAACTGAAGAATGTGCATCACGTGTATTGCTGTACGTAACCTCTTTGCTACTTTCATTCAAAAGCCAACGCTGATCTTCACTCAGAATTTTATGTAAGATGACGAATTTCAAGTACTATTATCTCTCACCCTGCTATAGCTATCGACACGGAACTGCTGTGGTGTACAACGGGAGACTTTGTACTACAACAACACAGACATATCGTTCTCCTCCATCGTGTAGTTTTTGCTGAGGAGCAAAATATTGACACCCACACGTAGAATTTTATATAAGTCGGTAACTTTCAAAAATGTTCAAATGTTTGTAAATCTATCGGACGAAACTGCGTGGTCATCAGTCCGTAGCTTACAAACAACTTAAAGCTAGGTAAACTAACCTAAGGACAAACACACACACCCATGCCCCAGGGAGGACTCGAACCTCCACAGCGAGCAACCGCGCGCTCCGCAGCGAGACGCCTTAGACCGCTAGGCTACTCCACCGCGGCCGGTAACTTTCAACTCCCATATCTTCCACCCCATTATCGGTATCTACCCTCTACCACCATAATGCACAATGGGAAACTGATACCTACTACCACATACAAGCACTATTCTATCGTGTAGTATTCGCTGCAGAGTGAAATATAGCCATAAACACATAAAGTCTGTATATTAAGATGTGAATACTGAGGAGTAGCTTAAGGCATTTCCCACTCTTTAATGATTTTTAGGTAGCAAGTATGTGACTGCACTTTGGACCGATTTACTTTTCAAAATTTAGTCTTATTCTTCACAACACTGCAGTCTAATTTTTTTTTATAAGACACTTTATTGTATCAATTTGTTGTATATTACTTGAGGAATCCTATTTAATAATGCTAAATCGATCGTGACTTTATAAAACTAAAAGTATGTTGCAGCCAGTGTGGAGGTTGAGTTCTGGTCTCGTATTCGGGAGGACGGTGGTTCAAATCCACCTCCGGCCATCCAGATTTATGTTTTCCGTGATTTCCCTAAATCAATACAGGCAAATGCCGGGATGGTTCCTTTCTAACGGCACGGCGGCACGGCTGATTTCCTTCTCCGTCCTTACCCGTCCCCACCAAAAAAAAAAACAAAAGCCGAGCGAGAGCTCCGTCTCAAATGACCACGCTGTCGACGGGACGTTAAACCCCCAAGCTTCCTTACTTATTTCATTAAAATGTTGAAATTTGGCTGCAGGTAAACGAATTTCAAGATAAAGACCCCTTAAATTGCTCAGCATCTGACGTTTCATACTGGAGAGAGATGGGGGTAGCTCTGCTTGAAGTTGAGGCTGGAGGCGTCGTTTCCCCAGAGACGCCGAGTTCCGCCTCCGGATAGCCGTGTGGCGAGCGCGTCTACAGGCCAGGCGGCAGGCGCAGCACACACGGGAGGCTGCCAGCACTCGTGTGCGCCGCTGCTTCGCCTCTGCCGTGTTTTCAGGTAGATCCCTACCACCTGCAGCAACGGCTCTTTAATCACTTCGTCCCACAGTTTCAAGCTTCTCATTACTTAACGAAACAGTTAATTTCTTAAGTATTTGCGATAACTGCATAAAACCATCTTAGTTGAAGATGCAAAACCCAAATTCCGTTGGTTGCCTTAAGAACTAACAAATTTTGAAATTATGTTTAAAGTTTTGGAAATGAATTTTTAAGTCTGCAGCGAAGATTGTGTTGTTATAAAAGTTTTGTATCTAATATATAAAGCAGAGTGTCCGTATATTTGTACGTGTTGCATACAAATCTACAGTTTTGTTCCAATCTATATGAAATTTTGTACATGTAAGCTTTAATTCATGAGGACGGTTGCCGTAAGTGTAAGAATCACATACGATATGTAGTTCACGAGATATGACATCATAAACAATGATATGCGCGAAAAACGGCTGCATTTTGCGAAAATGCTGCTCATTTTCTTCTAAATCATTCGACCGATTTCAACCAAATTTGGTACACATATTCCTTACCGTGGATAACAATTGCTGCATGGTTAAGAATCACATACGGCGCTTGGTTCAAAAGATATTACGTCATAACCAATAGAAATTGCAAAAAATGTCTTCTAATGCCGCGAGACTTTCGAAATACACTGTATGAGAATGACAGTAGTTAGCGACTTGCAACAAACTTTAAACATAATTTCAAATCTTTATCAACCTTTTTCTCGCTAGCAACCATAATAAAATGATGAAAGGAAAAAAGTTTCTCGCTTACTACTTTTCCGCTGTTTATGGAGTAAAACTGCGGCTCTCCGTATGACGTTACAATTTATAATTTGAACACTACAAATTGTAGCCACAGGAAATTTTACAGACAGTATACAAATATATAGTTGAATGTAGCTTCTAAATTGTACCACATGCCGACACATAGTTCACGAGATATGACTACGTAAACAGTAACGTACCGCTGTCCATGGACTAAGACTACGGCGTTCGGTATGACGTTACAATTTATAATTTCTACACTACAATTGTAGCCGCAGGAAATTTTACAGACAGTATACACACGTATAGTTGAATGTAACTTCTAAATTGTAACACAGTACGACACGTAGTTCATGAGATATGAGCACATAAACAGTGACGTTCATGGAAAACCGCCCCATCACGCACCAAGTTTTAATCTACTAATTCTTTACTATTAATTGCATTCCCAAGAGATTTTACAGACATACAGCCCTTGTATAAATGACTATCCACTTGACAAGTGGCAGGAATAGATACCCGGGCCACGCCGGGTTTTCAGGTAGTTGAGTATAAGTGTGAGAACGTGTCGTGACCTAATCACGGCGGAGGACTCGCCTTTGACTGACGCTCTGACACACAGTTCTGAATTATAAGCAACTGATCGGTTACAGTTTGCTGGATACAGGTAAATGGTCTCATTATGAAACAGTGGAGGAGTGTAGTGGCACGGCTTGAGATGTCGCTTTTCGAGTGGCGGAGGTGTGGCGGCCCGGGTGTTAATCTCCACGCTGGGTAACGACGTGAGCTGTTGTGGTGGCCACCCTGAGGGTAATTACTGAGGCGGCTGGCGAATACAGGCTGCTCCGCCTGTTGTGCCTCAGTAACGCTGAGGGCAGTTGCTATGCAGCAGTACGTGCACGCAGACAGTTGGGGTACACGCCTGACCACTGTCTCGGGGGCGATGGCTGTGTGGCAGCGGGCCGCTGCGGACTGCGGTCGGCTGTGGGCCGCTTCAGGCGCGCTGTGGCCAAATCCGTCGCTGTTTCAAAATGTTCAAATGTTTCTAAATCTTAAGATTGCCTGATATATAGGATACCAGATGATGGTGACACAGTGCACCGAAACCGGTCGTCATTTAATAAATTATTAATGTGCGATCTTGCCTTTTTATTTTGAAATCTATCGGACTGAAGTGCGTGGTCATCAGTCCGTAGCTTACAAACTACTTAAACTAAGGTACATCTACATACATCTACATCTACATACATACTCCGCAATTCACCGTAAGGTGCGTGGCGGAGGGTACACTGTACCACTACTAGGCATTTCCTTTTCTATTCCACTCCCAAATTGAACGAGGAAAAAAAGAATGCCTATATGCCTCCGTACGAGCCCTAATTTCTCTTATCTTGTCTTTGTGATCTTTACGCGAAATGTAAGTAGGCGGCAGCAAGATCGTACTACACTCAGCTTCAAATTCCGGCCCTCTAAATTTACTTAACAGAAATTCACGAAAAGAACGTCGTCTTTATTCCAGCGATCCCCAATTGAGTTGCCTGAGCATTTCCGTGTCACTCGTGCATTGGTCTAACCTACCGGTAACAAATCTAGCTGCTCGCCTCTGAACCGCCTCTGTCTTCCTTCAAACCGATCTGCTGCGGGTCCCAAATACTTGAGCAATACTCAAGACGTGGTCGTACAAGCGTTTTATACGCGGTCTCCTTTACAGGTGAAGTACATCTTCCCAAAATTCTCCCAATAAACCGAAGCCGGCTGTCTGCCTTACTCACAACTGTCCTTACATGCTCGTTCCATTTCATATCGCTCTGCAATGTTACGCCTAGATATTTGAACGACGCGACCGCATCAAGAAGCTCACTACTGATGCTGTATTCCAACGTTATAGCATTGTTTTTTGTACTCATGCGCATCAACTTACATTTTTCTACATTGAGAGTTAGCTGCCATTCTTCGCACCAATTACAAATTTTATCTAAGTCAACCTGTATGCTATTACAGTCAGTTACAGACGACACCCTCCCATACACCACAGCATCATCAGCAAACAGCCGCAAATTACAACTTACTCTGTCCATCAGATCATTTATATAGATAGAAAATAATAGCGGTCCTATCACACTCCCCTGGGGCACGCCTGACGATACACTCGTCTCTGATGAACACTCGCCGTCGAGAACAACGTACTGCGTTCTATTACTTAGGAAGTAAGTAAACTAACCTAAGGACAACACATGCACACCGATGCCCCAGGGAGGACTCGAACCTCCGACGGTGAGTAACCGCGCGCTACGCAGCGAGGCGCCTTAGAGCGCTCGGCTACTCCACCGCGGCGTCGCTGTTTCGGGTTCTCTCGTGCTATTCAATTGAGAACTGTCAACAATTGAAGGAGAGCTAGAGCTGCCTACTCGTAAGGTGATCGCTGATACCTGCAGGCTGCTAGACGATCACAGCTCTATACACGGGACTCGTTTACTTTCGCAGTCGTTTGCGCTTAGCCGTTGAAAGCTGGGGAAAGTGCTAATACGTCCTCTGGGCTGTAGTTTCCCGTGCATCTGAATGTCGACGTAACAGCTTCTGAAACAATGTGTCACACAGATTCATTGAGCGGTATACCTGTATGCAGCTTCGGTCAGCAAAACCTGTTACGACACAGTTGGAACTTACGAAGTTATAGAATATAATTTCCATTATACACATAAAGTTTTCTGAAAGTAGCTAAGTGCTCTCCATCTTATACAGGGTGAATCACCTAACACTTGCACCGCAAATATTTCGGAAACGAAAAGTGCGATTCATGTGCGGCTTTCACAGAATGGACTGGCACTCAGGGGCTCGTATTTTTAGCAAAAAAAAAAAAAAAAAAAAAAAAAAACAACAAAAAAAAAACAAAAACAAAAAAAAACAAAAAACAAAAAAATTCAAATGTTTGTAGAGCTTATGGGACTTAACTACGGGGTCATCACTCCCTAAACTTACAAACTACTTATGAACTAGCTTATACTAAAGACGGCACAAACATCCATGCCCGAGGGGCGATTCCAACCCCTGATCGCAACGGCCGTGCAGAACGTGACTGGTACGCCGCAGACCGCTCGGCCACTGCGGCCGGCTTTAGGCAACAGACAGATTGTAATATTACACAGAAAGTGTATTTTTATGCAAACATACAGTTTTTTTAAATGGAACAATGCCTTTACCCATTAACAAACAAACGGAGGGTGCACTAGAATATCAGTAGTGTTTGTTACAGGATTCTAGTGCAAGTCGTTTACGAGATACCGTCTTTTGAATCGTTCCCACACCAACATTTGCGTATGCCTATCAACCCGCATAGTTGCTAGGTACGATTATGTTACGTTTGCTTACAGCGTGCTTGTGTGTTCCTTGAGTGCACTGCGGCTCGGTAGTCACTTAGCGTGTAACAATTCAAGCGGTAGGTCGCGAGTTTACGACGGGTTTTACCAATGCAGAAAAAGCCGACATGCTCATGGAGTATGGGGAGTGTTGGAACAATGCCGTTCGTTCTGTAGGTAGACTTTACGGCAGGTTACTCCAGATGTATTATGTATCTTGTTTAGTGATCAAGCCACATTTACCAATCATGACGAGGTAAACCGCAGAAACATGCACTATTGGTCTGCCTACAATCCCTCTTGGCTTCGACAGGTGGACCGTCAGCGTCCATGGAGTGTAAACATGTTGTGTGGGACAGTTGGGATAGTGCACCAGCATTTCATAGGTCCGTATTTCATAGACAGGACACTGACCGCGCACAAGTATCGCAGCCTTCTAACAGAACATCTTCCACGGATGCTAGAAGACGTTCCTCTGCAGACTAGGAGGAATCTATGGTACCAACATGATGGCTTCCCAGCCCATAGTGTACGAATTACTACAGCATTTCTTCATGAATTGTTCCGAAATCGATGGATTGGACGCAGAGGACCTGTACCTTGGCCCGCTCGTTCCCCGAATTTTACGCCTGTAGACATTTTTCTGTGGGGAAAGCTGAAAGATGTTGTCTACAAGGACATACCAACCACACCCGATGATATGCAACGACGTATTACTGCAGCCTGCTCGGACATAACCGCTGAAATGTTAGCACGTGTATAGCAGTCTTTCCATACCAGACTGACAGCGAGTATTTCTGCTGCCGGTGGTCACTTTGAACTCAACCTGTGATGGTCATTTGTCGCGTTACTGGTTATAACCCACGTAACTAGTATATGCACTTGTTTCGTTCTTTAGTGTGTGTTACCACATGTATTGCACAAGTGTAGGTGTGGGAACGTTTCCAAAGACGATATCTCGTAAACGACTTGCACTAGAATCCTGCAAATATAATCCTTAAGAACACGTAGAAAAGAAACGGCTTTTAATTAAATTGCGTGGTTACGGTATATCGCCCTAAATTTGCGATTATATAGGGGATTTCCTGTCAGAGAGGACACAGTTCGTAGTAATCGATGGTAAGGTATCGCCTAAAACAGAGGTGATATCGGGCGTTCCACAGGGTAGTGTTACTGGTATTCTGCTGTTCCTTATTTACATAAACGATTTAGGGGAAAATCTAAGTAGCTCTCTTAGGTTGTTTGCAGATGACGCCGTCATTTACCGTCTAGTAGAATCATCTGAAGGTCAAAACCAACTGCAGAACGATCCGAATAAGATATCAGTATGGTGTAAAATTTGGCAATAGACCCTAAATAATGAGAAGTGTGAAGTCATCCACATGAGTACGAAAGGAAATCCGTTACACTTTGTTTACAAGATAAATCAATCAAATGTGAAGGCCGTAAACTCCACAAAATACCTAGGAATTACTATTAGTTCAGACTTAAATTGGAAAGAACACGTTGATAATGTCGTGGGAAAGGCGAACCAGAGACTGTGTTTTATTGGCAGAACCCTTAAAAGATGCAACACAACTACAAAAGGAACTGCATACAGCACGGTTGTCCTCCCATTTTTGGTGTGTTTCTGTCCAGTGTGGGATCCTTATCAGATGGGTTTGACGGAGGACATCGAAAGGGTCCAAAGAAGGGCAGCTCGTTTCGTATTGTCACGATACAGGGGAGACAGCGTTACGGAAATGATACAGGATCTGGGATGGGAATCAAAAAATGTTCAAATGTTTGTAGAGCTTAAGGGACTTAACTACGGGGTCATCAGTCCCTAAACTTACAAACTACTTATGAACTAGCTGCAACTAAGTACGGCACAAATATCCATGCCTGAGGGGGGGATTCGAACCGTTGTGGCCGTGCATACCGTGACTAAAGCGCCTCAGTCCGCTCGTCCACCGCGGCCGGCTGGGATGGGAATCATTACAACAACGCCGCCTATCGCTGCGGCGTGGGCTACTTACGAAACTACAATCGCCAACATTCTCCTCCGAATGCGAAAATGTATTGTTGACTCCCATTTACGTAGGTAGAAATGATCATCAGAATAAAATACGAGAAATCAGTGTTCGATCGGAGAGATTCAGGTGTTCTTTCTTCCCGCACGCTATTCCAGATTGGAATGAGAGATAAATAGTATAACGGTGGTTCGATGAACCCTGTGGTAGGCACTTCAATGTGATTTGCAGAGTATCTCACGTATATGTAGATGTAGGAGAAACACTACTGATATTCTAGTGGACCCTACTTTTAGTTTCTTAATGTCTACAGGCATTGTTCCAATAAAAAAAAACTGCATGTTTGTATAAAAATACACTTTCTAAGTAGTATTACAATATGTTTGTTGGCTAAAAGTACGCGCCCCTGACTACCGATCCATTCTGTGAAAACCGCACGTCAATCGCACTTTCCGCTCCCGCAATCTTTGAGGTACACGTGTTGGGTGATTCACCCTGTGATGGCGAGAGCGTTGTTAACTTTTAAATTGCCTGTGAGAATTAAGGTAGAATTAAAGCCGTTGCCTTCCTGCCACCCGGTCTTCCTGCTAGCTCTTCCCTCACTTGAGCCTTTCTGGGCGTCATTTGCGTGCGTCGGCGACCGCCGCGCCGGCCGCTACAGCGGGTGCGGGCCTCTCCGCATTCCGGGCCCTCGCTGGGCGCTGGTGGTATATCGGTGCTGCCTTGGCTCACCTGGGCTCTGCTCCGCCTATTTATAGCGCCAGCACTCGGCGCCCGGCCCGTTTCGCAACTGGCCGCTCGTGCAGCCCAGCACTCCACCGTGCGGTGGTTTTAATCCAGATAATCTGCATAGCCCACCTCCATTCCAAAATGAAGTGAAATCCGTCGAAGTGTTTGTGTGAGGAAGTCAGTGTTACATGAATATTCACACACTACCTGCACAGGCCCACCTGCTGCTCCTACTTTTCCAACACTTCCTCCTGCCGTATCCACTCGGTCATCGCGACCCTCTCCACGCCGTCTCTTCACGTCCTCCTTCCCACCTCTCTGCCCCTCTCCGCCGCCATTCTCTGTCCACGTCCCGCTCCTCTTCTCTCTCTCTCTCTCTCTCTGTCTTTCTCTCTCCCCCCACCTCCTCTTCCAGTCCATATGAATAATTACGTATGCTTTCTCTGCCAACGTTCGTGTCGTCGTTGGAACGGACTCGCACTTTATTGCACAGGTAGCTGTCAGAATGTAAAAACATCCACTAAAACACACATACATGTATTTAATTATATATTTGTGACGATGTTACAGTGTTCATTTAATGAAATAAATCATAATTTGCAATCAGTTATGGTTTCGCTGTACTAGGTTTAGATGGAATACCAAAGAGCGGCGAATGAAAATTTGTGCCCGGCCGGGATCCGAACCTGGGATGTCCTGCTTTCTAGGCAGACGCGTTGACCACTCTGTGATAATAGGAAAGTGACAGCGTGGCCAATGGAGATTTGTGTGTGGCGGGAGACGTGCAGGGAAGAGTCCTCTGCAGTCGGGCTGGTCACTGTGTCCTCGGTGGTAGAGTGGTCAACGCGTCTGCCTAGTAAGCAGGAGATCCCGAGTTCGAATCCCGGCCGGGCACAAATTTTCATTCGCCGCACTTTGGTATTACACCTAAACCTAGTACAGTGAAGCCATAAGTGATCGCAAATTGCGATTTATTTCATTACACATGTACCAAATTCTATAATCATATAGTACCCTCCGCCATGCTCCATACCAAATCTTATGTAAACAGTATTGTTTCTCTTGGTTTCAACGTCAAATGTTCGAAATTCATTAATCATTTATTGTATGACGTTTTATTTGAAGAAATAAAAACTACCACGATTAATGTATAGTGCGTATATACTGAGAAAAATACTTAAAATTATTATACACGTCTCATAGTTTGTCAGCTATACAGTGCTTCCATGATGTACCCGATGCAGTAAATGTCACTATCATGGCTCTAATCTTTCTGGAAAGTAAGTCATAATGCAACAGTAGTAAGTGACTACATTTACATGAAAAAGGAGGCATACTAAAGTAAACAACCACACATGTCCGGAGTAACTCATTGCAGCTGTCGAACTGATTCAGTAGCACTCTGCAATTTATAATTTCTAGGACGAGCTACTAGCATATGTAACACTATGTATACAAGCAGCTACAAATGAATTTGTGGTAAAATGTTGATCAGTTTGAGAGATAATGAAAAAATAAGGTACGTAGCTGATCACCTACACAACACGTGAGCGGAGCCGTGGGTTGAAGCTAGTAAAATATATATGTCAACACGACATGTTTCGGGGCGACATTATCCCATTGTCACGTTCTGTAAAACAAGGAAACGTAGAATAATAAGGGCACTATATACAAACGTCTGTACCACAAATATTCGAATGAAACTAACCTCCTACCTACCATAAAACTTATCTGCTGCTAGGAAGCATTTTTAAACACAATAGCTGTGTATGTAAATTTTCAAAAATACAACTTTGCGCAGTACCACATGTTTCTCAGATGGGAGGAAGTTGTGAACTAACGAACAGCTGATCCAACCTCAAAGATTGTCCTTATACTTAACCGCTGTTATTGGTGGCCAAAGATATTCTAGTCAAGATACCTAACATTTATTCATAAAATCAGTCACTAAATTAAAGGTGTTGTAACGGAACTACGTTCTAAATTTTTCAGTGAAGTTAAAAGCAAGAAGTCGATATTTAATACATGCACACACATCAGTGCTTCTGAAGGAGGAGGTTGTTAAAATGTGTCCAGTAGTGGTTTTAGATAGTTCTGTCTTTTCGTTGAGCATGCTGTTGGAATCCTCTCTCAACGCACAAAAGATCTGAATTTCTTCGAGATTTGATAATAACCAACCTTTGTCTTCATAGTGCATGTTTTTCAAACTATCATTTATGGAGCCCAACGAATGTCGTTCGATTTTTAGGTGTTTTGCCACTACAAATGAGCCATTCTCTCTATTACTGTTACAATTTTTGACAATGTACATACACAGGTATTGTGTTTAACGATGCTTCCTAACAGCAGATACGTTTTATGGCAGGTAGGAGGTTAGTTTCATTGGAATATTTGTGGTAGAGTGGTTTGTATGTAGTGCTCTTATTATTCTACGTTCCCTTGTTTTACAGGACTTGATAATGGGATAATGTCGACGCGAAACATGTCGTATGACGTATATATTTTATTACTGACAACTGGTGCGTGAATTACAATCATAATTGCGAAACAGTTGTGTGATGGCGTCAGAAGATGCTGTACATGAGAGGAATGTGACTGTTGAAAAACTATGTGGAAAAATTAAATTTATCGTAGTTGTAATCAGTATATTGTCTAACGGCTGACAATGTGCATATGCACGTTAAACGAAAATATCAGTCGCGGGCTTTGAGAAGGTGCATGATACTGCGGTACGTGAGTGTATCTGGCTATTAATTGCTATGTAGCTGTACTGAGAGCCTTGGGACTGTTGAGGCACTTGGAAGTGCCTGTGTGAATGGCTGTGGCAGCGGCGAGGCGGTGTTTTGCTGGCCGAGACAGCGAGGACGCGCCGAGAGAGAGAGAGAGAGAGAGAGAGAGGGGGGGGGGGATAGTCGGTGTTTTTGCGACCCGTGTCTGGCATCTCCTGCGGCCGGTACACGACCGGGCGCAAGAACAGGCGGCAGAGGGCCTTGCGCGCCTCACCGCACACACGACGACACCCACACAGGCCAGAGTGTCTTTCTACTCGGGGTTATAATCCGGCAAACAAAGGCCCATCGCGTTATCTCTCTGACGCCATAAAAGGGTTCTACCCAAGGTCCAATTAATTCTCGACGTCTTGTCTCCTATTGTGTGACTGCCAATCGAAACACGTTGTTATTGTTTATTCTGTCATTGATTAAAGTATCTATATGTCCAGCAATTCGTCAAATAAGAGGAGTTTGTTTAGCTTTTTAATGCTCGAAAATTGAAACTTGCAGAAAGTAGAGTGTCGTGCACGAAGATGGGAGACAGATGTCAAATGGTCAATAGCGGATGAAGAAACGTACACGACAAAACCGACGTCAATATTTGCCGTTCAGCATAGATAATTTGCGTTATCAAAGGAAGATCGGAATCGTGCAAAGTTGATGCGTAACCGGAATTTCTTTAAATGCGTTTAGATGGAACGTTTCGGCTGGCGGCTGGTGGAAAACTTGTGAATGATCAGTTCCTCGACACCTACACGACTGCTTGCTCACCGCAGTAATTTTAATCACAAGGAAGATAATGTCAAACTGAGCTGCATCTAGTTTTCAGCACTAAACAAGATGTGCAGCAATCTTCCATCTCTGGGAGCTGCAACAGCGGACGATACCAACCGACCACGGTGCATTGCTCTTGATTTGTCAAAACATGACATCAAATTTCTGATCGGTAGGACGCCGGAATGGGATTTTACTTCAGGACGTGCATGTAATCAAGACCTCCCCCCTCCCCCACAGCATCTTTCCCTCAAACGGAAATTGTCCTTCGTAAAAGCGAAGGAAACGTAGTATTTCGACAATTCATTGACCACGGCTTAATAACCAGGAAAATTTTAAACAACGGGAAGAGTCGCGCGCAAGCAGGAAGAGCAAACTGCAGCACAGGAAGGAAGCTTTTCTCAAGTTTAAGGAAATGGGATGCGACAAACACTGAATAGGACACGTTTCTATAACTTCAGATTGGGAACACAGCTCTGATTAGCTGCGGTAATGATTACATCCACATATAAACAATTAAGTGGACTGTCGAAGTGTCAAATGAAGCAGCGTGACACTGGATAGTGGTTACGGTAGGCATACGTGAGGTGCTTGCACAAGGAAGGAGCAGTTGATGCTATGTGAAAGAGGAACGGAAAGCAGGAGATAAAAACGGTAGCGAAAGCTCTGGATGGGGCCGTATACCAGAAATAACAGCAGGCGAGTGTGTACGGCGCCTGGCGCCTCACGCCACCCCCTCATCCGTCTCCTCACCCTGTCTGCAGGCGGCGGCTGAATCATCCGGCTGCAATATACAGCGGCTACTTCGTGCCGAGGGCGCTAGTCCCTCGTGTCACAAAGAGTGTGTTGTGCAGCCTATGTTCACACGCGACCAGTTTAGAAAACAATATACGAGGCTCGTCCAGCAGATAAGTTCCGTTTGGTTATACATAACGAACGGGTACAGATACAGAAAAAATATTAATTGTACAAAAATCTACAACTGTTAAACTACTTTTCTACATAGCTTCCGAAATTTTGTAGGCAATTGTCATAGCATGGCACAAGGTTTTGTGTGCCTTTTTCATAGAATGTTGCCGCCTGTGTATTCAACCATGTGGTAACATGTTCTTTCAGCTCGTCATCATCGTTGAAGTGTTGGCCAACAAGGACAGATTTTAGGTGTAAGAAGAGGATTACTGTCAAAAGATTTTTTTTCTCACGATAATGCCTGACTTCACACACCGAATGTGACCAAACAATTCTCACGGAAATTTCAATGGGACCTGTTTGATCATCCTCCATACAGCTCGGACCTCTCTCCTAGCGACTTTCATCTCTTCTTACACCTAAAATCTGCCCTCGGTGGTCAACACTTCAAAGATGATAAACAGCTGTTACCACATGGTTAAATACACAGGCGGCAACCTCCTGTGAAGGATGCATGCAAAAACGTTTGGCACGCTATGACAAGTGCCTACAAAATTTCGGCAGTTATGTGGAAAAGTAGTTTAAGAGTTGTAGAATTTTGTGCAATAAAAATTTCTTCTGTATCTGTGTACAATTTCATTTTATTACCAAACGGAACTTGCTTTCTGGACGCGCCTCGTACTTTCACTGTTATTTAACAGATCCAGCATTAAGAGTCACATATTACTATAGTTTTGTGTGTTTATGAAAGATTCTTACCTTTTTTACATCTTTCAGATAAACTCTCAGGAGCGGTCATCAAATTGTAAAGAACCATAACTGGGCAGGGCCGGCCGCGGTGGCCGAGGGGACTGAGGCGCTCCCGTCACGGTCTGCACGGCCACTACGGTCGGCGGTTCGAATCCCCGCTCGGGCATGGATATTTGTGCCGTCCTTAGTGTTAGCTAGGTCGTAAGTAATTTGTAAGTTTAGGGACTGATGACGCCGTAGTTAAATCCCATAAGATATACAAACATTGGAATATTTCAACTGGGCAGGTAAAAGTATCACCATCAGCGATATAGCGCTGTAGCTGCCGCGAGCCTACATAAATGTTTTCTCCTCCGTTTTATTCTGTTTTGTGAAGTTCAGGTGTTCGTTTTCCCATTCATATTAAATACAGAATAGAAAACAATTTATTTTTCCGTCACAGTTGCACTATTTAGGAGTTGGTAACTAGTTTCGGACTTAATCGTCCATTTTCAAATCGTTGGCCTTATTGCAACCGTAATAATACACTGCATGAACCAAATGATTGATAAAATCTGTACATTTTCCACTGTTAATATATAATTACATTAACATTTAAAATCGGTTAAAACAGATTATGCATCCACAGGCCTCCAACGCATTAATGTAATTATGTATAACAGTGGATAATGTACAGATATTATGTCATTTGGATCATGCAGTGTATTATTACGGTTGGAATAAGGCCAACGGTTTGAAAATGGACGATTAAGTCCGAAACTAATTACCAACTCCTAAATAGTGCAACTGTGACGGAAAAATAAATCGTTTTCAATATATTACCATTTGCTGATACTGCACTATCTTTACGATGAATTTTCATAAATACACAATTATCTTTTATGCCATACCATTTAGATGTGTTATGAGTAAGTAATCTTTATTGATAAGGCGTCTGTTCTTTTCGTACATGTATATATGACTCCAACAGGCAATTGACTGTTTCAATGCGGACGCATTAATACGCTTGGTCCCTTGAGGCAATCCAGTATAGTCTGCGAGTTAAGTGGAATCAAATGGACAGGGGCACTACAATCGTAGAGAAGCGTATCTGGTCAGCCTAATTGGTTAAGGCGACCGCTGGCCCGAAGCGGAAAATCCGGATTCGAATCCCGGTCCAGCACAAATTTTCATCTATGCCGTTGGATTTGTATCACTGCTCGGAAACTGTCGAAATGTTTAAATATTTCGAGGTCGTTTAGTAATCTTTGTTATAAGATGAGGCAGTTGAGTGTGACTGAACTCTCCATTATGGAAGTGCGGCGCGTGTTCATGGCAGCGTTAGTGTGTCTCAAACCTCGAAAACGACGTGCTAAAAGGCTTAAATCCAACTGCGAAACGTGGTCACTAACGGCAAACTTCTGTGGCCTGTGGCATTAAACTGAATGCAAAAAGACGTGGTTGTACTATACTTACCGTCGGATCAATACGTCAGCAACATTAACATGACAGCAGCAGGACTGTGAGTGTATGTGAATAAATTGTGGCCTGTTTCATCAGGTAAATAGAATACTACACTATCGTGAAATCTGCGAAATGAGACAAGAAAGTCGAAAAGTGATTGCACTGATAAGGTAGAATCTTCAAAGAAAGCAGCATACGCTAAACATCAACAAGATGATAGGACGTGTCTTAAGACATCGGGAACTAACCTCCGTGGTGCTGGAGCAAAAAGGGTAAAAATGCACGCGAAGACAAAGATCGGAATACAACCGGCAAATAAGTAAGGACGTCGGGTACAACTGCTTCCCCGAAATGAAGACGTCAACTGAGAAGAGGACTTCGTGACAGTGAATAATAATAATAATAATAATAATAATAATAATAATAATAATAATAATCCTTTGTGATAATCATTCACGTTGTGTACGCCTTGGACACATAATTCTACATTATTTACTTTTCCACGGGAAAACCATGACTCCAATTGTCGTAACTTTGCCTGAAACAAATGCGAATTCACAGAATAGCAGCCTCATCAATCGTTGACCTTGTGGAACATTCGTATCCAATAGCGATATGAGACTCAGCCATTCTGATGACTGTTTGAGAAAGCAAGCAACCCAGAGCTAGTTGAAAGTTGATTATGTAACACTTCCAGGGTTAACAAAATTTTTCCTTAGAATACTTCATGCAGTCATAGACCGACTTTAAAATTTTGAAATGCTGTCATAATATCCTCATTAATTACTACAATCTTATATCAAAAGTCTAACAGGCTAAGTCAAATATTGCAGTTAGAAACTCTGTATATCTCTCGAGACAGTGTAACTAACGGAATGCTATGTTCACTCAGTATTTGAATTAGGGTGTAGTTAGTGAGTTACAAGAAACTTAAAATATAGTTTAAAACGTTTACGGACTTTTCTGCCTTAAATATTTCTACGAAATGAAAATAAAGTTTATCGCTTACTAAATGTTTCCCGTTAATCGAATAAAATTGAACCTTCAGGGGACAACATTGTAACTTCCTCCTCTTTTACTGCTAACTCTATTCCCAGCTCATTGTACAGACATACAGCAGTCAGTACAGCCACCAAGTTATATCGTTGTGCGGCATACAGCTCAGGAGCCATAAAGATCCATACATGTTACATTAGATTCAACGTAATTAACAAAACGTTCAAATATTTGTAGAGCTTATATGACGTAACTACGGGGTCATCAGTCCCTAAAGATACAAAGTACTTATGAACTAGCTTATACTAAAGACGGCACAAACATCCATGCCCCAGGAGGGATTCGAACCCCCGACGGGGAACGGCCTCCGCACATCGAAGAAGAGCGCCTCAATGCGCTCGGGCGCTCCACCGCGCAAGTATTATTACACAATGCACCAAAATAATAAATAAATAAATAACAGAATAAATAAAAAAAACACACAGACACACACACACACACTGCAAATTTAATAGTTTCTTTCATTTACTTTCTTAGAGTTTTGCACGTGATGTTAATAATAGAAACGCAGCTATTCAAAAGCATTTAATACAAATTACCAAACCTCTAGGCTACAACTTTAGCGTAATAGATATTTCTGAATGTAAAGTGGAGAATGTTGCTACCCGCCATTCTAAGGCGTGTGCGCTGTCATGAAGACTTAATCTGATCGTTTGCGAGCTGCAGGAAGAGCAGTGTTCACAGCTGACGTCAGACGTGCAACGTATTTGGTTTTCCGGGTGTTGTGCCGCGCCATAGGCCGCACTGACGCCAAGACACGTTAGCGTTACCAGCATGCAGCCAGAAACGGAAGCCCTCACCTAATGCGCTGACGACCATCAATCAAGTCTCGCTGTGCAAGCAGCTACAGACAACGGACGATCCCCCTCCTTCCACGTCAGTATGCTACCATAACAAAGTCTTTACTCCTCCGCCGAACATCACCAATACAAGCGATGATTTTTTAAATTATGACGTAACGTCACACTTCGTTGACAGTAATCACAGAACATAGTGACTCTTAACGACTAGCTCACATAAGTATACCCATAAGAAGGCGTTGACCGAAATGTTGGTCGTTAAAGTAATTACCACAGTACATTATGAAGCCTACGAAAATATAGTTTCGATGCTCGTTTACGTTTGTGTATCAGAATGTGTTCGTAATCTTATGCCGTTATCAGCACGTGAAATGACATTGTCGCTGGGGCGTCTGCATGTAAATAAATGTAATGCGGCTATACAGTAGTTCTGAGTTTTTTTGCACGGTTTTCACAGGTGACGATATAAGTTGCATGTTTGAGTAAAAATGTAGACCCACTTTATAAGACGAATTAACTTCAGTAAGCAAGGTGGCGCAGAGTAGAAGTGCTGCCCATATGTAGGTTTAGCATGATTTCCGCAAACTGCCGGGATCGTTCCGTTGAAAGGACACGATAGCTCTATCTTAACCGTCCGAGCCTGAGTTCTGTCTTTTGATGACCACGACAGGGCGAGAAACCTTAATGTTCGTTCCCTTTACTAGTAACTTCATTTCATTTTTATTCTGCAGCGTGTGGATTTTTCATCAGTTTTGACTTGATTATTAAAATAACACCTCAGAAACAGAAAAGGGTCTTAGATCAACACTTACTTACAAGGTCGGTTTTACTATTACCATCCGATCGACCGCATCCATTATATTACAATTGATACGTCAACGATACTTTCGGTATCAATCGACATTCTACATCTACATGGGATATTCTGCAAATCACATTTAAGTGCCTGGCAGAGGGTTCATCTAACCACCTTTATACTATTTTATCTCCCATTCCATTCTCAAATAGCGCGCGGGAAGAAAGAACAGCTGAATCACTCCGTTCCAGCTCTGATTTCTCTTATTTTATCTGATGATCATTTTTACCTATGTAAGTGGGTGTCAACAATAAATTTTCGCAATCGGATGAAAATGTTGGCGATTGGAGTTTCGTAAGTAGCCCACGCCGCAGCGATAAGCGCCGTTGTTGTAATGATTCCATAACGCTGTCTCCCCTGTATCGTGACAATACGAAACGAGCTGCCCTCCTTTGGACTCTTTCGATGTCCTCTATCAAACCCACCTGTTTAGGATCCCACACTGGGCAGCAATACTCCAAAACAAGGACTGTCGTTAGGAAACTAACTGTAAGTAAAGACTCAGAAAGTTAGAGAACTGTTACCAAATACGTTGATTTCCACTTTTTCATATTTTAGGTCTCTGCGTATCTGCAAATTACGACAAACATACACATTGAAGACGTCAGACAACGATGTGAGAAGGGTTTCAGGTGGGCGTGCGGTGCTGCTGTTGGAGCAGTAGGCGCGTGCGTCGCGGGACAGCGGCCCTCGCAGGGGCAGCACCCAGCACGCAACACGCGACGGCTTGTCCCGCGCTGTTCCGTGGCGTGCTCCACTTAAAGTGGACCACTGGTGGCGCGGCTTCCAGCCCTAACAGTGACACACAAATCTGACGCTTCACACATTCCTGTACTTGCTACTGCACAAAATGGAGACGACTAGAAAAATGTCACCTACAGCGAAACCACTACATTCTTCTAGCATATATTCCGATGTTTCATACGATTGTTAACATCGTATTCGTGGCCGAATAATCCCAAGTACTCCAACTACAAGAATTACAGTAAACTTTCTAACCCTAATGTAATCAACAGAAAAAATACGTTTACTGAAATTATTATATAGCTTAATATTAAAAGCTATTCTTTGTGGGCATTAAAGTGCAGGAAGAAGAAATAAAAACTTTGCGGTTTGCTGATGACATAGTAATTCTGTCAGAGACTGCAAAAGATCTAGAAGAGCAATTGAATGGGATGGACAGTGTCTTGAAAGGTAGATATAAGATGAACATTAACAAGAGTAAAACGAAGGTAATGGAATTCAATGTCAGAAAATCAGGCGATGCTGTAGGAATTAGATTAGGTAATGAGACAATAAAAGTAGTATATGAATTTTGTTATTTGGGTAGCAAGAAAACTTCTGTTGGCTGGTGTAAACAAGATATAAAATGCAGAATGGCTATGGGAAAAAGGCGTTTCTAAAGAAGCGAAACTGATCTGGAAGAGCAATTGAATGGGATGGACAGTGTCTTGAAAGAAAGATATAAGATGAATAGTAACAAGAGTAAAACGAAGGTAATGGAATGTAATATCAGAAAATCAGACGATGCTGTAGGAATTAGATGAGGTAATGAGACAATAAAAGTAGTAGATGAATTTTGTTATTTGGGTAGCAAGATAATTTCTGTTGGCTGGTGTAAACAAGATATAAAATGCAGAATGGCTATGGAAAGAAAAGCGTTTCTAAAATAGCGAAACTTGTTAACATCCAGTATTAACTTAAATGTTAGCAAGTCCTTTCTGAAAGCATTTGTCTGGAGTGTAGCATTGTATGGGAGTGAAACGTGGTCGATAAGGAGTTCAGATAAAAAGATGATAGAAGCTTTTGAAATGTGGTGGTACAGACGAATGTTGAAAATTAGGTGGGTAGATCACGTAACTAATGAGATGCTTAACCAAATCGGGGAGAAAAGGAGTTACTGGCATATCCTGACTAAGAGGAGATATAGATTGGTTGGACACATTCTGAGACATCAAGGAATTGTCAACTTAGCATTAGAAGGAAGCGTGTGGGGTAAAAATCGTAGAGGGAGTCCGTGGGACGAATACAGTAAGCAGATTCAAAAGGATGTAGGTTGCCGAACGTATTCACAGATGAAGAGACTTGCACAGGACAGAGTAGTGTGGAGAGCTGCATCAAACCAGTCTGCGGACTGAAGACCACAACAACAACATATTCCGACGTTAGATACAATTGTTAACACCGTATTCGCGAGCAAATAATCCCAAGTACTCAAGTAGTTCGTCCGATACGACAGGAATTACAGTTAATTTTCTAACCCTAATTTAATCAAACAGTAAAAATACGTTTACTGAAATTATTATATAGCTTAATATTAACAGCTGTTCTTTGAGTTCTCTGTGACGAAAATATTTTTGAATTATTTCAGTATTGAGTTTCCACTTTTCTCTCTCACAATCGAATAGTAGTTTTAGAAACTACTACACATAAACTTTCCGCTTGGGACACGTTATGGATATCTTTACTTTTTCGTCCATTTCTTTCGCTGCGCATCTGGTTCATCATCCTTATCAGTTCTAAAGACAACAGTTTAAAGGACTGATTCTATTTTTCATGTTTCATTTATTCTATATTTCTTTTAGATCTTGAATAAACGTAATGTAATCAGATAATTTGTTCCTCCTTCCTCCTAATTTTCTCTATTGACATATTGTATTCGTTGTCTAAGCTTATCGGCAGTATTGATAGACCGTCTGATGATCCATTGGCAAGTATTCCATCCTTGGTTTCCCTGTACAATTATTTGGAAATATCAATAGAACAGTTGAATATAGTTTCAAATAAACTGAATCTCGTTCTGCAAATAATCTGCCAATTTCAAATAGCCGATTATAATGAAGAAATACAGTAAAATGTACACCACTGACTTGCATATTACTCAATTTCTTAACAAAACTTGAATCATTGCCCTGTTTTCCAGGCGTCAACTAGTGTAGAGATTTCTGTGAGTGGAATGCTATGACTTTCAGATATAGTTTATAGTTGTGATTGATATGCAATATTCGTCTACATAACATTGGTCACAATGTGCAAATTCTGTATTGTGCCATATTCACTTCGAAAACTTGCTTCCCGTTTTCTTGACAGATAAAGAAATTAAGTAATTTTCCGTTTATAATTCTAGTGAATACCGTGTAAATAACAAAATAATGCATCTAGCTGAAATTAGCGCTTCTCTGTTAAGCAATTCTAATATTAATAGCAAATCCGAAACATATTAGAGGTAAATATTCAGCATGCTAAGACATTGCACATTGGCAGTCATTAATGTTATGTGGCGTATGAGGTTAGTCATATCTTAGCAGTAAATCCTTGTTGGCACAGAAGCGACCAATGAAAGATGAGTGTAATAGTTATTGTTCTTCCACAACCATTGTATAGAAGCTTTCTCAAGGGTAGTTGCATTTTTAATGCTTCGTCGCCATATTAAATTTGTTTTTGATGAAATTCGTCACACACAATCTATGATGATAAGAGAAAAATAATTAAATCCTCGACTACAAAACTACAAGGAAAAAAAAATTACTATAGCTTTTGCCGGTATTGAAAGGGTTTCAATATGCAGCTATAAAATATTTCATAATTTGTCCAATAACGCAAACGTTTGACAGACTTGAAAAAAAAAATTAAACTTTCAGTCTTAAATAACAACGAATATTTAGTTAAAAATTGCAGCAGGCAAAGTAGGAAAACAGAATTTAAGAGAATTACAAGTTTGTTTATACTATATTAAAACCCGTGTGCTGTTCAGTAACCTGTAAATGACCAGGAAGTAGCCACACTCAGAGTGTAACTTGTTGAAATTGACTCCTTCGACATCATGTCAATAAAATCGTAACTTCGTAACTTACTAAGTAACATTCGCTAATAATAAGTAATAAAAATCACGTATAATGTTAACGTCAGATGATAACCTATTTGCAATATGATCGATGCCTGACTTCCTTTTCTCACATTTGAAACGCAGACAAACAACTGTAGGAAATGGCTGTTTTTTTCCTTTTTACGCGAGCGGTGTGAGTAAACTACAAGTAAGGCTGGTGCTGGCTCGGTCTCATTTCTCAAGTGGCCCTCGCTGCACGGCGGACGCGCCTCCTGCAAAGTAGGCCACCCGCAATGCAGCTGTCAAGTGAACCGCGACCCACAAACTTTATTAATGTTCTTCTGTTTCCTTTTGTTTTACCTCGCGTCCGCATCTAGGTCATCACAAAACCGGCACCAGCACGAGTGCAGGATGGCGGAGGAGCTGTTCTGTGCCGTAGTCAAACAGAAACTACACAAAGAGAGTGCTTTGGTGAGGCGAGAGTCAACAGCCGTAATATATTTCATAAAATGCATTTTTATAAAAACCATCAGCTGTTTATTAAAAACCTTATTCATCTACTAGTTTCGGTCATGGACCATCTTCAAGGATAAACTATACAAAAAATACAAAATAAACGTAATTGATGTGCACAAACACATAGAGGACATAATCAAGGAAATTACATATAGAGAGACTGAAAATAGAGAATTATGTCAATTTAGCATATAGCATGTAGGTACCTTTGCCAACCAGTCTACCTTTATCCCCTCACCCCTCTGATTCATTTTATTTATTAAACCAGTGTTCTCAGTAAATGGTTACTATCTCTTATACCCAAATGATATGTTACATATTTTTTAAATACCTGTTGGTAGAACATTGTTCCATTGTTTCTTACCTTTGCATTTGACCCTGGTGTACATTATATTATGTGACATGGCTTTTAGTTTGTATGTAACACCACCCTTTTTACTTACACCATTTTTGTTGTATTTAACTAATGATTCTGATCAATATGTAATGATCTTTTACCCCTCCCCAGTATTACCACGAAATTCCTTTATGGTTGTTATAACATAGTATCACTTCTATACCTGATATTATGATGTTCATTCCTATGTTGTAATACATTGTCTTATTACAATATTTTTATCCCCTTTTATTATCGTGTTATATACCTCAGGTAAATCATCTCTTGGTACTCTGTACCATTATACATACTGATACATGGTTTCTTCTAATCAATTTTATTAATGTAGATATTCCTTCTTATCATTACTGCATTATGGTATGGTGAAATTTTCTTATTTAAATTAGCATAAATTTTGCTAGGTCACAAGTACTGTGATTTTGTATTACAAATTGGAATAAAAAATTTTATTTGTATTATGTTTTACCCATTTGTGTTTAATTCACTTTTATGAAACTTACAACTGTTGTCCCAGGATTATTGACATAGTAATTTACATGTATTTCTTAATGACTTTACAGTGTATTTTAATGGTTTTTACCTCTGTATCACTTTCATTAACCCTGTAAACATTTTTGTAAACACTGTAATTTACTTTTAACCTCATCTTCTTATAAGTATATTGTATTGTTGATATTGATTGGTCATGACTAACAATGAACACATATTATATGTTGCCTCAGGTCTATGCCACATTTATATGTTTCTTTAGGATCATGGTTTATTTATCTACATGGTACCTGTCATTTCATATTTCTATATGTTACCTTTACTACACAAGATAGACCCCCCCCCCCCTCTCATCAACAGCCTTGTGTAAGGGATAAGCAGCCTCATGTCTCGGTATATGCTACCTTACTATATAATTCAAGAAGCATATGTTGTCCTACTCTGTACTAAAGTTACAATACCTGCTTGTTTATAATTATGCTACTCTAAACCCACTTCACATTTATCACTACTGTCTTCACAGCGATTAGGACTTTACTTTGGCATTCTACTCTGTATATGCAATTATCATATTAGTACGTTTTGCCCTGCCTTTTTCATCTGAGACTTGATCTACACACTTGTGTGTACAATGTTGTTTGTATAATCTTCGATCTTGACACATGAAACCTGTTTATAATGATGATCACTTTTATTTTCTTAATTATAACACGATATATTGATGTAATAACTTCTTATGTTTTGTTTTGTATGCTGTGACACTGTATTTTACTACACCACACTTTATTTGTTATTGTTAACCTTTGTATACACAAATTTCGTCGTAATTTGATGATGACTAAACTTTGTAACTTTGTTTACACATGTATCCAAAGATGTTCATCCAAAGATAGTGTACATCCCTGAATGGTTCTTACTAATATCGATAACACATGTTTTATCGTCTCTGACTCATGCAATTAGCACAAGCCACTCCCTCCATTTTTATTCATAGACCGTTCTCACCTTTTATGTCATGTTTGACTGATAGATTTTATCTAAGATGACCATAGTAATCTTTTACACTTTTAGTTGTACTGACTCCTGTTTATCTCAGTTGTATTATTTTATTTGATGTATTTTACCATTCTCTGTTAACACCTTGTAAGTATTTTAACTATATGCTAAATTGACATAATTCTCTATTTTCAGTCTCTCTATATGTAATTTCCCTGATTATGTCCTCTATGTATTTGTGCACATCAATTACGTTTATTTTGTATTTTTTGTATAGTTTATCCTTGAAGATGGTCCATGACCGAAACTAGTAGATGAATAAGGTTTTTAATAAACAGCTGATGGTTTTTATAAAAATGCATTTTATGAGATACACAAAGAGAGTTGAGCGTGAAGTTACGCCCCACTACTCCCAGATACGTAATCAGTACCGTGAAGAGTGATGCGGCTACGACCTGCCCCAGTGGACACACCGGTTTCTGCCGTATCACCGCCGTCAAGTAGCGTCGGGCCTGGCTCCAAAGTGTTCAAATGTTCGTAATTCTATGGGACCAAACTGCGTGGTCATCAGTCCGTAGCTTACAAACTGCTTAAACCTAGGTAAACTAACCTAAGGACAACACACACACCCATGCCCCAGGGAGGACTCGAACCTCCACGGCGAGCAACCGCGCGCTCCACAGCGAGACGCTTTATACCGCTCGGCTACTCCACCGCGGCGCCTGGCTCCCACTTGGATGGGTAACTATCACAATCTGCCGACCCCTGTTGGTAAGCGGGGTGCCATCAGTTCTTGTG